>OY998176.1:179402341-180602341 GCA_963921935.1 Galeruca laticollis
AATATTTATGTTTATTCAAAGTCACTATTTCAACCAAAATATCAACTGCTGCAAGATGTTATAGCTCAAGTCAAAGGCGTTGGGTATTTTCCATTCAAAGACAATGAGGACATTAGTAACCCGGAAGAAGCTCAACCAAACTCCGTGTTTCTATTCGATGATGTAGTGTGTGATGGACAACAGAAAATTCGAGAATCTTACTCCATGTGTAGACATAAGGATATAGATGCTGCCTATCTTTGTCAAACATATTCGAATATTCCCAAACAGCTAATACGAGATAATTGTAATTTGATTGTACTATTCAAGCAAGACGAAATTAATCTCAAACATAAATTCGACGAACATGTTTCTCCAGACATGACTTTTGAAAAATTCAAAAAAATGTGTTCCCAATGTTAGTTGTCAGACAACTATGGAACTTTAGCAATAGTAGAACATTTTGCTCTGAATAATGGTAGATATCGCCAAGGATTTGATAAATACATAAAGATTTAAGCTAAGTCTTCAGTTCACATCAATATGTCAGACGATAAAGTAGCTGCTGCCTTGCGTCAGAAAAATGTGGCTGAACTAGCCGGATCAGTAAGCATAAAATATTTAGCTTTGAAATTGGGTAAATCCGAGCACGATGAGTCTCTTAATAAACTCTTCAAACCAATATCTATGCCATTGAAGGAAATTGTAGAGTCTTCAAAGACATTGCAGAAAACCATTTCAAATTTGAATCCAATTAAAAATGAGGAGGAGGAAGTGAAGAAAGAAGAAAAACTAGAGGATGATGTGTTTGTACCACCATCTTTTCTCGAATCGGAATCTGTAGCTGAAACAGATGAGGCAGGGAATATTTTACGCCCCGAATCTCCAGAGGAGGTGCGTCCTAACGTTTCACATGAAGCTTTTCAAGAATATATGGATCAATACCCCCCGATCAGTTTAAAATACATTGAGGATTATTTTCAAAAAGGTGATAAAATTGATAAAAAGTACGGTCCTATCTATGACGATATGTTTGGATGGATGTTGGGTAGAAACGAATTGCCTTTGATAAAACAAACGGTAATATAAACGTGCTACAGGATGGTAAAAAAGAGGCGGGATACTTACCTGGAACTCGGGGGTTGTACGAGCTTTTATTTTACAACGTTCCCCATTATAAAGAGGAAGATCTAAAACATTACAAAATTCTGTTAAACAATACACAAGTCCATCTTGATACTCTTAATCGTCTTAAAGGTTCAAGTACTGACAAATATGAATACATAATTAAACCATTATTTAAAACTGTGCGATCACACTCAGCACCGAGTAGTTCACAAGATACGTCTGCAACTCAACGATCTGGCTTCATGTCAACAAGAACTCGCCTGAAATAAATTCCACTTAATAAGGGAAAAGGACTTGGCTTGACGTACAACGAAAAACCTATGGAATATATTTATTGGGATGATCCAAATGAATTGGTTGACCATTTAAAATTATTGATTGCTTCAAAAGAGGCAGGTAATACGTCCAACGACAACCAAATAGTTGCCATCATAAATGAACTAAAGGAAGCAAATATAATAGAATATCCAAAGAAAGTCTATTCATTTCAATCATGCCTCTCGATAAGTTCAGACACCGTCGTCGTCATGCTAATGAACGGGTTACACCGTATATGTCGAAAGTATCATATCCACACACTCCGGACGGCAATATTGATGCTGAAAATGTGGAAATCTGTAATGTTAAGTCGCCGACTACAAAAAGCTATGCTGTCAATAAACTTTATGTCGATGAGCTACTGCAAGTGTTTCGTAATGATGTGCAAGAACTTCATAAAACAGTAATTCCTACATTACAAAAGAAGGTAGAAAATAACCGAGATTAAATCCTCTACATTAATTCATTTATTTCGAGAAATCCGCCCGTCACAGCACGAGATATGGCAACTAAAAAGTACGTCGATGATGTGATTGTTGTGACCAAAGATTATATGAGACAAGAATTCAAATCTTTTGTTCAAGGTTTTGGGGAAATATTTTTTAAAAGATATACAACAACAACCTCGGGGAAAAATCAATGAGCTTGAAGTATCCATAAACGAATTACGAACAGATTACTTGAAGAAAGGTATCAAATAGTATCGAAAAGATATCATCAGTTGTGAACGTGTATGCGATTACGAAGCACGTCATCCAAAATTCAGCTTGTAAATGAACTCCATAAACCGATACGTGAAAATTATCCGCGCAGACGTACAATTATCAAAGGTATAGACGATTTATGGCAAATGGATTTGGTTGAAATGCGACCTTACGCACATCAAAATAAAAACCATAAAATGATACTAGTCGTTATCGATTGCTTCTCAAAGTTTTTGTGGACACGTCCGTTAAAGACAAAGACCGGTGAGGAGCTAACTCATGCATTCTCAGACATCCTCGCTCACACAAGGCGAACTCCCTAAAATCTTCAATCAGACTAAGGAACGGAATTTTACAACAAGTTTCAATAATTGATGAAAAAACATGGAATCAATCACTATAGTGTATTTTTTTGCTCATGTTTATTGAGTTGAGAGTTGATGTCTTCGATTGCATCATCGACGGGAAGCGCATCATAATCATTCAACTGAGGATAATACTTAGATTGAACTGGCAATAGATTCACATGTTGTTCAAGCTTATTTTTGGTTAATCTGGCGGGGACTACTGTGTAAAATGATGACTTCGATGTCTTATTTAATTCTAAAGTATATACGTTTACAGATAAATTATTTAATTTTTCAAATTTTGTAATTTGAGATAGAGGCATCTTAATGTCTAAATCTTCTATATTTAAAACTTCAGAGTAATGCAAATATGATCAGGTACGATTGAGATTATCATTTTAAAGAAAAGGGTTAAAAAAACTGGTTACTGCCCAGAAAAAACAAGCTTGATCCAAGTTACGAACATTGGTAATAGCATGCTTTTCAAAAATTGGTTTTGGTAATGGAACATAAGACGAACCCACCCCCATGACATATTTGTTCATTGTAACTTCCAAAAAAATTATTCTCGATAATGCCCACCAACTATCTTTTTCAGCAAACTCTGATATATTGTTTAAAATAGGAGTAGTAACATATATATTGAACCAATGATATAAATCATCATCAATATTCAAAACAACATTGGAGGTACTAAAATATTTACGATCTACTAATTCCATGTCTTTTGATTGTTTAACAAAATCCCCACAAAATGTGGTGCTTAACTTTAAGATTTGTGCTTTTTAAAAACAGCTGACATTTTCTTTTTAAAAATTTTAGAAGCATCTGCAAAAAATAAATTAATATCTTTATGACTCAAATTTATAATTACCCCCGCTTTCTTTCGACGTTCAAAAGCAGCATTCACGTTTTCCCACTTAACTCTATTACTACTACTACTAGACTTTTTAAGCCCTTCACCAACAAATCCAGCACTGTTGTTATCACCCTCCCCCTCCTGTGTGTGCTATCTTTGAATGAATTTTATGTTTTCGTCCAACCGAAAATTTGAAAAATTTTAAAGCTTGATTACACTTTCTGAGATGTTTGTTAATTAATAGAATCCATTAATTTTTATTTGAAAACGTTTTAATTTTAATAAATGAATTTATAATTTCATCAATTTCTTGTAAAGTACCACTGAAGTTAGACATTTTTTGAATTATTAGTATGAAATGTACTCACTCTGATAATAGTGGTGGTAACGGATGTTGTTGTTGTTCTTCTTCTAATGGTTTGCTGAAATGTAAAACAATATATTTAATCTGTTTAAATATATAAAAGATTCACAAAAATATTACCTTTAATCGTTTTCTTCAATTTTAAAAAGAGTTATGGGGTTGTAGTTATTGGAAGTTTCGGTAATACCAATAAAAATTAGAGTATTTTCCCTTATTCAATTCTTCAACGTGTTCTCGAAATGTTTGTGTGACTCTCTGAGGTAGAAACGTTACCTGTTCATCTAATTCTACTAATACTGAGTCACCAAATTTTGATTTTGTTATCCGTACTCCGCGTATTTTATGTGGAATATTTAGTGGTAGATCTTTTAATTTTATTATTGATTTCTTTGCAGCTGTAGAAGTAGAAAAATTATTTAGTTTATCTAAAAATCTGATCTGTAATAATAACAAGAGATTGTTGTACAAATCTATTTATGTTCTATTATGAACAGTCTTTTACAAAACTTACTTTGTTTTTGGTTATAGAGATCTCTCAATCACACCAGAAGCAGCTCTTATATAAATATTTATTGTTGATGGTATTGTTGTCAACTGACTGTTGGAATGGTTTTACCAAGACTCCCTAAATTTCAATGTATTATATATGTTTTACTCCCTTCCTCATAAAAAATAAAATTTGTCTAGGTGTGTCATAAGAATGTTATAGAATAACTTGTTTTTAACTTTTACTAACAACAAATCTCTCACCTTGAATAGTAACTGCATATGAAATCCAATTTTTAACAAAACAAGGTTTTTAAACTAGGTAATTGTGGTATGAAACATTTGCTATCGTATATCAGATATTACTTAATCAGAAATGATATTAAATATGCTGAGTTGCGTTTTACAATTTTTATTTTCAACAAAACAAGTTTACCAAACTAGGTATTCATATTTAGTGGGTAGCCGGATCGATTCCTCGCCGTGGTAGAAATCTTTTTTTCTATTGTAGGGGTTTTCTCTTCAATGATCTTTTTAACTTATTTTTTGTGGCTCTTCTATACAATTGAATATTTATTGTGTGTAACGCTCTTATGAGCCCATTTTTTTGTTAAAATCGTAAATTTTTGATTAAATTCAGTTATATTACAATAATTAGAATGGTCTCCGTGGTGTAACAGATAAGGTACACGACTTTGATTTAGTGGGTAGCCGGATCGATTCCCCGCCGTGGTAGAAATTTTTTTCTAATTTAATTAATCGTATGAATGTACTGCTTACGTCACACACACATATAACATAGATGACACACAATTCATAATCATATACGTCACATAACACAAAATGGACGACGAAGATAGATGAAATACAATACACGCTGTTACGTCACGGCCGACCAGAGCGCCCAATATATATATATATATATATATATATATATATATAAACAAGATCAAACAACAAGTGTTATCATGGGAAAGGACGCAAAAATAAAGAGGTTACTGAAGAGGAGCGGTAACCGTATATATATATATATATATATATATATATATATATAACCAATTCTAATCTTGTTGACTATCTTTTAAAATCCCATCCATCTGTAACCATCAACAACAATGTCATAAACATCCGCAGACTGGTATCTCCGACAAAAAGAATAATCATCTCGAACATATATCCTTACATACCTCATGATCTTGCTGATAATGCAATAAAAAGCCTTGGTTTACAATTAACCTCTCGTTTCTGAAAGCAGGTATCCCAGGCGACGAATATTCTCATATATTAAGTTTTAGACGACAAGCCTACGTTCTTTCCCCATCAGACGACTTAGAATTGCAGACTTCATTATTCATCCCTTTTGACGGCAACGAAAACAAACAGAATCTTTCTATCTATGGACAAAATGGAGTGCTTCATTTGCAAGCAACCCGGACACCAACCAACAATATACTGTCGCAATCCACTCTGACTGAACAAACCGAACAGGTATCCTCAAAAACAGACTCTGCAAACCTAATAGAAAGCAACGAAGTGAGTTCAAATGAAGACTCGATAACCCCACAAGAAAACCAGCCTGCTGCTGCTCTGCCTTCAGTCCAAAAACGCGTATATTCCCAGCTTTAATCACATAGTGAAAACTCAAGCGTACCTGCAAAAGCAGAAGTTAACACGGGCGATATGCATCCCCCTCCATTCTCTCCACTCTCCACAGCAGTTCATAAAGCAGTAAAGAAGAAGCGCATGGTGAGTGTATCTACTGAATCAAACCTTTCTACATACATAAAAGATTGTATAGCAAAAACCTACCAGAAAACGCCAGATGGCTTAATACTTCCCATAGAAAACCTTTATGATTTCTTATACTCTGATCCATACTCGGAAGCTCTAAAACACACGATCAACATTATCGGCCTAGTCTCAAACCTTTACCTAATTTACCCTGATCTCACAAATAGGTCCATAAAGAACAGAATTAATTACCCGTATAACGAACAGTTTAAAAAATAAGCTTAAATCTGACACTGGAGAAACTGAGAGTTTGGATATGTCTAATGAACCAAGTGATGAAGAATATAGTTTCGAAGGCTCACAGCAGTCGCATAAATCGTCATACTAAATTTCTTATTATCATGCCCCTGTCCATAATACAGTGGAACTGCGACGGTTTTTACCCTCGTTTGGAACGATTACAACAGCTTTTAACTGACTACTCGCCAGGCTTCCGTTGTTTACAAGAGACGAACTTTACCAAGTCTCACAACCCTCACTTAAAAAGTTGGTTATGTTGGTTATCATTTTATAAGGACTACTCATTTACGTGCTAGTGGTGGATCCTCAGTTTTTGTCTCCAATTTCACCAAAAATTAAATTTAAATACAAACTTAGAAGCAGTTGCCATCAGCGCATGGTACCCTAATAAAATTGCTATTTGTAGTGTATATGTCCCTCCAAACTACACTGTAAGAGACACAGATATAATGGATCTCGTAAGTCAACTACCTATACCATTTATCTTAGTAGGTGACTTTAATGCTCACAACACCATGCGGGGTTCAGAACGTACGTTTGCCCGTGGTAAAATAATTGAAACCGTAATTAACAATAGTAACATTAATCTACTAAATACTGGCAGCAGTACATATTTTCATGTACAATCCGGATCCTTCTCCTCCAGAGACCTCAGAATTTCAGATCCAGGAACAGCACCCTTACTAACGTGGCACACCCTTGATAGCCTCTACGATAGCAATCACTTTGCTATCCTAATTTCAGACAACCAACCAAAACAAGTTAACATTAAAGGAAAGTGGAAAATCGTAAAAGCAGACTGGAAGCTTTACAGCCAAACGCTGAAGGAAAATACAGACAATATCAATTATTCGAATAATGTAGACGAAGCTGTTGAGCAATTGATTAACTCCATATTTTCTGCAGCCAGTAAATGTATAGGAAAGTACTCCGTCAACCTTCCAAAACGAACCGTTCCCTGGTGGAATGAATCCTGTAACAATGCAGTAAAGGAGTGCAAAAAGGCGCCTAATAAATACCGAAGAACCAGAAATGATTCAGACTTGATAATCCTCAAAAGAATGAGAGCACAATCCAAAAGGGTTCGTAAACAAAGTAAACGAGAGTCGTGGAATAAATATACAAGCACTATAACCTCTGAAACCTCTCCTTCTCAAATCTGGACCAAGATAAGACAGACGAAAGGAAAAAACACTAGTTTTGAAATACCTGGCTTAACCCACGAGGGTGAAGTCTTTACCAATGACCAACAAATTGCTAATCACATCCTGAACAAATCTCTTACAACTGTCACCCACTCAATTTTCTTTTCACCCTTTCCGAATTAAATTTAGTCCTACCTTCACTAAAGAACACATCTGCAGGACCGGACGATATGCCTATTATCTTTCTAAAACACCTACATTCAGCAACAAAAACCAAATTGTTCGAACTTTACAACAAAATATGGTGCAGTCAACAATTTCCGGCTCAATGGAAAGAATCAATTATTATACCAATCAAAAAGAACGACTCGAATACTAATTTTCCAAGCTCCTTTAGGTCAATCTCTCTTACCTGTACGTTGTGTAAAATTCTCGAGAAAATGGTGAACAGACGCCTACATTGGTACCTAGAATCGCACAACATATTATCTACACGCCGGCAGGTTTTAGATCGAACAGATGCACATTGGATAATCTGGTTACTCTACACACATATATCTCACAAGCCATTGAAAGTAAAAAAGATATAATCGCCGTGAGTCTAGATATTGACAGCGCCTTCGACACAATCCGTAAAACTTCCATTTTTGAGAAATTCACAGACTTCAATTTGACTCGAAATATTCTCTCCTTTCTACAAAACTTCTTAACCAACAGTTCGTTCAAAGTCGTTACTAATGGGCAAAAGTCTACTTCGTACGCGCCAGAAAATGGTGTACCACAAGGCTCGGTTCTTAGCTCCACTCTCTTTCTGATGAGTATCAATGATATCTGCTCCTCTATAATTCCACCTGTCAAATATGTACTATATGTCGACGACCTCATCCTCTACTGCCTAGGGTAGTCACTACTAGTACTTGTACTTTACTTCAGAAGGTTCTAGATAACATCCACAATTGGTCTCTCAAATCTGGTTCCCACTTTTAAACAAAAAAATCCAAAGTAATCCAGTTCAGCA
The DNA here is from genome assembly GCA_963921935.1 of Galeruca laticollis. Taxonomy (NCBI): domain Eukaryota; kingdom Metazoa; phylum Arthropoda; class Insecta; order Coleoptera; family Chrysomelidae; genus Galeruca; species Galeruca laticollis. The sequence continues at coordinate 179,410,721 of OY998176.1, forward strand.
AAAGACTCAATCCTCTTCCTCCACGACTAAAACTCAATGACGACTTGCTACAAGTGGTTGATCAATATAAATTCCTAGGAGTAACATTTGACAAAAAGATCACATGGAGGCAACATATCCAAGAAACTAAAGCCAATTGTCTAAATAGAATTAACATCTAAAAATCATTAGCACATCACCAATGGGGAGCAGAAGAGCAAATACTAATAAGGATTTACAGATGACTGGTCCGCTCCAAACTAGATTATGGGAGTTTCCTCTATATGAGCGCCTGCAAAAGTATCTCAAATCTCTTGACACTATCCAAACCGCAGCATTACGAATATGTCTAGGCGCTTTTAGATCCAGCCCCACCGAAAGCATCTACATTGAATCTTCTGGACCACATCTTTTCATACGACGAGAATGCCAACTATTATCCTATTTTTCCAGAATATCCGCCTACCCTCAAGTGTTTAAATTAATTGATTCTATACAACCAGCACCTGAAAACAAACCCAAAACATCGCTCTCATCTCCACAAATGATATACCCTATTTCAAGAAATATTAATCTTAGAGATACAACTCCCATGAAACATTCTAATACTCCCCCATGGACCAAAAAACCGCCACTACTGAATACTAGCCTGAACAACTACAACAAGTGCGAAACGCCTAACATAGTCCTAACCTAACCAAATATTCAGTGATCTGATAAAGAACCAGCAGTTTGACAAAATCCTATACACTGATGCCTCCAAAGAAGTCAATGGTACCGGATGTGCTGTTACTACAGTAGATACAACAATAGCAACATATAAACTTCCTGACATATGTAGTATACATACAGCCGAACTATATGGAATACTACAAGCCTTGAGGAATTCAACACAGGATAACAGCAAACTTGCCATATATACAGACTCCCTTTCATCATTATACTCCATCAAACACAACCGTTCACAACATCCCTCAGTTCATGATATCCTCGACACCTGCCACGACCATCACACAAGAGGTATCGTTGTGAATATCATCTGTATCCCTTCTCATGTAGGAATCACAGGCAACGAACGTGCAGACCAAGCAGCGAAACAAACTTGTTCAGCCGACTTGCCAGTAGTGAAAATCCAACTTCATCAAGATTTAAAATCAATAGCTCGGCATATTATGACTCAAGCATGGCAAACACATTGGAATACATGTAACACAAAACTCCGCACAATACAACCAACAGTTACCGCCCAGAAGATGCCTCCCATAACAAGAAAAGGCAAAAGTGTCATAAGAACACTCACGGCTGACCCATGGTGACCTGATGTCTACAGAGAATCCCCCTATCTGTGAATCATGTGATACTGTAAGACTTATACTTACAGATTGCAAACACTGCAGCCCAACTCGTCGCAAACACAAGCTCAGTATGTATCAAAGATCCCGTGTCAGTGGCCGCTGGATACCCAGACACGTTAATTTTAATAAAAAAAAACAACATAAGAGTAGACATAAATGTAGAGGGCACATTTGGTAGAATTACAAGAGCAATACAGCGTTCATAGTGGATGGTGTAGTATATCAATTTTGTGTTGTCCCATTTGGATGACAGAATTCATGTACAGCATTGGTCAGAGAGCACTTCAGACTATTAATCAATATGAACATTTTACGTTGCATTATATTCTTATATGACGTTTCTATTTATTCTGAAAATGAAGAATAACCCAATGAATATTTATCGATTCTTTTGGAGGAATTGGACAATGCAGGTTTATATTTGAATATTGAAAAATGTCAATTTTATCAAAAGGAACATTGTTTGAGATATTTTAAATTCTACAGGAGTAAGTATGAACCCATAACGAATCAAAGTTATAAGGAAATATAAAAGACACCGACTAATCTTAAAATAGAGGAGTCTTATGCATTTTTAATTACTTTAAACGACTATAATACCTGATTAAGTAAAAAAGAACTAGTATAGAATTGTTAAAAAAGGAATCCAAATGGAAATGGGATGATTCTAGAAGAGACCAAGCGTCCCAAATATTGAAGAGAAATTTTTACAAATTTTGAAAGTTTATTACCCTTAATATGATAAACCATTTAGTATAAGAACGAATGCATCAATAGATGAATAACGAGGTTTTTATTACAAACAACAAGATGAATGAGAAGTACCAATCAGTTTTATTTCACGGGTGACTGAGTTTCGAAAGAAAATATTCAGTCACTGAATTGGAAATGCCAAGAGTTATTATATTTTGTATATAACAAAGTTACGTTTTTATTTTTTATTAGCGGTAAACATACCATTCGGATTTGACAGCAATGTTTTAAAATCGGTTAGCCAATAATAGGGTACATCGGTGGATTCTTTTGCTACAAAAGTATGAATTTGATATTGAATTTATTCCTGGGAAAACTAATATAGTAGCGGATGCCCTTAGTCGGAAAACTGAAGTGAAAAAGGATGATTAAAATTTCCAAATTAGTATTAATGAATTACAGCAAATCTAAAGTTTGTTTACGTTAGATAAAGCTTAATACAGAGACAGGATTAATCGAGAAAATTATAGCTGCCAGTGCATTGGGTCAAAAGGCAGGCGGACACGATGTTTTAAGCTACGGTGCAACAAAGTCTCCTTTGGTAACTGTTGGACATAATGTGATCATAAAACTTCCTGAAGAAGACAGAGGACGCGCGGCATCTAGAAATATTATGGCTATAGTAATTTCTGGTGAAAATGGTTTTTGTAAATTAGGTACAGCTAGTGGCGTTTTGGAGAAAATTAATACTAGAAATTAATTACTGTTCAGTAATATGTATGTATTCTGCTGTATTTAAGTAAAATCTCTCTTACAGTTGTCTCAAAGTGAATTGTTTACTGGAGATGTTCCAAGAGAATAATATCCAATGAAACCGCTGCTAAGGAAACTAGGTCCAAGCAAGGAATTATAAGATGTGAATGCAAGAAACAATTCCCAAAAAAGTGTAAATGTGTTGCAAGCAAGATCAAATGTAACAGCAAGTAACTCTTTTTGTTGCAATGTGTAATATCTATTTGAGTAAAAGCTGTTTCTGAAAAATAAATGTTGATCCCCTTAATAAATAATTTTTTTTAAACCAAAATATTGTAATCGAGGTCTGAGCATTTCTAACTTGCACAATCGGCGAAATGCTAAACTAAAAATGATAATTTGCCGATATAAATTCATATTCGGCATTTGAGCAACTCTGGATAGGTCAGTTCGCGAAATGTGTAAATCAGTTTAAACAGATTCCGAAATAGGACCTATTTTCAGTAATCGATCATTTGGTTTTGATAATTTCGCGAGGTGAGTATTTATATAAATAGTTTTTTTTTAATTTGAACTCCACTCGTAACATAGAAGCCTTATAATTATTACTATATACTTTTTAAATTCGGAGGCATACAAAGAGCCGCGGCACAGTGGTTGAGAATCACTGCTCTAGAAAGAAACAAAGCGATTGTGCTGCCAATACCGGTCAATAAAGCTAGTGGCCACATGCTTTGTTTCTCTCATGCTTTACGGCCTGTATTCACTGCACAACTGAATACAGATAACTCAGTCTATTTATATATGTCGGCGAAATATTACTGTTCGAACTGTATTTTGAGAATTTTTGAAACTCGCCGAAAGGAAAATATAGAAATTAGCATTCTTAGTAAGTTGAAATAACTAATGCTATAATTTACCTAATATTCAATTCAATAATAAGCATAGCTTGATAATACTGTCTTTCCAATTTCATAGTTGATGATGATGGATTTATGAAAAATATTGTTACAACGTAGAAGTACCGTTATCTCTTGAAATCCCTATTGGAAGTATAGACGTACAAACTTAAAACAAATAACTTTAAAATATGCATAAAATAAAAAATGGATATAAAAATGAACTAGTGATGGAGTATATTCAAAAGTTTTCATTTTGTCCATTTTTACAGCAACACCTTTGGGACAGCTGCCTGTATTGGAAATAGATGGTAAGAGAATGACGCAGTCAACGCCAATTAGCAGATATCTAGCCAGTTTCACAAACCTTGCAGGGAAAAACAATGAAGAAAATTATGAAATTGATGCTACTGCTGAGATTCTTTACGACTTGTTAAGAGGTGAATATCTTGAAATATATAAATTGGCAGCATATTGATGTAATAATAATAATAATACTAATTATACTAATATAAGCTGTACATTTCCGAAGAAATTGAAGATGTTTATGAGAACTCGATAATCCGTTAATCGAGGTGAATAAGTCCACTTTGTCTTCCGTTTTTCTCCCTTTTCAGGTCCTGTTTTGTTTTTGTCTTTGTAACAACCTCTAATAAGGCATCTCCTGTTTTTTACTTTCATTTTCTTGAGGTCTGATCCTGTTTCTTCTTTTCACCTTAACTTTGGTCGTCCTTTCGGTCTTTTATTTCTTTGAATACCTTCTACAATTCCATGCATTATTACGTTTTTTCTGCGTCTCTATCTAGTATTTCTATTTTTCCCATCGGCTTTATTAATAATTTTTCTATAATACCATTTTCTTGCTTGATTGTTCTATTTTCAATTCCGCTATACTTTTATTCATTTTATTTAGCTTTTGCTCAATTATCTCTTCTCTAATATCTAAGCAGATTAGTTGTTGTCTTCTTTACTCCATAAATGCTCCCATTACGTCTGTCTTTTCCAATTAAGCGTCTTAAGTGCAGTTTAAGTATTAAATATTTACTTAATTCAATCTCAACCTGGCTTCGTTGGTTAAGTTACTTTTATTACGTTTTATTTTTCGTTGGTTCCTTACGGCCTCCCTTCTTTTTATCGTATATCGTTATTTTATCAGTCACTAATTGCTTGCTTATTTCTTAGTTTCGTTACTTGGCCGTTTTTATACTTTTATATATATATATAATATGAGTAATCGTTTTTAATTAAATTTTGTTCACTATGCCTTAACTGCTTTCACTTATTACTGTTGCTTGACTGTTGTTCGATTTATACACTATTTGCCATCCAGGACCGTATGTAAGTATTTATTTTACTTTAACCTCTTTAAATAATTTATTTTTCAATTCTTGGTACCCCGTTTCGTTCCTGGGTTAGGAACTTTCTCTAAGTGTATTCTTTGAGTAAATCACATTTCAATGTTTACAATTTAGAAATTAAAAAAAAACACATGTACAATAGGTAAAAAACTCATAAAACAACAGGCATTTAACACAAGTACTATCAATACAAATTCCATGACATTATACAGTGGGTGTACGGAAAGACTTCAGGTGTATTATTTTATTAAATGGAAGAAATATTCAAAAACCAACCTGTCAAACAATAATAAATATGTTGCAATGCCATACACGGAGCAGCTCTCCGAAAAACTAGCAACATATTGTAATGTTTTTCTAATTTATTTAAACAATAAACGGGTGGGATAAATTTTAAACACACTGTATGGCTACTTACTAATTTATTTAAACACTAACTCACTAACACTTAATTCATATATACTTAACTAATCACCCAAATCTAATTTATATGCACACAAACTTGATTATATTCGCACTTTACTGTTCGGTGTATTTCTGTTTATTTCTCGAGATCACTTTATCCACTAAACTCGTCCGCTGATCGATCCTTTTTATATACTAGTGCCTTATTTACTAGAGAATTCTGGGCTGCGGCTAACACAGACACAAATAATTTTTCTGGCCTGTTCTAGACAAGTCTGGTCACAAAAACTATGTTTAGATAAGATAGTCCCAAACAGTTATAAAAACACTGCGTATCCGCCATAATTTTATTTTCTTACCTGGCTTAGACAGAGTCGGATTTAGGGTCTATACCAGTGTGCTGTTTCGTAACATTACCCCCTCCTTAAATGGAAGTTCCTCCTGGAACTTTTGTCTAGCCGAGACTGGATGTTTGAATCGGCAACTGGCCCCATTTCTACACTTTCCGATCTTATGGAAATATCAGGGCACTATCTTCATTAGATACTGATAACGGGGGTTGTAGCTGCAAATTAATATCTGGACACCGGTATCTCTAAAGATAACTTCTACCATGTTTCTGATAACTCGCCAATCCAACTGGTTACTCGCTATCTTAGGCATAGCCAGTTTCTTCACGCTAGATTGTAACACATGGTCTCGGAGGTTACGAAGTGCTTCCCACACATCGCGGTAGGTAGATCGATCTTTAAATTCATCTTTAGTTACCACGTAGAAGACGTACCGAGAATTATGTTTCAGTTCCAGTGTCTTGCCAGGGGCTGGAATCTGGTCTTCAAGTTTTTCTAATTGCCGGAACTTCTTTCGAAAGACGGTTGCCAACCCTCGTGCGTTCTTGATACGGGCGGGGATGTTGTATGCCAGTGAATAATCTTCCGGGAGAGTGAACAAATCTTGTTGTTGTTCCGGAGTGACTCCATATCTAGCTTTCCCGGTACCTCCATACGCGCCCATAAATTCATCGAAGGTGGGGTCAGACACATCTCGAATAAGGTTTACTAATTCCTGTCATGGTCTCCTTCGAATGGCGCTAGTCGGTTTCGGTGAACTACTTTTGGTTTTCCGTTGGGGATCTTGCTTATGCGATATAAAACATCATTGATCCTTTTCTTGATTAAGTATGGACCTTCCCAGGATTTTTGTAATTTTGGAGGAAATCCATTTCTCCTCGTCGGTTTGTGTAACCATACTTTGTCCCCTTCTTTAAAACCGCCTTCTGTGGCCTGCGTGTTGTACCGACTTTTCTCCATTCTGTCGCTGGCAACTTGAAGATTTGTTCGAACTAATTCATGAATATCGTCCAGCCTTCTTCTCAATTGGATTGCGTAGTCTTCGCCTGCTAGATCTTCTCCAGGCCGGCAGCCCAATTCCAGGTCACAAGGAAGCCTCATTTCACGTCCAAACAGGATTTTCGCCAGTGTTTCACCCGTGGACGCATTGACAGCAGATCGATGAGCCAACGCGAATAGGGAAAGATACTGGTCCCAATCTCTCTGATGGCTGGATACTACTTTGGACAGGTATTTTCCAATAGTCCTGTTCATTCTCTCGACCATTCCATCTGACTGTGGATGTAAAGCTGTTGTCCTGGTCTTCTTCATTCCCAGCTTGTCACAAATCTCCTGGAATAGATGGGTTTCAAAATTTCTTCCCTGGTCACTGTGGACTTCCAAGGGTACTCCATATCGGCTGATATATTCCTTCACCAATACATCCACGACAATTGTGGCCTCTTGGATATCTAAAGCAATCCTTTCGAAAGGGCTTCCAACATTGTACTGTTTCATGGGTGCCTTTCTCTTGCGATGTGGTCTATTACTCGTAGCACAAGTCGTACATTTCTTACACCGGTCCTTCACATCGTCAGAGCTGTTCATCCAATAAAACCATTCACGAACTCGCTGAAGGGTTTTCTTCACTCCCAGATGACCTCCCGATGGACTGTCGTGTAACTCCTTCAGTACCTCAGCTACTATTGTTCTAGGGATAACTAGCTGTCTCCTCATCTCAGAACCATAATCGTTTTCAAGGACTCTTTTCAACAGCCCTTCTTCCAGGACAAGGGAGTCCCACTGAGCCCAATACGCCTTGAGTTTCGGTGATAATCTTGACACTTCTTGCCAGGTAGGTCGCCGATTTTCTTTCTTCCATTGCCGGATCATCTTCAAGTGAGGATCATTCTCCTGATCTTCTCTGATCCTGGTGGGTGACCATTCTTCATTGACTACAGTAATTCTTGAAACTGCAACTTCCTTAGATTTCGACTTGTTGCATTGTGAATAGTCTACAGGGCATGGCCGTCTAGATAAGGAGTTGGCTTTTTGGTGATTCACATTAGCTGAATGTTCACCCCTGTCTGATTTCCCCTGTGTCTGGAGTTCTGGGGTTACAGGAGTCTTGGAGCGCTTAGACGGACTGCGTACGTGCTCTAGCTCGCCACACTTCCGGCATTTGATCTTCTTCGGCTTCCTGTCTGCTATACCTTTCAACAAGTTGACGATCTGGTCAAGTTTGTCATCGTCATCTTCTTCCTGCATGGTCCTACCTTTGTTGTACCGCGAGCCCTTCGTGGCTTCTTTGCATTTAAGAGGTTCTTGGTTTGCAGGAGTCGTAGGACGCTTACACCAACTGCGTACATGCTATAGCTCGCCACAATTACAGCACCTGATCTTCTTCGGCTTCACGTCTACCATACCTTTTAACAGGTGGACGATCTGATCAAGTCTGCCATCGTCACCTTTTTCCTGTATGGTCCTACCTTTGCTGTATCCCGAAGCCATCGTGGCTGCTTCATATTCAAGAGCAGCAGTCAATGCATCGACCAATGTTTTAGGATGGGCTAATCGAAGCGTCTTCTCCATATCGTGGTCACATAAGCCGTCAATAAAGGCCTGGATGCCTAAACATTCCATCATGTTCTCTGGTGCTGATGGATAAGCAAACCGAACTAGTCGGGCAATATCCATTTCATACTCTTGAAGGGGTTCGTCACGATTCCGCCTTCAGTTCTTCAGCTGGAATCTGTACAACTGTTCCAGTTTTTCATGACCGTATCGAATGTCCAACCTCTTCTTCAGCTGCTCGAAGTCATCCGTTTTTTCCGAAGGTATCGTCTGGAGTACATCTAAGGCATCTACGCGAAGCGCGATGGTTAAATTCACTGCCTTCTCCTTATCAGACCAATTATTCACTCTAGCGGCTGCTTCAAACTGTTTCACATAATTGGTCCACGACATTTTTCCATCGAACGTTGGGGCCTTGACTCGGGTAAAACTGCCAATGTCTTCAAACTTAGGTAGTGTTTCTGGCTTGCAAAGTTTCGTTTGCTCGGTCTTCTTTTCTTCCGCTGTCGTGCCTCGCGTTCTTGAATCGGCAATCTTTTCCTCTAACTCCTTGATTTTCTCGTCTATCGTTGTAATCTTATTCTCGATTTTCTCGTCCATCGTTGACATTTTATTCTCGATTTTCTCGTCCATCGATAACATTTTATTCTCGATTTTCTCGTCCATCGTTGACACCTTATCGTCGATTTCAGATTTTAGTGACGAAATTTCATTTTCAATGTCAGCGGCAATGTTGTTTTTCATTAATAAGATATCGGCAGATATATCGTTGTTTAAAGTAGACATTTTCTCGTCCATGTTCTCAGAAATATTAGCAGAAATGTCGTTCTTCATAGCAGAAATCTTTTCGTCCATGTTCCCTTCCATGGTAGAAATCTTCTCGTCCATGTTCTCTTCCATGGCGGAAATCTTCTCGTCCATGTTAGCAGAAATAGACGAGATTAAGGTGGAAGCCTCGTCAGTAAATGAAACGGTTTCTGGATCAAAGGCGTCATTTTCAAGTGCTACTTTAAGTTTTTCTAGTAATTCACTTTTATTACCGGACGTTTCCAACTCACGATCTTCCAGTTCTGCTCTTAATTCCGCCACTTTCAAATCACATAGTCTCTTGGCCATTTTTACGTAGTAATTTATTTATATTACCCCACACCTGACACCAATGTAATGTTTTTCTAATTTATTTGAACAATAAACGGGTGGGATAAATTTTAAACACACGGTATGGCTACTTACTAATTTATTTAAACACTAACTCACTAACACTTAATTTATATATACTTAACTAATCACGTAAATCTAATTTATATGCAAACAAACTTGATTATATTAGCACTCTACTGTTCGGTGTATTTCTGTTTATTTCTCGAGATCACTTTATCCACTAAACTCGTCCGCTGATCGGTCCTTTTTATATACTAGTGTCTTATTTACTAGAGAATTCTGGGCTGCGGCTTACACAGACACAAATAATTTTTCTAGCCTTTTCTAGATAAGTCTGGTCACAAAAACAAAGTTTAGATAAGATAGTCTCAAACAGTTATAAAAACACTGCGTATCAACCATAATTTTAATTTTCATACCTGGCTTAGACAGAGTCGGATTTAGGGTCTATACCAGTGTGCTGTTTCGTAACAATATTTTCCAAACATATCACAATATGTCACAAAGCTATCCCCTATCACCATTATTCAACAAATTCGAAAGTAAAATAATATCCACAAAAAAATCAAATGTTATATATTCCACACCCTGCCCAAACTGTCCAAAAAATACATAGGAATGACCACACAAGAAGACAGATTAAATGGCTATAATTATACTAAAAAAATAAAAAAGCGTCCCATATGAAAAACAAGTGTTCGATTTTAAAAACACAAAAATTCTAGCTCAAGATTCAAACTACAAAAACCTGACAATTAAAGAACTGGTACACATTAAAAAAGAACATAATACAGTCAACGATAAGCAAGATGATAAAAACTTGAGTCAGATTTTTCACAATTTAATAAAATAATACACCTGAAGTCTTTCCGTACACAAATAAAAAATTATGATTTCTCAATTTTTTATAGAACAATAAAAACTGAAAAAATATATTGATTGATTGATTTTTTGTTTCGTAAAAATCACATTTTTAAATTTCTTACTCCCACTGCTATAAAGATCTGCTTGTTTAAAAGGTAATTAATTTTTTTTTGGAAAGCATATCTGATAAAATTTCTGATTAAAAAAAATTGTATCTTGTAAAATGTTTTATTGCTTAAAAACGCATTTGTTAATTATTACTAATTTTTTTATGCAGATACATATATTAAGGTTACGATTTTCTTTTAAAAATCATCATTTATATTGCTTTTAAAAATCATTATTTATATTGCTTTTTTATATTCTGAGAATTTTTTTTCACTTATTATTTATATATCTACAAAGGGCTTCTAAAAATATGGTATGTGAGAATCATTGGTAATTAGATGTCTAAGACTCGATAACCGATAATAGGGGTTTGTTGCAGAAACAACCCCTATACACTGTAATATTTATGAAATGCGGATTCCTGTCCAAAACTGTTAAACGTGAGCTAACGTTTTTAGCAAATAGCGTCCATAAAAAATAATAACAGATTTGAAAAGATTGTTCAAAAATAAGTCCAAATGTGTGCATTTGGACTTATTAATTATTATTATTAATTTCATTAAATTCGTTCTGGGTTAATAAAAAATGCATAATTAGGTTTAAAGAAGTCTATAACACTTTCGAAATATAATAAAAGAGGCGGTTGACGCACTGGAAATTTGAAAGTTTTAAGTAGAAATATTTATGACAAATTTATTTTGGTTATGAATTTATGTACTTGAATTAATGCTCAAATTGTTTTACATTTGCTGCTAAACAGTGTGCCAAATGGAATCAATCAAGTTCAAAATTGTTTAACATCATACCTAGAATGCATACCAATCTGGTATCACCATCAGGTAGAAGAAATCAGGTCAAAATAAACCGACTTAGAATTGGGCATACGGCATTAACACATCAGTTTTTATTACAGGAAGAACGGGTTCCATAGTGTGATCATTGTGTAATATATTTATCAGTGCAACATATACTTGTTGATTGTTCATTGTTTTCTGAAGAAAGAAGAGCCTCAAAGATTACCGATTGGACATAAAGACTATATTAACCAACAGTTTAGACAAACTTTTACAATTTTTAAATTTGACATTGTTATATAATCAGATTTAGACACACATTTTGTTAGCATTTAAATTAGTGTTTGTACCTTGTGTACAACTGTACACAACATTGCCGCTTATGACACTCGTGGTTAATGCGGAATTAAACATAAAAAAGTGTCCGAAACGATCATAAAAGTCCGCCGTACATTATTGATAACATTTCTATTAATTTTTCGACATTCATCAATAACAGTATTTTTAAATTTATCTTCTGTCTTCGTTTCATGTTCTGCTACCTTATTTTTTAGAAAACCCCATAAAAACAAATCAGTGAGTGCTAAATCTAGAGATCTTGCCGGCCAATGTATTGAACCCCCTCGAACTCCACGTATTGAAGAACTTGCATGTATTTTTGTTATTTACTATTTAAATCGATCGCAACTTACTGATTAAAACAGTGTTTACAAAATTAAAATAGGTATTAAAATAAACGCTTTTAAAGATTGAAACTAACTTTTCCGCATCTGTGAGATGCCCTGATTAATATTCTATCATAAAATTGTCACTTGTATACGCTTCGGGGGATGTATCGTGTTAACAAACCAAAATTTCTCCATAAGTAACCAAAAATGCAGTATATCTGAATTTATAGGACCCGCTGCACTCGTTATACTCAGCTGAAAATCAATAGGGCACAACTGTGAGACACCTTGAAAAATATCCAATTATAAAATTGGCCACTTGTATACACTCCGGCTGTATCGTACTAAACCCTAAATATCTCGAAAAATGACAAAAATGTGGCACTTCAGGTACCATAGCACCCGTTTTACTAGCTCTGGTGAGCTAAAAATCAATAAGCTTTGTCTATAAGTCGCCCTGAACAATATTCAATCATAAAATGGGTCACTTGTATACACGCTGGAGGCTGTATGGTACTGAAAATTATCCAAAAATGACAAAAATTTGGTACATCAAGTACCATAGCACTCGTTGTACTGGATTTAGTGAGCTGAATCTCAATAGGGTTCATATTTGAAACGCCCTGAATAAGATCCTATCATAAAATTAGTCACTTGTATATAGTCCGGAGGCTGTATCGGGCTAACAAACTGAACTTTTTCCAAAAATGTTAAAAATGTCGTACTTAAAGTACTATAGCATCTGTTGTACTAGCTGTGATGAACTGAAAATCAATAGGGTTCATCTGTGAGATGTTCTGAATAACATTCAATTTTAAAATTAGTGGCTTTTTGCACTCCGGAGGCTGTATCGTGATAACAAACTGAAATTTCTCAAAACATGACAAAAATGTCGTACTTCAAGTACCATAGTATCCGTTGTACTGGCTGTTGTGAGCTGAAAATCAATACGGTTCATCTGTGAGATGTCCTGAACAATATTCAATCATAAAATTGGTGATTTGTTGCACTCCGTAGGCTGTATCGTGCTAACAAGACATGTAACGAAAAGTGACCGACGACAACGACGACGACGACGACATACACACAGGATTTTTTTCTGAAAACCATCTTTTCGTGTTGTTTTTGATGAAAAACTTAAAATAACGCTAAATTTTTTGTCAAAATTTCAACTTTTTTGTGGGTAAACCTCGCATATTAGATAGGTTAGGCGGAAAAGTAATAACGGAGAAATCTTAGGTTGAATTTTGCTCTAAGCTCCTCTCCCTTAGACTTCAGCGACATTTCATGACGTCAGCTGACAGACGCTCACTTTCGTGTTTCGCGGTGCCAATTCACTATAGTACACACTTGGTATTTTTCAGTTAGACGCTTGCTTGCGTAAATGCTGTAGGTGTGTAATCTTTTGAGGGTGTATTAGCACATTATACAGAAAGTACGGTTTCCTTAATTTCATCTTAATTTTAATAGACTATGGTGTAAGGTTTTTTGGTGTTAGGGTGCAATTCTGCCTTTCACTATACAAATATTTCCTTCTCTTCTTACTTGTACGTATCCTACCGCATTGTCACCATAATTTTCTCTGGCAGATCTACAAGTAGTAATCATAAAACCTTTCACAAACAAATTTCGTCACTAGTGATTTTTTTAACAAACTTTTACGGACACTTGACAAACATTAGTCACTAATTAAGTCTTCCATATTTTCAACTTACCCGTGCCTGATGGGCGGAAGGGGATTATTTTCGAGATTTTCTGAAAAATACATAATATTTGACTTATTCATCCCCGAAAATATACGAAACGATATATCACTCGATTTAACAGCTTCACCCTCTTTGCACCCCCACATAGGGGATGAATGAAATTCGACTTGTTGAAAGCCCAGATCGGCCATGCTCATTACCATGCACGACCAAACTACAACCAAATATAATACAAGCTAATAGCTACACTAATACTTATAATGATAACAGGTATATGTAGGTACCCACACAAACAAAAATAAGGACTATATAATTTTTAATCAAATGTGTTATATTCAATTCACGCAGCAATACAATTCTCTCGGCTCAAACACACGCGTCCGGCAATTGACGTCACGACAAGGACACACACAGTTCTATCCGATCTGCAGGGCGCACGTATTGAAATAATTTATTACGCACTTCTAATAATTATTATTGTTATCAAATTATTCGTAGTGGTATTTATTTTATATTGACCACATTTAACAAGTTTTCAGATATTTAAGATCTATGCAACTTCCTATTTGGGAACACAGTATTCTCGTACATTCCTACTGCAGTGAGCCAGGCAACCATTATATTGAAATCATATGGAAACATTTCTAGGCGCGGCATTTGCAATTTAGGGTCCTATTTCATATTCTTGGCAATTGAAATTGTTACTCGGGGAAAAAGGACAAATTATTTTATTACAAAATATGCCGGCCCATACATTTACTTTTTTCTTGTATTTGGTATGTGACACATTTATTTTATGTGGATTCACTGTATCCCAATACCTTTGATTTTTTTTCTTTAAAACAAAACCACACTCGTCGGTAAAAAAGATGTATCTTGAAAAATTCCTATTTCGGTTGGCTTTGTTTATCATAATTTCGCAGAAAAATTGTCTATTAAAATAGTCTTGCTCGAAAAGTAAGCATTAAAGCCGTTTTTCTAGAATAGTGTACTCTAAAAATAACATTAAAATCTCTTGCTATGCGTATATTTTCTTTAGTCGAAGATTTCGCGTTAAGGCTTTTTCATAAGTTTTTAATGTCAATTAAAACTAAAAAATACATAATGTTGGACAACACTGACGAACAATTTACATTGGAAGTGACACACAAAATAAAATGTAAATATGAACACAAAAGATAGACCTTCTTTGATTGTTTGATTTATGGATTTCGCTTTTTTGTCATTTTACTGATATGGTTATGGTAACTTTCTCTTAATTTGTCTAGGTCTTTCTTATCATTTAGTGCATCAGATTCATTCTTTATGGCGATCATTTCTTGAATTTTGAGTTTAGTGATGTTTTGATCTTTGTATATAATTTTTGTGTTTTGAAAATCGAATTCAAGTTTTTTATTTGACTTATGTTTATGGAGTTCCATCGACTCATTTTTTGTGTATTTATGACCATTTATTCTATTGTCTAAGTATTGTGTTGTCATTCCTATACATATTTTGAACATTTAAGGCAAGAAATAGAATATATTGATTGAGTATTTATTGGATTTTTGCTTTTCAAAGATATGAAGGTTGTGTCTGACTTATGACATACTTGAATATTTTGTTTTTTTAATTTTTCAGACCATTTGCGTAAGTAACATATTTTTGTGGGGTAGTATTTATCTTTTTATCTTTTAATGTTCGTTGTTTCTGAATGTTTCTATGATGGTTTTGAGAATAACAATTTTCTCCAACTTTTTTCAAAATTTCTGGACTTCGAGAGTGATATGAATTAAAATTTAAGTATCTACCGTCCATGATGAAAAGTTTCGTCTTTTTGTTGTCATTATTATGGCTTCTACTTCGTGTCAAATCTAAAAAATTAATGCAACCATTCTATCCATTTCATGTGTGAATTGAAGCTTGAAATTGAAGTTATTAAACCCATGTAATATGTTGGTTATTTGATTTTCTTGTACAGCTAATATATAGTCATTTACGTAGCGTAGGTATGAAGAAAATTGAATATGTAGAAAAATATGGTGATAAATAAGTAAACTTGAAGCAATCACATATTGAGTAACTATAGAATAGCTGGGGTGTGTATACTTGAGAGAATAGCTGAAAATACAATAACAATAAGATAAGGTGGAAGTCAAAAAGACAAAAACAGACTTGCTTTGTCTAAAACATTTTCATCGCAAAAAAATTCTAACTAAAACTCTTATTGATATATTTCAGGCGCATACGAATCTTCACACCTTGAGTTAAATGAGGAAAGAAGAAAGTTGATGAGAATAAAATTTGAGAGCATGGCTGCTGCAGCATTACCACATTTTGAAAAAAACGCTAAGAAGAATGGTGGTTACATCGCTATAAATCGTGTAAGTCTTTTTAATTTTGTTACATATCAACGAATGGACTGAAACTACGAGCCTATAAATCAATTTATTGAATAAATTCATTAGAAGATCTTCATTGCTACTTTGAGAGGAATGAAAATTTATAATCTATTTTATATAAGCATTTTAACTGTTGAAAAAGCCAGTAATATACATCAGTGTGACTATTTGGGTTGTAAGCCTCAAATTCTCTTCATTTGGGAACGTTTAGACAAAAATGCCGAGACAAGTAAACGTTACATTTTTTATACGTTCATGATGTATATTCATTAATTATATTGGATATAATATAATAAAGCTATTTTATTTTGTAAACTGTAAACTACCTTTACCTATGTGAAAGTGGCCGCAAATAGGGGTTCATAGTGAAATGAATGAAATGAGTGAATCAATTGTTAGACAAGGATAGCGATCGACATCTACTAGATATTTTGAAACCATTATGCAAGCGTTGGTAGTTAGTGTTCCCAACTTTCGGTGCCCAGCACTAATTGACGTGAATTATAACTAATGAATTCTTGTGTGGTTGCATCTAAAATTCTATAAAAATTAAAAATTATTTATGCGTAAATAAAAAATCATGTTTTCATTCTTTCATGACAATAGAATGAAAAAAGAATGTTTATAAATAATAATAACGTCGGTTATTCTAGTGGAAAAAATATTTTATACGTAATGTTTAGAAAATTGTCGATTTTATATAAGATTCTTATTATGGATTACATCGTAATTATTTATTCAATCAATACGACAGCTTTTTTGAGGTATACATATGGAAGAAAACTTTAAAAAACGAATAAATTATTATTATAGCTTAAATTACATTTTTTACCATTTATTCAAACTCAAATTCGTGACTGCTCTCACTTGCCTATCAGCTGTCTTTCGCTATCCTTGTTCAACGAATGATGTATAGTAAAAATCAAATGAAGTTGCGTTTATGTCATCATTGTGAACATTTGTAGCGTTGTCAGAGTGTTCACGAAATATGGAAATTGACAGAAAATAACTGAAGTCAACAAAAAACGTAAAAATAGAAAATTTCACAGTATAAATGAAAACTACAAAATTATCGATAGTTTGATAGTCTTCGTTTAATATAGTGTGGAGTTTTTTCGTCTACGTTTTTTGTTAATTAAATTTATGAATAGATTTCACAAAGTAAGGAATTCTAGAATAAAAGTGGTAAGGTTATTACTGACTTACCAAATCTTTTAATAAATAACTATAATAAAAATACAAGCAATAAAATAAACTATGTTTAATAATGAACGTATTATCAAAGACAAAAGCTAACATTAAACAAATCTCACAAGAAAATTTTATAAAGCACGTAACTATAACCTCAAAAATCGATGACAATACACGAGTAGAAAAGTCACAAACAACGCGGCAACATGACATTATTACCGTCAATAATTGGAGGCTTCTTTACGAAAATTTTAACACAAATGTTTACATCGAGGGACGTCTAAACCCAATAAAGCTATATTGCTTATACATTATTTTGGTACAAAAGTTTTTTTATTGATTGGGTTATCTTTAGAACCGATTAATTAACAAATTTAAGTATATGCACTTTTCGATAGAAATGTAGCCACACTTGCAATAGAAATACGCCCTTGGTGACGTAAACGCAACTTTATTTGGTTTTTACTATAGTGCGCTAACTCCCTTTCACTTTGAATGATTTTTAACAGCTGGCAGTCTTATTTTCAGCCACTTTTACAAAGACAGAGGTAGTTTACCGTTTACAGAAAAAAATTAGTTCTAATTTAGTATATAATTGATGAATATACGTCAAGAACTCACAAAAAATATAAAAAAAATACCTGCTCACACCTGGCTGCGAAGAGGTTGTGGTGGTTGGTTGGTGGAATAATTTAATATGCCATTTTGGTATCACTGGGTTTTATTTATACTAATTAGATCTGACTTACATGATACTAATCCTAAATAACCACAGTCATAAAAATTATAATAATAATATTGAAACAAAAACCTCTTACTCTCAGGGTAAAAATTATTTAAATAATTGAAAGTATTAAAAGAGAGTAGGTTCTTTCCAAACTGACAAAGAGATTGGAGATAACGGAGCCAGTTCTCAGGGCTCTGTTATCTGAAGGAAGTTTAATTAAAGAAAAAAAATGTGAAAAAGAAAGAGAAAGAGAGAGAGAGAAAAACTAAAAAACAGTAAAGTTACATCAATAGTAAGGGCGCCACTAACTTTGTTCCTAAACAAAATTAGAAAGAAATCAACCTCCTTAATCAGTCAACTCTTACCTGCTGTGCTCTGCTAGTTTTTAGACAATACTTATGCAAAAAAAATGTACTGAAGGCTATTTCACAGGTCTTTCTGTATAATAAATAAAACAACAAACTACTAATATGTATGAATATAATGAATGAAAAAATATTTAAACGTGTTACATAGTTTGACAATAATGGGTTAGTAAAAGTGTGTATGTGAGAAGAAAAAGAAAGTATAAATAAAAACTAAGACAAGCTGTACAAATATGAATGGTGAAGCCATACAATATAATTTTACTTATCTTGAAGTAGCAAGTTGAAGTCGATTCTCCATAAAATCTTCCTAGGTTAAATAATTCTCAGTATAATACATAGTTGAGTATCTAGATCATGAATTGGCTCTTATGGAAACACCATTTCTTGTGAGTCAATGCAAATTGCCGACAAATCTTCACCTTAGTTCTTCCGTCGGGTGATTTTAGTTAAATTTACCGGAATAGTTAAATTATTCCAGGCGGTATCGCTACAAGAACACCAAGTGTGTTACAGATAGACCTTTTTTTAATTAACACGATAATTAGATATCTGTCCAGTGACATATATGAAACTGTACTTATCATTTTTTTACAAATATACAATCTAGTTTAATGATTTGTCCTGGACAAAAACCTTTATCAATTTACGAAAATATTACACAAAAAAAAAATAAAACCTACCAGTAATCCCTGCGAATTTGTTCTTAGAACAAGTTTTTTTAATAACCATACAGAATATTTAAAACTTTTATCAGGACTTCTGCGACTACCATTCTCTATTACAATCTCTCGTATAGTGCCGCATTCCGAATTTCTATTCAGGATTTTTTTTCTGTGAGATATCTATACAGTTTATTCCACCAACAGTTAAATAGTTGTTTAAAACATTGGTAAGGAAGGACGTGTGGTCTATTCCACCAATAAATTTAACATGCATCGCTAAATTATTTATTTAAAACTCTATTAGAAATGTTAACTGCTAAGTGAACGTTTCATACCCCTAACAGCCAAGAAAAAAAATTTTCAAAAAAAAATTTTTTTGTTATATAATTAAACTATTGAGACCAAAAAAAACGAGGGAAGAAAATTTAAAATAGAAACTTTAAAATATGAGAATCACATATGAGTAAAAAGGAAAGTCCTTACTATTTTTAAAAAAAAACATTGATGAAGTCAATATTAATATATATATATATATATATATACATACATATTTTGTACATATTTATGCACCCCCAATAAAGTTCATCCCCATATTGAGACTAACATAAACTTTAAGCTTCTGTGTTATTAAGCACTTATTCAAAGGAACAGTCTACCCAATTAGTAACTGCTCTTACTTATCAACATAGAACCCTAAATCGAATACGAAAAAATTTACATTAGGAAAAACAAAAACCCAGATATGCATTTTCAGGGACTTAAGTACTGATACAAGGGAACAGTCTACCCGTTTAGTAACTGAACTTACTCAAACCCTTAAAATACAGCATAACAAAAGAAAATTTTAGACAAAAAGAAATGAAAGATAAAAAACACACCCTCATACATGTTCTGCACTGTCTGCATCCGATATCCACCGTCAGGTCAGATGCTGAGAATCCCCATGGCTCAATCTAGAAACAGAAGGTGTGCCAAGTTGTAAGTGATCACACAAGACCGAAATTGCGCAAACTTAGCAGCAAAGAGAGCCTCGTATTCCGATTCAACTGCTTCCACATTGCCCCATAACAACTTCAAACACCCCACACCGCAATGTAGCTCGAACGAAGACACTACACAACGTCCAGTTCAGAGTACTGCACACTCAATGGTATTCTAGCATATCATTAACGCTAAAATAATAACCTGAAGGGTTATTAAATGATACCAAAAAGACAAAGTCGGGAAGAAACATAAAAAGATATAGAAAAAGATTAAAAGTTGGAAATTTATTAAGATGGTCCAACATTAACCACCCATTATATGAAAGACAAGTTAGGTATTTGTCACGAACCTTATTCACTGAGTGCATATTTGTTCTGAAGGTAAGGAATATAGGAAAAGACATTTGCCCAGGAGTGATATTTCAGGGTTGCCCCTCGTTATCCGTAGACCGAACTGCAAGCAACACTGGTGAGAATAAACTCACAAGAATACTACCCCAGATAAATTCTTTAAATCAAAAATAAAAGTTAAAATAAAATGATAATAGGAAGAGAAAAGAATAACATAATATGGCTCAGATAAATAGGTCTATAAAACTCATAACTAATTGCCGTATCCTATAACTAATGAAAGGAAAGGAAAAAATAAAAAACTTACTATTCTCATTGAGAATATAGACGTCACAATCAGGTAAAGGAACATCAAAAACACTTCGCAATATTCACAAGAGGGAAGAAGTAAACTTTAAAGAAAATACAAATACTGTCACAAGGGAATGGACGATGATTCCTGCACTAACATATTTAACAACAACAAGTCATTATCTAATGGTGAGGTAACCATCTCCAAACTTATTCGTATCTATTTTTCTATATTGTGAATCATTAAAGTAAAGATATTGTGTTTTTAATGCCTAGATTAATATTATAATCTAGTGTATATGAGTCATAGTCAGGTAAAGAAATATCAAAAAGATATTTTGATGTTTCTATGTAGATAATAATAAGAATTCATAAGAATCCTAAATAGCAAACAGAGAGAAAGTAAATTAGAGGAAATACAAATACTGTCACAAAGGAATGGACGATTATTCCAGCACTAACATATTTAACAACCATATGTCATATTCTTTAGGTGAGGCAATAAACTCCAAACTTATTTGTTCTATCCTCTCAAATTCCCTTACTATAAGATAAAGAAAATATGTTTTCTTGACAGATAGAAATTTTAATTTCTACGGTAGGATATATCAAGATAATTATAGATATTATTGAATAGTGAAAATAACTATTTGTTAGATAGAGATAAGCGTTTAAGAACACTGAAAATTAAATTCCTTACAATGAACTGGATTCATTTGGAATCTAACTAGAGAAGATAAAGATACAAATTTTAAGATAAAATTAAACCAACTATTAAGTAACATAGATAGATCATTTCTGTGTTGCTGTGCCAAAAGAGGTAAGAGTCAAATTTGCTATAACTATTATAGCAAGCTAGGATACTATACAATAGATGTCTGGTGGGACAATATTTAAATGTACAGAAAACGCACGATTTATGTCTGCTGCGACACAAGATAAGATAAGGTAAAGATAAATTTTCGACACGAGATAAAATAAGGTAAAGATAAAGATAAATCTGTGTGTCATTCTCTCTAACACACAAAAACCCTAGGTAAGATAAATTATTTCAGTTTGTGTCATTTGACACAATTCAACTGAAAACGGTAAGATAAGATAATATTTTTCAGTATGTGTAACTACACATTTCGACTGAAAAGATAAGTCTACAAATTAGAAATATAATATGGAACATTCAAATTTTAGTGATACTAATTACCGTTCCAACATCACATAACTCTAATTCAGTAAACAAAAATAATATTAATTTCTTAATACTTTCTAATTTCAAAAATATAATCTACAAGATAAACCTAGGTTACCAACAAATTAATTTAGCCAAGAGATTATTTTTAACTCTCTGCACAACACAGAAAAATCTACAGTAAAATTACTTTTGCAGATAAGGTAAAAATGTGTTCATCTAACAAATGTTCATTCACTATCCGAAGATACTGAGTCAGGATTATTTTCATCATCGGTAGAGTCACTTGATTCATCAGTAGATAAGTTATATTCTTTTAGATCTTTAATATGCCATCGTCCTATATTTTTGCCATTACTATCTTTGAGTTCATAAATCAAGGGAGATATAACACGGTTAACAGTACAATGTATATATTTAGGCATAAATTTTGCAGAAATAAATTGAGCTTTATCAGATTTCTGATAATTCTTTTTCCAAACATGATCACCTACATGAAATTTAATATCGCGCTTACGAAGATTATAACGGTTACTCGATTTTATGTAAGCCTTGTGTAATTTTTTTCTAACATCTTCGAAAATTTTTGGCATTTCTTGAGTATCCTGTAAACGGTGTATTTTATCAGCAATTGCAGGCTGATTATTTGCATTTTCTGCAATATTCCCGAAGAATGACCCTGATACAGGTACGTTTCTAGCAAACACCAGAAAAGATGGTGGAAATTCTGTGACTTCATGTTTAGACAAACGAATTGCCTGAGCTATTTTCTGTAATTCTACATCCCAAGTTCTATGATCAGAAAAACAATATGAACGTATTGCAGTGACAATAGATTTATTCACACGCTCAGTATGATTGGCTTGAGGAGTGTAATTTGCAGTGTACCAAATACTTTGGACATTGTACTTAGACATCAAACTTTTAAACAACTGACTAGTGAACTGTTTACCATTGTCTACAGCTACTATTTGAGGAACTCCAAAAATTAGAAAAACATTATTTTCAATAAATTTCACAATCGCAGAAGAGGTAGCTTGTTTTAAAGGTTGAATTAAAACAAATTTAGAGAAGAAATCAACAATGACCAATGCACACGTATTTCCCTGGCGAGATCTAGGATATGGGCCTATTAAATCACAGGAAATTAACTGGAAAGGAAACCCTATGTTACGATATTTACCCATGAGACCAGCTTGTGGCAAATTTGTGGGCTTACAGGCAGCACAAACTTTACAGCGCCTCACATATTTTTGTACACTCTGTCTCATTCTGGGCCAATAATATAACTCTGAGATTCTCTCTAATGTTTTGAAAACACCGAAATGAGCTGCAGTAGGATCATCATGAAATTTCGATAACAATTCAAGTCTGTTTTCCGTTGGAACTACAATTTTCCAGTCAGTTAAATTGCAAATATTGGCATACTTGTTAAAGACATGCTTATATAGGATATTATTTTCCACCTTGAAACTAGGATAACTATCCGGATCGGATTGAACCTTATTTATCATAATTTTATACCAATTATCAGGTTTTAGTAAAGATAAATCTAATACATTTATTTCCGGCACCCTTGATAGAAAATCTGCAGGTACGGTACCCGTTGCTCTACGATGGACTATCGAAAAATTGTATTGTGAAAGTTGTAGAATCCACCTAGCTAATCGTGGTGATGGTTTCTTCATGTTATTTAACCAAACAAGAGAAGAGTGATCGGTGATGACAGTAAAATGTCGTCCCAGAAGATAATAACGAAAATGATCAATAGATAATAGGACTGCAAGGGCTTCTTTTTCAGTAGTTGTGTATTTCTTTTGACATTTATTCAATTTTTTACTATAATAAGCTACTGGATGTTCCAACCCATCTTCCAACTGAAAAAGCACACTTCCAATACCTACATCACTTGCATCACACATTAGATAAAATGATTTGTCAAAATCAGGACTACAAAGTACAGGAGCGGTAGTTAAGACAGTTTTTATATCATCGAAAGCTTTTTGAGCTTCCGGTGTCCAACTTATTGGTTGATTTTTTTTTCTATTAGATAAAAGATCAGAAATGGGAGCAGATAAAGTAGAAAAATTATTTAAAAAACGACGATAATATGAAACAACACCTAAAAATCTACGCACCTCTGTAGTTGTCCTCGGTACAGGATAGTTAGTAATAGCTTTAGTTTTTTCACCGTCAATACTTAACCCGTTTTCATCCAAGGTATAACCTAAATAGCGAAGAGAAGGACGACAAAAATGACATTTATCAATATTTACCGTTAAATTAGCCTCTTTTAATTTCTCATAAACTTTAGACAAAATTTCAACATGTTTATCAAACTGTGATGTACAAACAATTATATCATCAAGATAATAAAAACAATATGGTTCTAAAGATGGACCTATTACCATATCCATTAATCGTGACATGGTAGCTGGACTTGAGATTAAACCAAATGGTGTACTTGTAAATTGAAATAGTCCTCTAGAACGTATTGCGAAAGCTGTTTTTGGACGAGACGACTTTTCTAAAGGTATTTGATAGAAAGCATGTTTTAAATCGATACTAGAAATATATCGCGTATCCCTTAGTTGACTAAGAATTACCTCGATATTTGGAATCATATACGAATCTGCTTTAGTTTGCTTGTTTAAAAATCTAGCATCAAGAAGTAACCTTATACTACCATCAGGTTTATGAGTTAAACAGATAGGAGAACAATAAGGAGATGTACTTGGTTCAATAACCCCTAATTTTAATAATGTATCTATCTCATTATTCACATGAACTTCCATAGCTTGAGGCAATGGATACTGTTTTATTTTAAATGGAGGAGAATTTCCTGTGTCGATAAAATGCTCTAAGATATGTGTCCTACCAATTTTATCCTTGGGGCTAATGCTTTTAAATTTTTCGATAACAACATCAAGTTTAATTTTTTCATCATTTGTTAAAGTTGTGACGTCCTTAACAGTATTGATGACATTTAAAGATAAGGCATTTAAATTCATAGTAAATTTAGAAAAATCTATTTTAATATTGAATGTCTTTAAAAAATCCATTCCTAAGATAACTGTTTGAGTAACTGAAGGTAAAAGATATAATTTTAAAATCCGAGATAACTTATCCACTGTGACATAAGTTTCTACAAAACCACCAACATCATGGTATGTACCATCAGCAGTCGAAACTTGAAACTGTTCGGTAATAGAAATAGGTATAGATAAATTGTTAAGAAACTCAAGACCTAGAGAACCCAAAACACTCAGATTACTTCCTGTATCAATCAAACAAGAGAATGTCTTCCCAAAAATAATAATATCCACATAAGGCCTGTTATCATTATCTTTTCGATATAACAAGTCTAAAAAGTAATTACTAGATAATTGAGTATTTATAGAATTCTGAAATTTATTTACTACCTTGCTTGGCTTGTAAAACGATCTTACTATATTTAACCAAGCTAACCAATCATTTTTATTGAAATAAGATAAGTTATTTTTATTTGAATTTTTAGATAGATTAGGTAAGGAATAAATTTCACTTATTGGTTGCTGGTTGAAGGCGTTATTTCGGAAACTGTTCTTGACTTTGATTGTTTTTTTGAATTTTTTTTGCTTTGGATGTGTGGATCCTGAAGGATTTTGAGGAGCGGTAGGTGTCACCAAAGCATTGACCTGACCGCTTGGTTCGTTTTTTGAACAATTTGGACATTTAGATTTTATAAATCCAGGATTTCCACATCCATAACAGAATACTTTTAAAGCGTATTTACATTGCGGATAAAAATGATTCTGTTCACCACAATTCCAGCAAACTTTATGTGAACTTACTGTAGACACTGTAGATAGATGCCTTGAATTATTATGATTCCTAGACCGATAAGATGAGGTAAAAGTATTATTTAACTGTGGTTCTAGATATATTTTAGGTTTGCTCGAACTAATACTTGAATTCTGAGAATTCTGTGAGTAGGTAAAAGATTCTTCCAACTTTTTACATTTATCGGTTAACTCTTCGATACTGGTAATATCTAATAAAGCTAGCGGTTGAACATAGTTAGAAAGCAAATTTCTCTTAATGATTCTAATTTTTGATGATTCATCCTGTTTTATTTCTAATCGATTAAATAGACTACACATAGAATTTATATATAACGTAACTTTTTCATTAATATATTGTTTTCTATTTTTAATTTCATCCAATAAATCTTCCTGATAATTATATGGGAGAAAATCTGACTTTAATTTAGAAACTAACTCTGACCAATTTTGAAATTGACTTCTATTATTTAAATACCAATAAAATGCCTGATCAGTGAAGAGATCTGCAGCGCTAGAAAATAATTCGTTATCTGTTACCCCTCGAGAAATCTTTAAACACTCTACACGTTCTAAAAATCCTGCCAAAGATTCATTTTGTGCAATTCCTGAGAAATGTATTCCCCATTTATATATAGGTACTGGCTTAGAGAAAGTAAAGCTTTGGTTCTGACCCACAGGAGTTGATTGAGCCTGAATAGTTCCCGGTAATCTACCATCAAGTTCACCCTCTAACAACAAAATCTGAGTAGCAAACTGTTTTTTCTTTAATTCTTCCTCATCATTATTACATGACAAACGAGACACCCGATTATTTGCATGAGCTAATCTACATGTTAATCTGAGATATTCATTGTCCCTATCTGATCCTACAAATTCTGAAATTTTTCTGCTCAAATCAGATAAAGTTAACTCTATACCGTTTATTTCACTATCAAAATTCAATTGACTATTCTCATATAAAATAGAACTGCGACCGGATGCTTCTTGAGCTAAAATACCCCTCAACAATTTTCTACGCTCCGCTACTGTCGGTAATACTTCAACATTTCTATATGCCAATTCGTGTTCCAGCTCATGAGATAATAAATATTCGACCTTCAATTTATAAGGCAAAGACATTTTTGTAATTAAATTCAATACAGTTTTCTTGGTAATTAAAGTTAAGTTAAAATTTTATACTCTAATGATAGAAAAAAAAATTTTGAAACAAATACTCAACAACATTAATTTACAATTTGAAGGTCACTGAAAGGTAACAAATGAATTGATATAAAAACTGGGTAATATATGAATCGTTAAGCTTCACACCAGTTATAAATATAATATAACATATATCATATAATATTTCAAACAACGAAAAAGATGTATATATTTATTACACAGGACCTGTTTTATAAAAGCAGAAAGCATAAAATATAATTAAAAGTTAAACAGTGAACATTATATCAAAGATATTTCCCCCCTAATAGCAGGGAAAAAAATTTTCAAGTATTAAAATTTTTTACCAAAAAGAAATAGCAGATAACAACATGTAAGAGTTAATACACGTTGGAGCGCCAATGAAACAAAAATCTCTTACTCTCAGGGTAAAAATTATTTAAATAATTGAAAGTATTAAAAGAGAGTAGGTTCTTTCCAAACTGACAAAGAGATTGGAGATAACGGAGCCAGTTCTCAGGGCTCTGTTATCTGAAGGAAGTTTAATTAAAGAAAAAAAATGTGAAAAAGAAAGAGAAAGAGAGAGAGAGAAAAACTAAAAAACAGTAAAGTTACATCAATAGTAAGGGCGCCACTAACTTTGTTCCTAAACAAAATTAGAAAGAAATCAACCTCCTTAATCAGTCAACTCTTACCTGCTGTGCTCTGCTAGTTTTTAGACAATACTTATGCAAAAAAAATGTACTGAAGGCTATTTCACAGGTCTTTCTGTATAATAAATAAAACAACAAACTACTAATATGTATGAATATAATGAATGAAAAAATATTTAAACGTGTTACATAGTTTGACAATAATGGGTTAGTAAAAGTGTGTATGTGAGAAGAAAAAGAAAGTATAAATAAAAACTAAGACAAGCTGTACAAATATGAATGGTGAAGCCATACAATATAATTTTACTTATCTTGAAGTAGCAAGTTGAAGTCGATTCTCCATAAAATCTTCCTAGGTTAAATAATTCTCAGTATAATACATAGTTGAGTATCTAGATCATGAATTGGCTCTTATGGAAACACCATTTCTTGTGAGTCAATGCAAATTGCCGACAAATCTTCACCTTAGTTCTTCCGTCGGGTGATTTTAGTTAAATTTACCGGAATAGTTAAATTATTCCAGGCGGTATCGCTACAAGAACACCAAGTGTGTTACAGATAGACCTTTTTTTCATTAACACGATAATTAGATATCTGTCCAGTGACATATATGAAACTGTACTTATCATTTTTTTACAAATATACAATCTAGTTTAATGATTTGTCCTGGACAAAAACCTTTATCAATTTACGAAAATATTACACAAAAAAAAAATAAAACCTACCAGTAATCCCTGCGAATTTGTTCTTAGAACAAGTTTTTTTAATAACCATACAGAATATTTAAAACTTTTATCAGGACTTCTGCGACTACCATTCTCTATTACAATCTCTCGTATAGTGCCGCATTCCGAATTTCTATTCAGGATTTTTTTTCTGTGAGATATCTATACAGTTTATTCCACCAACAGTTAAATAGTTGTTTAAAACATTGGTAAGGAAGGACGTGTGGTCTATTCCACCAATAAATTTAACATGCATCGCTAAATTATTTATTTAAAACTCTATTAGAAATGTTAACTGCTAAGTGAACGTTTCAATATGATAATGTCTTTTGAAGCCTTGTCAATGAGATGTATAGTATTTCTTGACCGTACGCAATATTATTTAATGGCACGTTATGATCTTAAAGTCTATGTTGATATTATTTGATATACTATAGCCGACATTGAATTGTAACGTATAGTTTTGATAACCATACCTGTTGCTTCGATTTAATGCATTTGGATTAAATATCAAAAATGATAAAATAGTATACAGAGTTATTATATTCATTACAAGGTTTCGGCCTAGTGAGCGACAGCAACTATCACTCTTAAGTTCTTTACAGCTATGAAGTAGAGTGCAGTTCATTTTTCCAAAAAGTCAATTCATATTAATTTAATGAAATTAACTGTCTCGACCTTTACTTCGTGGAATTTACTCATATTACTGGTTTTAAATGAAAATTACTATTTCTAAATAATTCCACAATATATTGAATGAAAAATTAAAAATTCTAAGGAATTTGACATATAACTGTGCAATGATATAGAAAACCAGGAAAACTATATCTGCTGATCTTTACCATTACCACTTAAGGGGAGAACTCCCTAGATTTATCTGTTCATTGACAACTTGATATTGTGGGTTTCTTAAGTGTCTTCTAATTTCTAATTCTTCGAAGAAATCCAGTTCTTGTTTCTTATCGCAAATATGTAGTACTTCTAGTTCTGTGTTAGGTGTCAATAAATGTTTGGTGTCAACTAGATGTTTTGCGTAGTGGGATTTATCTGGTTGTTTTAATCTGTATGCTCGTAAGTGTTCACTGTATCAGATTTCAAAATTTCTAAGGGTTATACCTGATCTTAATTGGAAAAAAGATATCCAGGGTATCCCCATGGGCACAGCTTAATAAACATACAGCTATGAAACTCGGCCGTTATTAGGAAGAAGTCGGGTCTCACCTTGAACACGCCATTCGGTTTTAAAAGTCAGGGCAGGATTAGATATATTTAAAGGGAAACAGACAGAACCGTACTTACAGAATTCTGATAACTCGTCGAATAATTCAGTTGAACGAAAATCACTTAAAAATCTAATTATCAGCATAAGTCACGTCAGCAAATTGAAAAATAGTATATTGTATATCTAGGCGGTAAAGTCATATTTTTTAGGCCGAAAGAAGATATGGACAGGCGAGGTGCAGCCGAGCCTGGCCACTTCTTGAGGCCTGAAAAGGCACTTCACTGCCGTGGTTTACACATAATTTTTTATCCTACACAATAATTGTTGGTAATATTTTTTGTACAAAAATTTTAGTTCATAATATAAAATTCAATACTGTGAATCATTATTTTTCACAGTGATAATGAAAATTGCATTACGTATAGTACAGGTAACAAAAGAGATACATTGCTTGGGTAAATTTGATAACTGAACTTGCTCAAAAAAGGAAGTAAATAGTTGAAGTTGTTGCTCCTGTGTATATTATATTTTCTATTAAAGGAATCATTTCGGCAGTTTTAGTAGATGTAGAGTCATTAGGTGTGTTAGTGATAGTAGAAGATGCGGCCATGTCGTTAGTGTTAAACAGTTTTCTAATTTACCAGACAAGGCTCGTTTGAATGCAGCATTTTCAAAGGAATCAGGAGCATGGTTGAATGCTTTACCGTCGGCCCCATTAGGTACGCTTTTAGATGACGAAAGTTTCCGTTTTTCTATTGGTCTCCGTTTAGGTTGTCAAATTTGTGTAAAACATCGCTGTCGTTGCGGAGCTGATGTTGATGAATATGGTAGACACGGCCTAAGCTACAAATTGAGTGCCGGCCGTTTTTCACGTCATTCTGCAGTAAATGACCTAATCAAACGAGACATGGTATCTGCAAAGATTCCCTGTTCGTTGGAACCGTTAGGTACTTGCCGCGACGACGGTAAACGTCCAGATGGTATCACCCTCATTCCATGGCAACGCGGCAGACCAGTTATATGGGATTTCACTTGCACTGACACTTGGGCTCCGTCCCATGTCCGATCCATAACTACTTCCGCAGGCGCTGCAGCTTTACAAGGCGAAACTTTAAAAATCAATAAATACAAAAACTTGGAGAACATTTACATTTTTATTCCTGTAGCAATTGAAACCTCTGGTGTTTTCGGTCATGAAGCTTTAAAATTCATTAAAGCAATCGGTAAAAAAATCTCAATAGAAACCAATGATTCAAGAGCGACTTTGTTCTTTATACAACAAATAAGTATTGCAATTCAAAGAGGAAACGCTTCATCTTTTCTCGGTACGTTTCCCCGTTCTAAGCCTCTAGAAGAACTTTCTATGAAACCTAATCATAAGAAACGTAATTCTTCTACAACTTTCAAACTTTCTCACATTACAGACCCTAAAGCATGTAATGTTTCCTTTTTCCGAAATTCTCATTTAACATCTTCATTCCCTTCTTCAGAATGTGTGCCTTCTGATAATACATGCGTTGACAATTTGATAAATTATGCCCCCAACAAGCCTTTGGGCCTCAGTGTACTGAAAAATACAGATAACCACCAGCCAGATGATGTCCCATTCATAGGAATACTGAAGAAGATGACTATGCTAGAGAATGATGCGATTCCTATACGCAATAGATTATCTCTAACCAAAACAGTTTTCAAATCCGTAATATCTACATCTAGTTCAGTAACAAACATCATCAATTCAAATTCCTTATCACGCCGATCAAGTGAGAAAGACAATAATAGAATCCGAGATTATTCGTACAATGATAGTAGTTGCGAAAGAGCGTTTAACAATATTTTCACATTCAGATCCTTAAAGGGTATTCCCCAAGATTCTTTGGGTATCAAAGGCCTCAAAAATATTGGAAATACATGTTTCACGAATAGTATTATCCAATGCCTATCAAACACAAGGTGGCTATTAGAATATCTAAAGAAAGACGAATACATAAGAGATATTACCATAAACATATCTAGCATGAAAGGAACACTAATTAAAGCATTTGCTGAAGTTATTCAAGAACTTTGGTCTGAAGACGGTTCAGACAGAGTGGTTAATACAGTATCATTGGAAAGTAAGATTCAGCGATTTACTTCAAGGTTCATGGGATACACTCAACATGATGCACATGAGTTTCTTCGTTACCTATTAGCAGGACTTCACGAAGATGTCAACAAGGTATATGAATAACCAAAGCCCATATTAACAGAAATTGATGACAAATTCAGTGATATCGAGGAAGCACAAGAATTTTGTTTAAGATATGCGAGAATGGACAACTCCAAGATTATGGATAACTTTGTCGGTCAATTAAAATCAACAATCAAGTGCACACACTGTGGTCACTGTTCAGTTACCTACGATCCTTTTTGGGATTTATCCCTTCCGATACCACGAAGAACAGGTCGATTACGACTTTCACAATGTTTAGATTCGTTTACAAGAGAAGAAACACTCGACGGTGATGAGAAACCAGCTTGTTCTCAATGTAAGGAACGAAGACGATGCATTAAATCATTCTCAATTCATAAATTTCCGAAAATACTGGTTATTCACCTGAAGCGCTTTTCGCAAACAGGAAGTTTTAGTGGAAAACTTGATGATTCAATAGATTTTCCAATAGAAGGGCTTGATATGAACCATTACGCGGCTGATAATGTGGCACCTTGTATGTACAACCTCTACGCTATATCTAATCACTGTGGAACCACTTATAATGGTCACTACACAGCATTTTGCCGACATCCTACACGGGACAGTGGCACGAATATAACGATTCAAGAGTGCTAATAATATCTTGGAAATCTTTAGTCAGTGGAGAAGCATATGTTCTCTTCTATGAACAAGATGACACAAAATCCCACCTTTAAGTTTAATAATTTTTTTTATTAGTTTCTAAATTGTATATTTTCATTGTCAATCAATGTCTTATTTGTTTTTTTTTCTGCAAAATGTATTTATATATTCATATATACATTGTATCCGTTTAAATATAAATAAATATATTAGACAAATAGCAAAAAAAAATTATTTAAACAATCTTCAACGTTGCCTGTCGCTACGCTGGTTAACTGACAAGTTAACTTCGAATGTACATCAAATATGACAACTCATGATGATTGAATTTGTAGACGTTGACAACTGATAACAATAATTAATTTTTATATTGACGTTTAGTGGCATTGTTTATTTTAAGCAATTTCCTTTTATTTATTTATACTACCTAATGTAATTGAAATCGGTTATGCTATTTCAATTGGGATATCAATCAAATTGGCGATGTTTATTTGATTTACGCCAACTGGGTCGCCACCTAGCGTGAAAATCTAAAATTTATTTTCTCTGCTAGTCGTGGAGAAGGCAACTTTCTCGTCTCCTTAAAGCCGGTATAATTCAACTTTCTTACAGTGTAGGATAAAAAAATTGTTTTCATTGAGACTTTATATTTCAAGCTCAGCGAGTGAAAGATTTCTGATCACGTCACTTTTGTTGCTGAAATTTAGAAATGTTTCCTTGGGTGAATGAACAGAATGAAATGACACTTGCGAATTTGGACAAGTATAAATTACTGAAACGTCAGTGCAATCAATGTTACCACTTTTGTCAGCAAGTATACCAATAAATATCAATTTATTGAATGATGGCTAATTTTGTTACGAATAAATAACTAAATGTCTGCCACAAATCCAACGTAAACAAAATACTTTTGAGAAAATTTTACCGTCATATAATCTCTGTTCAACTCAACAGTCTGAATTATAAAATATATCTAAGATATTTGATGAATTCACTATTTTTGCATGTTGAAATAGATTGGCATTGGTTATACTTTTGTGTATATCGGCTTGTAACCGTTACAACTGTTAAATATCTTTGAGGGTAGGTACTACTACTTCTGTGGCAAAGCCGAACACTTTAGTTTATGTTTGTAGAATATGTTTATTGCGATATTGATTGTCGCAGCTGAGGCGTTGTCTGTACTATTGTCGCGAACTAAAGATGCGAAGGTATTTTTAGAAGCGCGGTACTACCTGAATGGTTGTGACTATCTAGAGGCTGACCGTATATCAATTAGGAAATCCCGATAGGTATTGCCGAGTCACGTTCATCTTAGCGGCTATATTAATCGACAAACAACCAGATTCCTTGGATTTGAACTTCCTGATGTCATTGTAGAGAAACCACTCCACAGTCTTCAAGTTACCGTTTGGTGGGCGGTATCTGGTCATGGAATGATTGGTCCTTATTTCGTTGAAGATGATAATCAGAGTCCACTTACTGTCAACCAAGAGCGTTATAGAGAGAAAATTATTATACCTTTTGTGAGAGATCTAAATAACTTTTGCCGTGCACGAAATCTACAGTTTCGCACACAATGGTTCCAACAAGATGGTGCAACGAGCCATACAGCTGTGCGCACCTTAGACTTACTCCGTCAGCATTTCGATAATAGAATAATTTCTCGGGGAACAGACTTCGAATATCCTTCTCATTCACCTGATCTGACGCCACCTGACGCATACATTTGGGGCATAATGAAGGACAAAATATTTCACTCGGAAAATCCGCCGGCGAATATTGCCGAACTACGGGAAAGAATACAAAATATTTTTCGACAGTTACATCAACCACTTTTTATAAATATGTTTATTGACTTACAAAATCGATATGAAGCTTGTTTGCGTCGAAATGATGAACATTTTGAACACTTACATTACAGAAATTAAAAATTAATTTTTATTTTTATTTTCGGTACTGTTTATTTTGGCGGATACTGTATCATGGAAAAAAAATACTTTAATGTGAATACCTGGATAAAGGTATTAAAAAGATACTTGGACACTTGGATTAAAAAGATACTTGGTTGAAGAATATAACCACTTGGGTGACGTTTAGAAGAAAACGTCATCCCCCTTACTCATATGCTACTTACAAAATTACATTGACGACACTTTGGATTTAAAACGACTTGACAATAACATTATATACATATCTTACCCTCCCTCTTCTTGACAAGAACAGAAATAACTCTCCTTTACGTTCATTACAACATTTTAAAAAACTCATTCATGCCCGCAAAAGAGCCTTAAGACAAATGTCTATAATCATAAAAACAATCTCAAAAGAGTAATAAAAACTCTCTCATCATACTTATACACTCGTGGTCACTACCTTACACATTTACAAATGAATTATTACTTGCACTCGCATACAATTGCACCTTAATCAAACTTATACTCATTCTCTTATTGGCATCCACCTATCTTGGGTGTGTAATATTAGGCACGGTCCCCTCAACTTGTATAAAG
Organism: Galeruca laticollis; assembly: GCA_963921935.1. Taxonomy (NCBI): domain Eukaryota; kingdom Metazoa; phylum Arthropoda; class Insecta; order Coleoptera; family Chrysomelidae; genus Galeruca; species Galeruca laticollis. The sequence continues at coordinate 179,445,438 of OY998176.1, forward strand.
AATGACATCCCCATATTCGCCATGACCCATTCCTTTCATTCCATAGTAAATGAACCGCTACCCACTGGCGACACTTTATTAGAAAAAATCTGGAATCAAGAAGAGATTACTATACCCGATCAATTGTCTGAGGAAGACATGAAAGCTGAAACCATATTCACCTCATCTTTACAGACCCTTCCTAACGGACACTTTTAAAGTAGACTTGCCCCTTATACATGAGTCGGTCCACAAAAATTTGGGAAATTCCTTTCTGGTCGCCAAATGCAGATTTCTGTCGCTAGAAACTAAACTTTCAAAAAAACCCCAACTTGAAGAATAATATAAAAATATCTTGTTTGAATATATCAATCTACAACATGGAGAAGTTGTCCCTCTTACTTTGCAAACACCCAAATATGTTCAGAACACAGTGGTCCTCAAAATGTTCTCGCCAATATCCGTCTAAAATTCTGGCCCATTGATGGCCTGCGTGAGATCAAGCGCATCATAAACAAATGTCTAATGTGCCACAGGTTCAAGGCCATAACAGCACAGCAAATCATGTCTGATGTACCTGCACGTCGTGTAACACCTTCCCGTCCCTTCCAGACGACTGGAGTCGACTTCGCGGGAGCATTTTCAATAAAATCATCTCATCTGAAGCGAGCTCCGGTATCCAAATCTTACATGGCCCTATTCATATGCTTCTCGACAAAAGCAATTCATCTTAAGCTAGTCTCTGATCTGTCCACAGATTCCTTTATTGCTTCATTGAAACGTTTCACTTCTAGACGAGGACTTCCATCTGTATTTCACAGCGACAATGGCACGAATTTTGTTGGTGCTAATCATTATCTTGCTGAAGTATCTCACTTCCTGACTAAGAATTTTTCTCCCATATATGACCACTTACTTACATCATCAATAGAATGGAAATTCGTTCCCCTCAGATCTCCACATTGGGGTGGTCTCTGGGAAGCCGGAATCAAAAGCATTGAAACTCATCTGATAAAACTACTTGCTACCTCCACTTTTACTTTCGAACAATTCAGCACCATATTGACTCAGATAGAAGCCATACTCAATTCACGACACTTACATCCCCTTTCGACTGACCCTACTGACTTGCTGCCATTAACACCAGGTCATTTTCTCATAGCAGCACCTCTAATGGCACTTCCAGACAAAGATTTATCCTCATTCCATACAAACCGATTAAAATTCTGGCAACAATGCACTCATGCTCAACAAAACTTTTGGAAACGGTGGTCTATCGACTACCTCAACCAATTGCAAAACCGTCCCAAACGGACTACCCCATCTAAAGATATCACTATAAGAACCATGTTCTTAATCAAGGACGACGACTCCCCTCCCTTACGATGGCCTTTAGCCCGCATAACCGACGTCACAGCTAGTAAAGACGGTAAAATCCGTTCAGTCCAAGTCAAAACCGCTTCAGGTACTTACACTCGACCAATTGTCAAAATCATTCTGTTACCCATGCCTGATTCCTCAGAAACATAAATAAGAAAAGTCATTTATACCTTGTCAACGTGACAAAGCGCTTCTCTCGTTGCACAAATAAACAACCTTATACGTAAAGAAGATCTCTCTCACATTTACTCTTATATTGGTGGTCACATTACTTGTACTTATACGATGATGTCATTTCATTAATTAATCACACATTAATTTTTCAAACATTCTCTCTCTCTCTCTCTCTCCTATTATAATACATACATTCTTATCGTTCACAACTCTAGTCCATTTCTAGAGTATATTGCTTACATTCTCATCGTTTTTATCGTTTACAACTATAGTCCATTTCTAGAGTATATTGCTTACATTCTTATCATTCATGGGCGAATGTATAAAAATTGCCTGTATTTACAGGTCTCCATCCACCAACGAAAATGAATTCGTTTAGGCACTCCAAAACTACCTGGGTCAACAACGGTACAATGGGCATTACTTCGCAATATTAGGCGATATAAATATAAATCTCTTTTCAGACAATAACCTGACTAATGATTACCTTGATATCCTCAGTGAATTCAATTTCACATCGACAGTAATTATCAGTACAAGAACACAAGATGAATCGAGTACTTGCATCGACCATATATTTGTTAGGGCTCAAGATGGCGATTTAGAAAACAAATGTTCTGCGTTTGTTTTAGATAGTCACATATCCGACCATACAGCCACTATAATGTCTTTAAAACCAGCAATTGAAAATGTTCAAACTGAAAACCATCATCAGGCCATCGTCTCAAAACGTATTAAGTATAAAAAATTGAAAATAAACTTAACAGAATTAAATTGGAATACTTTGTACAAAATGAATGACCCCGTACTTGCTAATTCATTTTTCTCAACAAAAATCTCTGAAATTATAAAAGACAGCACTGTGACATTCAAGAAGAGCAAATCAAACAAAAAAAAGATTGGATTACAAAAGGAATTATGAATTCAATTATCAGTAGAGACCGCTTATTCAAAGAATATTAAAATAACAAAAACAATTTGGAACTGAAACAGAGATTTATTACTCCTAGGAATAAACTCAATACATACAATAATAAAAATAACCAAACAAAATTATCCTAGTGCTGAAATAGAAAAAAGTGAAAATAATCCCAACCAGCTATGAAAAGTTATCAATTGTATAACAGGACACAAAAATAAAAATACTGTTATAAATAGTGTGTTGAAAGAGGATAATAGCCTCACCGAAACAGATTTCGAAATGGCAGAAACATTCGCAAATTTTTTTAACCAAAGTTGGACCAGATCTCGCAAAGAACATGAAAACCCCATTATCACAACCTCCATCCATAAAAATTGAACTAACAGATAAAATGAAATATTTAGGTGTCACAATAGATCGCCACTTGAGATGGAATATTCACATTGAACAAGTCAGTAATACGCTTCGGACAATGATATATAAATTTAAATATCTTGCTAAAGTAATGAAAGTACCTCAATTGAAAATGGTGTATTTTGCCCTCGTTGACTCTAGGATAAGTTATGGTATATTAGGGTGAGGAGGAGTCGCTTCATCAAATCTGGAGAGGATCAATGTACTGCAAATTTTTTTTCTGAAAATTATTTTGAAAAAGGACCGTTATTTTTCAAGTGATGCTCTCTATGAAGAAAGCAGAATACTTGACCCACGTCAGATTTATTCTTATAAAATAGCATTATGTTGTCATAAAAACAAGAATAAGTTCTTGATTGTTTCTCATTTTCTTGAGACTAGAAATAAAACCAATAAAAGATTTGTCCTATTAACTTCAAATAAAACTGTTGGTCAAAAATGTTACAGCTTTCTTGCCCCTAGAGTCTTGAACTACCTTCCCCAGCAATTAAAAAGTACAGTTAATTATAATTTATCTAAATCGAAGCTTAAGCAGTTTATTTTGATAGAAGACAGAAGAATAATACACCATATAATAGAGAATAAACTGAATGTATAGAGTAGCACTTAAAATTCCATATTTGACTTTCTGCTTATGTTTAGTAGTACCATCTTTATTGTATTGAAATTGAAAATTGGAACTTGATGTTCATATTACTCGTAATAATTTTTTGTAGCGGACAGCCTCTAAGCTTTGTTAATTTGTCACTAATAGGCATATACTTACTGTTAGTTATGAAAACATAATGTACTACACCGAAATTGTTGCCAATTCTTTAATGATGTTCCGCATGGTTCGCAAAAGTCCAACGCAGACAGCCCTTCGGCTTTGCGGTTTTGCGGATTTATGTTGAACATTCTTGATATGTTTTGAGATAGTATTATGATGATTAGTCTAAAGACGTTTTTATTGTACACACTATCCGCAGACAGCCAATTAGGTTTTGCGGTATCTTTTGTTTATTTGTCCGATTATTTAGGTAATTACATTTTTTTTGTAATGTACAAATAAACATTATTATTATTATTATTATTATTTTTTTTGTGTTTGAGCATCGACATCTAGGTCATTGTGCTCGTCGATATATCATTGGGGTAATTTATATTTTATAAAATAAATTTGTGGACTTTAGATAAGTTATCACCTGGTTAAGCTCGTCATTTTGGTTTCTAAGAATGTTTTCGATCTGGGGTATTTTGAGGAATTATCTGTGAAAATTGAAGGCTGCACAAGTAAATATATGTTGTGTTGTCAGTGGGATGCCGCACTTCTCACATCTAGGTTTGTTCTTTCCAAGGAGGAGGTGTAAATGGGTTAGGTTTGTGTGGCCTATCCTTAATCGGCTGAGGACGACTTGTTCACGCCTTGTAAGAGTTTTGGGGTAGAACCATTTTTGTACGCTCGGTTTAATGTGTCCTTATTGTCCGTCATATTTATTCCATCTGTTCTGCAATGCTTCGTAAATTTTATTCTTTATATCCGTTTTCATATCCAGGAAGGTGTTAGGTATGCCTTTGTCAACTGTTCCGCTTGTGGCTTTTTTTGCTACTAGATCAGTTTCAGTATTACCGGTAATATCGGTATGCCCAGGTATCCACATTATTGAAATAGTCCTTTGCATACTGTATAGATGGGTTGATAATTCTTGAATGCGTACAACCCATTCATTTGCAGAAAAACGATTTTTTGTCGAGAGAGTGGCAGTTAAGGAATCCGTACAAACTAAACATTTTTCAAAGCTGCTCTGACTGAAGTACAAGAACGCTTGCCATATTGCATACAACTCGGCATTAAGTATACTAGACTCTTGGTTTTGGGTCCAAAAGAAGGAATCTACACCGATTACGATTGCCGCCCCTGTTCCATTATTGTTATTATTATTGTGGTGTATTCTCGCTTATGGCGGTCTCTTCGTATTAATCGGCGGTCTGGTCTGCAAGATGAGTACTGACTATTGTACATTTGAAAATTTACGAACAATCCGGCAAGTGTTAAGTATCACAGATTTCTGCATATCAGCTATTAATGCTGATTGCAGAGCGAGGGTTGTTAAATTATTTTTAAGAGAGTTGGGTACTATTCCAGTTGTACTGATAATTAATGGAAGGATTATTACACTGTCTTGTTTCCACTGTTGTTTAATCTGGAAGGCTAGGTCTGCGTATTTAGTTAACTTAGTTTAAAAAGTTTCATTAATATTGTTGAAGTTAGGGACTACGACATCAATAATATATGTAATTTTTCGTGATTTGTCAAGGAGAATAACATCAGGACGGTTTGCCAGCACTGTTCTGTCCGTTAGTACCGTTCTGTCCCAATATAGACGGAAGCTCCCATTCTCCAAGACATTTTCAGGTGTATAGTGATAATACGGTACTGGGTCTTTTGAGAGTTTGTTGATAGATGCTAGTTTCAGGTGAACAATTTTGGCCACACAGTTGTGGCGATGTAGGTATTCAGTGTGTGCTAGGCTTGTACATCCTCCAATGATGTGCTGGATTGTCTCAGATATTTGAACACATTTTCTGCATTTATCATCCGTTAAACTTGAGTCTTTCGATATATATATATATATATATATATATATATATATAAGATAATTTTTTGTGGCAATGACCTGGTCCTGTATGCCTATAATGAAGCCTTCTGTTTCAGGGAATAAAGTGCCACGATTTAGCCACAGATTTGAAGCTTCCGTATCTATCCCCTCATCATACAGATCATGTGGATGTCTTATTATTAATATTATTATTATTATTATTATTATTGCTTAGAAATTCTTGAGTTTTCTGTTGAAATTGGACTATTTTAATTTGTGAAAAGTGCTTTTGGAGTGATGTACTACAAATTAACATCTATGTAACTGTTGGCAAGTAGAAAATCATTCTATTTCACGATATTATAAACATATGAAACTTTTTTCGCATCAAAAATACCAAGTTTACTTCGATACTTTTTACTGATTCATAAAACCAAATTAAATCGACGTGGACAATTGCACTCGGACTAATTTTTAATCTGAAATTTTGATTTATCAACCTGTTTGAGTCATTAAATGCTTACAATAGAATCGTTAGAGGAGAAAAATATGGATCTTGATCATTGCGTTAGATGTAGAAAGCCCGTTAAAACCGGATATAGATGTCAAAAGTGTAATCGTCTGTCGCACTATGCATGTTTAAAAATTGTGAAAAACGTACAATTTTTAAAGGATAACATGGTTATTTGCTGCGGTGAATCTGGAGGTACATTTGATTCTACTGAGGTTGAAAACAGGTCTGGTCTAGCCCAAGAGCAGGCTGTGGACATTAATAAAATAACAATATGACATATGGAAGAACTATTAAAGCAAAAGGAGGAGACTATCCATTATCAAAAAATTGCTATAGATTCGCTTCACCACCAAATATCTTTGTTAAATGAAGAAACATCAAGATTACGGAATTCCATTGTTTCTCCAACACTGCAAAATAGTCAGAAGCCAAACCCAAAAACGAGTGTTTCAGTGCGACCGAAGACCAATGTCGAACAACAAGCTCCGCAAAATGATGCATCTACGTCAGATCATACCATTGTAACAAAAAGTAATGTCAAAAATGCCTTACATAATGTGGAATCCCAGCTTCTGTGTGAAAAATATATTGGCCTCAATCAACCTTCTTATGCAAATGCAAATGCGAATATTGGTAGCCACGTTGGAAAAAGAAGACCTAGACAGTTGCTAATTGGAAACAACCACGATATATCTGGTCCACTGAAAGCAGCGAATCAAACTATGGACAAATACTATCATTACCAAGTAACGAACTGGCATCCAGATGTGTGTGGCGATGAGATATTGGACTATTTAAAAAGCTTTGCTGCCAGTGTAAAGGTGGAGAAGCTAAACTCGAGAAATCCAGACTTATATGCGTCTTTTAAAATAAGTGTATTATCTAAAGAATCTGAAAACATTTTAAAGAGCGAAATTTGGCCTAGTAGAGTTACTTTAAATCGGTTTTTTCATACGAAAAGAGTTGATGCACTTTCGGGGTGATATCTCGAATGTAATTGATAACAGTGATGATATATTCAACAAACATTTTTTCAGAGATTTCAACTTATCAATTTTTCACCTAAACGTTCAGAGCTTACATAACAAAATAACAGAACTGCAAGTATTCTTAAATAGCAAACCATTTGATATTTTTTGTATTTCTGAGCATTGGTTAGACATCAATAGCTTAGACAAAATTAAATTGAACAAATATTCGTTAATAGCGTCCTTTTGTCGCCAAACAAAAGAAATGCACGGTGGGGTGGCAATATATACAACATCTAAAGTTTCTGTCAGAAGAATTGATATTGGAAGGTTCTGTAGGTCGTTTGATGCGGAATTCTGTGCTATTGAAGTTAGATACTGCAGTCTAGCTGTCATTGCGGTTTATCGGTCTCCCACCAAAGGAAATATGTCAGTTTTCATTGAAACACTAACGGATTTGGTTGAATTCTTGAATAACAAATATAAAAAAATCATTATCATGGGTGATATGAATCTGGATCTCGATGGTAATACGGATCACGCAAAAAATCTGTGCAATCTCTTCAATATGTATGGCTTCAGCCACTTAATCCACCAACCTACTCGAATAACTATCTCGTCTTGATAACATAGTAACTAATGTTGGCGAGGAGAATCTTGCCTCTGGTGTACTAGAGCCACTTGTATCGGATCATAGTGGCATCTATCTCTTTCTGAACTCTAACATTTCTAAAAAACCAGAACACTTTAAGAAAAGGATTATAAACGAGAACACAATAAAAAATTTTGTTGATAACTTGGAAGGGATAAATTGGGATATTTTTAATATCGACTCTCTGAACTCAAGTCAGTCTATTGATAAAATTCTTGAAGTTTTATCAAATGCTGCTGAAAGAGCATTCCCCTTAAAATCCATACACTGTACACGGCCTGGATTGAAGTGGTTTACCCCAGAGTTAAAACTAATGCGGCAGCAAGTATATGAATTTCGAAATAAATTTAAATCTTCAAATTCACCATTACATTGGAGCGAATATTGTATATTAAGAAAAAATTATAAACAAGCATTAAAGGAAGCTAAGAAGAGTGCTTGTACGAATAGAATCTTAAAATCCGATAATAAGAGTAAAACGATTTGGGGTACTATAAATCAACTAAGGCATGAAAGTAAATCCCGTTCAAATAGCGTTAATATTAATGCCGACGATTTAAATAATTTTTTCACTACCGTTTCTGAAAAACTTATTGAATCACTTAATGATCCATACACGCACTATATTTCCTTCCTGAATAAAATGCAAAAACCTCCATCTTCATTTTTCATGCTACCATTTTTAGAATCTGATGTACTTGAGGCCATTCATTCCCTCAAAAACAAATTAAGTACCGATTACTATGGCTTAAATGCACAAATGATTAGGGCCTCCAGCACTTCTTTACTTGCACCCCTAACAGTTGCTCTAAACAAGTGCACTATCGAAGGCATTTGGCCCAACTCTTTAAAAATATCAAAAATTGTGCCCGTTCATAAGGGGGGAGATGTGGATGAACTGGATAATTACAGACCAATAGCGATCGTTCCCATATTATCTAAAATATTTGAGATCCTGATAAGGGATAGGTTTATATCTTATTTGGAAAAACAAAGTATTCTCTCGGCGTCACAGTTCGCATTCCAAAAGAACAAGTCCACTGTCTCTGCATTGGTTACAATTGTAGATGACATAGTGGACAGCCTCGATAGGGGACATGAAGTTCGTGCTACTTTATGTGATTTGTCTAAGGCGTTTGATTGCGTTAATACTCAAATTCTTCTGGATAAAATGAAATTTTACGGGTTCAGAGATAAGCAATATGACCTTATGTTTTCTTATCTCAATAATAGACGGCAATACGTTTACTTGAACAACGTACATTCACACGAACTTAAAATGAATAACGGAGTACCCCAGGGTTCTGTTCTGGGCCCTTTATTATTTTTAATTTACGTCAATGATTTACCCCAATCTTTGGAACAGCAAAGCAGAGTGGTTCTATATGCTGATGATGCTACCTTAATTTCAAACGAGGGAGTTGCTGCGAGGAATGGAAGTCTTGATATGGCAAAAAATTGGTTTCAAGCAAATAAACTCAAACTAAATGAATCAAAAACTCAACATATTCTTTTCAGTGTTGACAAATTTGCAGAAAAGTCGGAGCCTGTTAAATTGTTGGGAATTGTATACGATACTTCGTTGACTTGGTCGAGCCAGATTGATCGATTATGCTCAAAAATATCTTCTCAAATATTCGTATTGAGACAGTTACGTGAAAATATTAGTGAAAATAATGTAATGAAAGTCGCCTACTGTGCCTTGATTCACAGTCATCTGTCTTATGGCATATCGCTATGGGGTAACTCAAGCAGGCTCCATAAGGTTTTTTCGCTCCAAAAGGCAGCAATCCGAATTGTTGACGGATCAGCATACCGAGCGCATTGTATAGAAATTTTTAAGAAATATAAGATTCTGTGTCTACCCTGCCAATATATCTTTGACCAACTTCTAAGAATACATCGGAACCTAAATTCTATTTCGAGTCATAGCGATTTACACGGTTACAGTACTAGAAATGCAAATGATCTAGTAAATATCTTTTCACGTCTGTCAACGGCTAAACGGAACCGACTTGATTTCAATCTGTTTAATGAATTAGATAAACTATACCCGGAGGAAAAAATAAAGGAAATGAGCGATGCGAAATTTTATAAATTTGTCAGAATTTATCTGATAGAACACTGTTTTTACAGCATTGATGATTACATGAGCTATTCCTTTGAGAGTGCATTATACTTGAATACCTGATGAAATATGGTTAACCTACGATAATTGTTTATTTTTTTTATACAGTTCTATACTTTTATATGTTTTTATATAGTTTTTCATCCTTTTATAATATGTCTTGGTGTACTTTTAGATTTTTATTCTATTGTAGATATTTTGTAACTATTTGTACTTTTTATTGTGTGATTGTTCTGTTTTTTTTTGTTTTTTCTCATAATGTAATTAATTATCTATTAATCGTTTGTAATTATAATAATATTTTATATGAGATGACTATAAACGTGCCCTGTATGTAAAATGGTCAATAAACGAATATATATATATATATATATATATATATAATTATTATTATTATTATTATTATTATTATTATTATTATTATTATTCACACCTCTAGTCCATTTCTAGAGTACATTGCAAACATTCGTGCCCTTAAAAAACAAGAACTAGCATACATCTAGACCTCTTGTTCATTTGTTACATCCATGACGTTAGAGTCCTTACACCACTCTAACATCAAACCTTATCATTTCATGACGTTAGAGTCATTACACCACTCTAACATCAAAACCTTATCATTTCTTATATTCATGATATTAGAGTCCTTACAACACTCTAACATCAACCCTAAACGTTCGTTTACACTCATGAAGCCAGAGTCCTTACACCATTCTGACACCAACATTAGGTTATTTTTACAACCCCTATACATTCATATAATTATATTTACAATTATTCACTTTCATTCATAATCCTGTATCAGAACCCTATACACTCTCACGCTATTTAACCCTTTCACTAACATCAGTATTCGATGTCTGAGAGCAGCCATCTCTCACCTTTCTTCCATTCTTCCCGCGCCCCCAATATGTTCGAATTTGATGTAATCACCAAATTCTCCTGTGATTTTTTATTTTCAACTTCGCCTGTATAACACAATTCAAATATTCTGCTCAAGACATATAACCTTTTCAGGCAACAAAAATCATCCTAACTTCAAATTTTCACTCGCTGTATCTGACCGTTACGTTTCAAATTCTATTATTTTTCTACTTCCTCGTAACCACGTTAATCGATATATAAATATGTCAACTACATTACATATTGTCTCATCATATTTAACTGTCGTACATAATGGTACTCATGTTATAAGAGCACCCGGCATTTGGTTCTGGTAAAAAACATGTGTAATTAATCATTAAACATTCATTACTCCAGCAGATTATGTGCTAAATAATCAAAATGTTACGCATATGATCAAGTGAATTTCTTAATTGTCTACGCAAAAAAGTTGTAAATTCATGCAATATAGCAACATGAAAGTGAAATAAGTGTTTAATTTCCTCGAGAAAACGTTTAATCAAACATCCTACAACAGTGAATACAATATACGGTCCTTCGAGAAAAACATTTAACAATAAAAAACTCACCGTTCCATCTAATAACTCAAGTGAAAAAAGGGTTAATTAGAATACGTCCTTTAGCATTTTCATGAGCCTTAAAATAAATATATACTGAGGTATCATCCAAATTTTTCTGTTGCGTAATTAATGCAAATATCACAACTGTGTATTTTGAGAACTTTTTAAAACACATAGCCACAAACATACCTTTCAAAATGTTTTTATAACATGTCATGCTGCTGATAGTCTGTGTCTGAGTTGATTTGTGAATGGTGGGGGAGATGGTGGAGATATTGTGTCTGAAGAAATGTCCTTCAGTTTCAATAACACAGAATCAGGATCAGCCTCACAATTTTCAGTACCAGAATAATACAGTTACAGACACATTAATTTTCTAAAGGATCCCTGGAATTGAATCGGAGTGGGATTCTTACAATTGCCAATCTGTTGTCGCACAGACCCAAAAAAAATTTCCAAACAGTCCTGATTTAGACAGCGAGTTAGTAGGTATTTAACTTGTTGTTCTTTCAGGTCATCCCACAATAATATTGATGGTTATTTTTATACATTTAAAGTTTTTGATTTTATTTTTCATATTTTTACCTTTGTCGTTTTTTACTTCAATTTGTTCAATTAAATCGAGAAACTCATTAAGAACTTGAGTTTGGTGAGATAGACCTTTAAATGCTCTATTATATAGATTTGAGAATATGGTGCAAGACGAATTCAAAACATCATAAACTTTATCAATTTTTGATACAAACTCGGATGTTTTATATGCCTGGGAAGGTAGCTGTCCAAACCGAATATAAACATTCATGCCACATGCCACTGTCTCGCTGAATACTTGCGTGGCATATTTCGTTTTCATTTTTTCAAATGAATTGGGAAATATGTGTGACGTTGTTAATTTTGGTGCTGCCCTTATCGGGTAATTTTTGTCATGTTCATAAAATATTTTAATAAAGGACCAGGAAATCTTGTCATCACCAATAAGGAAATCATATTTCATCAACATATTTCAAATAGCTTTAATTAAACGAGGTACATCGAAAATGTGATATACTTTTTGATCTTCACAAAAAAAATACGGATTAGTCGCTGTGACACCTAATAATTTTGATAACGGCATATAATTGGATCTCACGTCTGTCGTTACAGCACATATTTTGAGTCCGATTAGATTGAGAATTTTGACCAGTTCAAGAATTTGCTGTTTTAATGACACAGTGGATAGGCTGAGTGATAAAAATTGAATGCCACTGGTTGTTTCCATTGGCTAAATATTCCTCTCACCATAATAACAGATGCACTCAATGCGAGCTCAAAAACATTACCACCATCTGCACCTTCAGACAGGCCAATGACGCAATTAGTCCCCCTGTTGTAAAATAAATGGGCTTTGGTCGACATTTCATCTATACACATTATACAATATTTACTATTTTCATCGAAACTATTCACATTCCTTCTCAATATTTCGAATAATTGTGGATTGTCCAGCCCTGGACCCACCTTGACTTTTTTATAAGCTTCAGAAGAGTTCTCGGGGTAGGCAAGCAATATTTCTTTGATCAAATTTTCCTGTGAAATATAGGGCCTGTAAAATACAAGCACAGAGATTCATAGCTGAGTGTTTATTAAGCTGTGCCATCGGGCTAATAATATCTAAGATTCAATATTTGTGATATCATATCTTCTTCTTTTTTCTATTAACATATATTAAGTCAATCGCTAGGTAGGTCACTTCTTGGTCTATCCAAAAATATTTATTAAACTTCAGATAGGCATCAACTGAAATGAAGTTTCTTGTCATTCTGACGCTGATATTTAATATCGAAACGATTGTCAATTTCCTTAGAATTTTCAACTTTTTATTCAATACATTGTGGAATTATTGAGAAACAGTAAGTTTCAGTTAAAAACAGTAGTATTAATTCAATTAAAAATTCTAGCGGGCACATTTTAATAGGCATCGTGGCCAAAACGTATTGCCCCTTTCATAACTGAATTAAAAAAAATTATTTTGATTATATACTTATATATTTCTAATCATTAACTGTAGCATAGTTAATTATTATGTTACAGTTGGCATTAGTAAGGTTGTCGTCTTGGACTGTCAACAGTCAAGATGTGTGGTAACACAGATTATGTATACGTATTAGGTAGTTTTAGACTTAGAGAGAAACATGTTAGTTCCAATCAATAAAGTATATAAGTAACAATTATTGTCTCTTATTTGATGATATATCAAATAATACATTAACTTTGTGTTTCAAACATTATGTTAGTATTCATTTGAATTTCGTAGCATAAAGACGTGTATCGCTCCGGTTATCAATAGTGCTTCGACAAAAAAAAAGTGAATCACAAAACAAAATTAATTTCTTATCAGCTAATGATAAAAACTGGACAACTCATTAGTAAATAAAAGAGACAAAAAAATGAACACATTACCAGCTTTTAATGGGCCGGGACTTAATTATAGCCAACAAATGATGCCTCAAAACAATGGAAATACTGTACAGGGTGTCCCACCTTTCAATACACAAATACCGCAATATCATCAAATTCAAACTCACCCTCAACCAATATTGCATGGACATATTCAACAACCCCAGTATACTGTCAGCCAACCATCCCCTCCACAGCAAGCATCACATAGCCAAAACTACTGTAGAATGTCATCAACTAGTGAAGAAGAATTCGCAGGTTACGACGAGTACGAGCAAAATAATAGCTCCAACAAAAATAATTGGCAAGTAGTTAAAAACACAAAGAGAAGAAAAATTAGTGCAACAAATAGACCACAAGAGACAGTAACAAATAACAAGTTTAGCCCCTTAACACAGGAAGAGATAGTAGACGCCACAAAAATCAACGAAAATTAAAATAAAACACCAAAACCACCTCCAATATACGTATACGGAGTAATTAACTACGGGGAGATGATAGAACAACTGGGCACAATAGCAGAAAGCACACAATACACCACAAAATCCCTAGCCGACAATACTGTAAAGATATGTTGTGACACACCAGATACATATAGGAAGGTAATAAAACACATGAGGGACAACGACGTAATACACCATACTTACCAACCTAAAGAAGAGCGTGCCTATAGAATTGTCATTAAACAATTACATCATACTACGGACATAGAAGAAATAAAATCAGAACTAACCAAAAATGGACACAAGGTGAGAAATGTAATGAATTGTAAGAGCCGAATAACAAAAGAACCGCTGAATATCTTTTTCGTCGATCTAGAACCAGCAGACAACAACAGAGATATCTACAAGCTGTCAAATCTACAAAACAGAACTATTCAAATAGAACCGCCCAAAACAACAAAGGGTATTACACAATGCATGAGATGCCAGCAGTACGGACACTCAAGGTCATACTGCAACAGACCATTTGCGTGTGTCAAATGTGGTGGAGCACATTATACGACAGCCTTCAAAAAAAGTAAAGATACCCCTGCTAGATGTGCTCTATGTGATGGTGCCCACCCAGCCAACTATAAGGGATGTGCATTCTACCATAGACTATTTAAACCAAACAATGACAACAATCGTATGAATATACAAAAAAATGCAAATAACACTACAACTAGACCTATTCTGCATACAACGAAACCAGTGCCCCAAAACCACTACCCTATACATCCACAGAATAGCTATGCCAACGTAGTAAGAAATGATAGTGAACAACAGACAAATTTTAATATTAATGACATAATGAACAAATTTCTTGAGGAATTCAAAAACATGTTTCAACAACTACTACAACAAAACAGCATGGTTCTAAACATGCTATCAACGCTGGTATCCAAAATTCAATAGTTTCATCAAAATCGCAGAGTGGAATGCCAATGGGCTTCCACAACATAAAAACGAGGTAGAGTTATTTCTTCATCACAATGAAATATACATTCTATTAATAAGTGAAAGCCACTTCACAAGTCGAACTCACTTCAGGATACCTCAATACACAACTTATTCATCAAACCACCCAGACAATACAGCCCATGCTGGATCGGCCATCTTGATAAAAAACACCATAAAACATGTTGAACTACCAAAATACGCCCAAAATAGTTTACAAGCCACAGTTATAAAAGTTAGTATGAGGTCATATGAGCTAACAGTTGCAGCAGTCTACTGTCCTCCTCGTTACAACTTGAAGAAGGAAGACTACAGGAATTTCTTTGATACTCTAGGCCACAAATTCGTTGCGGGGGAGACTTCAACAGCAAACATATCTTATTTGGATCTCGTATCACAACTACTAAAGGCAGAGAATTAGTAAACTTAATACATGAAAACAACTACCACCCCCTGGCAACTGGCCCCCTACTTATTGGCCAACAGATCCAAATAAGACACCTGACCTGCTGGACCTATTTATTACCAATGGTATTTCCCCTGCTTACATGGACGTCATGCCAAACTATGACCTCTCATCAGACCACTCTCCGATTATAGCAACAATCAGTAGTTTCATAGTTTACAAAACGATAACACCAAGGTTACATAACAGTAGAACTAACTGGGAAAAATACCGAGCCAAACTAGAAGAGGATATCAGCCTCCAAGTAAGTCTCAAAACATCAGACGAAATAGATGGAACACTAACATCTTTAAACTATATGCTCAAAGAGGCCGCACAAAATGCCACCCATGCAACTAATACAGGTAATAAAGTTCACTACATCCCAGCGGAAATTAAAAAGCTAGTAGCCCAAAAAAGGAAGGCAAAAGCAAAATGGCATCGTAGCCATGCCCCATCGGACAAGACCACACTGAATAGACTAAGTAACCAATTAAAATCTAAACTCAAAGAGGAACAAGAAAGATCATTTACATATTATATAACGAATCTAAACCGGCAAGACAACTCAATATGGAAACCAATAAAAAATTCCAAAAAACCTAAAACCCAGGTACCCCCAATTAGAAAAGAGCAGGGAACTAATCTACAGTGGGCCAGAAATGACGATGAAAAAACGGCGCTATTTGCCGAGCATCTAGCTCAAGTATTCACACCCTACAGTGACGCACCAGATATTGAAATTGAAAGCAACCTAACCAACATTCCAGAAGACCTCCCACCAATTAAACCACTAACCAAAGATGAAGTCCAAAAAGAAATCCAATACTTAAACAATCGAAAAGCCTCTGGACTTGACAAAATAACTCCTAGGATGATAAAGGAACTACCAGAGAAAGGAATCATACTCGTTACTCTTATCTTCAATGCCATCTTACGCTTAAACTACTGGCCCAAGCTATTTAAAACAGCTGAAATAATCTTAATCCCAAAAGAGGGCAAAAATCCAAACGAAGTAACCTCATACAGGCCAATAAGCTTGCTACCAATGGTATAAAAAATACTTGAAAGACTGCTGAAACAAAGAATCAATTCAGATCCGGAAACAGAAGAGTGGATTCCTCACCACCAATTTGGTTTTCGGTAAGAGCACTCCACGGTCCAGCAGGTTCATAGAATAGTTCATAACATAAATACAGCAATGGAAAACAAGCAGTATTGTACAGCTGCCTTCTTGGATATTAGTCAAGCCTTTGACAAGGTTTGGCACACAGGTCTGGTATTCAAAATAAAGAAATATCTTCCCATCACCTACTTGAAATTATTGAGATCCTACCTAAGTGACAGAGAATTTCGAACGAGAATGAATGAAAGTCTTTCCAATAATTTTCCAATTAAATCCGGGGTACCGCAGGGCAGTGTTCTTGGACCGCTGTTGTATGTACTACATACAGCAGATCTACCAACCAACAATGAAACATTCACTGGAACTTTTGCAGACGATACCGCCGTTCTTGCAGCCCATGAAAACACAGCTACAGCGCCTTCGATTCTTCAAGCACAACTAAATAACATTCAAACTTGGTTACATAAGTGGCGGATCAAAACGAATGAAACAAAGTCAGTCCAAGTGACCTTCACGTTGAGAAAAGAACAGTGCCCTCCAGTGACACTTAATAACATCCAACTTACACAATCCCCTAGCACCAAATATCTAGGAGTGCACCTCGACTCAAAACTCAACTGGAAAGAACACATACTCAAGAAGCAGAAACAAATTGACCTAAGATTAAAAGACCTACACTGGGCTGATAGGCAGAAAATCGAAATTGAGCCTAGAGAACAAAATCCTTGTGTATAAAGCTGTCATCAAACCAATCTGGACGTACGGTATACAACTCTGGGGATGTTCGAGCAAGCCAAACATAACCATAATCCAAAGAAGCCAGTCTAAAATATTACGTATGATAACTGACGCACCCTGGTACGTGTCAAATCTTACACTCCACGAAGATCTAAGAATACCATTTATACAGGATGTAATTACAGAACAAAGTAATAAGCACCACAAAAGACTAGAATCGCACAGCAACCCTCTACTCCATCCCCTAATAGAACCGCAAATTGACAGGAGACTCAAAAGAAACTGGCCAGCCGATCTGAAAAATGATTAAAGGGGTAGCCTCACTGGAGAAGACCTCACCACGCCAATAGGAACACACTGTTCCCGAGCCAACAAATTAGCCTATAGAACTGTTTGTTTTGATTGCTAAGAAAAGTGATATAATAAAAAAAAACATTATGTTGGAAGTGATGAAGAAGTATATTTATAGTTTTTCCTTATCATAATGACTTGTATAATGTAGCTTTTAATCTTTCTCATTTGTTAAACAAATATCGGTAAGGAAGGGAATAATATATTCTGATCCTGCAAAAACAAACCTTATAAATTGAAAATAGCGGCCATCAAACAATTTTAGAGATTTTAGAGATTTGACATCTATTCAATGATTTGTATTCAAGTATTTCTCTTCTCCTTTTTGTTCTTGTTATTCCGAACTCTTTTTCGTCTAGTCTTCCTCAGAGGAATGATTTTTCATTAATATCAGTGTATCCTGGTCTCTGAAAATTTGGAAATTTTTTGAATTTTAATTATTCTTGTTGGTGATTTGAAGTATTTAGAATCCATATCACCATATGAATAATTTAAGTTACTTCTAGTAATTAATTGAATGTATTCAATTCAAATTAACGTTGAACATTTTTTTTAGTACCGTCACACGAGTAGGTTTGACCGCTTTGACACTGGGCGCGCTCACTACAAGTCGGCAGTCAGTCGATATATGGGTTTTTAAACGAGTCTTGCAGCCGTAGTCCAGATGCTCGATTGGAAATCAGTTCTTTTTAGAGGCTTGGATTATTTAGGCTCATAATTAGTGACGAAACGGCAGATAATATGAATTTTGACAGAATTATCAATTACTTGGGTGAAAACCTGTTATATGGAACAACACGTTAGCATATAAGGATAACATTGCTACGAAAATAAGCATGCATTACATTATTCTGTCACTCGATAGCATCCTGTAGTCGAGTTTGTAATTGATCAAAAGAAGAAATGGAACCAAAATATAAAATGCACCCACAATAGTCCTTCTCAAAGTGATTGGATGCACCTAATATTTGCTCTTGTAAACGTCGACGACTTTGTCGATGCCATAGTCATACTGCCACTGTGAACTAATGTTGAGTTTTTAACGTCACTATCTCTACTTCATTTGCATCAATCCTGTAGGTAACCGGCGACAAAACTTGCTACGTGTGTAACGATGGCTATCCGGTATCGGCCGATTCTTACCCGATACATTTATAACGAAACTTATGATCACAGATTTGTGTTCAGTCTTACTTTGTTTTGAAAATAAACTATATTACTGAAAAACACTGACAACAAATCAAAATTATCAAATATAAGAAGTACGATCAATAAAAATTTTTTTAATTAATCAAACTTATTTTTTTTATATTTCAGATATCTTGGGCGGATTTCGTTTTTATCACGGCATATGAGAACATAAGAAGTTTGCTCAGTGGAAAGGATATTTTTGCAAATTATCCAAACCTCCTGAAAGTGAAAGAGAATGTTATAGGAATACCAAGTATAAAGGATTATATCAAGAAGAGACCAAGAATAAGTGCAACAAGACCTTGGTTTGTTTATGATCTGAGAGACGAATTGTAATTCTTTCGATTAAAGAAATGTTATCCACTCCAAAAATATTTTATTTCAGATTTCCTATTGTACGTATACAACCTGAATTCATCCGTCTAACTTGTTTAGATGTTGCTCTTATGTCAAACGCCGAAAAAATGTGTGGCGTGAGAATCCCTTCCTTACACATTCATCGACATCTTCTGTCATGCTGCCAATCTAAACCTTACAACCCCAAGTTTGTTTGATATTTGAATTTAGATAAGATTTTGGTGGAAATTCAGTAATTTCACAATTTAATGCCAGCATTGTTTTTTGGAAGCTGCGCAGATTATACGTAGTATAGAGTTCGCAGCAGATAATGGATTTGAGTGGAATACTTTGTGTTACAATCATTATAATCGGTCGATAATCACGTGCCAGCTTTGTTTTATTCCTCGGTATTAACCGGTATAAAACTTGATAACAATCCCAACATTTAAGGTCGTTAGAGAGCTTAAAGCAACCGGGATACTCTACTGTTTCATATATTCATCTCTGAATTAGATAAGTAGATTAAAGTTAATTAAAGAAAACTCTTGTTACTGTTTTTCTTCCAAGCTTTCGGAAACTTTTATTTCCATTATCAAGGATAAGTGAATTGAGATTGTTATAAATTGGTAAATATAAATATATTTGAATTTTTAAAAAAAATTTTTTTCGATCATAAATCATTTTGACATTTTGACTTATTCATGAATGTAAACATTTTCTTTATATGCTAAAATGTTTCTGAAAACAAAAGAAGAAAATTGGTTATATTTGTAATATGGGTTAATAGTTATTCAAATATTCTTCTTTTATTATATAAAATTCAACCTCAAATTATTATAGACATCATCATGTCATCTTAATAATTTAAAAGTATTGAAAAAATTTTCAAAATCATTTACCTTAAATAAAATTATTTCTAAAAATCATCAAATTTTATTTATATAGCTTTAATTATGTATAAGAATTTGAAATTTAGTTATTTTTATTATCAATTGTTAGTAGATAATAATAAATATCACTCGGATTATTATGGTCACTATTTTTGTTGATAGTATTAGGTTCTTGAAATATATGAACCATTTCTAAGAAAAGTCTTTTTTTGGTATTTGGTTGTATGTCCAAAATATTAACAGATTCAAAATCCATAAAGTGATCATTATCAATTACATGTTCAGATAAAGCACATCTTTCAGGATGTAACTTACAATCGCTCTTATGGAGACTTACTTTTACGGTTCTTCAATTTCTGACCAGTGTGACCAACATATTTTTTATCACAATTTTTGCATGGAATAGAATATATTACATTTGAAAGATTAAGAATTGAAGTTTTGTCTTTCAAATTAGTGAAAATAGATTTTCTGGTTATGCATGTTTTATTGGCAATTCTAATGTTGTTCATTGGTTTGAAAATCCTACTCAACTGTGGCGTTATTTCTTTAATGTATGGTAAAGATACATAATAATTTATATTATCTGATTGGTCGTTTCTAATATTAATGTCTGCAATGTCTATAGTTGGAGAATAAATGAATAGTATGTTTGTAACTAATTTATTTGGATAACCATTATCCAAAAATAGATGATATGAAGTTTTTAAGTTCTTTTCATGAAAAATAGGATCTGATATTTAGGTTATTCTGTTTCTCATTTGTTGAATTAAGTTAATTTTCATTGAATATTTATGGTAAGACCAATAGTTCATGAATCTTCCTGAGCTAATTGGTTTTCTGTGCCAATCAATAGACAACGTGTTATCATTATTTCTTATAAATTTTGTGTCTAGAAATGGTACACTTTGATTACTGTCTTCTTTTTCTATTGTACATTTTATATATGGATCATAGTTATTGAATATTGGAAAAACTTCATCTAAATTAGTTTTTGGTAATGCTAAAATAATATCATCCACGGTTTTTTTAAGAGAATTATTTTAAATGGTAACAATGATATAATTGTATCCAATAAATTATCCATTGCATAACTAGATATAATGGGAGAAATTGAGTGATATTTATTATTATCTACTAACAATTGATAATAAAAATAACTAAATTTCAAATTCTTATACATAATTAAAGCTATATAAATAAAATTTGATGATTTTTAGAAATCATTTTATTTTAGGTAAATGATTTTAAAAATTTTTTCAATACTTGGAAATTATTAAGATGACATGATGACATCTATAATAATTTGAGGTTAAATTTTATATAATAAAAGAAGACTATTTGAATAACTATTAACCTATAGTACAAATATAACCAATTTTCTTCTTTTGTTTTCAGAAACATTTTAGCATATAAAGAAAATGTTTACATTCATGAATCTGTCAAAATGTCAAAATGACTTATGATTGAAAAAAAATATAAATATAATTATATTTACCAATTTATAACAATCTCAATTTACTTATCCCTGATAATAGAAATAAAAGTTTCCGAAAGCTTGGAAGAAAAACAGTAACAAGAGTTTTCTTTAATTAACTTGCCGTTACCCCAATATTCGTGGTTTTATACCTAATTAGTCGGCAAAGACTATCCTCTATATATATATATATATATATATATATATCTATATATATATATATATATATATATATATATCTATATATATATAAATAAATATATATATATATATAAATAGAAAGCAAAATATGCTTCTGTTGTTTATCGACTTGATTCAATATAGAGGGGGAATTATCGGGTATGCGGTCAGTGAAATGAAATGAAGCTATTATCCTATGCTCAATATTTCGCTACCGTTTGGTAGCTTCATCAGGAGATACTACAAAATTTATTTAATAAACAATTGCACACAATAACAAATGGTTAACTTACATATTTTAGAATCTGGAATTTAGTGACGTCTAGACATTAAAAGGTTTAGGACAAGACTAATTAAAATAATTTTAAAAAACCAATAAGGTATAGATATAAAAATGTTTACAAGAAACTGACAAGAAACACACTAAAACAAATTACAGGGTGATAAGACAAATCAATTCCTAAAATGATTTTAAAAGTTGACAATAAATATTACTAAGTCCATTAGTGTCTGATTTGAGGTTTATGGCGTTAGGGTTCCTAGCAATATGATACATCTCATAAAACAATCGATGTTTGTATCGGTCCGCATGTTGCAGTATCTTAGCACTATTGTAGTCGAACGTATGTCCTGTTTTTAAAAAATGGTCCACAACTGCACAATTATTTTTGCCAGTACGACAATCACTCTTGTGCTGGGTAATGCGCTGCTTAAGCCATTGTGATGTTTGACCAACATAACATCCCTGACACTGTGAGCAATCCATTTTGTAAATAACATTTGTGTTGTATAAAGTAGGTGTTGGGTCTTTTACTTTAGAAAAAAGGTTAGAATTGGTAATTAAATTATATTTAACAATCTTAATATTGGTTAAATTTTTAAACAGAGGTAAAATTAAATGAGTTAGATTAGTAATGTACGGAAGTTTATAATATTTTATGGTTAGCTCATTATGTTCGTCAACTTGACCGTCATAAAAGTCGGTGTTATATATTAATTTCTTTAAAATGCCTGTTGGGTAACCATTGTTCTTAAATATATCAAACAATATTTTTAAGTTTTTTGATACGAATGCTTTTTGGATGATTACTCTACCTTCTTTATATATAATTAAAATAGTTTTAAATACCTTTGCTTCCACATTCATCGGAGCCTCGTATTGTGGTACAGTGTATTGATTGATATTTCTTGCATCTAGGCATAATCTCAATTCACCATTTGCCTTCTTTACGACCACAATAGGGTTTACATATCTTGTGTTACATCTCTCTATAATACCGTCTTTTAACATATTTTGTATCTCTGAATCAACTTCTTTCCTATATTTATAAGGTATGGGATAAGTTCTTATTCTAAAATTTTCTATTCCTCTAACTTCTATCTTATGTACATAATTATTTGCCATTCTCATCTCCTTTTTAATCAATCCTTCATACTTCATTATCAAATTCTTCACTTTCGCTTCATATTCCCTATTTCCACACATTAATTCCAATTCCTCCATAATTACATTCCTCTCTATATTCCATAACTGCCTATTATCCTCTTCGATTTCCAATTCTTCCATATTTCCACTCCTTTTTATATTCCATAACTTCCTATTATCCTCTTCAATTGCCAATACTTCCATATTTCCATTCCTTTCTATATTCCATAACTTCTTATTATCCTCTTCAATATCCAATTCTTCCATATTTTCTTCCTCAAATTCAATCTTATTACCATTTAATTCTATCTCCATCTTTTCAAAATCAATTCTTGCTTTATACTTCGTCAATTCATCTATTCCTATAACTATGTCTGTTTCTAAATTATCCACTAGCAATAATTGCATCTCAACTTCTTTCCCATCCTTTAATTCAATGCTTTGTATTATAGATCTGCTAACTTCACACAATTTCTTTCCATTCGCTCCTATTAATGTAGTTTTCGGTATTTTGATTAGCTTATTTTCATAATTTTTAATATTTTCTTCTATTAATTTTGTTTTTATTATGGACGCTTCCGAACCTGTATCTATTAATATTTTTACTTGTTTCCCATTTAATTTTCCTTTAATTTTTATTAATCCCGTTATTTCTTTTAATTCCAAATCTTCCCCAAATTTAATTTATTCCCTTGGATGTTCATATGTACAGATGATATTTCTTACATTTGGTATGTGCTCCATTCAAAATTTTAGGTCAGGCTCTTGTTCAGTAATTATTTCCGGTTCTACCGATATCACTCTCTCTTCTCTTCTTTGGATATTGTTCACTCTTCTCTGTCCTCCATTTCCATTTCCTCTTTCTTCCTCCCTATATTCTTTTCCTTGTTCTCTATTTTCTTCTCTTTGTCGGTTGTCATATTGTCCACTTCTATTATTTTGTTCCCTCTAATTCTGTTCTCTATAATTGTTATTGTTCTTATTATTATATCCAAAATTTCTGTTATAATTGTTTTGATTGTTGAAATTTCTGTTATTATTATTATTATGTCCTGAATTATTGTTGTAATTATTGTTTCTGTTGTAGTATCCATTGTTATAATTTCTATTGTTATTGTTATTTGTTCTATTATAATTTTGTTCATAATTATTTCTTCTACTATTTTGATTATTTGTATTATTCTCATAATTATTGTTATTGTTATTATTGTATTGATTATTTCTATTAAAATTGTTATTATATTGATTGTTTCTGTTAAAATTGTTACTATTATTATTTTTATTCCTATTATAGTTATTATTATCTACTTTGTTTCTTTCTAATTTTTGCAAATAACTACTTAGTTGTTCTATGTTTTTAACATTCTGAATAGTAATTGTCTCAGTTATCTCAAATTTAAAATGTCTAGATATAAACATTATTATTTTCTTCTCTGGTATGGGTGGGTCTAGGAATTTAGCATTCATAAATACTGTCATAGCATAATCATTTATGCTTTTTCCTCTTCCTGTCTCATATTTTACTGAGTAGAGTTTTTCTCTTACTCTTGCTTGGGCACTATTTCCCCAGAAATATTTTATACACTGTTCTTCGAAATCTTCAAAATTATTAAAATCGTCTTCTTTACTCGTGTACCATACTAATGCATGATTATCTAGGTTTTCTCTTATCATTTCCTTTATATCTTCTTTGTTTTGCATATTTTTTATTTTATTCTTTAGAATTTTTATGAAAACCTTTGGGTGTATTTTCCTATTATCTCCTTCAAATTTGTGTTCTCCTCTATTTCCAATATAATTATTTATTATCTTGGTTTCCATCACTCCATTTCTTGCTTCTTGAAAATTCCTATCTTCTCTTTCGTCATGTTTTTGCTGTAAATAAAATAATCTTTCTTCCATGTCTTCTAATTTTCTTTTGATTGTTCTCCCTTGAAAATTCTACTTCCAGTTTGTTCAATTTTTCCTTTCATAACTTCAATTTCCTTTTGTATTTCCATAATTTTCTTTTCTGTTTTCACTTTCTCTAGCTTTTGCTTCTCTTTACATGCTTCTTCAACATTTTGTTGAAATTCAGTCAAAGTTTTGTCCCATTTTCCCTCTAGGTTTCCCATTCTTTCTTGGGTGTCTTGAACTCCCATTTTGATTTCCTCAACTTCTCTTTGAATTTCTACTTTGAAATCCTTTTCTTTCTCCTCTATTTCCTTGATTCTGTTGATCTGTAAATTTTCTATTTCCGTGATCCTTCCAATCACCTCTTTTCTTATTTCTTGTTTGGTGAATTCTATTTTGTTTTCCATGTATGTATTTGATTCCTCCAATTTCTTCTCAACATGTCCCAATTTTTCTTCCATCAATTTTATTATTAGGTCCTTAGTTTGTTTTATTTCTTCCTTATTCTGGTCCAACTTAATATTCATTTCTTGTTTTATTTCTTCCTTATTTTTATTCATATCTTCCCCAATATCATCCTTCATACTATTCATATTCTCATTTTATTTATCCATTTTTCCATTTATATTATTCAATTCTGTTCCAAGTATTGTACCTGAAAATCTCCTCTACCATTACTCCTTTCTTCTCTTTCTTCATCAGACCTACTTTCAACTCCTACCTGCTTTCCGTCTCTTAATGTCATTTTTCTTTCCATTTTCTTTATTAATTTTTTTTTAATACAGTCAAAAATTACTCTTTCTATCCTTTTTTTAATATTATTTACAAAATTTCTAATTTGCCCACGTTGCGGTGACATGTTATTGTGATTTTTATTGGGAGAGAGAATATTGAAATTATTGTTTAGTTTAGTTTAATTGATATTTATTTTTTGTTTGCCCGGTATATTGTAAAATTTGAAGTTAATTTGTAAGATAATTATACTTTTTTCATGAGAAACTCCATAATCTCAGAGTAGGGTTCAAATGTAGAAAAACAAAACAATTTTAATTTCTAATATGAGCGCCAAAGTTTAAATAAAGTCCCTATATTTCAATAAAGGAATTTAGTTAATCAAAAATATACTTGCTTTATTATTTCCAATTAAACTCTAAAGACGGTCCTGTCCGTTTAATGCTGAACCTCTCCACGATTCACAGATGTCAGTTCAAAGCTACTAACTGTTGAAACTAGATGGAGTAATCACCATAAAGAAATGAAAAATCTCAAGAATATAATTTTAAAATGTTTTTCAAATGGAAAAACGTTATTTAATGTTGTAGAAACAAATACATCATTCTTTTACAAGACATAAATTTGTGAAAACCTACTATCTAGTATGATCACTCATTCAAATAAAATCATAAACTCTGGTGAAATATTATTTCTATACATGATTTAAAATAGGCAACATTTTAAACAAATTTGATAACACGAAATTTGTTATATCAAAGTCTATGAAAGAAAATGGCGAATAATAAAGCTTATGAGCGTCTATGCAATATCAAAGTTCAATTCGTTGTACAAAATCGGTAAGTTTACTCTACCTTCTTTATATATAATTAAAATAGTTTTAAATACCTTTGTTCTCTGTATTGTTCAATTAATTCACATCAATGATTGGTTTTTATTTTGTTTTAGGTTACCTCTTGGAAGACACCATACAATTTGTCCAGCTTGCATAATATCAAGAATCAATGCTATATTTCGTCCACATCAATACATTTTAGACAAATCCCATAATCCAAAGCTTTCTGAAAAGTATTGTGGAGACACCGTTTCCACAATACAACATTTTACTTAATTACGTCGATAAATTTTATGGTTTGTATTCAATCATAATTACCAATTTTCTTCTTATAATGTATATATCTACTTGATTAATTATATTACTGATTAGCTTTAAAGTATAATGTATTCCTTTCTCTAATTTTCATACCAAATTGTTGTTTCTCCGAAAGTTTTAATAATTTTTCTCAAAAATTTTGCTTCCTAATATTTTTCTGCTACCAAAAAGAAAAGTACCTAGTGAATAGTCTACATTATCAACAAAACTGTCCCCATTCAATTTTTTTTTATTATTAGCAATCTGCTTGTCGCTGATGAGAATATTTTAAACGTATTCCACCAATCAAAATTGGTTATCAAAATTCTTATTGAAAATCTTCATTTCAAATAGTAGATTGTCCATCCATCATTTTAGAACATTCTGTTTTGAGTTTCTTAAATGATTATAACCCATATATTACTCCCTTAAATTGTATTTCAATAAATTTTTAAAATGACAGTTCTTATTTTCTAAAATATTTATTCGGAATGTCAAATCGTTTAACAAGTGTCATGTTCCATAAAATTAATGTTTTCATTTGACTTCCTACCTTGACACATTTTAAATAGTTACATAATCTTATCGAAAACTTCTTTCAATCTCTAATATTTACTTCTTTAAAACAAATCATATTTTTATTTTACTTTGTCAATGAGAACAATGGATTATTATTTTTATTTATATGGAACAAACGTTCTAAAATTCTCTCTCTTAAATATGGAAATTTTGTTATTTCATTTCACCTATATTCTTATAAAGCTTATTCAAAATCTTCTCCATAGTTATACATTTAGATTCTTGTATACTTTCTCTATTAAATAGTGAATAGTACAGATTGTCTCCTTTTAAACAATTTAAAAAAAAATTCAAATTCCAAATTTTTTAATTACTTACAGTGTGTAGTCTATTATTCCATAATTCAGTATACAGAGTGTTGCAGGTTTCACTCTATGTTAATATATATATATATATATATATATATATATATATATATATATATATATATATATATAAATATATATATCTGTATATATATATATATATATATATATATATATAAATATATATATCTGTATATATA
The DNA here is from genome assembly GCA_963921935.1 of Galeruca laticollis. NCBI lineage: Eukaryota > Metazoa > Arthropoda > Insecta > Coleoptera > Chrysomelidae > Galeruca > Galeruca laticollis. The sequence continues at coordinate 179,473,490 of OY998176.1, forward strand.
TATACATCTTACTATCATTTCTGCATCCTTTCAAAACTCATACATTTTAGCGTCCACGAGAAAGAAGCCAAATAGAGAACTGGAAGTACGAATATATTGTTGCTCACTTCACCCCGATCCCGGCAATGGTCTCAATTTTCAATTATCTTTTAAATAACCATATACGTTATTTTTACATTTTGCTATCATTTTTACGACCTTTTAAACGTAAGTTAATGTTGCGTTCCTTGTATAGTTTACTTTCAAACTGCTGTTAATTTTTCTATCAATGTGACGTCCTGCAGTGTTGCCATATTTACTGCATAACTGACAAAGACAGAATAACGGTGAACCTTGTCGAAAAAGTGAGATGTAAACAACATCATACTTTCTACAGATAATGATTCTTTTTTAGATACCTACTTTTACTGCGGAATAATTCTAAAATGCTTTTAGATATTTTTTAAGTTACTTTCTCAGGTATCTTGTTCCAAAAAGTTCTATTCTTTAATATATTTATTTAAGTTTTATATACTGGCTATTTTATTATGCTATGCATTTTTTTTTATTTTACTTTTTATTCACTTAAAAAGTTAGCTATTGCAAGAAATTTCACTTGAAAATGCGAAGTATGTCTATAGGTATGATATTATGTTCTTTTCAGGAAATGCTGTACCTTTCGAATCGCTCATGAAAACAGTGCTTTTATTAAGCGTTACTCATAGCATAATGTGTCTAATGATCATTTTTTCTGAGGTATATTTTTCTTTATGGGGAGGAGTTTATAATAGTAAATAAATCCCATCTTTAACGTCGATTTATTAGTTATTATTAAACCTCTTCTTGGTTGTGCTGAAAAACCATATAGCGTTCTTACAAGGAAGATGCAGAACGTGTATATAAAAGTCGGATACAATATGTGTAACGGTTTCGTCGAAATCATTCAGCCGGCAGAACAAGATCATTTACGAATTATATGTAATTCGATTTTTCGTAGGCTGATTATTAAGGGTACTTACACACGGGATACCTTTAATAGTATATTACGTAACGTGTGTTGTAAGAAGCATTTTACGCACGAACGGAAAAGCCACGCACGAAGCTGCGTAGCGGCGAGTTTCTAGCAACGTTAAATATGCAGCTTTTTTTGTATTATCTGCGGAAAGAATGGACGCAGATACCGAAGCCTTTTGAGACAGATACTCTTTTAATATTCTTAAGTCACTCGCTAAGGGTATTATAGTGACCTTATTCCACTTTTGTAAATTACGATTACTTGTAGCATGGCTAGAAATTTGAAATTTCCAGTTCGCGGTAAAAAGATGAATTATAGTTTTTAAATTGGCTTCTGCCTCAGCCGAAGAAACATTGGCATAATGGCTTCTTTAAAGCAAAATTAATTGCTATGTCGCAACACTGCTTTAGGGTAGTGGCAATATTCATTGCAAACGTAGGGGAGTCAAAGACATCTTTGTCCTTATTGTACTTTGCAATATTTTTAGTTGCCTCCACGAACAAATCAAAATGCTGTGGCTGTAGAGCATCAAACATAGAGTGAATAGATGGTTCCAGTTGCATGACTTCCAATAACATTTTTGCAAGTTCTCGCATTTTCCGTTGCTTAATTATTGAAGTATCAAATGCTGCGGTGGTCGATTTACCACAATAAAATTAGAGAAAGTTCTAAGAATCAGCTTGATGCATAATAAACATTTTTGGAACATTATTTACCTAGAGATTAATTTGCCACTTCTGTCACGATTTTGACATCAGAAAAGTTGATTTCTACTCTCGGTCTTAAAAAAATCATTATTTTACAAATGCCAAGATTTGAATGTTTTATGAAGTGGGATATGATGTACGCATTCATCGACTGAAGCCGACAAAATTTAGAAGCTGCATCTGAATTATATTTGCAAAGGTACTCCCATCGTTTTCAACCTAATCCAACTATTTTCACAAGATTCGTAAACATTTAAAAACGTTTGGATATTTATTGTAAAATAATATTAATATTAAAAAAAAAAGTTATATTGAGTGTTATGTGTTTTAACAAAATAGTAAATTTGTATATTTGATACTGTAGCCGCCAGCCTCCTGTGTCTATATTCAAAATAAAATAAAATATTTGAAACCCAGTAGCAATTTCCACTGCACGGCCGAGAAATTATTGTGAATGTTGGAGTGAAGGTCGTGTCGGCAAAAAAAGTATAGCTGGAGATATGAGCTTGTTACAAGAGATCATATGTGTTCGTCCGATGTCCGATTATCGCAGTCCATACGAACTGAATTATTTACAGATACTATTAAACTATTTCAAAGCCTACTTGTCAAATGTTTTCCGCCTTTGTTTATTCCATAATTATACAGAATGCCTTTTATTAATTTGTTTTCGAAAAGAAATAACTATATATTCTTGAAAAGCTTAAAAAATCAGCAACTTAATAGAATTAAAGCCAACTATATATTCTATTTTAAAAAATACAAGTTAAGTTTATTGCGTTTCCACCGTTGAATTTGTCTCAAAAAAATTGGCCTGAGAGTATAGTATCAGTTTCTCTCTAATGCCGCTGGTTTCTAAGAGGCCCTAAAAAACCATCGAAAATGGGCCAACCTGTACAAATAATAGGACGCGACCCAAATCTTACTTACAAAGTTATCCATTTTTTTTCATATTGCACGGTTAAGACGTTCATTAATGTTTATTTGACACTAAACTACCCATGCTATTATAGAAGTATTGGTAATTTGCGGTTTAGTTTTTCGTACATACGCTTCCCGCCTTTTATATAACACATCAGCTAACTAACCATAAATCGTAAATAAAGTTGAGGCTGATATTCAAACTTTTTACAAATCACTACTACTAATACGGACGTAACGTTCGCCAAAGTTGTAACTATACTATACTCCCGCATACTAAAGAAATTACTTTAGTTTAAAATGTATTGTTATCAATACCAGACACTACGTTGCCAAATCTACTGGACGTCAGAATGTTACGAAATTGTAATTTTATGTATATTAAAGTATATTCTGGTGCGCCACCAGCAGAAATTCGTTGAACTAAAACTATACCTTTTTCGTACATTTCCTATCAACTTTGCGTCCATTTGACTTTGGTTAATACTTAAATATAGAAGTATCTGCAAAAGATGGCAATTTGACACCCATGGCTAACCATAGTACTTTAGGTGGTCTATCTTTTCCATATGTTCTATGGGACAAATATTCATCAGAAATTGCCAAAAACGAAAGATGTAGTCTTGCGTCCGATATGCGGACGTAAGTTTACAGAGGATGCAGGATTAAATGCAAAAGTCATTCTATCGGATGCAGAAATGATAGTAAGATGTATATATATATATATATATATATATATATATATATTGTTGTGGTATTTTCCTTTTCTATTATGTATATGATTACTGAATGAACAATTTATTATTTCCAAATCTTTACAAATTTTGATATATTTCTAACTAATTGAACAATAATAAAAACTTACCCCAAAGATCTTTGGTTTACCACTTTCTTATAATTCTATAAAAATAAATTTTCAAATCCCCTCCTGCAACTACGTTCTCAAATTACTTCTTTATTGACCCCTTTTTGTTTAATCTATGTTCAACTTGTTGGTTCCTGCTCCTGAATTCTTCTCAACTTTTAAATCTCCTTATGAATTTGCTTCTGGTTTGAATCTAACTATATTTCACTTCCTGCTCTCGGCTCCTACCATACGAATACTCTTTTATTCCAGTTTAATAAGTAGAAATTCTTATACTTATGAATTTGCTTATCGTTTGAATCTAACTATATTTCAATTGCTGATCTCGACTCCTACCTTGCGAATACTTTTTTACTTTTCTTCAAATATTGATCTCTCTAACTGATTTTACTTTTCTTTCCAATTCAATATATTCAAATGCTGCTTCTTATATTATTATTCTTATTTTCTGTTATATTCTTATAAAAATGGTTTCAATAATCAAATTCTTACTTGACTTTTCTCCAAAAATTCTTTCTGTCATCTCCTATCATCATTTTTCATAGAGCATCTGCCAATGATATTATTCCAAAATTTCTATAGATCAACTATCTCTCAATAATTATTGTTTTAAAATATCCATAAGAATATATATATATATATACAGGGTGGTCATTAAGTAATTGTACATAGAAATATGGTAGATTCCTGACTTTAAAATATTACGATTTAAACCAACTTACTTTAATAAAATCTTGCTAATAAGAAATATACAGGATGTTTAAGGTTAAATTTTAAAATTTCTTTTATGCAATAACTTCAACGTTTTTGGATATGTATACATGAAAATGTGGAAATAGAGGTTTTTGGGCACGAAAAATCATAATCTGGTACCTACTTCGATGTAATTTGCAGAGGGCGCCACATAGGCTACATTTGTGGCTTCAGTGTGCCCTGAATTTTTTTGCTGTTTAAGTTAGCGGTATTTTTCTAAAATAATATTGAAGCCACGTTATTTTAATAGAAAAAAGGTATACTTGTGATTAACCTTAAAACTCAACGGTTTATGATATAATCGCATTTTAGGGATCAGCTGCATGATTATTATTGAAAACATTTAGAAAACAAATTTAAGAAAAACTAAGCTAAATAACATTATAACTTCAATTGTGTCACATTAAATGTTCGATATGTCCTCCATTTTCGTCGATGCATTTATCTACATGTTCCATAAAAGATCGTCTCATATTAAACAAGATCATTGGATCAAAAAATACCGCTGCTCCATTTATTTCTTCCCAAAGTTGGTCGCTTGTATTTATGGGATCCTTATAAACAAGTTGTTTCATTGCACCCCATACACCGAAATCTTGAGGATTCAAGTCTGGACTACGTGCTGGCCAAGGAAAATGGCTACCACGACCAATCCAGCGTTCAGGAAATTTGTTATTCAAATATGTTTTGACTGCTCTCGTATAATGCGGCGGTGCACCATCTTGCATGAACCACATATTTTTTCTTATATTCAGTGGCAATTCTTTCAATAGATTAATGAAATCATTTTGCAGAAAATGTAAGTAGTTCTCACCATTCAAATTACGAGGCAACTCGTATGGTCCTAAGAAATTGTTACCAATGATACCACACCATACGTTTATTTTGAATTCATATTGGAAATGGCTTACTCGTTTATCATGGGGATTTTCAATAGCCCAAAGATGATTGTTCCTAAAAATTAAAAATACCACGGCGGTTGAATGTAGCTTCGTCGGTAAATTATATTCTGTCGACGAAGGTGTGATTAAGATTTTGCCTGTTTCGGATAGCACTTGCAAATTGGTATCTTAACGGTAGATCTGCTGCCAATAAATTTTGTACCGGAGTAAAATGGTATGGGTGATACTTCTCGAGATGTCGTCTTTTTAAAATAGAAGTTTTACTGATTTGTAAAGCAGCAGATAAACGCCGTGTACTAACTTGAGGATCATATTCAATGCGAACCATTATTTCGTCATCTTTATCAGGCGTAATTATTCTTGGTCGGCCTAAGTTATCACACTTAGGACGAAACGAACCACTATCGCCTAAATTCCTAAATAGATTCTGGAATGTTTGATGATTGGGTTGCTGCCTGTTTGGATATCTTCTCAAATATTCTCGTTTCGCTGCTATCTCTCATATCTGTATTAGAATAATTATTATGCCTCGGCATTTTCTGCTTTTTTTAAATTAACTAATAAAATGCAAACTAAATATTACAAGACTGACATAATATTGAAACAAATCGAATGCTTCGCTGTCAAAATCATTCGTGACGTCAGCCTACTATGTTAATAGTTTCCGAAATGAATAATTATTACTTTTGGAAGAAATAAATAGAGCAGCGGGTGTTTTTGATCCAATGATGTTGTTTAATATGAGACGATCTTTTATGGAACGTGTAGATAAATGCATCGACGAGAATGGAGGAAATATCGATCATTTAATGTGACACAACTGAAGTTATAATGTTATTTAGTTTAGTTTTTTTTTAATTTGTTTTCTAAATGTTTTTAATAATAATCAAGCAGCTGATCCATAAAATGCGATTATATCGAAAACCGTTATGTTTTAAGGTTAATAACAAGTATACCTTTTTTCTATTAAAATAACGTGGCTTAAATATTCTTTTACAAAAATACCGCTAACTTAAACAGCAAAAAAATTTAGGGCACATTGATGCCACAAAGGTGGCCTATGTAGCGCCCTCTATAAACTACATCGAAGTAGGTACCAGATTATGATGCCCAAAAACCTCTATTTCCAAATTTTCATGTATACATATCCAAAAACGTTGAAGTTATTGCAAAAAAGAAATTTTAAAATTTAACCTTTAACATCCTGTATATTCCTTATTAGCAAGATTTTATTAAAGTAAGTTGGTTTAAATCGTAATATTTTAAAGTCAGGAATCTACCATATTTCTATGTACAATTACTTTACTTCAGGACCACCCTGTATATATATATATCTATATATATATATATTATATACATATATATTTATATATATATATATATATATATCTATATATATATATATATTATAATATATGTATGCAATGTTCTTTAATTATATTTGCCCCACGTTCGGGTGACAAATTATAGTATATCTAATGTGTTGTACTAATTTTATTATATTTTATATATGAATATGAATTTATATGATGCTGAATTTAATTTGTAGCTGTCATCACAATTTGTGATAATAACTACACTATTGTGAAAACACCCTTTACCTCTAAATATAACCTATAAAATTTTCAATGACAGCAGTTGTCAAACTAATATGCCCGGCTAAATAAATATTAAATTTCATATAATGAAAGATAAATCAATACAACACCAATCAACTCACTCTTTTCTCAGGGAGGGATCAAAGATTTCAACTAATAATTCAAATTTGTAAATTTACAAATAATTTTCTAAATTACGTATCACACTATTCAAATCTACAGTAACTGTTTATCCAATACACTATAAGACAATTTAAATTATCTTATGACATATATGAATTTACTGTCAGGAGATTAACTAAATGTCACTTATTATACTAAATTTTCTATAGTATAAAAATTATCAAATATAATGAAAATGAATATGAAAAGAGAGCCAAAGAGATTTGGAATTCAAATTTATATAATATATTATCAAAATAACACTTACAAAAATTAAAACTCTTCAAAAATATCACAAACGCATAAACAAAGATAGAATTTTCTATCAAACCTTAATATTAAAAACAATCTATATTAGAAATTTCCTATCTAAATAATTTTAACCGAAAGTTCAAAATGTCTAAATTTATACTTGATATCTGTCAATGTAAAATACGTAAATTTTCTTGTAAATTGTCTGTTCCCAAAATTGTACTTGACGTAGAAATTTATATAAGTAACGTTACTATAATTTAATCATAAGATGCATCTATTTTCGAAATAATTTTGATCAAAGGCCTATTAATTCTCGAGAATAATATATAATATGGACTGGACTCACCAAACTGGATACTAGAAGATCTCGTACGTATTCTAAAACGTGTTTTTAGAATTTCCGGAACAAACGTTTCCAAATCAATAATTTAGAAAACGCGAAAAACACTTGCACTTTAGCGGTAATTCTTTGTGAATTGTACACGCACTGGCTTTACAAAAGGCAAGATATGTTGAACTGGTAACGATTATATAAATTCCCTAGTATTCAAAATTAAATTTGAGACAACTCTTATTATGATTTTGTCTCATGAGGATTTCAAATTCAACTCACTAAAATGTTTCAATAAATAATTCTCTTCTCCTTTGGTTACCTAGCATCCTTATTTTTTCAAAAAATTACAAATTTACGTTTTTATACCAAGAGAGATTTTCATTATTTTATTTATAAGTGCCATTTGCTAATAGAGACATCTGTATTCTGGTTTTTCAAATCGTTTTAAAATCTATCTGTCATTAAGTCTATTCTGAAGTAATGTCATATGAAATTGAAATGTCAAATTTTATTAGTATATTGAACCTTTCAAATTATTGATAATACAGTGTGTATCACTAGTATTACAACCAAATAAGCACATTTTCTTTATTTCCATGTTTTCTATAGAATTTAGATAGAGGATATGTATTAAATTCCCCTAATAATAGATTGATAAATCGATTCCTGTATATAATTATAATTTATCTCTCAAAATTGCCAAATATAATTCTAGTTCTTAGTAACATAGTAATATCTTTCAAATAATTATCAACATATCTCAAAATTATCTTGAATCAAATTAAACTATTATTCCTAATTCCCATAAAACTTCTTAAATCTACTATATCTATCAAAATTTCACGTAACATAATAATTATTATAAAATTTCCTTTATACACAAGTTGATAAATTTTTTTATGGTATCAAATGTTTCCAACTCTGTTCTACTCTGTCTAAACATTTATATGTTACAGGATATGGTTTTGTTTCAGCATTTCTCAGTATTCTTTATTTTGATAATCCATATTTTCATTAAGCAACCTTTAGTTCCTTCGGAATTCTTGTCTCATACATCTTTAATAATTCTTTTATAAATTTATAATATTCTTCATTACAGTCTGTCCAATTACCATTACTTTTCACAACTTCTATTTATTCTATCTCACGAACCTAATTATCAGCCATTCCCATTTCTTTCTCACATAATCCTTCATATTGCATTATCAAATTCTTCACTTTTTCTTCATATTCCTTATTTCCACTCATTAACTCCAATTCTACCATAATTCCATTCCTCTTTATATTCCATAACTTCCTATTATCCTCTTCAATTGCCAATACTTCCATATTTACCTCCTCAAATTCAATTATTTTACCATTTAATTCTATCTATCTATTCAAAATCAATGATTTCCTTATATTTCATCAATTCATCAATAACTATGTCGGTTTCTAACTTCTTTGTCAAAAATGCTTACATATCAACTTCTTTTTCATCCTTTAATTCAATCTTTTGTATCATATATTTGCCTAGTTCATATAACTTCCGTCCGTTTGTTCCTATGAATGTAATTATTTCATCCTATCCATCTATTTTGTTGCTTAATTTCATTTCTATTTTCATTATCATATCTTCTATCAAAGTTTCTAAAATCTCTTCTATACTCACAATACTTGTTGTCATAAATTTTATCTCCATTCCCATATATTCGTTTTTCATTTCTGTAACTTCTATTTTCATTTCCATAATGCATATCAACATGTCTATCATTTCTTCTATTATCAATCCATGTTTATATAATTTCTATTTAAATATGTTTTTAAATATTACTTGTTAATCATAAATATTTTATTTACATATTGTTTTTATATCCATTCTTTACCATGTACAATTCCTTTTCGTTTCCTAGATTTCATTCCTATAATCCTGTCATATAATTCAATTTTATTTTCTTTTCCTAAACTTCGTCTTATTCTCTTCTCTTATTGTTTGATTCTCTATCGGTTTCCTAAATTCAATTAAATTTTCCACTATGTCCTTTTCAATTTTGTTGTCCCATATCTTAGCAATTTCTCCGAATAAATTCATCAAAATTTGCGTTTCCAATTCCTCCAAATTATTGTTTCTCCTTTTTATTATTTTATTTCCCATAATATTCTCACTTCCTATCATTTCATTTTTGATTGTCCTATTAAACATTCTTGGATCAATTATCCTTATATATCTGCTAAGTTTTACTCTCATTTCGAAATTTTCTGCATAAATTCTTCTTTCTATATATTGTCTTATGGTTTCATCTATTTCTTCCTTAGTTTCTTGTAGTATCTTATTCATCTCCTCTAACTCCCAATTAAGTTTTATCCCCCTATTATAATTATTATTACCATCTAAGTCTTTTATTTTCAAATAAATATTTTCTTCATAAATTTGCATCACTTCTTCACTTCCTAAATTCTGTAAATTAATGTCTACCATTGCATATTTGGTTTGTCTTTGTACTTTTATAGCCTGTATCTCTTCAATTTCCTTCTCAACTTCTTTAATCTGTATTAAACTTTGTATTTTTATAAGTCGTATTTCTTCAGTTATATTCTTATTTTGTTTGTTTAGTTTCACTTGAATTGCTCCAGATACATTTTCTTCTAGGCATCTATCTAATTCTTGTACTTTATCTATCTGTTTTTCTCTAACTCCATTTTCTTGGTTTGTTTTCAAATTCTTATTTTGTTCTACCATATCTACTCTCCTATCGGCCATTTGTTCACTCAATTGCTCGTTTTCATCTCTAATTTTCTTCATTTCATTTAAGGTTTTCATGTTTACTTCTTCTATTTTATTTTTCATTTCATTACATATTTTCTGTTCAACAGTATCAACATTTATATTGTCATTTATATTTACATTCATCTTGTTCTGCTCATCTGTTTTTTGTATCATGCTATCCATGTTATCTAACATATCATCCGTCTTTTCATTATTATTCTCCTCTATTTTGTCAAAATTTTCCACCATCATATCAGATTTGTTTCTCATTTTCTCAGAATCTACACCTACTTCTTCCTTCATTGTGTCCAATTTTCCACTCAAATCTCCCCTCATATCATTCATATCTACATTCATCTTATCTTTCCTGTCAATCGTTCCTTCCATCTTAATACTCTTCTCATCTAACGATTTATCCATCTTTTTATTAATGTTCCCCCCTACTCGGTTAGAATCTTCTTGCACCATCATGTCCGATTTCCTATCTTCACTCCATTTATTATCCCATTTCTTCATATCTGCTTTCATGTTATCCATGGTATCTAATATCTTATCCATCTTTTCCATGAGACCTCTCTTCATACTATTCATTTCTCCTAATAATTGTCGCATTATTTCCATTCTTTGCTCCTGTTCCTCTTCTGTTAATTCTTGCATTCCCTGTGTCCTATATCCATGTTGATTTTATCTTATAATACAGTAAATGAATTTGCTGCGTCAAATTATAATATTTTTCTATGTTTATGATAATAGTGACAAAGCTATTTTTGCCCCACTTTGCGGCGCCAAATTATTATATATATTCAAATATTTTTATTTCGACAAGAGCCCCACGTTGGGCGCCAAATTATTATATCTTCTATATTCTTTAATAATATTTGCCCCACTTTCGGTTGACAATTATAATATATCTAATGTGTTTTACCAATTTTATTATGATTTATATATGAATATGAATTTATATGATGTGAATTTTATTTGTTGCTGTAGTCACACTTTGTAATAGTAACTGCACTAATGTGGAGACACCATTACCGCTTAATATAACCTATTAAATTTTATGACAGTAGTTGTCAAATTAATATGCCCAGCTCTATAAATATTAAATGTTATATTAGGAAAGATAAATCAATATTCAATCAATTAACTCACTCTTAACTCAGGGAGGGATCAAAGATTTCAAATTTTATAAATTTCCAAATAATTTTCCAAATTACGTATTGCACTATTCAAAATGTAAAGTAACTATTTGTCCAATACACTATAAGACAATTAAATTCTTATGACATATGTGAAATTTACTGTCAGGAAATTAACCAAATGTCACTAATTATACTAAATTTTCTCTATCATGAAAATTATCAAATATAATGAGAATGAATATAAAAAAAAGCCAAAGAGATTTAGAATTCAAATTTATATAATCTATTATCAGATAACAATTACAAAATTAAAACTTTTCAAAAAATATAAACGCATAAACCAAACATAGAACTTTCGATCAAACCTTAATATTAAACCACCTATAATTAGAAATTTCCTATCTAAATAATTTAACCAAAAGTTCAAAATGTCTACTTTTATAATTGATATATGTCAATGTAAAATGCGCAAATTTCCTTGTAAATTGTCTGTTCCAAAATAGTCTTCACTTGACGTAGAATTTTATATAAGTAACGTTACTATAATTTCAAAGTAGGTATTTAATCATAAGATGCATCTATTTTCGAAATAAGTTTACTAAAGGCCTATTAATTCTCGAGAAAAAATATAGATAATATGGACTGGACTCACCAACTGGGTACTAGTAGACTCGTTCGTATTCTAAAAACGTTTTTTAGAATTTCAGGAACAACTTTTCTAAATCAATAATTTATAAACCGGAAAAACCACTGGCACTTTAACGCTGTAATTCTTTGCGAATAATACACGCACTGGCTTTACAAATAGCAAGATATGTTGAACTGATAATAATCATACAAATTACTCTGATATACTGAATTAAATTGGAGACAACTCTTATTCGATGTTGTCTCGAGAGAATCTAAAAATCAACTATATTTTAAATAAATTTGAGACAACTCTTATTTGATGTTGTCTCTTGGGAATATCAAAATCAACTACCTAAACTGTTTCAATAAATAATTCTCCTACCCTTTGGTTACCAAAAATTCTTTTTTTTAAAGAAAATACAAATTTACGTTTTCATATACAAAGAGAGATTTTCATTGTTTTAGTATAAATGCCATTTTGCTAACAGAGACATCTGTATTCTTGTTTTCCAATCGTTTTTAAATTCTATCTATCATTAAGTCCATTCTGCATTAATGTCATAAGAAATTGAAATGTCAAATTTTATTGGTATATTGAACCTTTCAAATTATTGATAATACAGTGTGTATCACTGGTATTACAACCAAATAAGCACATTTTATTTATTTCAATGTTTTCTTTCAGAATTTAGATAGAGGATATGTATTAATATATATATATATATATATATATATATATATATATATATATATATATATATATGAGGAATAAATGTTTAGAAATGACAAGCACTTGCGCAAAAATGACGATTATCATAATTTTCTTACTTCTACTGCCTATAGGTTTGGACGGTTTTTGCTCTTCACCCAAGACTAGGAATAACTGCTTTTTCGGTTTTTTTCTTTGGAACACTTTCACAGTTCTTGTAGTAAATAATACTTTCGACCCGATATACTTTCGAATCTAAGCTTTTCTACCACAGAAGAAAGTTCGGGTTTACCGGTTAAACGTAGAAACGTACAAACTACTTGCGAAACTCTTGTAATATTTCAGAAAATCCTATTGACTGCGCCAGTGAAGTTTGAGTTCACAAGACGATTGTATTTAAAAAGTTTGGTTCTCTAAAAGGCCTTTCTATTGGAAATCACAAAAGAGGCAAAAAATGTAACATGGTGAAATAGTAGGATGAGCGTACTTGTAACTCTGAATGTTACAAATGCAAGTTATCTAACAGACCAGACTTGCTACAACTGGATATGCCAAGTAATGTTAAACTGGTGAACATAGGTGCTAGTGGTAGTAGCAGGAAAGACAAAGACACAGGAAGTAGTAAAAGCCAACATTGCTATCCAAACAATAGTAGAATGAATGCATATGAAAAAACAAAGGAAGCAAGAAGACCAACCATCGAAGTGTTAAATATCAAAATCACTGCGAATCCAGAAATCAAATATTTGAGTGTAACCTTGGATACAGGTGCTACAATGAAAAAACATTGAAATCGTCTGCAAGGAAACAGAAGCATATGATTTGTCTATAAGTAGAGTAATGCGGAAAATACTTGATCTATAGCAAGCAAACGAAAAATTTTATTTGCAGTGACTCACTCGAAACGCTGAAATATGCCAAATACAGAGATATTTGTCAAAAAGTGCAAAGCCTTGACGGTCTGTAGGGCTTTCCGCACAACCTCCACAAAAGCATTGTTAATTATTTCAGAAATAATACCTATAGAACTACAAGCTGCGGACCGATACAAAACAAAAGGGAAACAGAAGAATGAAAAGATAGAGAAACATTAGATCTGTGGCAAGTCAAATGGGAAAAAGCACTAACTGGACAATGGACTAGAAGACTTATCCCAGATTCGAGGACGTGGTTAAATCGAAAACATGGAGAGGTGAACAAATTATCTCACTTAAATATTAACAGGGCACGGCTGATTTCAAGCATACTTCCACAGGTTCAAAATCAGTAATACGATGGAATGCTCGTACTGTAGCTGTACTGTACTGTAGATGCTGCTGAACACACGACACACATTCTTCTTATGTATACAATGGAACCTACATCATGTGCTACAGCACGATGAAAAATGGATATGACACAGAAAATATTGTAGGCAAAATAAGAAGATGGAAATAAGTATAGGTTAAGATTAGTATAAGGCAACGCTCATAATGCTGGAGTATAGATAAGACGTCTCCGTAAAGTTGTACCTCTAAGGAACTTTTTATTCTGCCGCTTTTAGCAACTAGAGATAATAACGGGCTGAGTATTGAGAATTAACTTCTGGCATGACATCAATTATTGGAGACCACTGATGCGGAATTTGTATTCAAGACATATCATACAAAACCGTTAACGTTCTTATCATATCAGAAAATATTGCGTCACTATACTGATGTATCGCTAGTATTTTGTGTATGCCACTATGCATTAAAGTGAGAGATATAAAGTTTCGTTACACAACTATCAATGTTAAGTAGGTATATATCTTTCGACCATCGTGAATCACCACAATAAGCATTTATTTAGACAAATTTGAAGTGCGTACATGATAACGCCAAATGGGTAACAATCGATTTTTATATCCGCATATTAAAGAAATGGTATACAATGAACCAATTGTTTTTTCTCACTCAATTGTGGGTAATCTTAGTCAGTTAATAACAATTGACGTCATACCAGGGACTAAACAATGAGCTGCTCATTAAAATTTACTTATGTGTTTTTTTATACAACCAACTTCAATATATCTGACTAAGAAAAGGTAAGAATGTCATTCAATTTTGTTGCTTGAAGCTATTCCCCATAACTTCAACAATTTTTCACTATCTTCATTCCACAGTTCCTCAAGTAATTGCCACCCATATACTGCTGTTACGAGTACATACGTATTTGACGGATCCTGCTGATTTGTATAAGCTCCCATAACTAGCGACTGGCAAAGTCTTGCAGCTATGCACAACTGTAATAGAAAATGTGAGTTTGAATAATTTTCATTATAAAAGGAAGTTTGAAAGTTCAATATATACAGAGTGAGTTTCAGATACGAAACGTCTGAATATTCTCGGAAATGGGCTGCACAATTTGTAGGAATTTTGGTTTGTGAGGGTATTTTGGGGATAGTCTATTTTATAGTAGTGTTAACATTGTGCCGACATCTTCAGTTTTCTTGGGAACATAATGCACCGTGTTATTATAAATAAATCACCCCGGATATTTCGTCATTTTAGAAATTTTAAAATATAATACTGAATACTGTTCATATAATATGACATTTCATTTTGAACTTCTATTGCTGGTTGAATGATATTTACTTCGAGGTGCAAGTACCAACAATAATGGTAGAGAGGGAATTTCTACATGCTACTGTGCCAGTTTGAAAGTAATAATTTTTCATACCCGATTTTTGATCGTTTGCTGAGGAAAAGTCAACTACTTTCCTACCTATATACCACAAATTAAATTTTATCGAAGGAACGTGAGTGCTTCAAAAGGGTCACGGTACTAATCGACAAGGAAGTCCACCATTATCTCCGGGAAAGTGTGACTGAATATTCGTCGCGGCTATATACTAGTATTGATTTGTTCCAACCTGAATCAAAAATTGTTTCTTACAATCAAGATTTTTCTCTATCCATTCGTTTGGGTCCTGCGCATTGCTATTTCTTTTGAAATATAACTGACCCCGTTCCCTGCAAAGTGTTAAAGTGCTCACTATTTGAGTGTTTTGGAATATATATATATATATATATATATATATACATATATATATATATATATATATATATATATATATATATATATATATATATATATATGTATATATATTCTCTGAGGGAAAGAAGAATATATGCAAAGCAACAAAGCGATATTTAAGAAAAGCTTTAAGTGAGATGAAAAATGGAAAGTCCTCGGGAGAAGATGGAATAATCGTAGATGCAAATAAACTAGGAGGAATAAAGTTATTAACAACATTGAAGTCGCTCTACAACGAGTGTCTTAAGAAGAAATCTACTCCAACGCAATGGAATAATGCAATTATCACTCTTCTTCACAAAGAAGGAAACACTACCGACCTTGGAAATTATAGACCTATTAGTCTGTTGTCACAAATTCACAAATTGTTTGAAAAAATCATTACGAACAGATTAAAAAATAAATGGGATTTATACCAACCACGGGAGCAAGCTGGATTCCGGTCAGGGTTCGGAACCAACGACCATCTTCAAGTTCTGAAAATCCTAATACAAAAATGAATGGAATACAAAAAGCCACTGGTTCTAATATTTGTTGATTACGAAAAGGCGTTTGATACCATGAATCAAAAAGAAATGCTTCGAGCATTAGCTGATTGTCGAATAGATCACCGATACACAGACATGATAGAACACATATATGAAAAAGCTACTGCCTGCGTAAGTCTTCATGAACATACCAAAAAGTTACAAATAAAGAGAGGTGTTCGACAAGGCAACACAATCTCGCCAAAATTATTCACCACACTACTGCAATACATTTGTAAACAAATAGATTGGGATGGGTTAGGAATAAACATAGACGGCGAAAAGCTATGTCACTTAAGATTCGCAGATGATATAGTCTTGATAGCGGATGATATTCACAAGGCGAAAACCATGTTGAGACTGTTACAGAATATTTCAAAGATAATGGGTCTCAAAATAAACATCTCAAAAATGCAAGTGACGACAAATCTCGTACTGGTAGGAGGTATATATTAGGAAGTAAATCAAGTCCAAAAAACAACGTCCTATAAGTACTTAGGTCACGAGGTAAGCATAACCAGAGATAATCAGGTAAGAAAACTGGGAAGAAGAATAGGATTAGCATGGTCTGCTTTCGGAAAGCTAAGACATATCCTAAAATCCTCACTGCCCATATGTCTAAAAAGAAAAGTTTTTGACCAGTGTGTTTTACCTGTGTTAACATACGGTGCAGAGACCCTAACTCTAACCAAAAAACAAGCAACTAGAATAAGAGTAGCTCAATGTGCCATGGAAAGACAAATGCTGGGTTTATCCCTAAGAGACAGAATACCGAACGCAGAAATTCGAAGAAGAACGAGACTAGTTGATGCCATAGAGAGAATCGCATCCATAAAATGGAACTGGGCGGGTCATATAGCTAGATTAACAGAAAATAGATGGACTAAAAAGATTATGGAGTGGAGACCGAGACATGAAGCATTTCGAAATAGGGGAAGACCGCTAACACGTTGGCATGACGACTTGAGACATATCCATAAAAACTGGATACAAGCAGCACAGGATAGGAAGATATGGGAGCAATCAAGGGAGGCCTATGTCCAGCAGTGGACTGAAGGGGCTGGGTGATGATGATGATGATTATATATATATATATATATATATATATATATATATATATATATATAACAACAACAAAGAGATTCATGGGTATTCACGCAAAGTAAAGGGCTACTGAAATAGAGTGGTAACCGTGGACATGCATGTTTCTGGCTCATTTTGCCTCATCTTCTTTATATATATATATTTATATATATATATATATATAATCAAAAAACCAATTTATTTGGGAGAAGCAGCAAAACGAACGTGTACTCTTATAACATTATATTTCCAATATTTTGACAATGGATATTGTCATCATCAGGGAGCTACAATATAATGAAATACAAAAGTTTCGAAAAAATGAAAAACCTAACCTTACTTACAATGTTGGTGAGGTTGTACGTATTGATGGAAAATATCCAAAACTTCAAGTACATTCATCAACTATTACAGCACAAAAATATGCAAACACATAATTAAAATCATTTAAAACTTAAAAATGTAAATGCCGACAAATTGAAGGTCGAGCACGTGCTCCTTAGCAACATTACATACTAATGAAATGGAACTTAAATGAACTGTCATGTCAAGAAGTTCGATCATTACTACCAACTGAAAAGTTGCGAGAAACGTTTGTATTTCTACCACTCCAACAAATGAACATATTATTTGCTCATCATACAGGATCAGCTAAAAAATTATTTTTAATATTATTTTAATTATTTAAGTTGAAAAAGGAAAATTATTGTAATTATTTTAACATTAATATCATTATTATTCAAAAATCAACATTGATCACATAAAGACAAACATCGATTATGAGGCTGATGACTAACATCATCAATAGCTGCACGAAGACCAACTTCACCTCCATGTGGCGTGCGGTGGAAACAGATCGAGTGGCGTGTTTGGGGTCCAAGGCCCTCAAGCGGGTCGCTCGAGGCTGGCAAACGAAGCTCTGGCGTACGCAAATACTGGGAACATCAGCGTGGAGAGGGATCGCTGTGGGTGGATAAGTGTGGGGCAACCGGACCAACGGCCCTGGGTCCTGCATGCATCAGGAAACAGCGCAAACTCGTGGAAGCCTGCCCAGTATATCTCGTATCAGTAAGTCGGTGGTTGATGAGGACGTGCTTACTGATGTGAGGGCTTGCCTTAATCGGTTGGCCAAGTGGATGGGAACCACCATAAAAATCCCCCTCAAGTCAGTGGTGGAACAGCATAAGCCGAAGACTTGGCGTGGCGTAGAGAATACGCTGCGGAGCTAAGGGGTTGCTTAGTCGCTATTATGCGAACTCCGGGTACCAGGCGACACCCATGTTTCAATAGACTTCTTCCGGTATGCAGGGCTCTGCCGGAAGCGACCAACCATTCCCTAGCTACTCGTGGGACAAAAATGGACCAACCAAAAAAAGAAAACAAAAACCCAGAGGATAAAGATAGTCTCACTCATCCAGAGGTAATGGAACTGGATCATGTTCCAGACCAAAAAACCGAGGATGAGCTCCTAAAAAGCGGCGAAGAGGACCAAATGGAGCTTCAACAAAAAACCAAATAGGCTCAAGTAAACCTTAGCGGCGCTGCTCGAAAAAGATTTGAGTAACTGTTGAAGCACGGCCTCAGTCATGAAGAGGCACGACAACAGGCACTGAAACCTATTACAAAGGAGAAGGAGGATGCACCCAAGAGTAAGGGCATCAAAAGAGTCCGATCTGAGGAAAGCACCCGAGGAAGAAGGGAGCTCTTATAGTAGGTAAAACTACCAATGAGGGAAACAAACCATCCTACGGACAAATGCTATTAGCAATAAGAGTAGGAATAATGTATTCCAATTATCCAGAGTTATCTCTTCTAGTGGAACAGTTAGCAGCCATAAAAGAGAAAATTTTGGACAAAATCTTACTGCTAGATCCAAAGGCAAATACCAGGCCTATATTCAGCAACTTGCAAATCAGACCTGGCTGGATGCTGCTGTCCTGTGCTGACGGAGCCACAGTTGAGTGGCTTAAAAGCATAATTCAGGGGCTGCAGCTACAGGAGGGTGTGTCATTGAGACTCGCAGAGGAAGGTAACATTCCTCACTCAGAGATCTTTGTGACGTACCTTCCTGACAGTCTGAAGGATCAAAACGAAAAAGTACTTCGATTTTTAGAGGTCCAAAATGAAGACTGCAACACAAAAAATTGGAGGATTGTAAGAAGGGCCGAAAAAGGCCCCACAGTAGAACTCACCCTATCAGTGGACCCCATATCCGCAGAAAGGGTCAAAAAGAATGGCTATATGGCCAATTATAAATTTGGTCAGGTAAGAATATTACCACAAAAAGCCATGCTGGGCAACATAGTGGACCAGTTGCAGCCTCAACCAGTCGAGGCTGCAAAAAAGAACACAAAAAGGGACCCACAAAAACGGGTCTCCCAAAGAGCAATAAGGGATCTAATAAAGATCCCAAGAAACAGTAAAATGGCTCTCTCCAAATCCGTTAGGTTTCTGCAACTAAAGCTGCAACTAGCGTGCTTAGCAGGAGTTTTAGCAGAAATCTATCTGATATCGGGCTCATTCAAGAACCCTGGGCTCACGAAGGACTTATCAAAGGCCTATCCATTAGTTCATGTAAGTTGATATATTCACAAATACATGACACACCAAGAGCGGCATTAGTCATCTCAAAAAAACTTAACTTTATTTCTGTTCCAGAGTTTATCACCAGAGACCTTGCAACAGCGGAAGTGGAGTTCCTCGCCGAAAGGGGTAGAAGGCACATTTTAATTGCCTCTGCTCACTTTCCGGGAGAGGAAGACAAACCTCCACCAGAGGAAGTCAAAAGCCTCATCAGATGGTGTAATAAAAAAACAGACATCTTATTCTTGGATGTGATGCAAACTCCCACAACATAGTATGGGGCAGCACGGACACGAACAAACGAGGTGAGTATCTCTTAGAGTATTTGGCTTAATCTAATATAGACATTATTAACAGAGGTAACACACCCACTTTTATCACTGCAACTAGGAAAGAGGTGCTTGATATTACCCGAGCTAGTTGCTTTACAACAAATTTAATACAAAACTGGCATGTTTCCGATGAGGTTTCGATGTCGGATCACAGGATGATACGATTCGAGATCGGGGCTACGCGGGGACAGACCAAGTGTTGAAACTGTGGAGGAACTTGAAGTAGCCTGCAATGGTTGAATCGCACGATAATTAATTGCTATGAGGAATCTTGTCCCATCAAAACAAAGGCTGTCAATAGGGATGTACCTTGATGGAACAATGAACTCAGCAAACTGAAGGTCTTAGCACGCAAAGCATTTAACAGAGCCAAGAGGACAGGAAACTGGGAAGACTACAAAAAGGCTCTAACTGAATATAACAAAGAACTCAGAAGGTCCAAGAGGAAAACTTGGAGGCAATTCTGCGAAAGGATTTTTAACGTAGCCCTAGCAGTGCGCCTTCAGAAATTCATCGCTAAGGACCACTCTAACGGTATTGGACTCCTTAAAAAGCAAAACGGGGAGTTCGCCGGAACCAAAGAGGTAAGCATAAGATGTTTATTAGACGCTGACTTTCCTAGTGCTGCAATTATTGAAGATAACGCAGAGGCAAATCTTGATGAATCATTCATCAAAACTTCTAGATCAGCAAAAAGCCTAGCGGGTAAAATCTTCCCCAAGAATAGAATTGAATGGGCAGTTAACAGCTTCAAGCCCTACAAATCACCTGGAGAGGATGGCAACTTACCAGCACTTCTACAACAGGGATCCGATATCTCAATTCCCCACTTATGCAAGATATTCAAGATGAACTTCATCTTGGGATACATTCCAAAAGGGTGGAGAGAGGTCAGGGTCTGCTTCATTCCTAAGAGTAGCAAACGTCCTCCAGAGGAACCAAAGTCATATAGACCTATAAGCCTTACCTCCTTCTTACTCAAAAGTATGGGAAAAATACTCGACACATACATGAGAAGTGAATATTTATCAAATACACCGCTTGACGAGAAACAATTTGCCTACCAACCTGGCAAATCTACCTTAGATGCCTTACATTGTCTCGTAAGAGACCTAGAAAAGGCAATAGCTGCGAAAGAAGTATCGCTATGTGTATTCGTAGATATAGAGAGAGCTTTTGATAACACCTCATATGAATCAATTAGCGCTGCTACAACTGCAACTTCCATAATCAAATGGATTCAGTCCATGCTAAATACTAGGAAAATAATCACCTACCTCGGAGACTAGTCGACTACTATAAAAGCGGGGAAAGGTTGTCCTCAAGGAGGAGTGCTATCACCTCTATTGTGGTCACTAGTGGTTTACGACCTCCTAACAAAGCTAAAAAGAGAAGGATTTCGTGCTCTTGGCTATGCCGACGATTTAGTTATAGTGGTCAGAGGTAAGCACGACGGCATCATTGCCGATCGCATGCAATGTGCCTTGAACCTCATAACTACCTGGTGTTCGAAGGAAGGACTTTCAGTCAATCCTAATAAAACGACACTTGTTCCATTCACTAACAGGAGGAAGTTAAGTATACGGACTCCAAGCTTGATTGGTACAACCCTGATTTTTTCGGAAGGGTTTAAGTACCTTGGAGTCATCCTTGATAGGAAACTTACGTGGAACTCACACCTCGCATACATCACCTCAAAAGCAACAAGAGCTCTTTGGACGTGGCGTAGGCTCTTTGGGAAAACTTGGGGTCTAAAACCAAAAATGATCTACTGGTCATATATAACGGTTGTCAGATCTATCATCACCTATGCTGCGCTTGTACGGTGGAAGAAAACAACGCAACAAAGGGCTACTATAGAGTTGCAAAAATTGCGAAGACTCGCATGTTTAGGAATAACGGGTGTAATGAGATCATGCCCTGGCGCGGCCTTGGGGGTAATGCTAGATCTCCCTCCATTACATTTACATGTAAGGCGGATTGCTCTGCAAAATGCCTATAGGTTAACACAGGCTAAATCTCTAGAACCCGGTAATTTGACAGGACATTTCGAGATACTAAGGGTTGGATCAACCCAATCTATGATGATGCCTAGGGATATAATACCTGCTAAACAATATTTCGAAGTTACTCTAGATGGTATTATTAACGATCGTGAGTTAACACAGAACGAAATCTCAGAAATAACTAGGGGTGCCCTCACATTTCACACTGATGGGTCAAAAACAATCGAAGAAGTAGGAATAGGGCTACAGGAGCTAATCTTAGGTTATCAGTAGCCCTAGGTAACACTTCCACAATATTCCAAGCGCAAATACTAGCGATAGACTTCTGTGCTCCAGAGTGCCTCAAAAAGCGCCTCAACGCAGCCAGAATATCTGTTGACTCCGACAGCCAGGCTGCTTTGAAAGCTCTAAGTTCAAAACAGTCTGGAGCTGCAAACAATCTCTCAAGCTACTGGCTAGACATAACAAACTATCTTTGTAATAGGTGCCCGGGCACAAGGGAGTTGCTGGGAATGAGACTACCGATGGTCTTGCAAAGGAAGGAGCTATCACTCCTTTCATCGGAACCGAACCGTTTTGTGGCATAACTAAAAGCCACATCGTAGAAGAGGTCAGGAAATGGGGAAAGGAACTTAGTGCAGCCTACTGGAAAAATGTTCCAGGCCAAAGACGAGCGAAAAGGTTGCTACAACCTTCTGCTCGCTATGCTAAATCGCTCTTAGAGCTTCAGATGTCTGATCTCAGAGCAATCACAGGACTCCTTACGGGACACTGCCCACTCGGATATCACCTCTGCAAGATGGGAAAAGTGGACAGAGGAACATGTACATTCTGCGACAGTGCAGATGAAACGGCTGAACATATATTATGCCATTGCGGAGTACTTGTTCGCCAACGCCATAGGTACCTGGAACGGTTGTTCTTGAGACCTGACCAGGTAACAAAAATAGCTCCCAATCGGATAATAGGCTTCCTTAGAAGCCTTGATCTCTGGGACAAAAAATAGATGGAGGGTATACACGAAAGATCTTTTCAGGTCGCAGTGTGGAAAGGCCAGCTATAGGCCAATCGACCCCTTTTAATCTACAATCTACAACATCATCAATAATCCAATCCAATCAGCCTCATAATCTGATGTTTGTCTTTATGTGATCAATGTTAATTTTTGAATAATAATAATAATTTTAATGTTAAAATAATTACAATAATTTTCCTTTTTAAACTTAAATGATTAAAATGGTAATAAAAATAAATTTTTCGCTTACCCTGTATGATGAGCAAATAATATTTTCATTTGTTGGAGTGGTAGAAATACAAACGTTTCTCACAACTTTACAGTTGGTAATCATGATCGAACTTTTTGACATGACAGTTCATTTAACTTCCATTTCATTAGTATGTAATGTTGCTAAAGTGCACGTGCTCGACCTTCAATTTGTGGACATTTACATTTTTAAGTTTTGAATGATTTGAATTATATGTTTGTGGTAGTCATTTGCATATTTTTGTGCTGTTACGGTTGATGAAAGTTTTGGATATTTTCCATCAATACGTACAACCTCGCTAACATTGTGAGTAAGGTTAGGTTTTCATTTTTTCCAAACTTTTAAGTATTTAATTATATTGTAGCTCCCTGATGATGACAATATTCATTTTCAAAATATTGGAAATATAATGTTATAGGAGTACACGTTCGTTTTGCTGCTTCTCACAAATAAATTGGTTTTTCGAATTTGTTTCTAACTAGTCAGCAAAAGATTACATTCCACTTTCTATATATGTATATATATAGAAGGTAGTTATTTTGCCAATAACTAGTTAGAACAAATATTAGTGGGGGATTCTCTGTTTAATTAGTCGGAGCTTTCGAAAATATTTATTTCCCTTCTCAGGGACACTACAATTGATAAAAATAGTCAAAATTTTGAAATCAAACAATAAAATTAACACTTACATTAAGTTAGGTTATTTGTCATTAAGTTGGTGTACATGTGAAAACAACATCAATGTGCTTTTTCTTTCCTTGAACAATGGTTCTTAATAATTACGATGTACGAAATTACATGTTAAAATTATCACAGTATCTAGGATTTCTCTAATATATACAATTTTTCTGATCAAAACAGATCAGCTACCACGTGAAACTTAATAAAATTTTAAGGTCAGGAAACTGTCACTGAAGAATTCTTCTCTCCCATTGACGACTTGATTGAGACTTATACATTTGGTTATCTAGTTACATAAATCAATGAAAGGAGGCCGCTTGAGTGAAGTTCTCTCAAACAATACTATTTATATATTTATAATGTTGTTAAAGTATGTGACAGTTTTGTATTCAAATTGATTGTTAACATATATGAATAAATAGAACTAAGGTTATCAATATCTGTACGTTTGTTCATAATGTTAAGTGCTTGCGAAATATATGTCATTTCCAAGAAAGTTCTGTTGGTATTATTAGTTTCGGTGGCTAGAATACGAAAATTGTCATAATCCATTACATGACCCTCACTGCGCACATGTTCCGCCAAAGCATATCTGTCAGGGTGCAGTCTACTATTACTCTTATGAGATGTCATACGGTCTTTTACTGGTCTCGAGGTCTGGCCAATGTATACTTTATCACAATTTGTACAAGGGATGGAATAAAGGTCCGTCAAGCTGCCCCCCCCCGGTTGGAATTTTTCCTCCAAACTGCTAGCACACATAAAGGGCACCTAGCACAACCTAGCACAACCATTTTTATAGCTAGCACACCAGCAGGTCACAATAAAAATGCTTTTGAATTCGGGTGGGGCCAGGTTAACGCTAGCCCCCCCCGGTTGGAATTTTTTCGCCAAAATGCTAGCACAGATAAAGGACACCTAGCACAACCTAGCACAACCATTTTTATAGCTAGCACACCAACAGGTCACAATAAAAATGCTTTTGAATTCGGGTGGGGCCAGGTTAACGCTAGCCCCCCCCGGCTGGAATTTTTTCGCCAAAATGCTAGCACAGATAAAGGACACCTAGCACAACCTAGCACAACCATTTTTATAGCTAGCACACCAACAGGTCACAATAAAAATGCTTTTGAATTCGGATGGGGCCAGGTTAACGCTAGCCCCCCCCCGGTTGGAATTTTTTCGCCAAAATGCTAGCACAGATAAAGGACACCTAACACAATCTAGCACACCATTTTTTATAGCAAGCACACTAACTACACTCTTGATGCTGGGGAGTGGGACGGAGGTCAGTGAAATAACGCTATACTTACTCGATGAATAAATGAATGGATAAATGAATAGGTTGAAAATATATGTAAAACGGCTGGTTTAATTGTTTCTTACTGTGGTTACGAAAAATTTTCGGAGCATTCCACTCATATGATAAAAATTCCAAATTAAGCAGGATCTTTTCGGAGATGACTCTCCGGCAGGGCCGATAATTTCCCTTTTAAGTCCGTATCTAAGTAACTTCTAAGTAGCAATTGTTGTTATTATCATAATTTTAATTTAAAATATAATATAAATGTCACGGTTTGAAAACGATTCTTCAAGTTTAATCCAAAAATAAGTGATTGAAAATGAACCATATAATGTTGTTTGAATACGTAATATAAATTTCGCATTAATACAGTTTTATGTCGTCTAATCGAGAAATATTCTATCGAATTACACTCGTGAAAATAGTTAGATCATTAGTTTTACTTATATAGTCCATGTTGCTTGTAATATTATTAGAAAGAATACATATTATTACAACCATCAGCCCTTCGGGGAAACCCTTTCTTAACCCAAGCATCTGAATAGGCCAGTTTGAATGTACCTGCAAGAATTTTATTTACTCTTAAGACCCATAAAAACGGCATTATAAAAATAATTCAAATTTTAATGATAGACTTGCTTTAACGACCCTTTTAAAAAGTCCGATGAAAACTTCAGATGGATTATACCTAGTTTTCCGAAAAATAAAAATACCTATGTCATCAATTTTGCTGCCTTCCATTTCATACACATATTGTAAGAAAGCATAAAAAAATTAGTCCACTTTCTTTATTCCGCCAACTTTGGTGATCCGCCATGTTGAATTTAAAATGACGTCACATACCTAATTATGGATTGGCATGCAAACTAGACGTATATGCAGAATTTCAAATCAATCGGTTGAAGATATCTGCTTCACAACTGAGTTGCAAGATTGCAACCGAAAAAACATACATTGCCAGTTACATACTAAAAACTTTGAAAAATACATAGTAGTGTTGGTGTCTTATGATATGCCACAGAAATATTTGGAATCTACTAATATTAGTGTTTTAAATGAAACTCTCGGTTTCTAGTTAATTCCACAATATACTAAAAATTGTTGAAAATTCTAATAAATTGACAATTGTTTCGATAAATCAATATCATCGTCAGAATGACAGAAGTTACATTTCATTTGGTGCCTACCTGATGTTTAGTAGTTATTTTTGGCTGGACCAAGAAGTGACCTAACTTGTGATTGACTTAATATATGTTAATAGAAAAAAAAAGAAGATGTGATATCACAAATATTGAAGCTTAGATATTATTAGCCCTATGGTGATATCCTGGATATCATTTTTCCAATTAAGATCAGTATAACTGTGCAATGATATAGAAAACCAGGAAAACTATATCTGCTGATCTTTACAATTATCACTTAAGAAGACAGTTTATTAGTGGAGAACTCCCTAGATTCAACTGTTCATTGACAACTTCATATTGTGAGTTTCTTAAATGTCTTCTAATTTCCAATTCTTCAAGAAAATCCAGTTCTTGTTCCTTTTCACAAATATGCAGCACTTCTAGTTTTGTGTTAGGTGTCAATGAATGATTGGTGTAAAGTAGATGTTTTGCGTAGTGGGATTTAGATGGTTGTTTTAATCTGTATGCTCGTAAGTGCTCACTGTATCGGATTTCAAAATTCCTAAGGGTCTGACCCAAATAGACAGCATTACATTCTGGACATTTGAGTTTATATATACCTGATTTCATTAAATGTAGTATTTTTGTTTTTACATTTAACAATTTTGTACTAACGTTACTTTCTGTTTTAAAAGAAATTGTTGTATTCATTGCTGAAGTTATTATCTTTGAAATACTATTAGAAATATTTCCTGCATATCCGATGGTTTTATAAGTTTTTATTTCATCAGTTTGTTTAGGAAATATTAGTTGTAATGCCACTTTTTCCTCTCTTTTATTAATTAGCTTATTTATCATATCTAATGGATAACCTTTGGATGTTGCTATTTGTCTAATTGTATTTATTTCTCTATCAAAATTACATTTCTTCATAGGAACTGAAAAAGCTCTATGTATCATTGAATTATATGCCGCTAGTTTATGGGACACGGGGTGATTGGAATTAAATAGAATTGATGTGACAGTGGCACTGTTACTAGTTTTAGTACTCAATGAAAGTGTTGAATTCTTAAGATTCTCCTATGATCAGTTTTTTTTGAAATATACATTTTTAAAGTCATGAACAATTAAAACTCTATTATGATAATTCTCCGTGTAATACAACATAGAAGATATATTTTAGATGCAGTTATTGTAGATCGCACAATAATATAGAAATATGCTTATTTATACAGAGTATTCTTAAATATATCGACTAGGTAAGTAATTAATGGGTATTTTCAAATTAACATGCTCAACACATAACAAAGGTTTTTTCTTCTGAAGTGATATTCAGTGGTTCAAATCCATTAATTAATTAATTAAACGCTTTTTCAAATTGTTTTCTTTGTACGAGTGATCAACAGTGAAATAAATTAGTACTCAATAGCTCCTCTATCAAAAACTAAAACATTCAAGAATGGGTGGCTTAAATCGAAAATTAAAAACCCCGCAAAATTGCTTTACACATAGCTATTGAATATCACTTATATAGTATAAAAAAATTAAAAAGCCAATATATGCGTTTAGCATATTATTCTAAAAATATCCTTTAAAGATATGACTCTTTTTATTTATACATACAGTTGTATAATATTCAAGAAATTAAGAATATTATCTATTTTGTATTACACGGTAATTTTTGACGTAAATAATATCCTGATTGGCACTAACTTTAAAAATGTATGTCTCAAAAACTGAAGAATTTAACAAGTACCAAAACTAATAGTAGTAACACAAAAATGTAAGAATATACCGACGAAATTTCTAAATATAGGAACATTTATAATATTTACTGTCCTTTATTATTTGTCTCACACTGTATGAAATAGTATTGCAGAAAGTAGCAAAAAATAAGAACTACTAAAAGGTTCATTTCAAATATTTTTTCACTAACCCTATCGCTATCTATATTTTTGGGTCGAA
The DNA here is from genome assembly GCA_963921935.1 of Galeruca laticollis. NCBI lineage: Eukaryota > Metazoa > Arthropoda > Insecta > Coleoptera > Chrysomelidae > Galeruca > Galeruca laticollis. The sequence continues at coordinate 179,502,134 of OY998176.1, forward strand.
AATCAATCTAAAACTAATGCCGAATGAGTAAGGATTAACAGCCTTGCAAAATATTAATAATAAAAAGGCTGACCAAAACGAAATAGTACTTTTGATAAACCGCTACTTTCCAACTTTAACGGCTTGTATCGTACAGACTGTTAGGTCTATTTTAGCAATAAGAGAAATCTCATCTGTCATCATGTGTAGTACTCCGCTCAGTCTTAGAGGATAATTTAGGCATAATGGACCAGCCATAACCGTTTCACCTTCGCTTTGTGATCTTAAAGTTTTTTTGGGATCAGGATTCGAAGGACATTTTTTACGTGTCGCCTTGAAGACTTATTGGCATATTATTCTTTGCAAAATTTACAAGTAATACTACGGTTCACATTGCTTTTCTTGTTTTCGCTAATCGGAATTATATCGTTAAAAATCTCCATGACGTCGAATTTAATCCAAAGCGTGTTTTCGTTGTTTTGAACCCTTGTGTGGAGATAAAAAACTTTCAACATAAAATTCATCGAAATGATGACGCATCAAATGTCTTCCAAAATTCTGGACATCTTGTAGACAATATGGGGAATAATGTGGTCGTAGCTTTTTCTTAGATATTCTGGGCAATTCTTGAACATCAGAACCAAGAGGTTGGGTTTTTTCTGTTGAACTATCCAGTGCTGTATGTACTTGTTTAAGTGATGAAATATACTTGGATATGAAAGAGCATACTGGATCAAGTTCAAATGAAAACGACTGTTCTAAATGTGAATCATTATTTTTTTAAAACGTAAAATCTCCCATTGTTAAATCACGTGTTACGAACAAAATATTTTTTTTATTGTCATATTGTTTTTTGAGTTTTTCATTGATTTATGTTTAAAAGAATTTATTATTAAAACTTACAGCTTTTCCAAAATTCGCTATAGATTTTATCCCTTGATATTGAATAAAAATTATTCGAAAGCTCGGGAATAAATATCTGAAAGAATTTACTCTGGAGTCTCATTGCCACATCCTCACAAAAATATCTACTATATATATATATATATATATATATAATTTTAAATTAATTATTTGCCAACTTAATAATCAGGATTATTTTTTTGGGTTTGTGGCAATGATACCAAGTGTACTCTTTCAAATATTTATTTTACGAGCTTTCGAATACAATCGTATTCATTTTCAAGTACTAAAAATTATAAAATATGGTCAAAAATTAAAATAAAGGGTATATAAAAAAATACTTACATTATTTAACGAGATTGCAGGTAAAGTTTTAAAATATATGTATAATAAATAATTTCAAATAGTATCCAAAAATTATTATAAAATTTCAAAAAACAATATATGTATTAAATAATGTTACCAAGTCAATATGAATTTTTTCGATTTGTATTACTTTGATGTCAAAAATAATTTTAATATAGGTTACTTATATGATTTGTACTCAAATTTTTTAAATGTTGCTTCATACGAATGAATATTCTATGGGTTTTAAAAATGTAATGAAAATGTTGTTTATATTGAAAAAATATATTTTGCAACATAAAAAGCTCTCAAGTATTTGCACAAAATTAAGCAATGAATTGTATTTATTTTAAAATGAATATGTAGTTATAAAATAATGATTCTGTGACCACCTGCAACTGAAATTTATGTCTGAATATGTGAAAGAACAGAAATGAGATAAATGCAATAAAAATAATCTCAGCGATTATATGGAATAAAGCTTAGAGATTATAAAATATAAATTTCAACTTACCACAGCAAATTAAGAAAACTTTCAGAACAAGAGATAACGTGAGTACGTGTTTTCTCTTCAACGTCGATATCGGAAAAGGGAGGATTTTTTAGCTTGTAGCGAACAGGGGGAAATTGATAAACGTCAATTGTTTCAACGTTCAGTTTTGATTTAATGGTTGGGAGTGGCTAATGAGACGGCAAGCGGAAATTACACGGAATTTATTATATTACATCGAAACAGGTCGATGGACATGTTACACCCCCTCTCCTCCGGGAAAAAAATGATTCAAAGAATTATTTTTTTTCTCTTGTGAAACATGGGCTTAATAAAGTAGAAAGATGAGGTATTATTGCAAAATCTATGTATTTTAAAAAAAGGTAAGATGACTGTCAAAGGTAAAGGAAAGGTAGTTTTGTTGTCTTGTGACAATCGTGCTGTTATATCATCGTATAAGACAAAACGTATACTGAGAACGAAAGGTGACGGTAGGGTGCGATAACTTCTCAGTATAGGTAAAACGATAAGGTAAGGTACGATAGGGTATGTTTCGTTAAAACGCTGGAATTCTAGATTCGCGGGGCGCGAGATTCCGTGAAATACGAAACGAAGTGTTCCAGGGGGGACACAAAAGAGAAATGGTGAGTGATGCCAACCTAGAATTGATTTTGAATATAATTCCGTCGGAATTCTAATTATTCCATAAATCAGCCTAATGTTCACCCAATAAAGCAATAAAGATATGTCATAGTGACGTCACCAAAGGTGAAATACCACTTTACTAGCAAACGATTATTTGGCAGGGCAACAACACTTATGATGTTCCACAAGGAACGGTTCTCAAAAAAAAGGTACGATAACGGTAGGTAGTGCACGAATATCACAATGCGGCAACGCAAAAGGTATGTTAAGGGAGTCAAAAAAATACATAGATACTGAAATGTTCTGAAAGGTAAATCATTGTTGAAATGAGCTTGTGTGAGCAGGAATAGTTTGTAGCGACATAATGAAAAGAGCAAGGGTATTGTTACTAAAATTATACCCATGACCTGTCAGGGAATACGGTACATCGGTCCAGAACTCTATAAGAGTGTGGCCAACCTGGTGAAGAAAAACGACTAAAAATTAAGGAAATACTGCCATTGAAGGCAAGGGAAGGTAAGAGGTTGCTATAGAAGCCAGAGTGAAGAAAAACGAAAAGAAATAAAAATTATAGTGCATCGTTTTTGTAGGAGAAATTTAGCGAAACTCCAAGTAAATAAAAACGGTTCCCTAAGGTAAGGGAGAAAACGAAAACGGAAATAATAATAATAATCAAATAAAACTCAATTGTACCGTTTTTTTAGGAGAACGATAGCGAAACTCCAAGTAAATAGAAACGGTTCCCTAAGGTAAGGGAGAAACGAAAACGGAAATAATAATAATTAACTAAAACTCAATTGTACCGTTTTTTTAGGAGAACGATAACAAAACTCCAAGTAAATAGAAACGGTTCCCTAAGGTAAGGGAGAAACGAAAACGGAAATAATAATAATTAACTAAAACTCAATTGTACCGTTTTTTTAGGAGAACGATAACGAAACTCCAAGTAAATAGAAACGGTTCCCTAAGGTAAGGGAGAAACGAAAACGGAAATAATAATAATTAACTAAAACTCAATTGTACAGTTTTTGAGGAGAACGATAGCGAAGCTCCAAGTAAATAGAAACGGTTCCCTAAGGTAAGGAAGAAAACGAAAACGGAAATAATAATAATAATCAACTAAAACTCAATTGTACCGTTTTTTTAGGAGAACGATAACGAAACTCCAAGTAAATAGAAACGGTTCCCTAAGGTAAGGGAGAAACGAAAACGGAAATAATAATAATTAACTAAAACTCAATTGTACAGTTTTTGAGGAGAACGATAGCGAAGCTCCAAGTAAATAGAAACGGTTCCCTAAGGTAAGGAAGAAAACGAAAACGGAAATAATAATAATAATCAACTAAAACTCAATTGTACCGTTTTTTTAGGAGAACGATAACGAAACTCCAAGTAAATAGAAACGGTTCCCTAAGGTAAGGGAGAAACGAAAACGGAAATAATAATAATTAACTAAAACTCAATTGTACCGTTTTTTTAGGAGAACGATAACGAAACTCCAAGTAAATAGAAACGGTTCCCTAAGGTAAGGGAGAAACGAAAACGGAAATAATAATAATTAACTAAAACTCAATTGTACCGTTTTTTTAGGAGAACGATAACGAAACTCCAAGTAAATAGAAACGGTTCCCTAAGGTAAGGGAGAAACGAAAACGGAAATAATAATAATTAACTAAAACTCAATTGTACCGTTTTTTTAGGAGAACGATAACGAAACTCCAAGTAGATAGAAACGGTTCCCTAAGGTAAGGGAGAAACGAAAACGGAAATAATAATAATTAACTAAAACTCAATTTAACCGTTTTTTTAGGAGAACGATAACGAAACTCCAAGTAAATATAACGGTTCCCTAAGGTAAGGGAGAAAACGAAAACGGAAATAATAATAATAATAATCAACTAAAACTGCATATCCCTGATTCTTGTGTACTCTTAGGTAAGCACAGCAGCTACGTCAGAGCTACGTCAGGGATATGCAGGAACTTGATCGTAATGGGGCACATTGTGTTGGTTCGGCTTTTCAGGTTTAAAAGGAAGGCAGTTAGTTGAATTTACAAAAATAAAATTTACTGAAAGCTTCCCAACATATATGTCTCCCATATTGAAACAATAAAAAAACAATGTAACTAAATTAGTAGTATACTAATGTTCTGAAAAACTTATGAGTCAAAAAATTCTTATCTGAATAAATAACGTGCTTTAAAAAAATATCTGAAATCTGCAGTGTCAGCATCCTTCATACGAATGAATTTTCTATGGGTTTTAAAAATGTAATGAAAATGTTGTTTATATTGAAAAAAGATATTTTGCAACATAAAAAGCTCTCAAGTATTTGCACAAAATTAAGCAATGAATTGTATTTATTTTAAAATGAATATGTAGTTATAAAATAATGATTCTGTGACCACCTGCAACTGAAATTTATGTCTGAATATGTGAAAGAACAGAAATGAGATAAATGCAATAAAAATAATCTCAGCGATTATATGGAATAAAGCTTAGAGATTATAAAATATAAATTTCAACTTACCACAGCAAATTAAGAAAACTTTCAGAACAAGAGATAACGTGAGTACGTGTTTTCTCTTCAACGTCGATATCGGAAAAGGGAGGATTTTTTAGCTTGTAGCGAACAGGGGGAAATTGATAAACGTCAATTGTCTCAACGTTCAGTTTTGATTCTATGGTTGGGAGTGGCTAATGAGACGGCAAGCGGAAATTACACGGAATTTATTATATTACATCGAAACAGGTCGATGGACATGTTACATGCTTTTCAAATTCTAATAAATATGCGTATATTACACTAAGATTATTCAGGTCTGTTTTTTATTTATACAATCAACAACTTGATCGATGTAAGCTGTTTCTAAAAACAGACGTTTTTTATAATTCCTTTCTGTAGTTAACACCTTAGCGGATTGATAATTCATGCTATGGCCTTCATAAAACACATGTTCAGCAAGTGCACATCTATCAGGATACAAGTTGCTGTCACTCCTGTGAGAGGTAATTCGGTTGGAAAGTGACCTCTTAGATTGACCATAGTACTTTTTATTACAAGTATCACAAGGAATCTCATAAACTATATTAGCTAGTTTATTGGTAGGAGTTTTATCTTTTATTTTACTGAAGATTGACCTAATATTAAGATGTTGCTTGTTACCAACTTTTATATTATGATTTTTGAATATTGCAGAAATTTTTGGTGTAACTGATTTAATATATGGTAGAGACATATAAATTGGCATATGATTATTGTCAGTTTCAGCGTCAATATAATTCAAGTTTGATGTGATGTTATTAGAAATGTCAGTCATTCTTTCAGAAGTATTATACAAGACTTTACAAGACTCATCTATGAATGTCAACGAAACAGTCATTGATAGGAAAAAGAATTCCTTTTTGAGATAATACTGCACGAATTGGTCGATTGTGAATTTAATTAAGTTTAGTTAGTTTTATTTTTAGTGACGATTCATTGGTTTTTTAGTTAAGTGACATTATATTGACTGCACTTCAGTGATTTGTGAATAATTCTCCGTAAGTTAACCTAACTTAATTTTTTTGCCACGTGTTCTACAAAAAACGCTTTAGTCTAAGTTTCCACCATCAAGATGGGGGATGAGGCCCCCAATAACTCTTCCTCAGATTCCCTACATAATGCTTTATCACCATCTTCCAAAAACTTAATAAATTCTTTGCACCAACTCTCTCCCCTATTAGAAAAAGACATTAAAAACTTGGAAGATGAACTCGCTTCCACTAAAATCTGTTTTCAAAACGATCCCGAAGTCATAAAGGAAATTTTAATATTGGAACAACGCGTTAAGGCTTCTAAAGGGAGAAGATTGAAGTACTCTGATATCGATTTTGGGCCCCATTTAGTTATAGTAGAACCTATTAAAAGTAGCGGCACTCCCCCTAGTATTCATCCTATGGATGTTGGAAAAATTATACGAAAACTGAACATTCAAAACATTAAAAATATCCAAAAGAAAGGTTCCAGCAAAATAGGAATTACCTTCAAAACTTCTCGTGATGCTAATTCTTTCCTAATGAACCAAGCTTTCAGAAGGGAAGGATATTGTGCTTACATACCACAACGCCTTCTCACCTCGAGAGGCATTGTCAAAAACGTAGGACTCTCTATTACCCCAGATGATATTATTCAAGAAGCTTATTTGCAAAATAAAAAAGTGATTGGTGCTAGAAGACTTAACCGCAGAATAACCAAAGATGACGGATCTTATGAATATGTTCCCTCCACAACAATTCTTGTAACCTTTGAGGGACGTCCATGCCCCAAGGATCTAGAAATTTTTTCAGTTCCAGTCCAGGTTGATAAATATATTGCTCCTGTTACTCAATGCAAAAACTGCCTTAGATTCGGACACTCTGCCAACTCTTGCCGCAGTGCCAAAAGGTGTAGTAGATGTGGAACAATCCATTCTGACCCATGTTCAAATTCCTTAGACTGTTTTTATTGTTCTGGACAGCATCTAGCTTTTGACCGCTCTTGCAAAGAATTTAATAGGCAAAAAAACATTAATGAAGCAATGGCATTCCATGACTATTCTTACTTCGAAGCCTCTCAACTTTTCCCTCCTCTTAAATCTTCTGTTAAAAACACCTCTTTTGATAGATCAATCACATCCTTTCCTCAATTACAGACTTCTTCCCCTTTTCCAATCTCTTATGCTCAAAAAGTGACACAAAGTCCCCCTAGTAACAAATTCACTACTCATAAACGCAGACGTCCCACCATCTTAGAAAAAAGAACTGGATTTGATAAAGATACACATAATGCAGCTCTATTTTCCTCCTCATGCAATGAACTCTGTCAGTCTCCGATAACAAATAAATCTGCACTTCAAAACAATGCTTCATCTCCCTCTTGCTCTCACATTGAAAGAATTGATATGGACTTCACCCCTTCTGATACTCCGTTTTTGTCTGATTATTCCCTTTCTATCCCTAGCTCTCAATCTTTCGCAATTTCTCAGCTTACCTCTCCTCAAGAGGTGAGCAATCATAATATAACTTGAATTTCTCCCTCTAAGTACCTCCCCCCCTTTTTTTATTATTTCATTTTTTACACTATTGCTTGAAATTCAATCGTATTCAGGATAATACCTTTAAATATAACATACTCCAATGGAATATTCGCAGTTTTAATGTTAACAAAGAGGTACTCATTCCTATTATTAGAGATGAGAGTATTAACATTATATTACTAAATGAAACTTGGTTGACTCCAGGTGGATCTGCACATATTAAAAATTTTAGCTGTTTTAGACAAGATCGACAGGATGGCTACGGAGGTGTAGCCACTTTCATCAACAACTCGATTCCTTGCAAAAATTTTGAACACAAAATTCCAGTTCCTCCAAAAATACACTTGCTGGTAGTAGAACTCCAAGATCTATTCATTATTAATAGCTATATTCCTCCCGACCCCAACATTCCCTTCCCTCACAGAATGTTTAATCAACTCCTACAACAAATAAAACATAAGAGTTTTATCTTAATGGCTGATTTAAATGGCCAAAATCAAATTTGGGGCTCTGCCATTAATAACCCTAAAGGAATTGCACTCTGGGACTTCATCTCGCATAATGATCTCACCATCCTTAATGACGGATCTCCAACCCGTATTCCCAACCCCAATGTCAATAAAAGCTGCCCGGATATTACAATTACTTCCTCAGCCATAGCTCTAGATTGCTCCTGGAGAACGATCCAAGAATCAGGCTTCAGCGATCATTTTCCTACCCTTTGTTCCTACAAAAAACAAAATACTGTGCCCATCCATATGAATTCCACTCACGTCAATTATAACACAAATAAAGCCAACTGGGATGCATTTCAAGCATATATTGAAAATAATATATATCATAATGATATGGAATATCCCTTGTTCTTGGATGTCTTAAAAAGAGCCATCTCTTTATTTATCCCACTTAAGAAATCTTTCACTCCTTCTAAACCTTATCTTCCCTGGTGGGACAAAGAGTGCTCCCAGATGGTACAAAAGAAAAAAGAGGCTTTTAAACTATATCTAAGAACTCTCTCCATGGAAAATTTCATTAATTTCAAGAAAATAAGAGCTAAAACTCGACTTTTTCTGAAAACAAAAAGATTAGAAGGCTTTCGTAAATTCACGGAAGAACTGAACCCCGGAACACCTGTTAAGAAGATTTGGCAATCAATAAAAAATTTCTCTAGATCTATTGAAAATCGTAATTTAATTAACACGCCTCCCCTAGACAGTTCCATATTCCAAAGTCTCTTAAACAAGTTAGCTCAAATCCCTTTTCAAGACCTTAACACTATTCCCCAAGCCATTAACGACTCCTTTACTCACCCTTTTACAATAGAAGAATTGAATTTCAGCTTACTAAACAAAAATGATTCAAGTCCTGGATTGGATTCCATCACATATTCAATGATCAATCATCTTCCCAAAATAGCCCTAGAAACTCTTCTCTCTATTTTCAATAAAATACTCAATAAATATCATCCGATCCCTTCAGATTGGAAAAATCATCTAATAATTCCTATTCTTAAAAAAAACCAGGATCCTAACGATGCCTCCAGCTGGAGACCCATAGCCTTATCCAGCACAATAGGAAAAGTTTTCGAAAGCATGATCAAAAATCGCCTTGACTGGTCTCTTGAAAACTCCCTAAAAATTCACCCCTCACAACAAGGTTTCAGGAAAGGCAGAAGTATATCTGATAACCACATTTTCATATATTCCGAAATATCATGTGCATTGTCTGGCAATAAAAACCCAATTGTTGTTTTTCTCGACATTAAAGGTGCATATGATAATCTTTTTTTATCCTCTATTTATTCATCTCTAAATTCCCTTAATTTGCCTCATGACATTTGTGACCTCATTTTATCCTTTCTTTCAGATCGAAATCTATTCATTAAATCCACCCTTAACAATGAACTTATAGGCCCTGGTGTTTCTTGTAGAGGTGTCCCCCAAGGTTCTCCACTCAGTCCACTGTTATTCAATATATCGTGCAACTCTCTTCAGAACATACTTCCACCCTCCATAAAAATTAGTGGTTATGCAGATGATCTTGCTGTGATATGTGCCGAAAACACCATCCAGAAGTCTATAACATCCCTCAACACCTTCCTTTCTAATCTCAATCTTCATTTATTGTCTATGGGTTTGACACTGGCCCCTCAAAAATGTGCCGCCATGATTTTTCAGAAAAACCATAAGCTTAGTCCAGTCCATTCCATAGTCATTAATGGTCAACCTATCCCTTGGAAATCTCAAGTCAAGTACTTAGGAGCTATATTTGACGACCAACTTAACTGGAAACCACATATTGAATTTATTTCCTGCAAAGTATCAAAAGCTATTAATTTAATTAGATCTCTATGTGGTAAATGGTGGGGTAGCCATCAAATCTCTCTTTTAAACATATACAAAGCGACCATACTTCCATTATTTGATAATGCGTGCATGCTATATGGTGGCTGTTCTAAATACCTACTTAAAAAATTAGATCGTTTACAATATCAAGCCCTAAGGGTTATAGTAGGCTATCTAAAATCTACTCCTATCAACATCATGTTATCTGAATGTGGGCAGACCCCCCTGGAGGTACGTAGAGAAATCTTGTCAGTTAAATATGTATCTAAAGCTGTTGCATATAAAGACCTAATAAAAACCTCACTTATAGAATTATTCACAGAATGGGCTGCCGATCCCATATACTGGAGACTGAGAAATACTCCTCCTATTATATTTGCCTTTCAATCAGTATCTAAATTCCTTCCCTTCATTGAATCGTTCAACAAATTTCCTTGTCATCACTTCTCGCTCGAATCTCAAATTAGTCAAACTAACACGATAGATCTGGAAATTAAAAAAGATTCGGACTGTAATCAAGTCTTTCTGGCCAAAATGAATTCTATCAACTTTTCTGGCCCCATTTTCTTCACTGATGCCTCTAAGACTGACAGTAATGTAGGATACGGAATTTATTCTCCTAACATCTTATCATTATGTGACAAACTCCCCTCTCATTTCTCCATCTTTTCAGCAGAATGTTACGCTATACTAATTGCGATCCAAAAAATTTCAAAACTTGACCTTCCCAAAGCTATAATTTTTTCTGACTCCCAAAGTGCCATAAAATGCATTTCTAAAAAATCCTTCTCCTCATCTTCTAATCCATTTGTCCTAAAAATAAAGGAGCTACTACACAAGTTGAATCAGCAAGGGAAAGACATACGAATTGGCTGGATTCCCGGACACAGTCTTATACAAGGAAATGTTAGAGCCGATGATCTTGCAAATCTTGGGAGAACTATAAATCGTGCCACCCTCCCAACTGGTCCCCATTCGGATGTGGTGCATTCTATTAAGAAATCAATCTTAGATAAGTGGAATTCTACTTTCTCTACACTCAGCTTGACAAAAGGAAATCTATACTCTCAATTCATAAAATATCCAAGAAAAAATCCATGGTTTTCTTCACTTTCCAATTTGTCCAGAAGAGATATCTGCATTTCTTCAAGAATTCGATCCAACCATTGTGCCACTTTGTCATATCTACACAAATTCAACTTAGTACCTTCGGATTCATGCCCATGTGGTGAAAAACAAGATCTCTCACACATCTTTTTCAACTGTTCCTTAAATAGTGTTAATACAGATTTTCTTCATAAATCTGTTAAGGTTCCTAATAATGTTTATGGCCCCTACACACTGCAAGACATAGTGCTGAAATTCCCAAACAGTGAAAACATTAAACTCATCTCCAAATTTTTAAGTGCTTCGAACATCAAAATATAACCTCAAAACCGAACAGTTTACAGATAAAATTTTGAACAATAAGTGCGGTATCACTCTGTTTGTATTTACTTTCGTATAAACTATATTATAGACAATCATAAATCATCCCGGACGCAAAAAACAGGCCGAATAGCCCTGGCAGCTGAGGCCTTAAAACAAAAGAAAGAAAAAGAAGTATTATACAAAATTCGTTTTAAGAGATATGGAGGATAAGAGTTTTCATAAAAAAGGTTGTACAATAATTTTATATTTTTTTGATGTAATATTGGATTTGAAATTTCTAAGACTCTATTTTTCATTTGAAGGATTAGGTTGATCTTTGCATTACGTGGATGATAACAATGATAATTAATGTATTTACCTGAACTTATTGGTTTTTTATACCAGTCAATTAAAATTTTATTTTCATTATTTCTAATGAATTTAGTATCAAGAAAAGGTAAGGATTGTTCTGTGTTTTCTTTTTCTATAGTAAATTGTATATGAGGATCAAAGCTATTATTACGTCAAACTTAACCTTTGCAATGTATTTAGATTTATCCTGACTGTCCTTTGTTGTTCGGATTAATAATATGGATTGAATTTAGGGTAAGTAAATTATGGATAAACTTACCAAGAGATAATATCTTTATTGTTTTTATTTTAGTTGTCCATCAGCAATTGACAATGTAAACCACTACGGCGTTAGGCAATTCGCAGTGGATATGCGAATTCATCTGCTAGGAAACTCTTCTTCCGGATAACAGGTTACAAACGAAATTATATTATTAAAAAATACTCTTCCATATAGATTTCTGATAAAGATTTATGTCGTATAATGTTTAAATTATTTATTTTCTACGTCAACATAAACTTTGCTGTCACTTCTCGACAGGTGAACAATCATGACGATTCTTTTTTATTATAGTTACCTCTGTTAATCTACGTCATGGAAACAAATGACTGTGGAGCAAAAATGATACACAGCTCCGTCTACCACATTCAAATACCACTGCCAGGACAAATTTGATTAACATAACCTCACTTATTACATATAAAAAATATGAATTTTTCTAAAAACTAATTTTAAACATATTAAAATTAAAGGTTACGATCTACTATATTACCCAAAGTATGTCCTTTTCCCTTTGCGTTACAAGCTAGAATGATCACTGCATTGGCTTTTGTGCCTGTTCCAATTCTAAGTACTTCATTCGACTTACTCTATGATCATCTGGAAGAAGCGTTATTGCCTGTTGCAAACTGGTTTGAAACAAATGATTTGGGAGTTCGCAATAAGAGGGGAAATGGTAGACGTATTCCAAATTTTCCACCAGAAACTTGGAACGTGCATAACCGGGTTTTGAATGCAATAGAGGTGAAATAATGTAACCAAAATTATTAAAAATGATAAAAGATGTGTTTTTTAGAAAACTAACAATATAGTAGAGGCTGCGCACAGAAGAATTCAAGCACAACTGGACTCGCAGCACTCCACAATTTGGAAATTCATTTCGGAACTGAATGAAATTAAAAAATTAGGGACATTTTTACGAAAAGTTAGTTGCTGAAAATTAACCCAATAAAAAAAGACGTTTATATTAGGACAGACCGACTGATTCTCACAATTGTAGAAGCTTTTAGTAACAGATATATTTTAGATTTCTTGCAAGGGTTAGCTCACAATTTTGAATTGATCTAAAATACAGTTTTTTATAACACTTTTGTACATAATATATTTTCTAAGATACTTTCAAATTAAATACTTGTGTGGAAATGAGTTATTTCATAAATGCACTGCTGGCGAAACGTTACCGGCGGAAAATTCCCGGGCGAAACGTACCTGTCGGCGAATCGACACCGGCGAAACGTTACCGGCGAAATATTGCCGGCGAAACGTACCCTATCCGTGACTACAAACTAAACTTATAAGTTCACATTTCCAGATACACTTTGCATCTTCTCAGCCGAATTAAATGCCCCATATGAAGCCTTAGCTAATATCAATTCATCTTCAAACACGCAAAACCATCTTATTCTCAGAGACTACCTCAGCTCAATAAAATCCATACAAAAAATATTCACAAACCACCCCCTTGTTTTAAAAATTAAAGAAGAACTCATAATAGCTCAACAAAACAATGAAGATATCATCTTTATGTGGATCCCATCACACGTAGGAATAGATGGCAACGAGGAAGCTGATCAAAGAGCAAAAGACGCCACGACCAACGAACATGCGCGAGTAGTGCAGTTTTCAGTAAGTGCGGATATTAAATCTATAATTCAATCTGAAGTGAACAGTGTCTGTGAAGCTAAATGGAAAACAGAGGAAACCAAACTGTACGAGGTAAAAAAGTCTATTAAACCGTGGTCAGTCCTACCAAAAATCGTCGCGATTAAGTAACACGGCTACGTTTAGGTCATACCCGGCTAACTCATAGGTCCCGAACCAAAATGTAATTATTGTGACTCAAAACTAACTATTAAGCACCTACTTGTTGAATGTCTTCAACTAACACAACAGCGACCACTGGCACAACTCTCCAACAATGGATTATCCGACGTATTAGGAACAAACTACAATTTACGTAACCTAATGACATTTCTTAAATTAATAAATGTTATAAATTCTATATAAAATACCAAATGTGAATAACTATATATATGTATACACCAAATATCGCTAATGACCCCTCGAGGTCGATGTTATATAATAGAAAAAAAGAAAATAATATAGCTTTATGTACAATTTTGAATCCTTCAGAATCCAACTTGCGATGAGATTTGAGCCCTTCTATTATTGTTGAGACATTCGATGAGTACGAATAAACCCTCGACCCAAATTTTAATAACATTTATTCTGAAAATGTAAAATTTGATGTTTCGAAAGTTAGAACTGAACATATGAATTCCGAAGATAAACAATCTGTATGAAAGTTAATTCAAGAGTCTATTGATATTTTTCATGTCGAGGAAAATCAGCTTACCTTCACAAGTAAAATAAAATATCACATTAAAACTTCTAATGAAATACCTATTCTTTCAAAATCATACAGATATCCTCAGATTCACCGAACGGAAGTTCAAAAACAAACTCAAAAAATGTTAAATGATATTAATAGACCGTCTAATTCTCTGTGGCCGAGCACGATCTGAATAACCCCAAAGGAGCTAGATTCTTTTCAAAAGCCAAAGTACCGGCTCGTTGTTAACTATCGAAAACCGAATGAGATCACAATTGGAGATAGATATCCATTGCCAGATATTACAACGTTCGTAGATAAGCTGGGACGTTGTCAATATTTTACAACATTAGATCTCGCTCCTGGTTTCTATCAGATCGTGATGGCTGAGGAAGATATTCCGGAAACAGCCCTTAATATGAAAAATGGGCACTATGAATATGTGCGCATGCCCATGGGTCTGAAAGGATCTCCTGCAACATTCAAAGGGTCATGGACAATATCCTAAGAGGTATACAGAACGAGAAACGTTTGGTGTACCTTGATGATATAATTGTGTTCATTACCAACTTCCGAGAACGCATCACAAATTTGAAAAAAGTATTCAATAGATTAAGAGATACCAATTATAAATTACGAATTGAAAAATGCGAATTCTTGCGAAACGAAGGTGCATATCTAGGCCATATTAGGTTGAAAAAAGATGCAATTACTGATGTAAATGATTCAGATTATGTCGAATGTTTTGAAATATTCAAAAATCTGTTACTGAATGAACCATCACTTCAATATCCAGATTTTACAAAACCCTTTAACCTTACCACAGACGCCAGCAATTATGCTTTAGGTGCTGTTTTAAGTCGAGGCAAAATAAGCTCTGATTTACCTGTAGCTTACGCCAGCAAAACCTTAAATGATTTAGAATGCAACTATTCTGTGATCGAGGAAGAGCTTCTTTACATACTCGGGCAGCCAAATACTCCCGCCCCTATCTTTTTGGCAAAAAAATTACAATAGTTACCGATCATAAACCACTCCAATGGTTATTCTCACTTAAAGACCCAACTTCAAAGCATGTCTAATGGCGCTTGAAACTTTAAGAATTTGATTATGATATCGTATACAAAAAGGGTGCTTTGAATACCAATAGCGATTGTTTCTCCCGAATTCAAATAAATATTAATGAAACTGAATTACAAGAACCCCATTGTCCTAAAAATTTATAAGTTGATATGGACAAATTTAATAAAAAACTCTCATCATCGCACGATGATAATGTTTCTCTAATAGTTCAAACAGATAATGAAAGTAACAATAATGAGGATGAAGACGAAGATGTCACAGTTCATACAAATGAAGAAAATCCTGTAACTAGTATACCAATTTCGGATTCAGCCGATAAATGTTGGTGAAAATCAATTAATATTTACAAAAGTAAATTTCGAACCCGCCGTACCCACTATTATAACACTGTATGAAAATAAACAAAGAATTATTGTACAATTATCTAAAAACAATTTTGAGCAAAATGTCATCAATATTGTCAAAGACATATAGTACCTAAAACTACATATTTTATTAATTTCGAAAACCAAATTTATGAAAAATTCAGTGTCAGTCTACAAAATCACTATCAAGATTCTCAAATTGACTTTGTTAAATCTAATAAAAATAATAGACGTTTCTTTAAATGAAGTTAAAGAAGTTATTCAAAATTACCACGAAAGTAAGACTAATAATAGAGGACTAGATGAAACTGAAAATCAATTAAAAGCATCGTATTATTGGCCTAATCAAAGACCATCTATACAAACGTATATAAAGGAATACGAAGATTGCCAGTTAAGCAGATATGATAGAAAACCAATAAAACCATTGTTAAATGTTACTTCCACAGCGACTAAACCTTCCCAAATTTTGCATTTAGACACAAGAACCTTAGAAAATTATAAATTTCTTACGATAATAAATTCATTTTCTAAATATGGTCAAATGTATGAATTAAAATCTAGACAAGGAATAGAAGTAGCTCAAGTCTAATTAAATATTTTACACACCACTGTATACCAGAACAAATAATTTCGGATAATGGAACTGAGTTAAAAAATTCTGTTGTAAAGGAATTATTAGAAACGAATAGAATTAAAATTCATTTTATAAGTTCTCAATATCCAGAATCGAATAGAATTGCCCTTGATTTTAATAACCGTGTTTTGAAATTGTCATTATTAAAATAAGTCGCGTTAACCATCAAACATCTGGCAGACCAATTTCTAAGAAATAACTTGTCAAACATTTCTTTACCGTCTCTTGTTTGTTCCATGACATAAATATAATGTTACGAATTTTGAGAATGCATCCACAACTACAAATATGTATTTATTATCCTCCTTACTTGGTATTAAGTTTGAAATGAAATCTACCGAGAATGTTTTGTTACAAATGATTTTGGCACATTTTCGTTATGATGATTCTATTCTTTTCCAAGCTGGCAAAGTTCACATATTGTGACTATATTTTTCGTTATTGATAGATCTTTCTTTGCGATGTAGTTTTACCTGAATATATTATGTAATTTCCTAATTCCTACATGATTGTATTGTAGATGTAATTCTTTGATTATTTTTCTTGTGAAATTTTCTGTTATTACGTATAATCTTTTTGATTTTTAATTTTGAATGTTATGTTGTCGTTTGACTGGCAGTAATGTTTTTCTTTTTCTGTTAACTGTTTCTGGCCTTCTATTAATGTTTGTATTGAAAATATACCTACTTCTTCATTCACAAGGTTTACTCCTATGTATTTATTCTTTCTTGTTTTTATTTCTTTATCCATGATAAAATGTATAGCCATATAGAGCGTGCAGCACCAAAAAGTAAACAGATGGAATACTTTGACAATACATTTTTCTGGAGAAAATGCAAAAATAGGTAGAATTTCATCTCAAGGGGGATATTTTTAGATCATATCCTCGACCGTCGTTCATCTCTCTCGTACCCTCTGTCACTAGTACCAATAAAATTTGAATACTGAAAGTACTAAGAGTGACACATTGTTGAGTACGCAATTTTATGAGGAATTTGTCTATGTGATAGTACAAATAATGACACTTCATTCGAAAGCCAAATTGAACAATTTAATGACATACGAAATGTTTGTTGTTCCAGCAAGATGGCGCCAAAATAAAAAGTTACATAACCATCAGTTTATATTTCGACGGGTCCAATTGTTTCATATCTACGATTATTTCTAGTTTATTTTGAACATCATTATGGTGCTCGGTCTCGTGAATGGTTTTCGATAATATCTCCAGCAAAAAAGACTTGCGGTTTGCATCATTATTTGTAACCTTCACTGCTCCATACAACTGTGTTATAACGTGCAAATCATTTTATTCAAATTTTATGAGAGAAAAAAATTTATGTTGAACAAAACACCCTATAGCGATCGTAGGAAGAAATATAGATACTTCTGAAAAACTCTCTTTAACGAAGCTTAGTTCGATTTTTCACACTATGGCATTCCCGAGATATTACATATTTTTTAAATAAATGTATTCTCCACCACTTACAATGTTGGGGAAAAAAGTGTTGAACCAAAGTTACCCCCTTAAAGGCGCCTGCATTTCCAGTATCCCTTGAGTAGGCAAATTTTAAGAAAACTTATTTTTTGTAATTTTAAGAATGGTTACGCCCCTAGTGGACAATTTACAAAACTTGAAAATTGTTTCCAGTAATTTGTCTAGGCCCCTTCCATAGCATTATTTTTTACCGGAAAGTGGTAACTTAAACAGTTTCCGATACAGCCGCTTATATGGCCCCCCAGTACATTCACTATTTTTTCAATCTGTTACTTCGAAACATCACGAATTACAGTATCTGTGATTATTTGTCCCAATTTTTTCCATATATTCAACATTGAAAATAGATTATTTGCTGTTTTGTGCATAATAGGATATAGTACCTCACCTTTATAAACGAACATTCTTCTTCGCTAATAGGTCTAACTGAAACATAACCCATGAAAACATATCCACCTGCCTGAATATCCTTAGCTAACAGTATCATATACGTCATTGTTATGGCTAGTTCGTATAAATAACAACCTACATGACAGTCGCCATAATCAATTATGCCTTTCACTTCGTATTTTCCTTCATTATTTTTGTCGACTATAATATTTTGTTCATTAAAATCTCCATGTATTAATCCCCTTGAAAAGTTTTTTGATCGTAACAATATCATCTCTTTGAATTCATGCACTATTGTTGTTATCATTCGCTGTCTACTCGGATCTTCAACTGCAGACAAAAATGGCAGTATTTCTGGTACCGATTCCAGCATCCACAGTGATTTGTAATTATCGTATGCTGAATGTTTGAAACTCTGAAAAAAAATTATGATAAATCATACTAAGAAACAAGTAACAAATATTTATAAATGGATTCACTTGAAAACTTCTAATAACTCTACTTAGAAAGCAATTACTATTCGAGTGACACAATTGTTGACCATATCAACGGAGAGTTATACGATAATAATTTATGCCAGAAATGTCGAGCCAACAAAAAACTACCCGATTCAAGTGGTACTCCCAGGTTTCCAAGAATAAAAACATGGAACTCTGAAATTGACTTAATTCCGATAAAAACGGTGTCATGTATATCGGTTACACACCCCGTTACAACAAAACTGCGAAGTACTTATTACTAAAATGGATCGAACCTAATCGAAAAAAAAACTGCATTGAAATCGAAACTACGAGACACTCACAACTTAGACAGTTGTTGACGTTTATATTTATAAACAAACGTTTCTTTTTTTATACAGAAAACAGTCCACCCTGATATTTGCCAGTATTAATTAGATTTCAAGGAAATGCTGAAACAGATCGATTTTGGTTCTAAATGGGACACATTTTTACGATACGGGAATCTGTCATTTGTTACCCACCCCCCCAATCCACTTGCCTAACCCTTCATTTTTAAATAGAGAATATACCATGTGTAGCACATCATTAGAAGGGCATTAGAAAGTCCAGACCTTATGATAGTCATCGATTTTTTCCGATAGTCACAACATCATTGCAAAGAAAATATTAATTCATTTAAAGTTCAATGCCTCTTAAAAATGGAACTTTACGCCTATGGTTTGCTAATGCGTCATTTTTTCTGTCATATCAAAAGTAAATTAACACAAATCTTGCAAAAAGTAATTTGATACTGACATAACATTGTTATTAGTTAACAAATTCGGGTATTTTTTTAATCCTTCCAAAATATATTCTTAATATCGAAAAAATCGTATACAATCATTATGTATGAATACTCCCTATTTCCTATAAGGGGTGGGGGTTGATAATTGACAGTATCGTTAAAATGTGTCCTCCTTATAACAATCCATAAAATCCAATGAATATCGCCAAATATCGGGGTAGATTTTCTGTGGTCGACTTCGTAAAATAAAACACATATTAAGAAACTAGGATAATGTGTTGTTGAGGGGTGTGTTGATAAATAGTAAATACTAGCTAATTACAAATTTCATAAAGTTGCAACATTCCCCCACATAGGATAGCTTGGTTACACGCCTGCACTGCCAAACTGTTGCTTTCGGCATTGGAGCTGAGCTGACGTATTTTGTTCGGTCTTTAACCTCAGATATAACTTCATAATTCCCGTCAGGCTGCAGGATTTCTTCATTGGTCAGCGCCTCAGGTAAACCTTTGAACTGAGAAAAGGTCAGGAACAGTAAAAATGTCGATTGGATAAAGTCTCTGAATAAGTCTTAACCATACACCAAGCGCTTCCTATTATCATTGATAACATGTACACGTTCTCCAAGTACAATTTGACGATGAAATAGAAGGTATTACGGCGCTCTTGATGACACCCAAGAAGGTCGTAACCGGTCAGCGAATCAACACAGATGTCGGTATCGACAAAAGGGTCGATCGACGTCATGTTCTTCGAAAGGCATGTAATTCAATATTCTGCGTCGCATTAGTCTGGAAAGTAGTTGTTCTCATAGAGGAACTGTGAAACTAATATTTCGAAATTATTACTATTTCGAATCAACCGTAGGTGTATAATAGAAGACCGAAATTTATATATCATGAATGGAGCCTAGAGGAAAGGTACATAAAACGATAAAATGAAGTTACTAAATAATATATATATATATATATATATATATAATATATATATATATATATATATATATATATATATATAATATATATATATATATATATATATATATATATATATATATATATATATATATACATGTACAGTGCTATTCAAAAGTCACCTCCCCCCCTCGTATCTTTTGAATGGCTACACTTACATTGATAAAATTTGGAGAATGAAAATAAAGTGTTGTAAACTTCTCTACGAATGGGAACAGGTGAGGTAATAGTAATAGATGACGTCACAGTTCCACTCTTGCCAATAATTTCAAATAGGACCATATGACAAGTGATATCTCGTTTGAAAGGCATTGACATTGCCTACATAACCATATTAATTTTGTTTGGGTTTAAATTAATGTTGACGGATAAAGTGACTGAATACCAAAATTATTGAAATTATTTTTTCAAATTTAATTAATCGAATATCAACAATGGATTCTTATAGCAAGTGTTCGAAATGTGCTCCGTCGTCTACTTCCTGACAGTAATACATCGGCCGGTGAGGTCCTATAGAATGGCCACCTCGGTCACCAGATCTGACACCATTAGATTTTTTTCTATGGGGGTACTTGAAATCCAAGGTTTATACTACAGAACCAGATAGCATTGGCGTTTTGAAAGAAAGAATTACTGAAGAATGCAATGCTATTTCAGCTGACACATTCGAACGAGTACGACAAGAGTTTACTAATAGGATGTATTACTGTCAGGGAGAAGACGGAGCACATTTCGAACACTTACTATAAGAATCCATTGTTGATATTTGATTAATTAAATTTAAGAAAATAATTTCAATAATTTTGGTATTTATTTAATTTATCCGTCAAAATTAATTTAAACCCAAACAAAATTAATATGGCTATGTAGCCAATTTCAATGCCTTTCAAACGAGATATCACTTGCCATAAGGTCCTATTTAAAATTATTGACCAGAGTGGCACTGTGACTTCATCTATTACTATTACGTCACCTGTTACCATTCGTAGAGAAGTTTACAACACTTTATTTTCACCCTCCAAATTTTATTAATGTAAGTGTAGCCGTTCAAAAGATACTAGGGGTGGAGGGTACTTTTGAATAGCACTGTATATATATTATCGGAAATAATCGTTTTAATATAAGATGTTTTTTTGTAACTTAGTTTTATTTGGACATGCTTAAAGAAAAGTTGGTTCGTTTAGCTGTTTTAGTATTGGCACTCACCCTGTTTTCAATATTAATTTTTTCAGATATTAGTGTATGTATAGGTATTTTATTTTATTCTATTTACATATTTACCTGTGACTAAAGCTTATTTTATATATATATATATATATATATATATATATATATATATATTGAACCAGATATCATAGATCGTAAGAGAATTAGTACTATTAAAATATGTTGCTAGTATTAAAATATATGAAAATAATATAATTTAAGAAAATAAGTAAAAAGGAAACACTTTTCTTAATTTAAACAACATATCAAATAAAGATATATTGAATAATAGCCTATAACAATATAATAAATAAGGAATTACCTCAATAATAATACAAAATATAGAGATTGCCTAACCAATGTAATGATGTAAATAAAGTTGTCTAAGACGAAGAATAATTTCCATACCATAACCAGCTGTTCACCTAAAAAGAAACAATTATATAGTCAAGTCAAGAGAATATTAGATATAAGTAGTTACATTAGAATACAAATATTAATTATAGATAATTCATCATAATCATTAATTTAAGAATAAGAAACAAATACAAATATTGAATAGAATAGAATTCAATAGATTTTCATCGATAAACAAATAATGACATATATACAAATGATATATGGTAAATAAAATAAACGTTGAATCAATAAATAGAAATTTGTTAAAGTTTATTATAAATAATATAATGCAAAGAGTTTAGACGAATAACATAAGAGAATTTATATTTATAATGAATATGAGTGTAACAATGATATACTATCAATAACAATATTGGATGTTGTACCATTTAAATGTATCTATGTATAACCAATTTTAATTTAGTAGTATGATAAAAAAACTCATAGGAACTCTATAAATGAACTAATTATGTAAAAGAGTGTATGTATGAAATTTTTTAATAAGTGATAGAAGTTTCAATTATCTGATTGCAAAAGACAATATCTTATTGGTTATAAAATATGACAGAACAAATTGTGAATCAATAAATAAACTTTGAAATAGTGACCTGAGAAAGAACAAAAGACTGTTTGTTGAAAAAAGTAGAGAATCGAGGGGACGCTCAAATAAGAAGGGAAGCTGAGGTCAAGAAGCGAGGAGTGTGTGTGATGGTGTTCCTGAAATTTCAAGAAATTCCCGGTTTAACACATTTAAACCTATAAAGTACTATTAAATACAATCTTAGTAATACTCACAGTCAATTGTATCAAGTTTTTCGGCAAGAATTTACGAAATTTTCATCAATTTTGGTTTTTTGGAACTTCAGCGGAAAGTTCCTGGGATCCAGAGACTCTCATCCCAATTCAAGAGCAACAGGTCAGTGTTTTTAAATCATTATTGGCCAATAATCAGTGTAAAAACTCAAAATACTCAATTAAGTACTTAATTTCATAAACTGATAAACTTTTGCAAATATGATCGATCTGAAAAAGAAAGAAACAGACTTTGTATAGTGAATTCATTGCATAAATCGTTAAATTTAATAAAAGGCCGAATTTTCAATAAATTAAAATATGTACTTACGCCATCTTGTAATCGCATAAATCTGGTGATTGAAATTTCATAATGTAATAACTATTTCCATCTGTATATAATTTCTATTTTTCTATCTATGTATATAACAATTTTCTTTCCACAGCAATTTGTATCATATATAACTATGATTTATATATAAATTCTTTTATGTTTGAACCATTCACTTGTTTGCATCTTCATCAAACTTTGTATAATATGAATAGATGCTTCTTACGTATCAGAATTGTTCGTTTTATGTTAAAGCGCATGACTAGTTTTTCACGCATGCGCATTGATGAAATTATTAAAATAAATAAGTAGATACAATATAACCATTGGCGTCGCATATTATTTTTATCAAATATAAAATATTGCATTGAAAATTAAATCTATTTCAAATAATGTGTTTTCTTTTTATTTAAACAATTACAACAATATAATAAGCCAGGACTCAAAGAGAAAAAGGATTTCATGCTCCCGAATTAATAAATATATAATAAATATAACAACTATATAAAAAACAATAACTGAGCTAGCCGAACTAAATAAAAATTCTAAATAATAAACATCTACATTTAAAAATTCTTAATAAAAGTAAGTAAATAATTCAAAGTATATTAATAATATATATATATGTATATATATATATGTATATATATATATATATATATAAATATATATTTATATATAATATGCAATATTATTTGCCCACGTTCGGGTGACAAATTATTGTATATATCTAATCTCTCCTATTTTTTTTTACTTCGCAATTAGGGTTTAAGAACTATACTATTGTGAAAATACCTTTACCTCTAAATATAACCTATAAAATTTTTAATGACAGCAGTTGTCAAATTAATATGCCCGGCTAAATAAATATTAAATTTTATATTATGAAAGATAAATCAATACAACACCAATCAACTCACTCTTTTCTCAGGGAGGGATCAAAGATTTCAACTAATAATTCAAATTTGTAAATTTTCAAATAATATTCTAAATTACGTATCACACTATGCAAATCTACAGTAACTGTTTATCCAATACACTATAAGACAATTTAAATTATCTTATGACATATATGAATTTACTGTCAGGAGATTAACTAAATGTCACTTATTATACTAACTTTTCTATAGTATAAATATTATCAAATATAATGAATATGAAAAGAGAGCCAAAGAGATTTGGAATGCAAATTTATATAATATATTATCAAAATAACACTTACAAAAATTAAAACTCTTCAAAATATATCATAAACACATAAACAAAGATAGAATTTTCTATCAAACCTTAATATTAAAAACAATCTATATTAGAAATTTCCGATCTAAATAATTTAACCGAAAGTTCAAAATGCCTAAATTTTTACTTGATATCTGTCAATGTAAAATACGTAAATTCTCTTGTTAATTGTCTGTTCCCAATATTGTCTGCACTTGACGTAGAATTTTATATAAGTAACGTAACTATAATTTAATCATAAGATGCATCTATTTTCGAAATAAATTTGATCAAAGGCCTATTAATTCTCGAGAATAATATATAATATGGACTGGACTCACCAAACTGGATACTAGAAGATCTCGAACGTATTCTAAAACGTATTTTTAGAATTTCCGGAACAAACGTTTCCAAATCAATAATTTAGAAAATGCGAAAAACACTTGCACTTTAGCGGTAATTCTTTGTGAATAGTACACGCACTGGCTTCACAAAAGGCAAGATATGTTGAACTGATAACGATTATATAAATTCCCTAGTATTCAAAACTAAATTTGAGACAACTCTTATTATGATGTTGTCTCATGGGGATTTCAAATTCAACTAACTAAAATGTTTCAATAAATAATTCTCTTCTCCTTTGGTTACCTAGCATTCTTTTTTTTAAAAAAATTACAAATTTACGTTTTTATATACCAAGAGAGATTTTCATTATTCTATTTATAAGTGCCATTTGCTAATAGAGACATCTGTATTCTGGTTTTTCAAATCGTTTTAAAATCTATCTGTCATTAAGTCTATTCTGCAGTAATGTCATATGAAATTGAAATGTCAAATTTCATTAGTATCTTGAACCTTTCAAATTATTGATAATACAGTGTGTATTACTAGTATTACATCTAAATATTCATATTTTCTTTATTTCAATGTTTTCTATAGAATTTAGATAGAGGATATGTATTAAATCTCCCTAATGAAAGAATGATAAATCGATCCCTGTATATAATTATAATTTATCTCTCAAAATTGCCAAATATAATACTAGTTCTTAGTAACATAGTAATATCTTTCAAATAATTATCAACATATATCAAAATTATCTTGAATCAAATCAAACTATTATTCCTAATTCCCATAAAACTTCTTAAATCTACTATATCTATTAAAATTTCACGTAACATAATATCATTTGCTCTAAGTTATGTATAATATTTATATACCTGTTCTATATTAAAAACTCCTATTTCATTCCCGGTAGTGGGGTCTGATAATTGGTATCTATTTTGTGCTCCTTCGTTACCTACCACATAAGGTCCCTCAAACGGTAGCAATAATTTTGCGCAACTATTCTCTGAACTTTTTGCAACTTGCAATGATCTTACAATCACCAATTCTTCTTTTTCAAAAACGGTATTCTTTTTATTTTTTTGGTTCATCCTTTCAATACATTTTTTAGCTTGCTTCTGCAGTCTTTCATTAACCTTATTCAAAACATCTTCCATTTCCAATTTTCGATTCACTACCCAATTTCTTTGGGGTATTGTGCCAGTAAATAAATATTCTGGGCACTCATTTGTAACACCATGAGGTATTTGGTTAAGGAATCTTTCTACGTGATTTAAATTATTTTCCCATTGACAGTGATCCTGATTACATAGAATTCGTAGGTACTTGTGTATCTCTTTGATGTATCTTTCAGCTGGATTTGACGATGGTTTCCTTATGCTAATAAAGTTCAATTTAATTTCTTGATTTTGACTAAACTTGGCTAGTTTTTCACTTTCAAAATAAGTTGCATGATCTAAAATTATTGTTGTGGGTGTTCCATAATTTTCAATGTACATTTTTAAAAACTCTATCACAGTTTTTGCATTGGTTCTTTTGCATGGGTAAACTTTAACAAATTTCGTAAAAATATCTCTGATAACAAATATGTGTTTATTCTCTTGTATGCTCGGTATTAAATTGCTTATGAAATCTATAGCAACTATTTGTAATGGCTTCTGTACAACTATTTATTTTGCCAAATTTTTATTGTGATAATTTTTTCCTATCGCTAGTTGACATATGGCACATACCTTACAAATATTTTTGGCAATCGCTGAATCCTTTTTTGTTATATAGTTTTCTCTAAAAAGCATCCATAACTTCCTAGTCCCAACATGTCCATATTCTTCATGTAAATTTTTCAAAATTTCCTTTGCATAATCTTGTTGTGTAATTACGAATACTTCTCTATCTTCCAAACATTTATACCATATTTCCTCTATATTATTAGTATTATTTTTATAATTTGATTCCAAATTTTGTTGATCTTTCCTAATTTTATCCAACGAATATAATCCTTCCTCTTGTAGCATTCTATTTATACCTATTTTATACTTTCTCTGTTCAAATGTGGTTTCTGTCTCTCTACTTAAAGCATCTGCAACAATATTCTGTTTTCCAGGAATGTATTTTATTTCGAAATCATATTCTTGTAATAATAAAATCCAGCGATGTATTCTATTATTCGCATAGCTATTTTTAAGCATAGCTGTCAAAGCTGAATGATCAGTTTCTATAATGAATTTAGCTCCTAATAAAAAGAATCTCAATTTAGTGATACTGAATACCACGCTTGCCATTTCAAGTTCTGTTACTGAATGTTTCCTTTCATGAATTTTAGTAACCCTAGATATGAAACTAATAGGTACTTCTCCTTTTTCCTGTTCTTGTATCAGAACTCCAGCAAAACGATCAGCTGATGCATCTGTTCTCAAAATAAATTGTTTGTCATACTGTGGGTGATATACCTTGAGGTTATTCGTAGAATCTTCTTTTAGTTCTCTAAATGCTTTTTCTTGTTCATTCCACTGCCATTTTACACCTTTTTTGAATAATTCAATTAATGGTATTTCTTTTCTGCTTAGATCTGGTATTAATCGTTTGAAATAATTTAAAATTCCTAGAAACCCTCTCAAAGTTTTCAAATTTGTTGGTTGTTTATATTCTAAAATTGTTTAAATTCGATCAGGATCCATAGAAACTTCTTTAGTATTCAAAACATATCCCAAATAATTTATTTCTTCTTGATAAAATTTACATTTTTCGATGTTTAATTTTAATCCAGCATTTTTTAGTTCTTCAAAAATAATATTTAAATGTTCTTTATGTTTTTCTTCATTTTCCGAATATATAAGGATATCATCTATATAATGAAGTATAAAATTTTCATATTTGCTTAAAATGGTGTGGAGTGTTCTTACTAAAGCTGCACAGGAGCTCTGTAATCCGAAAGGTACTACACAGAATTGATATACCACTCCATCTATCATAAATGCAGTATATTTT
This sequence comes from Galeruca laticollis, assembly GCA_963921935.1. Lineage (NCBI taxonomy): Eukaryota > Metazoa > Arthropoda > Insecta > Coleoptera > Chrysomelidae > Galeruca > Galeruca laticollis. Next base: position 179,529,738 of record OY998176.1, read on the forward strand.
CGACTTTCTTTTTCTAAAGGTATTAACCAAAAACTATGCTTCAGATCTAATTTTGAAAATATCTTTGCATTAGTAGTCCTACCAAATATACTATCGATATTCATGGGACTTTCGTATTGTTTCTTTGTGTAGCTATTAATATTTCTTGCATCTAAACATATTCTTATTTCTCCAGATTTTTTTCGTACACAAGTAACTGCATTAATATATGGTGAATTTGATCTTTCTATTATTCCATCTTTTAACATATTTTCTAATTCATGGTATACTTCATCCTTCAATTTATATGGAATTGGATATGTCCTTACTTTAAAATTCGATATATCTTTGTTCATTTCAAGTTTATGTATATATTTCCTTGCTACTTGTACTTCTTCATTGAATAATCTGTTGTATTGTTATATCAATTCCATTACTGTTTTCACATATTTTTGTTTACATAAATTTAAATCTATTTTATGTTCTTCATTGATTTGATTCATTACATAAAATGTATCTTCTTCTAATTTGTTTGTTCCTTGTTTGAGGAAATCAATATCTTCTCCATTACAATCCACCAACTTTTCTTTATAATTGATAATCATTTTGTGATTGTCTAATTCATCAGATCCTAATACTATATCATAACTTAAATTCTTTACGACCAACATTTGTACTTTAAACAAATTATTTCCTATTTGTAATTCTTCAATTATCATTTTACTTGTATCATACTGTTTTTTATTATTCGCTCCCACTAGTGATAATTTATTTGTATTTACCACCATAATATTATTTTTCTTGCACTTGTCTATAATTCTTTCACTTATCAACGTTACTTCTGATCCTGTATCTATCAGAATTTTTCATCCGATATTTTGTAATTTACCTCTAATGAATATTAAACCTATATTGTCATGCATTTCCCCAATTTCCCCAATATCAACAAATTCTCTTGGATGTTCGTGATTAGAAAAAATAATATTATGTACGTGAAAGCGGTTTATGTAAAATTCTTATTTATAGTTTGACTATGCTCATCATCTCTTTCTTGCTCTTGTATTATGTTTACTTGTCTTCTGTCTTCAATTTCTTGATGTCTTCTATCATAGTTTCTTTCATGGTTTTCTTTGATACCATTTTTTCTATCATCGTTTCTTCGATCATGGTAATTATTTGTTCCTATCTATCTATCCTGTCTCCAATTTTCAACTCTGTCTTCATTACCATTTCTTCTGTCCAAATTTCTAGGATCTTTTTTATTTTCAAAGTATGTATTATCATTGTTTCTATTGTCATTTCCATATCTTCGGTCTTCATTTCTGTAATTTCTATTTTCATTTCTAATATTCCTGTCTGTATATCTATCATTTCTTCGATTATTAAAGTCCCTGTTTCTATAGTTTCTATTTTCATATGTATTATTCATATCTCTTCTGTAATGTTCATCTCCATTTCCCCTTATTCCATTAGAATTTTTAATTTCATTTCTTTTTTTATTGTGACTTCTTTCAAGTCTGAGTAAATAATTTGATAATCCTTCCATCGTCTTAATATTTTGTATCCCAATAGTTTCAGATACTTGTTGGTCGAAATGTCTGGAAATATATAAAACCATTTCATCTTCGCGCATGCTTGGCTTCAAATACTGTGCGTTGTTGTACATTTTCATTGCATATGCATTGAAATTTTCACTTTGGTTATAATCAAATTTCCCAAAGTATAGTTTCTCTCTGAAATTCGCCTGTAGTATCTCCCCCCAAAAATATTTTAAAAATTGATTTTCAAATTCTTCAAAATCAGCTATTTGTTCCTCTTTATTGCAAAACCACAATAAAGCATGTCCAGATAACATTCCTCTAGTAATGATTTATTTTTCTACAATGTCCCTTATTCCTCTCATCCTATTTTTGATCATTTTGATAAATACTTTTGGGTAAATTACATTTATATTTCCATCAAATTTCACCCCAAAGTCCATATTTCCAGTCTGTATCATTCCACCTCCATTTCGCTTAAGATTATCTTCTATTTCATTTACAGTTTCTTGTAATTTTCTATTAATTTCCTCCAATTCCTTGTTGAATAATTTATCTATATTTTCAGTCCTTTTTATACATGTTCCTGTTTGTTCTTCTATTCTTCCATTTAAGGCTTTAAATTTCTTATTTAAATTCTGTTCATACATTTGCATTACTTCTTCATTTGTTTGTCCTTATACTTTAATAGCCTGTATCGTTTCAATTATATTCTCATTTTGTTTCTCGACTTCTACTTGAATTACTCCAGATGAATTTTCTTCTAGGCATCTTCCTAATTCCTTAACATCTTCTACCACCTTCTTGTTAATATCTTCTCTGATTTTACTGCCAACTTCTTGAATTTCCATGCGTAAATTTTCATTCTGGCCCTTCATATCTTCTTTCACCTTTTCAATTTTCTTTCTAAATTCATTATTATTATTCTCTTCCCTAATTTTCTTAATCTCCTTCAAATTTTCAATTTTTCCTTCTTCTATTTTCTTTTCCAGTTTGTCCACGTTTCCGGTGATATGGTTAATATCCCCCTCAATCTCCTCCTTCATCTTATCAATCTTGTCATTTAAATATCCACTCATATTATTCATATCTTCACGCATACTAATCATATTCTCATTTTGTATGTCCATTTTTTCATTTAAATCTCCACTCATATTATTCATATTTCCCTGCATATTATCCATTTTCTCATTCAGTTTATTCATGTCCGCCTTCCTATTCTCCTCCATTTTATTCATGTACGCCATCCTATTCTCCTCCATTTTCAAAAAATATTGTTGCATCCATCGATCATTACTATTTGTTCTTCCTTGTGGTTCTTGTCTTCTATCCTTCTGTTCTGCTGCTTCATCTCCCGCTGTCATATCTCCTTCTAATTGTTCCCTCCCTTGTTCTAAGTACTGCACCTGAAAATCACCCATACTATGTCTTATTTCTTCTCTTTGTTCCTCAGGTCCACTTTCAACTCCTACCTGTTTACCATCCCTTAATGTCATTCTTCTTTCCATGGTCGATACTTAATTTCTTTATATTTATGCTAATAGTGACATCTATTTTTGCCCCACTTTGCGGCGCCAAATTATAAAATATGCAATATTCTTTAATTATATTTGCCCACGTTCGGGTGACAAATTATTGTATATATCTAATCTCTCCTATTTTTTTTACTTCGCAATTTGGGTTTAAGAACTATACTATTGTGAAAATACCTTTACCTCTAAATATAACCTATAAAATTTTTAATGACAGCAGTTGTCAAATTAATATGCCCGGCTAAATAAATATTAAATTTTATATTATGAAAGATAAATCAATACAACACCAATCAACTCACTCTTTTCTCAGGGAGGGATCAAAGATTTCAACTAATAATTCAAATTTGTAAATTTTCAATTAATATTCTAAATTACGTATCATACTATTCAAATCTACAGTAACTGTTTATCCAATACACTATAAGACAATTTAAAATATCTTATGACATATATGAATTTACTGTCAGGAGATTAACTAAATGTCACTTATTATACTAAATTTTCTATAGTATAAATATTATCAAAAATAATGAAAATGAATATGAAAAGAGAGCCAAAGAGATTTGGAATTCGAATTTATATAATATATTATCAAAATAACACTTACAAAAATTAAAACTCTTCAAAAAATATCATAAACGCATAAACAAAGATAGAATTTTCTATCAAACCCTAATATTAAAAACAATCTATATTAGAAATTTCCGATCTAAATAATTTAACCGAAAGTTCAAAATGTCTAAATTTATACTTGATATCTGTCAATGTAAAATACGTAAATTTTCTTGTAAATTGTCTGTTCCCAAAATTGTCTGCACTTGACGTAGAATTTTATATAAGTAACGTTACTATAATTTAATCATAAGATGCATCTATTTTCGAAATAATTTTGATCAAAGGCCTATTAATTCTCGAGAATAATATATAATATGGACTGGACTCACCAAACTGGATACTAGAAGATCTCGAACGTATTCTAAAACGTATTTTTAGAATAATTTAGAAAATTCGAAAAACACTTGCACTTTCGCGGTAATTCTTTGTGAATAGTACACGCACTGGCTTTACAAAAGGCAAGATATGTTGAACTGATAACGATTGTATAAATTCCCTAATATTCAAAACTAAATTTGAGACAACTCTTATTATGATGTTGTCTCATGGGGACTTCAAATTCAACTAACTAAAATGTTTCAATAAATAATTCTCTTCTCCTTTGGTTACCTAGCATTCTTTTTTTTCAAAAATTACAAATTTACGTTTTTATATACCAAGAGAGATTTTCATTATTTTATTTATAAGTGCCATTTGCTGTATTCTGGTTTTTCAAATCGTTTTAAAATCTATCTGTCATTAAGTCTATTCTGCAGTAATGTCATATGAAATTGAAATGTCAAATTTTATTAGTATATTGAACCTTTCAAATTATTGATAATACAGTAGTGTATTACTAGTATTACATCTAAATATTCATATTTTCTTTATTTCAATGTTTTCTATAGAATTTAGATAGAGGATATGTATTAAATCCCCCTAATGAAAGAATGATAAATCGATCGATTTAGATAGAGGATATGTATTAATATATATATATATATATATATATATATATATATATATATATATACATATATATATATATATGTATACATATATATATATATACATATATATATATATATATATATATATATATATATATATATATATATATATTTAGTTAACATACACGGTGGGCTCCTCCCATGTTAAATCTGAGGTATAAGTGAGCTCCGCGGTAAAATGGGCTACGGTATACGGAGCCCAGTTTACCAAGTCCTAAAAAAAGCACCAGCTACCTTATATTTATGTCTTGATTGATTTGGCATAGTTTTTAGAAGGAGCTAATTTTGGCCGTTTCCGTGAATTTGTATATTTTTGTAGTGCGCGTGTATATTTCTAGATGGCGATATGTTGAAAACTTGATGTACATTTTATGTTATATTTGTAGGTATAAGTAGGATCCGATAACTTTGGCACCACTGCAGTTGAGTACCCCATCACTGTAGCGGTCAGGGTGAGCCCCTTCTAGTATTATTCTACTAAATTGGTGAAGAATTACATCATCGGTTATTTCTTGTTACAGTTAAAGTATTATTCAAGAAAATCAAAGCGACACGAGTCTATTTTTGAATATATATTTAGGAATGAGATACGTATACCATGCAAGGGCTCTCAAGTAATTTGACATTTTAAACGATTCGGTAACGGGAGCTTTGGAGTTGGCTGTTTTTTGTTTTAGATATGAATGCAAATTATAATTACTTTAATTCATTCAGATAACATAACTCTGTCATTTTGAATCTTGAAAGTAATTTCAATAAAAATATTCAAAACGCTTCAGTTACATTGTAGATCTTATTGACTCGAGGCTATAACTATTTTTGTTATATTGTAAATAGAAAGTGTGAAATTAATAATCTACTTTTTCGGCTTATAATTTTACTGATTTAATACATAAGTTCGTCTTGAATTTAAAAATGGCTGAGTAATCACGACGTATTTCATTGGCTTTTTGTTCCCATTTAGGTTTGAGTTCAATTTGGCATATAGATTCTGGTTTTTTTTCTTATGTTTATAGATTATATCTACCGGCTTTAATTTTATGGCAAGATATACTGAATGAATAAAACCAAATATTACGTTAATTACATATAGAGACTGTTGGACGATACCAAAAAAGAAGGACAATTACCTAAGCTGAAGCCTTCGGATATCCTAAAAATTTTCTTAGAAATACTCTAGTCTCTCAGACTTTCCTCAGGAACTAAGTAGAAAAAAGGAGGTATAATAGATCTCTTATGTCTCAGTGAATGTCACCCCAGTAAACATTCATACATACACGATACCAAAAATTATTTACTAAATATATCTAGTTTTCGTCCTAACTGAGCTAGAGTTTTTTCCACCTCTAGCTTTTATTTCTTGTACACATACGATGTAAACATCAAAAGTCTTTTACGCGATTTTCGTTTATTTCATATAATTTTCATGCTAGCATTTTAAGTTGGCGTCCTGAAATTATGAGAATTTTAAGTGTTCAAACACAACAAAAATTCAATTTGTTTATAAATACCATAACAAACATTATACTTGTTCAGCCCCAGTGTATTTTAAGAGCTGAAAACTTATCATGCTTAGCTACACTGATTCTTAAAATGGGAAATACTAAGAACAAATTATTAATTTCTGAAGGTTAGCATCCAAATTATAGCATGATCTTGATAAACACTCTTCTGTTTTTGTTGATTCGACATAATTTTGGGAATACTAATCTAAATAAAAATCGAGAGCTTCCGTTCGAATGCTTTGATAAATTGACTTTTAATATAACATTCCATTGACCAATGAAATTTCATGAATTTTAAATTAAACCAATCGGAAATAATTAATAGCGACTATTGCACTTGAGCAAATATTAGCGACTACAGAAATAGTAACTTTCTTTTGGAAACGTTGAGTATAACTTCAAATGATTCTGACAATTTTGGCAGTAATTAAATTGTCATATCATGATAGAATTTGTCCACGGCTATTTGATAATTGATAATGTTCACATTTTACGTGTGGAGCTTCCTAAGAATGATGACGTTCGTTATTCACTACTCAATACTAAGTATTGATGATCAACAAATCCCAGACAGGCCGTCGCAGGGTGAGTTGCCGCGATTACAATACAGCTGCTAGCTACTATTTTAATTATTATACTGAATTAAAATTACCAGAAAGTTTAATATGAAAAACGAATCAGACGGTGAAATGAATGTTACCCCGCCGAACATAAGGGAAGGAGCACAAATATGTAGGCTCATTAGCTTGTACCCGCGACTTCGTCGACGTAGATTGTCAAGTTAAATATTATGCTGATATGTAACTTATCTTGCTACAAAAAATTCGTTGTATTTTTTTTAATTCGAACAAATTCAATATTTAAAACGAAGCAAAGTGGTATTTTATTATTATATATTATTGTGAATTTAAATAAATTTTTGCAATTATACATATCCACACATGTAGTAGTGTGTGTGCGCAACATAAATTTAGTTCAGCTCGTAAGTTTAAAAAACTTCCAAACTGTTTACTTTTTTTAACTTTACTACTTCATATCTAGCAAACTAGTGTGAATATACCATACCAAAGTCCCAAAAAATGGACGCCTCTTTGCATAAAACAGCGCGATATCTTTTCAGTATAAATAGCAGTTATTTCGGGCTCCAGTGTACAAGCATGTACTGTACAAGGCACGTGGTTAGAAACATTTATTGTATGATTGTTATCTGTATTGTGTCAGAATGTCCACAATGAGATTTCGATTTAAGAGAATATTAAATTTGGCTTTAAATCGGGTTTCAGATTGTAAGTATTTTTACAAAGTTTAATTTATATGATAGTGTGTGATTATTACTGAGAATTGGATTTAAATTAAAGTATTATGTATTATGGAATATCAACAATACCTCTTTTGTTATCATCAATCAATTCTAAATTATTTTGAATAGAAACTCCTAAAATAATTGGTGTACGGAAGAACAAAATAAATAAATGATTATAACCCATTTATTTCAATCGAATTTGACAAAATTGGTTGATTTTTTTACCAAATGAATAACAAATCGGATAGTTTCAAATCTCTTTACGGAGATATCCAACAATTTCATCATTTCAGTTCAAAAGATTTAACAAGGTATTTAATTTCTATAGTGATAAAGTGAAACAGAATTTTAATTTTCCTTCGACCACGAGATAATTTTAACAAATTATGTAGCATCTGTATATGCTTTTTATGGGGTATTCCATTTAGAATTGTCCATATGGTAACTGGAGGTACCTATACCTCCTTACCGATACACAGAAAGTTTTATTATTAAATATTATAAAACGCTTTAGTCCCGTTGTTTTGACACCTTCCAATATTTTTTACATACTTGGCAAACAATTGACATATGCATTTAGTGGTAACATATTTCCGCTATAACCAGAGGCGTCCAGTAGGATAGAATAAAAATAATAGTTTTTAATGTATATCATCTTAGAGTGAAAATTTGATAAAAATCAATATGAAAAGATCATTCGAGATGGAATCAACTAAAACTTATAAATTTCATAACCAAATTAGCAAAATTGTGTTGACTAGTGCGAAATAAGAGATAAATATAAAATTAGCTATTATAAACATTCCATTTAATCTCGAATAACTTGAAAACATCGTACTGTATCGCATAGAGACAGGAGGTTAATACTTACGTAGAAAGTAACGGAGTATCGAATGAAACATGCTGAAATCATTTTTACGATATTGGCGTAGATTGTAGGGGGGAAAAGAAGTATTTATCCCTACCGCATACCTCTAGTGATAGAGGAAAATTATATTATACCACTAATTGAAGTATCCCAATATATAAAAAGTAGAAGGTGTAAAAACAGTGGACTACAATCATTTAAAATATTTATGATATAACACCCTAGATCTCAGTAAGAAGGAATATTTTACTGAAGTGTTCTCGAATCTTCATATTTTGTGCTAAGGTTTCTCCAGTTACTATATGGACAATTGTTAATGAACCACCCTGTATAAATATGACTGTTGTACAAGTGAAAAACACCATTATTTACGATAACGTCAAAATTTCACTAAATTATGTTAAATCTGACGTTTTTACGTAGATGTGAGAGGTTCTGTGTTTGCCTGTATTTAGTTTATGTAGCTTTAGTTACCTAGAACGATCGGAATAAATAATTCAGTAAAAAAAATGAAAAACTGTTCCCTGAACTTTTATAAGTGAGAATGATAAAAAGGTTTATGGTAACCCTGAAAAATATGGTGGGTTAAGGGTTGATGTATGCGGTTGGAAAGGAATGAAAAATGGTATTCCTGCTATTTACAGTGAAAGGTAAAGTCGTACGAATAAATATCCAGTGGAATAATTGTAGATACTAAAAAAGTCTACAATTCTTCAAACATATGCTTGAATCTTCTTTTTTTGTGTTGTTTTTCTTTGTCGTGAAAATAATTTAATGTTGACGAAATTAAGTATACGAGTATGTACACTATTTCATATATCAAATGAAATTATTTTAGTGAAAACAATTAATAAGCTTGCGAGATATTCATTTTTTCTGGTCTGAAACTGAAGTAAATTGAATTGTGAAATATTATGGTACAGAGTGACCATAAACATCCGTCTTAAGCGCAACAAAGCGGTAAAATAAAAGGTAATTTGAAGATAGGGCGTAGCAAAATGACTATTAATATACAAAAAAGTATGTTTGCCATTTAAAAAAACACAGTTATTACTATTATTCATTATCCAAAATTTACGTTAATTATTCTTCACCCTGTATAAAAAATTAAACACGTTTTTCTGGGATATTATTGAGTTACCTAACAGTGACCGATGTAGATGGTGGAAATTGAATAATTATAATTTATCATGAAATTTATAGCTTATAAATAACAGTCAAACGGGAATTTCCGTAATAAAACTATTATTATCTCGCCATAAGACTAAAGTATATTACTTTGTCATGATAAGTTGTTGATAATTATATCAACAATTTAGAAAGTTAAAAATATACTGGGTTTTTTATTTGGAATAACGAAGTGGACTGCAACATAAGTATGAGTATGAATCAAATAAATCATAATATATTAGGGGTAAGCTGTTTTTACTTAATAGCCGATAAATATTGAACATTTTGTTCATAACTATTATAGATGAGAATATTTTCTTGATTCATACTTTTTTCATAAGTCGGGTTTCAGTTTTTGAATTTACTTTTTATTCCGTATGCGATTACATCCTCTGGCGGTTACTTTCAATATACTTTTTTAATTTTGAAATGTAGAGTCATGGGTTATCTGTTTACAGAATACAGCAGGATCTTTTAAATTTGCACACCGACTAAAGTTGTGCAGATTAATTATGAGTAATTAATCTCGTGTACTGACAAGAAGTGTGAATACTAAAACAATCGTTAAAATTCATAAAATTTAAAAATGGAAACTCAATTGACATAAAACATAAAATTGGTAGTTTTGACAAAAGTTTGATACTGTATTATTTTCATAAACGATTTAAATTGTCTAATTTAATAAAAGACATTGTTCGTTAGCACTGGACAATATCTCAGTAACACAGAAACATCTGGTTATGAATATTTACCACCTGAGGAAAGTTTTTTTCTAATAATTCAAATAGAGAAAACAATCTTTTTGACTCATCAGAGCGTATCACGATCCCACAAAATAAGGTGCCGTTGACAGCCTATGCCGTTTTACAAAACTCTTCCTTGGATTTCCACTACAATTTCAAAAATGAAGTCGTAACACGTGATTTAAAACTGGGAGATTCTACGTTTTAAAAAAATAACGATTCACATATAGAACAGATGTCGTTTTCATTTGAATTTGATCCAGTATGTTCTTTCATATCCGAAAATAATTCATCACTTAAAAAGTAAAACATACAGCACTGGATAGTTCAACAGAAAAAACGAAACCTCTTGGTTCTGATTAATTTGATGTTCAATGTTTTTTATTCTTAGACAAGAGTTCAAAACTACGAAAACACGCTTTGGATCAAATTTGACGTCATGGAGACTTTGTAACGATATAATTCCGATTAACGAAAACAAGAAAAGCAATGTGAACCGTAGTATATCTTGTAAATTTTGCAAAGGGTATTATACCAAAAAGTCTTCAAGGCGGCACGTAAAAAAATGCCCTTCTAATCCTGATGTCAAAAAACCTTTAAGATCACATATCGAAGGTTAAACGGTTATGGCTGGTCCTTTATGCCTAAGACTGAGCGGAGTTCTAAACACGTTGACAGATATTTATTATTATTGCTAAAATAGACCTAACAATATGTACGATACAAGCCGTTAAATTGGAAAGTAGCGGTTTATCGAAGGTACTATTTCGTTTATTATTAATACTTTGCAGGGCTGTTAATCCTTACCCATGCGGCATTAGTTTTAGACTGATTTTTGACCCAAAAATATGGATAGTTATAGGGTTAGTGAACAAATATTTGAAATGAAATTCTTACTAGCTCTTATTTTTTGCTATTTTCTGCAATACTATTTCATACAGTGTGAGATAAAAAATAGAGGACGGTAAATATTCCGAAGTTGCGATTATCTTATAAATGATCCTATATTTAGAAATTCCGTCGGTATATTTCTGCATTTTTGTGTTAATACTGTTAGTATTGTTACTTGTTAAATTCTTCTATTTTTGAGATATACATTTTTAAAGTTAGTGCCAATCAAGATTTTACTCACGTCAATAATTACCGTGTAATACAAAATACATAATATACTTAACTTCTTGTATATTATACAATTGTATATATAAATAAAAAGAGGCAGGTATTTAATGGATATTTTTAAAATAACATGCTAAATACATACAGTGGCTTTTTAATTTTTTTATACTTATACTTATAAGTGATATTTAATAGCTATGTGTAAAGCAATTCTGCGGTGTTTTTCATTTACGATTTTAGCCACAATTCTTAAATGTTCTAGTTTTTGACACAGGAGCTATTGAGAACTTATTTATTCCACAGTTGATCACTCATACGAAGAAAACAATTTAAAAAGCGGTAAATTAATTCAATAATGGATTTGAATCACTGAATATTACTTAAAAAATACCTTTGTTATGTGTTGAGCATGTTAATTTAAAAAATACCCATTAATTACTTATATCATATATTTAAGAACACTCTGTATAAATAAGTATATTTTTATATCATTGTGTGATCTACAATAACTGCATCTAAAATATATTTTCTATTTTGTATTACACGGGGAATTATCATAAAAAAATCTTAATTGTTCATGACTTTAAAAATGTATATTTTAAAAACTGATCATAGGCAAATCTTAAGAATTCAACACTTTCATTGAGTACTAAAACTAATAACAAAAACTTACAGGCATTAATCACCAGTCTTAGAATTAAGCTGAGACTGTCAGCAATATAAGTAACTAGATCTTGTACAAATGCATATCAAGTTTCCAAGGAAAGATACCAGTCACCACTTTCCATAAAAAGTGCAGGGTCCATATTCGGATCAGCTATTAATACAAAAAGAATTTGGTGTGCATAAAATGGGAAGGAGAAAGTAGCATATTCTTGTAAATGCATCAATCAATAATGTAAATGTATATTTCCATGAACATATATAATATAAGCTAGACTATTGAGCTTATTTTCGTCAACAGATTTTTATATGATATGCAACTATTATAATTTATAGATATCATTACTTTTTAAATATTTCATGTTATAAACAATCTCAGTCTCTTTAATATAAGTTAATTGTTTTTAATTTATAATTTTTTTCTCATAGTTGTTGTTTCAAATTAACAATTGCAGTCTCAGATTAAAATTTCTTACGAAGAAAGCCGATTGCAATCGTTTTATAGCATGGCAATACCTAACTGGCAATTACACTTTTGATTGTATGTATTAACTGGCCGATAGTATATGTGGCATCGCCGCAAGGAGTCCATATTACCTGAAATGTATCATATACGGAGCCTACATTGCTTTTGAAGTATGGAAATATACACCAACGGAGCCTACCGTAACCGCTACATATAACGGATCCCAATACGACGTCAACTTATATAGTGCTATACATGAAATATACGCTAGGAGCCCAAATTAGACTACAGGTATAACGGAGTTCACAATAGCCTGCAACAGTATATATATATATATATATATATATATATTGTAACGAGTTATTCGTTACCAAGAGGTTAGTTTGTGTCACCAGGTATATTTTCATTTGATAGTTTATGTCACCGAGTATATATTAATTTTCATTATGTATCACTCAATACATATTCGTTTCTCTGTTATATTTTCATTTGATAGTTTATGTCACCGAATATATATTTAATTAAAACTATTTCATAGTTTATGTCGCCGAGTATATTTCCATTTTATTAAGTATCACCTGTTACGTATTCGTTCCTTTGTATACAAAACATTTCTTTTAGTTTATGCCGCCAACTGTATTTTCATTTGTTAGTTTATGTCACCGAGTATATATTTAATTTAAATTATTTCATAGTATATATTTAATTGATATTATGTATCACCCGTCACATATTCGTTTCTTTATTTATAAATCATTTAATATTTTATGCGCCGAGTATATTTTCGTTTTAAAGTTTATGTCGACGAGTATATATAATCATTTGTATATTGACTTATAATTAGGGTGAAGTATTGTAAATCTTCGTGAATATTTTATTTTATTTTATCCCCTGGTTTCGGGGTAGAACCAATTGTTGTAACATGTTAATAGTTATTCAAAATTCTGATATTTTTATTTCTTTCCCGGTTGCGATGGAGAAATCATATTTTTCTGGGTGAAGTATTTATCTCGATTTTAAAACCCAACATTTGAATGTACTGGTCTCCCCACTGCAACGAGTTAGGTATGGGTAGAAGTACGCAGGTCAAAGTAATCGAGAGAGATTGAAATATCCGTTTGCGCCAGGCATACATATACGATAGGGCTCCCGGATATTTTAAATCTTGAGTTCCCAGTTGCAATACTTTTTCCGAGTTTCCTTTTTGTGTGTTTGGTTGACATTCGTTCCGTTCCCTTTTCATAGTGGGCTTTGTTAATAATAGTTCCGTTTTTTTAGTATATTTTTCTTCAGTTTTGCAAGGAAAATTCCTGATTGAAATATCCGTTTGCGCCTGGCATACATATACGCTAGGGCTCCCGGATATTTTAAATCTTGAGTTCCCAGTTGCCATACTTTTTCCGAGTTTCCTTTTTGTGTGTTTGGTTGACATTCGTCCCGTTCACTTTTTTTTATAGTGGGCTGTGCTAATAATAGTTCCGTTCTTTAGTATATTTTTCTTAAATTTTGCAAGGAAAATTCCTGATTGAAATATCCGTTTGCGCCAGGCATACATATACGCTAGGGCTCCCGGATATTTTAAATCTTGAGTTCCCAGTTGCAATACTTTTTCCGATCCCCTTTTCGTGTGTTTGGGTGACATTCGTCCTGATCCCTTTTTTATAGTGGGCTTTGTTAATAATAGTTCCGTTCTTTAGTATATTTTTCTTCAATATTGCAACGAAAATTCCTGATTGAAATATCCGTTTGCACCAGGCATACATATACGCTAGGGCTCCCGGATATTTTAAATCATGAGTTCCCAGTTGCCATACTTTTTCCGAGTTTCCTTTTTGTGTGTTTGGTTGACATTCGTCCCGTTAACTTTTTTTATAGTGGGCTGTGTTAATAATAGTTCCGTTCTTTAGTATATTTTTCTTCAATTTTGCAAGGAAAATTCCTGATTGAAATATCCGTTTGCGCCAGGCATACATATACGCTAGGGCTCCCGGATATTTTAAATCTTGAGTTCCCAGTTGCAATACTTTTTCCGATTTCCTTTTCGTGTGTTTGGGTGACATTCGTCCTGTTCCCTTTTTTAAAGTGGGCTTTGTTAATAATAGTTCCGTTCTTTAGTATATTTTTCTTCAATTTTGCAAGGAAAATTCCTGATTGGAATATCCGTTTGCGCCAGGCATACATATACGCTAGGGCTCCCGGATATTTTAAATCTTGAGTTCCCAGTTGCAATACTTTTTCCGATCTCCTTTTCGTGTGTTTGGGTGACATTCGTCTCGTTCCCTTTTTTTATATTGGGCTTTGTTAATAATAGTTCCGTTCTTCAGTATATTTTTCTTCAATTTTGCAAGGAAAATTCCTGATTGAAATATCCGTTTGCGACAGGCATACATATACGCTAGGGCTCCCGGATATTTTAAATCTTGAGTTCCCAGTTGCAATACTTTTTCCGATCTCCTTTTCGTAGGTTTCTTAATATTAGTTCTGTTTCTTTAGTAATAGTTGCAATACCTTTCCCGATTTATCTCTTAAATTTAGAATTGCCGTTCTTTAAGAAACTTTTCCGATTTTAGGGAGAATCTGTGTTAATTCTAGATTCCCCTCCCCCGCTTTCGTTACCTCCACCGAATTTTGTTTTAGTGGGTTTTTCTTGAGATTTGTTCCGTCCTTTGATACCCTTCTCGACTTTGTTCAAATTTTAGTGAGTTATTGACAGTTTAAGTCTAGAGCGCCGATCTCTAGTAGTGTTTTCCCGACCTGATAGTTTTTTTTCAGTAACGCCGGACCCGTTCGTTACATAAGGGTCTATCAAATACTTGAATGGAAAGACCACCACGCTTAACATAGTTTTGCTTGCTTTTTTTTACCGCTTCTTTTATTTGCATGAACGCTATTTTATAATTACAAACCACTCTCGCTTATGTCCTGCCTGCTTCGTCGCTAATAATACATATGTGCTTTTGAGTATTGTTTATTTTGTATATATAACGGCTGGGTAGAAAGGTTTACTGTAATAAAACTGAAATAAACCTGTGTTGTGGTTTATTGACCTATTATAGACTAGTATTTCCTTATGGTAGCGTAGTTGTTTGGCGGCACGAGTTTTAGCTTCTCCGTAGTGTGGATCAGGATAATAGTATTTATTTCAGGACGACTAGCGAGAACAATTTGTTATATATATTTAGCAACCTCCCGAATTTTGACGACAATAGACTCCTGGAATTTACCGTACCTCCATCTGAGGCTACCTTTCGACGAGTGAAGTCGAGGGCCAGTGGAGACAACCACGTTAAAAATCTGGCGCCCGAGAAAGTGTAAGTTTTCAAAGGTGTCAGAAGTGACATTTCCGAGGCGTTGCACGCGCAGTGCAGCGCGCAGACGACGCCTTAGGGAGGAAAACGGCGTCACAATATATATATTTATATTATTTAGAAAATTTATTTTATCGTTGTATGTACCTTTCCTGTAGGCTCCATTCATGATATATAAATTTTGGTCTTATATATATATATTATAATTAAATATTCCTATAATTTATAATTTCTTTATATATAAATGTTGTTTTAAATTGAATTAATCTATACTTGACTTGAATTGAATGAAATTACCTTCGGCTAGCTCGGTTCGAATAGATTGTATTATTATCTCAACTTATTTAAATACAGTCGGAAGCATGAAAACTCCTCCCTTTCAGTTCTGGATGTATATAAATCTATATGTAAGTTAAATTTCAATTATTTACTTCAGATGAATATCAAATAGATAGAATGAAATACTCAAGTTCTAATGAAATTATTAAGGACATGAATACAAATAAAAATGCCAAAACTTCTAGAAAATTTTTTTTAATAAATTGGTACGATAAAAAAAATTGTATTCTTATGACATCAAAAATCTCTCATACTCCTGCATTCTATGCAATCCTTCATACAGAATATTTTAGTAGATTGCGTCGGCGCATCAGTACAACGCATGCGCTTCTAGAGTTCCAAACTACACTTACATGCTATTCACAATCAATGCTGTATGTGTGAACTGTTTATACACTTTAGCGTTCTAATAGTCGTTGAAAATTTTTATATATATTATCAGAATTATAACAATACAATTACATACATATATCTACAAAATTGTGAGAGATGTGAGATGTGAATAGTGATAGATCGAAAGTTTAAACATGCATCAGAGTGAAATAAGAGTTGGAAATTTTATGATCATTTATGAAGCACGTGAATATTTAATGGAATAATTTAATCGAACAAGTAAGTACTCTAATAATTATGATAAAACAAAATGCATGGATATCCATGGATAATATATGATTTGCATTATATTATATTGTTCTAGGCCTTTTTATGATTTTATTCTCTGAACGTTCTAATTATTTTTTATAGTTCACTGTTTATATATATGGAATTCCAAATTTTATAATTAAAAAGCACAGACCTTAGTTCAAATCTTCGGTACCTTGAATGCAGCCAGCGTCTCTAAACTCTTGCAGATCTCTCATCGGAGAGATGCCCCTTTCTGATCACTTCTCGTTTATCACTGTTTAACCAACACTTATATAATTATTTCTTAACCTTTTTGTATTAATATTTTACTTTTTAACAATAATTTTCTCAAATATAGATAGAAGAGATTCATACAGACGCTTCCTCTTCCATACCACCAACTACACTCCTTTTTGTTTTCCAAAATCAACAAACTTTTTCCTTGGAAAATTCATAGCTTGCTTATTATGGTTTTTGTTACACAAATTGTCGATTGTCATGTCTTTTAGTTACTAAATGAAAATATTTAACTAACCTGTCCTGAAAGATAACCACGCTTATTTCTGTCTTTGAATATTGTCTTTGGGATCCTATTAAATGTCTTTTTTTGTATTCCCATTGCAATTTTCATCATAATTACCTTTTTAAGGTATTCTTATTAACATTAGTTTTTTACAAAATCTACAACCTAAATTATTGATTGATATATATGTAATTGATTGTTTTCAAATTCTTGAATTTTTACTATTTTTCCATACATAAACTATTGATAATTTCCGAATTCATTGTTATTGTTCTTCATAAAATAAATAATCAACAAATTTAAGTTGGCAAGAAAATCACCAGATTTTATTACTTCCGGTCTATGAAACGTATTTCTTTGTCATATTAATAGGCTGTGTTCCATATATCATTTATCAGAAAGATTTTAACCCTTTGTTTAAATTTTCAACTTTTTCTGTAAACACCTGTAAATATTGATAATCAATTATTGATATGAATATTAAATTGTGTTATTTCAGGTTTCACATTACACTAATTTTCATTTAAACTGACACTTATATGGCAGCGTTCAGAGTAATTTGGAACTTATTGACATTGACGTAATCCTGGAATTAATTATTAAGGTAAAATTTTATACTTATATCACCAATGTTATGTTTATAATTTTTATTCATCATTCTTTTAATAACGAATTTTATCAAAATCTGACCATATTTTGTTTATTTCATTCTATCTATTGAATTTAGACATGATTTTTCTGTGACTTTTATAATGTGGTTGTGTCTACTGACACACCTTCCGTAAGAAGTAGTTTAATAAACTAGGAGACTAGTTCAATATATATATATATATATATATATATATATATATATATATATATATATATATATATATATATATATATATATAAAGACAAGTAATCACGGCTGAACTTTATATATATATATATATATATATATATATATATATATATATATATATAAAGACAAGTAATCACGGCTGAACTATTAACAAACAAAATTGAAAATATCAGGGGGATTGCAGCCTAAATAATATTTATATTCTTCAGGAGGGATTTTAGCTAAGTATTAATTTTATGTTGTTAATTTAAACTCAATTTTGCAATTTGTCAATTTTTCAGTGTTTCAATTTTTTCAATTTTTTACTTGTTCACTTTTTCAATTTTTTGGTTTCCTATTGCATTTCAATTCAATGTTGAGGCATTGATTTCAACTTTAACTTAAGTCGGATGTGATTACTATGTATCCTGTTTTCTTTGATTTCTTATAATTCTAACATGCAACCTTGAAAAAGAAAGAAATAGTCTTTCGAAAGCGCTCGGTTTTGTATAACAAGAATATAAATATTATTTAGGCTGCAATCCCCGTGATATTTTCAATTTTGTTTATATATATATATATATATAATATATATTATTATATATTCTATATTCTTTAATAATATTTGCCCCACGTTCGGGTGACAATTATTATATATTCTACTATGTTTTAATTATATGAATATGAATTTATATGATGTGAATTTTATTTGTTGCTGTCGTTACAATTTGTAATAGTAACTGCACTAATGTGAAAACACCTTTGCCGCTAAATATAACCTAATAAATTTTATGACAGCAGTTGTCAAATTAATATGCCCGGCTGAGATAAACATAAAATTTTATATTATGAACGATAAATCAATATACAATCAATTAACTCACTCTTATCTCAGGGAGGGATCAAAGATTTCAAATGAGAATTCAAATTTATAAATTTCCAAATTACGTATTGCACTATTCCAAACCTAAAATAACTGTTTGTCCAATACACTATAAGACAATTAAATTCTTATGACATATATGAAATTTACTGACAGAAAATTAACCAAATGTCACTAATTATACTAAATTTTCTCTAGCATGAAAATTATCAAATATAATGAGAATGAATATAAAAAAAGAACCAAAGAGATTTAGAATTCAAATTTATATAATATATTATCAGACAACAATTACAAAATTAAACCTTTTCAAAAAATATAAACGCATTAACCAAACATAGAACTTTCTATCAAACCTTAATATTGAACAACCTATAATTAGAAATTTCCTATCTAAATAATTTAACCAAAAGTTCAAAATGTCTACTATTATAATTGATATATGTCAATGTAAAATGCGCAAATTTCCTTGTAAATTGTCTGTTCCAAAATAGTCTTCACTTGACGTTGAATTTTTTTATATAAGTAACGTTACTATAATTTCAAAGTAGGTATTTAATCATAAGATGCATCTATTTTCGAAATAATTTTACTAAAGGCCTATTAGTTCTCGAGAAATAATATAGATAATATGGACTGGACTCACCAACTAGGTTCTGGTAGACTCGTTCGTATTCTAAAACGCTTTTTAGAATTTCAGGAACAACTTTTCTAAATCAATAATTTAGAAACCGTAAAAACCACTCGCACTTTAACGTTGTAATTCTTTGTGAATAATACACGCACTGGCTTCACAAAGGTAAGATATGTTGAACTGATAATAATCATACAAATTACTCTGATATGCTGAAATGAATTTGAGACAACTCTTATTCGATGTTGTCTCGAGAGAATCTAAAAAATCAGCTCTATTTTAAATAAATTTGAGACAACTCTTATTTGATGTTGTCTCTTGGGAATATCAAAATCAACTAACTTTCAAATAAATTTGAGAGAACTCTTATTCGATGTTGTCTCGAGGGAGATTCAAAATCAACTAACTGAACTGTTTCAATAGATAATTCTCCTCTCCCTTGGTTACCAAAATTTCTTTTTTTTTTTAAAAATACAAATTTATGTTTTCATATACAAAGAGAGATTTTCATTGTTTTAGTATAAATGCCATTTTGCTTACAGAGACATCTGTATTCTTGTTTTCAAATCGTTTTTAAATTCTATCTATCATTAAGTCCATTCTGCATTAATGTCATAAGAAATTGAAATGTCAAATTTTATTGGTATATTGAACATTTCAAATTATTGATAATACAGTGTGTATCACTAGTATTACAACCAAATAAGCACATTTTCTTTATTTCAATGTTTTCTTTATAATTTAGATAGAGGATATGTATTAAATCCCCCTAATAAAAGAATGATAAATCGATTCTTGTATGTAATTATAATTTATCTTCCACAATTGTCAAATATCATACTATTATCTTCGTAACATAGTAATATCGTTCAAATAATTATTAACATATCTCTAAAAAAAATTATCTTCAATCAAATTAAACAATTATTCCTAATTCCCATAAAACTTCTTAAATCTACTATATCTATTAAAATTTCACGTAACATAATTGCATTTGTTCAAAGTTATGTATAATATTTATATACCTGTTCTATATTTAAAACTCCTCTTTCATTCCCGGTAGTGGGGTCTAATAATTGGTAACTATTTTGTGCTCCTTCGTTACCTACCACATAAGGTCCCTCAAACGGTAGCAATAATTTTGCGCAACTATTCTCTGATCATTTTGCAACTAGCAATGATCTTACAATCACCAATTCTCCTTTTTCAAAAACGATCTTCTTTTTATTTTTTTGGTTCATCCTTTTAATGTATTTTTTAGGTTGCTTCTGCAGTCTTTCATTGACCTTATTCAAAACATTTTCCATTTCCAATTTTCGATTCACTACCCATTTTCTTTGGGGTATTGTGCCAGTAAATAAATATTCTGAGCATTCATATGTACCACCATGATGTGTTTTCTTTAGAATTTAGATAGAGGATATGTATTAATATATATATATATATATATATATATATATATATATATATATATATATATATATATATATATATATTATTGTGATAAGTAGGGGTTTAATTTTATTGTTTCAATGTTTTCTTATTAATAGACTTTCTCTATTTGCCCTACGTTGGGCCGACAAATTATTGTGGATAAGAATGGTGATAGAAATTTCAATGTTTGAATACTATGAATTATCAATTTTAGTTTGCCCGGTATATTATAAAATTATTAAAATAGTTTGTAAAGTAATTATACCTTTGCATGGAAGACTCTACAATCTCAAAGTAGGGTTCAAGTATTTAAAAAAGAAACAATTTTAATATCAAATATGAGCGCCAAAGTTATATAAAATCCTTACATTTTAATAAAGAAATTTTGTTAATCAAAAAATATACTTGCTCTTATTATTTCTAAATAAATTCTAGAGACGGTCCTGTCTGCTTAATTTCGAACCTCTCCAACGATTCATAGACGTCAGGTTAATACTGCTATCTGTTAAAAATAGATGGAGCAATCACCAAGGAATGAAAAGTCTCAACAATGTAATTTCAAAATGTTTTTCAAAGGGAAAAACGTTATTTAATGTTGTGAAAACAAATACATCATTCTTTTACAAATAAATTGTGAAAATAAACTATCTAAGATGGTCATTCATTCAAACAAACCATACACTCAGGTGAAATATTACTTCTATGTGCGATTACAAAATAGGCAACCTCTTATACAAATTTGCAAACACTAATTCTGTTACACATTGTCTATGCAATAAGATGGCGAAAACTACGGTGATGAAAACTTATGAATTATCAAAGTTCATTTCTTTGCACAAAACCGGTGAGTTTGTTTAACCTTTTTTATATATAAATAAAATAGTTTTAAATACCTGTTCACTGTATCGTTTTAGTACTCTTCAATTATTGATTTTTTAATCTTGTTTTAGGTTACCTTCTGGAATACCCAATAATCCGTCTAGCCTGGACAAAAACTATAATTGGTTCCACATTCCATCCATATCAGAAAATTCTAGATGAATCCCATAATACAGTACTTTCTGAAAGGTATTGTGGAGACATTTTCGACAATACAATATTTCACTTGGTTAAATTAATGAATTTAATGGTCAGTACATTATTATATTTTCTAATTTTCTTGTTAAATTATATTTATCTACTTGATTAATTACATTACTAAGTTAGTTTTAAGGATAATGTATTTATTTCTATAATTACCAAACCAAATTGTTGTTTTCCAAAAAGTTTAAATAATTTTTCTCAAAAATTTTGCTTCTTCCACATTCACCGATACCGAAAGAAAAGACTACTTAGTGAATAGTGTACATTATCAACAAAATTGTTTTATTCAATTTTTTTATTATTAATCTGCTTGTCGCTGATGAAAATATTTCAAGTGTATTCTACCAATCAAAATTGGCTATAAAAATTCTTATTGAAAAGTTTCACCTCAAGTTGTAGATCGTCCATCTATCCTTTTAAAACATTCTGTTTTAAGTTTTTAAATGATTAAATCCCATATATTATTCCCTTTAAATTGTATTTCAAAATATTTATAAATGAGAGTTCTTAATTTCAATAATATCTATACGGAATGACAACTCATTTCACAAATGTCATGCTCTATGAAATTAATGCTATTATTTGACTTCCTACCTTGACATGTATTAAATAATTACATAATCTTATTAGAAAACTTCTTTCAATATCTAATATTTACTTTTTTAAAACAAATCATAGTATTATTTTACTTTTACAATGAGAAAAATGGATTGTTATTATTTATATGGAACAACGTTCAAAAATTCTCTCTCTCAAATATTAAAATCATGTTATTTTATTTCACATATGTATTTATAAAGCGTATTTAAAATTTCCTCCACAATTCTACAGCTTGACTCTTGTCTACTTTCTCTATTTAAAAGTGAATAGTACAGATTGTCTTCATTTCAAACTATTTTTTAAAAAAAATTCATATTCTAAAATTTTGTACTTGCTTACAGTGTGTAGTCTTTTATTCCATAATTTAGTATACAGAGTGTTGCAGGTTTCTCTCTATGTGAATATATATATATATATATATATATATATATATATATATATATATATACCGGGTGGCCCACCACATTCGCCTCAGTATTTCTACGAGAAATGAAGAGTTATGGGAAAACATTTAGTACAGTCATATGTTATTTTGAAATATATAGGGTGATCCCCAAAAAAATAAAATACCAAAGTTATATTTTTTCTTATATAACACCCTATATTTTTTCATATTTTTAAATACTATAGACAAAATAAAGGTGAAATACTATTATATTTCCCATACTTTCTGAGAAATTTGAAAATACAGACCATAATTTGGAAATTGTTTTCACCCTGTACTGTATGAAGAGCAGCTTGTGATTAAATGTGCTGCTTAGCTCAAAGGTTAGAATTAACTACTACATGAAATTTTTAATGCAACATTATACAGAGTGGCAAAAAAAATTGCCTCAAAGTTTGGACACATTTAATTAAATAACTTCTTAAAGTTGAATGGAACACCCCGTATATATTGGCGTAATTTGACGCAGGATTAGATTCCCTTCAAAGCTATTTTGGGGTTTCATATACCTATCTCTTCCGCTTTTTACAAAAAAGGCGTTTCCATATTTCACTTTAGGTATTGTAATGAAAAGCAAAAAAGTATTTTTGAAGTCATTTTATCGAAAAATTAAGAATCTTAAATAGTTTCTTATTATAATTGATGCTCAAAATGGTGTCTATTGTTCTTGATGCATAGGCGAATTCTTTCTTGAAATGAGTGCTGAACTCTGGATAATATATTTTGCGGTATGGAATTAAACGCATTTCTCATTCGTACTTTCATATCCTGAGGTGTCGTTGGCGGTGTATCATGAACAATATTTTTGATATATCCCCATAAAAAATACTCGGGACTTGTAAGGTCCGGAGACCTGGCTGTCCAGTTCTGTGGACCTCCTCGTCATATCCATCTATTTGGATATTGTCGATATAACTCGTTTCTAACACGTCTATCAAAGTGTGCAGGAGCACCATCTAGCTACATCCATATCCGTTGACGAATATCAATAGGTATACTTCCCAACAGCACAGGAAAATTATCCCTAATAAATCCGAGGAACATTTCGCCGTTCAAGTGACCATAAAAAAAGTAAGGACCTACTACTTGCGTTCCAATTATTCCACCCCACACATTAACAGACCATCTGTGCTGGTTATCAAGGGTTCTAAAAATATCAGGGTTTTCGTCATTGTAATAGTGAAAGTTATGTCTGTCAACTAATCCGTTGTTATGAAAAAATGACTCATCGGAAAAAAGCACATAATCAGAAAAATGTTCATCATCGATCATAATCTTTTTCAAAAAACTGTTGATGTAGTTGAATGCGATACGGGTGGAATTTGTACTTTTTAATTATTCTTTGGATACTTTGTCTGCTTATTCCAGTTGTTTCACATATTGGAGTAGGCATTTTCCCTCCACTTACCTTAAAAATTCCCACTTTTTTGAAAAAAATCCCTCCTGTTTATAAAATAGGTTTTATACTAGAAATACATACATGTGCATATTTTCAAAATGTAGTTACATAACAAAGTTTAGAAAGTCTAAAAAACATAAATCTTTTAACAAAACGTTAAAAATACGTCAAAGAATTAACAATTTTATTTCATACATATCTTTATTATGTAACTTTAAGTGCTTATCATTATACCTAACTGCATACTTGATACAGTTTAAAGTTTAATCAAAAGAAATGGTCATAAACAGTAAACCATTTATTAATTTCCATTCATTCGAATTCTTTTCTAATAATGTTTTGAATATTTTTTGAAATATTTAACAATTTTGACTGGTGTAAAAAATTCCCGTTTTCAGTTAACTTTTTCCCTTTAGTGTTGGAATTCCCCACAAAACGGGAGATTTCCCTCCGGTTGGCAACACTGGATATCACCCGTCGACTTCCAACACACACACACACACACACACACACACACACACACACACACCTATACTGGGCTGGGGGGTCTTGAGAGGTATTTGCTATCTAGGATATGTTACGAGGTCCACCCTAAAAAACTAATTTATAAATAAACAAATCATCAAACACTCCTTATTCTAACTCCGTATTCTCGAATATGTTGGTACACACTGCAAACACTCCAAAAAAATATTTTTCATCAGTAGGAAACTATCTTTGTGAGGTCTCCACATTTTTACATTGCTACGAGGTTTGAGTTAATTGAATCCAATTTCACGAGGACATGAGAGGTCCTAGTGACGCAAACATATGTGTAAGTAACATATACACCCTTAATCGATGTTACGTGGTCTTTTAATAAATATTTGAAACAATTTTATTATTGATATTTGAAATGTAACGTATAATATAATGACTTATGCTGTTAATATTATGAAGCCTCTACTTGAGCGTGGGATTAGTGTTCTGTGAACAATCCGTTGTTGCTTTTTAAAAATACATATTATCTTTATCAGTGTTATTCACCTGCAGTATCTCGCTGGCTAGAATCCTTGTTCATATTTATAAAATTACGATACGCGGAATACATTGAAAAACTGGTTTTCACCTTGAACTTGAAGTTTGGTTAATGGCAAGTGGAAATAGACCAAATGACAAAAAAGAAACAGCGTTTACCACCGGATCTGGGATATGGCTATGCCATTTAGGCTATGTAATGCCATTCAGGCTATGTAATGCACCAGCGACATTTTATAAACTTATGAAAAAAATACTCTAAAACTTCAGAGTTCGATTTTCACATCGAACATCCAGCTGGTGTGTGTCGCCGAAATGCCGACTTGTTTTCTAGAAGAATTAGAAAATAAGAGGAGAACGATTCTCTCTTTAAGAAGATCCGGCATTAGAAGGAAGAAAATCGACAACCTAGATGGCAAGAGGCATCGGAATATTCGCCATTGTTCAAGTCATATTGGGCTGAGTGGGACTCCCTTATTCTGGAAGAAGGCTTTTGGAAACAATTATGGTTCCAAAAGTAGAAAATAGCGTTTACGTTCAAAACTTTATTTTAAGTAAACCATGTATTTTTACAAAGAATTGATATCGATCTTGGCGACGCACAAGATACCTTATAATATGATATAATGATATAATATCTGAAGCCAAAACTGTTACAATTAAATGGAATATAGAGCCTGTAATTCAATTTAAAAGGCAACGAAAAGTGCCGAAACAAATTGTTAAGCTTGCTTTGGAATACCCATTTGATAATAGAGGAGAATACTTCAAAGTCCAGGTATATTATTATTCAATTGATATCACTAACAATCAAATTGAACCGCAGTTTTCTGCTACGCAATCAATCAAAACATCTTTTGTCTTCTTAGAACTTAATGATATGCTTGAAAAATCAAATGAATATTAATTGTTGCAACAATGCTTATTTCAAAAATATGGAGACATTTTTACTAACGGTGTTGTCAATCAGTTTGCTATGTTCCTTGAACTAGTTAAAGCTGACATCAAAAAAAAAATGAAAAAGAGGGAACTTTTCGAAATAGTTATTAATAAATATTCGTATATGTAAGTTGTTTTTCTTGAAGTTTGTGCTATGTTTCTTCTATTTGTTACCCTACATGTTTTATATCTGTTGCGCAATAGGAAATATTCTCTAGTAATTTGAAAATGTTGAAAAATTGCATTAGGTCAATAATGAACGAACAAAGGTTGCGTGATCTATCTAGTTTAAATATAGAATATAATATCGCAGCTAAATTAGATTTAAAATATCTAATAGATTATTTTGCTAATACTTAACCCTTTCGGACGCAGCGTCCACTGCAGTGGCTGGTAATCCTGCGGTCTAATCCAAACACATTTTTCATGAGAATATAAATTTCAATCAACCAACATCATAACCCTTAACTCATTTTGAAAAAAATAGCAGATAGCTAGCTCCCTTTGACCTTTTGTCATTCATTCCATTACCGAATTGTTCTAAGTATGATTGATTTCAGCGTTTAAGATTTTATGTTATAAAAACTACATACGTACCGAGTGTCCCCATAAGAATGTCTCTCGACCATATATCAGAAACAGTTAATAGTACAACTGTGCGAAAAAATATAACAAAAGTTTCTGTCTACCGCTAGAGGGCGTAATTGGATAAAAAAAATTTAAAAAGCCAAATTTTATAGAATTAACCCAATTAAGGGGCAGAACAAAAACAATCATCGCATTCATAAAAAAATTGTTGGGAGAGTGGGAACTTTGCCCTTTACTCGGGTTCTACTTAACCGATTGCTGCAAATTTAGTCTCCTTGAAAACATCTGTTTTCCATAAACATAAATTATGTAAGAGTAATAATTTCGACATAATCTATTGAGTAACATTCACGTTATTGACTTTGTTTTTTAGATATAGTTATTTTTGGAAAATATTACATAGGTGTATGCAATTTTAATCGGGAATTATAAAAGTAGACTTAATTAGAACAGAATACCGAACACCGCATATCGATATTTTTTTCCTATCCCGAAATATTTTCAAAAACGTGTAAATTTTAATTATTTCCCTTTGAATATAGATTACCTACTATGGTTGTGGGTTCGGAACGGATTTTAACAAATTGGAACGAATTAAAGTTGACTTTATGATAATTTCAATTATTATATCGATGTTATTGGGAAACGGCGTTAAGGAAGTTAGAGTTGAAATATGTAAAAACAAGTAGTGGGCCAGAAAAAACAAACATTATATATTTCTACTTTAACTTCCTTAACAGTAATATTGAAATTATTATTAATATAATAAGGCAAGGAAAGTCAATTGTAGTTTATAACCGAGGTACAAATGTATTAGAGATAGGACCCCCTAAAACATTTTAAAGGTGGTTTCCAGGGGTGTATAGAGGCTGCATTTGTTGTACTTGGAAACAAACTTGCTACATACGGCGCTTAGATTAGTAACAGTGTTGCCAGTGGATCAACTGAGATTTTTACTATGACCTTGTACTCACAAGCAGTTAACTTAATTCGGGGTTGAAGAGGTCTTAAAAATTATGTTTATATATTTCTCAATAATTTCACTACCTTTTCTTAGTATTGGCGAGAAAATAAAATATTAAATTATCTTTCATGTAAATTTGTTCCCACTTGACAATTGATAAAGCTGATCATGACGTCGAATTGAGAAACAGCACCATTTTATATGAATACGATGTACCGGGTGCCCCAATAAGAATGACTGTTATACATATCTCAGGAACCGTTTATAGTACAGCTTCGGGCAAAAATGTTTAAAACAAAGGTTGCCTCGAGAAAAACCTGGAAATTATTTTCATACTTAGAGGTCCATCGCTAGAGGGCGTAATTGAATGCAAATAAAAAAATATACGAAATTTGCACAATTAAATACTTTATTCTTCAAAAAAATCTGCGTATATTAGACTTTCTAAGCTTTAGTGTATCTTTGCAAATAAGAAATGGGGGAGAGTGGAAACCTAATTATAAAAAAATGGTCCGGAACTGCTTAATCGATATTGGCAAACTTGGTCTTTTTGAAATCAGTTCTCTTCCACCAAAGTAAGAGTTATAATTTCGAAATAACCCGATAAGTAATGCGCGCACTAGGGGTCACTATTTAATTTTGTTTAATCTAGTTTCCTTTGGAAAATATTGAATGTAAGTATACAGTTTTAATCATGGATTATTAAAGTAAACCAAATTAGCAACAGAATATGAAAACCGCATATAGATATTTTTTCGATATTTCGAGAAATATGTAAGTTTTAAGCGTTTTCCTTTGTATATAGATTACTCTGGTTCTACTGAAAGGAATTTAACAATTTTTGACTCCCTAAATTGACTTTCCTTGTCCTATTGATAAGGAATTCAATTATTTCAATATTACTGTTAATGTAACCCGGTTTAAGTGGAGATACAAAAACACAGGACAAATTAACGAGCTTCTTTTTGCAACTAGACTACTCCACTCGAAAGAATATGAAACGCCATACAGAGTGTTTCGGGGGCACTTAGTTATTTTAATTTTTTCGTTATATTGTAACATTTGTTCTCTTTTCAGGGTCCACTACTTATTTTAATGTATTTGCACATTAACTTCTTTAACGCAGTTTGCCGATGACAGTAACAATAATATTTAAATAATTAAAATTCCGTTCAATTGAACGAGAGAAATCTGTATTCTAAAGCAATTGCTTAAAATTTACACGTTTCTTAAGATATTTCGGTATAGGAAAAATATATTGTCATGCAGTTTTCACCATTCTGTTGCTAATTTGATTTACTTTAATAATCCATGGTTAGAACTATATACTTCCATTTAATATTTTCCAAAGAAAACTAGATTAAAAAAAATAACTAGTGACTTCCAGCGTTCACGTTACTTAATGCGTAGTTTCCAAATTATAACTCTCACCTTGGAGAAATAGTTGACTTCAACAAGTTTGAGTTAACAATTATCAATTAGTTAAATTGGACTTACAGGTGTTTTTTTCATAACAAGTTCCCACTCTCCCCAACCTCTTACTTGCAAATTTATGGAATCAAATACGCGCAGAATTTATTTAAGAATACCATGATCGTATATTTAATGTCCCTTAATTTGCCACATTTTACAGAATTTTAATTTTTGATATTCATTTACGCCCTCCAGCGGCAGACCTACAAGTCTGTTAATAATTTACAGATTTTTCTCGAGACAACTCCAAATTTCTTTCCCGAAATTGTATAATAAACGATATGGACGAGAGCCATTCTAATAGGAACACCCAGTACACGGACGATACGAAAATATTTTTTATTATCAATAAAAAATCACAAATTTATTAAAGGTGGACAATACCCGTGGCGTCTTGTTTCGATATAGCAAATGTGTGGAACGAAAAGAAAAAGGTTAATATGCTATTTAGTAACAGAAAATCTTGTTTATAAACTCAATAAATCAAAATGTTTCCGAGGTATAATTTTAAAAATATTCCAAACAAAATAAATAAACAACGGAAAAGTTATCAGGTTTCAGAAAATTTAAAAAAAATATATAAAAAAATAAAATAATTTCCGATATTTTTCAACGTTACAATAAAGTCTAATTTGATTAATATCTTGTGCAATTTTTAAACGAAATGGATTTCCAGAAAAACAATACTTTTCCCTATGAGCAGCTACCCACCTGCAACTCCAATGGCAGCATAAAGGAAAATTGGCAACATGTAGGATACCCCGGACCAAAAAATAGTTATAGTTAAAATACATACAATAACTATATTCGTCGCCTGCTCTGTGATTTTTAAAGTTCTACATTCATATGTAGCGATGGAGACAGACATAAATTCGTTTTTAGGCAACGGCAAAAGCTAACAGATTTTAATGCAGAATTCGTAGGACACAAACTCGTAAAAAATCTACTACAGAAATTTTTTGTTGTGACATCGATAAAACAGTTTCCATGGTTGTTATTATATGCACTGAATTAATTTTGTTCTGGCAAATTTTTATTCAAGCATTTGTGTAACATTTGTTGTGCCGTTGTTATTAAATTATTGGATATTTCGTTCTTTGCTATCATAAATTACTTTTAGCCCATTGCCTATATTTATGATAAAATAACATACCTATGTAATAGTTGGCAAATTGTAGATCTATGTATTAATATGTGTGACAAGCGCAGGATAATTGCAGTTAAATGCAATTTAAAAAAACATTTCGCTTCATACCTGAAGCAATGGGTGTGGCGCGAAGACTTTAATTAGAAGTTTTTAGGGATTGGTAAAATATAAAATTTTACCATATTACGTTATCGATTACAGTGATTTGGATTGTGATATTTCCACGAATTTCCTATTCCCTTATTTTAAATAGAACCTGGAGTTTTTTATTTTATTTTTAAATTCTCTATCACATTTAGAATAAATTTTATGTACCATGTCCTATACCAAAAATTAACAGTTTTTAAGAGATTTCAATG
This sequence comes from Galeruca laticollis, assembly GCA_963921935.1. Classification (NCBI taxonomy): domain Eukaryota; kingdom Metazoa; phylum Arthropoda; class Insecta; order Coleoptera; family Chrysomelidae; genus Galeruca; species Galeruca laticollis. Next base: position 179,560,807 of record OY998176.1, read on the forward strand.
TTTTAAATGCTTTTGAGAAAAACACATTCCTAAATAAATCACGATATTCCTTGAAACAATAACGCTACCGAGTTTGGTACAACGAATTATATGACTGCATTAAAGGGTATCTGCTCCTAAAATGTTATTTTCTTATACATTTTAGACATACCATTCAATTACAATGTAAAACCACTTTAACTCGTTTATTTCAAATTCAACACCCTGTATTTTATATAAAATTTCCATTTATATTTTTATTTACTTGTAATCCTATACCTAAATATAACCAGTTTTAAGATACTTCATGATTTTGTTAAAAAAATTACAATATCTTAACAAAAAGTGGGCCGTGGATGTTAAATTCTATATGTATGCATTAGGTACGTTGTGACAGTTTTTTTTAAATTTGTGTTTGATAGCAAGTAAGGGAAAATTTAGGATTTACAAATCTCATTATTTTTGGCGAATGTAACTACCGATTAGTGTCCGTTAGAGTCAGTTTCATCGACCAGCTCGTTCTTCTGACTTGGCTCCTTTAGATTTTTTAATTTGAGATTAAATTTTCCAATCTCGTTACGAGAGAGATATGATGCAGAGAGTGTTACTGTCTTCCAATTCACCAACACCCGACCATATTTCTAGAGTTACGAGTCATAATTAAAAAGAATTAACAAATTTAGAAGTACTTAAACCCTGTATTAAATGAAACTTACTGTTTCTAGATAATTCTATAATATATTGAAAACTTTTAAAACCTCTAAGAAAATTGACAATTGTCAGAATGACAGAAGTTACATTTCATTCTTTGCCTATTTGATGTTTAATAATTATTTTGGCTAGACCAAGAAGTGACCTACCTAGTGATTGACTTAATATATGTTAATAGAAAAAAGGTGAAGGTATGATATTACAAATATTAAAGCTTAGATGTTACTAGCCCTATGGAGATATCCTGGATATCTTTTTCCAATTAAGATCAGTATAACTGTGCAATGATATAGAAAACCACGAAAACTATATCTGCTGATCTTTACATTTATCACTTAAGAAGACAATTTGAAAGTGGAGAACTCCCTAGATTGATCTGTTCATTGACAACTTGATATTGTGGGTTTCTTAAGTGTCTTCTAATTTCTAACTCTTCAAGGAAATCCAGTTCTTGTTTCTTATCACAAATATGTTCTGTGTTAGGTGTCAAGTAGATGTTTTGCTTAGTGTGACTTATCTGGTTGTGTTAATCTATTTGCTCGTAAATGTTCACTGTATCTGTTCTCAAAATTTCTCAGGGTTTGATCCAAATAGACAGCATTACACTCTGGACATTTAAGTTTATATATACGAGACTACTTTAATGGGGATATTTTTGTTTCTACATTTAACAATTTTGTACTCACATAACTTTCTGTTGTAAAAGAAATTGTTGTATTTGTAGCTAAAGATATTATTTTTGGAATATTATTAGAAATATTACCAGAAAGTAATGTGAGTACAAAATTGTTAAATGTAAAAACAAAAATATCCCCATTAAAGAAGTCTGGTATATATAAAGTTAAATGTCCAGAGTGTAATGCTGTCTATTTAGGCCAAACCCTTAGAAATTATCAAACATCTAATAGGCATCGAATGAAATGTAACTTCTGTCATTCTGACGATGATATCTTATATCGAAACAATTGTCAATTTTCTTAGAGTATTTAAAAGTTTTTCAATATATTGTGGAATTATCTAGAAACAGTAAGTTTCATTTAAAACAGTAAAATAAGTAGATTCCACGAAGTAAGGGTCGAGACAGTTAATTTACTTAAACCCTGTTAATTTGAACACTTATTATAAAACTTTATTTCTTTATTATGTTTAGTTATTTATAACATATGTAAATTATGTAATTAAATTGATATCCTAAATACCCAGTCAAAGATATTATATATATTCAAAATTCACAACTCCTTTAGGCTATTGATTAGGGTTACATTTCAGATTAAATAACTTCATAAAGAATTGTCAAAATGTCACCTTAAACATTGGAAATCATAGCTAAGGCTTTATAAATATTGAAATATTTAGCAAACTCCTAAAATATCTCATAACTGGTTAGATTTAGGTAGGTATATGGAATGCTAGTGACAACAAAAAGTTAATAAAAATTTAAATAAGAAATTGATACAAAATACAGGGTATTGCATTTGAAAAAGCGAGTTGTTGTTTTAAATTGTTCGAATTGATTGTATAAAGAACAAACATTTCTTGATTACTCTATTAATAAAAAATTATAAGTGAGGAGCTTTTTATTTGCAGAAATATTGTGATTTATTTGGAACACCACTGTTTTTCTCAAAAAATTTTAAACAATTGGAATATCTCAAAAACTAGTAATTTTTGGTAAACCACAAGGTACATGAAATTTACTCGAAATTTAAAGAACACATTAAAAACAATATAAAAAATACCAGTTGCATTTAACTCAATGGAGGTGGTATTGACTTCCGATATTTCGGTAATATGTATTTCGAGAAAATATTACATTTCTAATCAGTATAATCGATAACCTAATTTGGTAAAATTTTATATTTTTCCTATAACTCCATACCTAGAAACTACTGATCAAAACTTTTCGCGCAACAACTTGTATGATATACACTTACAACGTTTTTACGTTTTTATTTTTGCTGAATATGATAGCCATTTCAGGACCATCAAATATATGCTAATTAAAATCACCGAAAATATTTTTTGATAAAGCTTTCTTTGTATTAATGATTAAAACTAAGATCTCTTACTTCTTACGGAAAACTATTGTTCTAATTTAACCCCTTTACTTAGGGTTAATTAGAGGGAATGTATTTTTGGCTTTGCGAAGGACCACTACGGCCGTTTGTCACTGAAGTAACGATGAACCGTAGAATGAAATTAAACACTGTTATCACGTTATGATTTATATTGTCATGAAATATAAGTTATTTACTGTTGCTTCGACAATTAAGAATTCACTTGACTTTTCGCGATAACTGAAAGTATTGTGCACATACTATGTTGGTTTATTAAAAGAATAAAGATTACGGACACATGATGGTTCCCGGGTTAAAAACGCCGGCTGGTTTTTCGAAGTTGTAGCATGTTATATGATGAAAGAGGGTGTCTGAGAAGTGTGAAAGCTATCTGGGAAGTGAAGTAAAAATGAGGCTATTTTCGTATTTATATGGTTGATGACGTAGGATCGAGGAATGAGTAAACTATTAGAAACTAGCCAATGGGATAAAAGTATTTTAAAATGTAACGTTCGAACAACAAGTGAATGTTGCAGATATGAAGATGTTTTTTGTGGGGTTTTCAACGGTTTCGTAGATACAGATAACAGAGTTTGGAAGAGAGTTTTTATGAAGAGATAAGATGTCGGGGACTTTGATATATTCAGTAGAATTTCAGAAAACGATATTTATCTGTTTTTCTTAGGTGTTAGTAAATTAAAATGACTTTTTTAGTGAAGTAAAGAAATATTAACTGTTGAAAATAAGGATATATTTAGTTATGTATTTTGAGCATAATATTCGACTTGTATTATACAGGGGAAATTGAAATAGAATCACGGGAGAATTTGGTAATTAAAACCAAATTCGAACATATTGGGGGCGCGGGAAAAATGGAAGAGAGGTGAGAGATGGCTGCTCTCAGACATCGAATGCTGATGTTAGTGAAAGGGTATGGAGCGTGAGTGTGTGTACAGTGTTGATGCAGGTTTGTGAATGAAAGTGAATAATTTTGAGAGTAACTATGTAAATATGTGTAGGGGTTGTAAAGTTATCTAATGTGTGTCAGAGTGTTGTAAGGACTCTGACGTCATGAATGTAATGAATGAATAAGAGTTGAGGTTAGAGTGTTGTAAGGACTCTAACGTCATGTATGTAACGAATGAATAAGATTTGAGGTTAGAGTGTTGTAAGGACTCTAACGTCATGAATGTAACAATGAACAAGAGGCCTAGATGCATTCTAGTTCTTGTTTGGTAAGGGCACGAATGTAAGCAATATACGCTAGAAATGGACTAGAGTTGTAAACGATAAGAATGTAAGCAATATACTCTAGAAATGGACTAGAGTTGTAAACGATAAGAATGTAAGCAATATACTCTAGAAATGGACTAGAGTTGTAAACGATAAGAGTGTAAGCAATATACTCTAGAAATGGACTAGAGTTGTAAACGATAAGAAGGTAAGCAATATACTCTAGAAATGGACTAGAGTTGTAAACGATAAGAAGGTAAGCAATATACTCTAGAAATGGACTAGAGTTGTAAACGATAAGAGTGTAAGCAATATACTCTAGAAATGGACTAGAGTTGTAAACGATAATAGTGTAAGCAATATACTCTAGAAATGGACTAGAGTTGTAAACGATAAGAAGGTAAGCAATATACTCTAGAAATGGACTAGAGTTGTAAACGATAAGAGTGTAAGCAATATACTCTAGAAATGGACTAGAGTTGTAAACGATAAGAAGGTAAGCAATATACTCTAGAAATGGACTAGAGTTGTAAACGATAAGAGTGTAAGCAATATACTCTAGAAATGGACTAGAGTTGTAAACGATAAGAATATAATAATACCTTTGTCCAGGTATTCACATAAAGGAATAATACCTTTGTCCAGGTATTCACATGAAAGAATAATACCTTTGTCCAGGTATTCACATGAAAGAATAATACCTTTGTCCAGGTATTCACATAAGAGAATAATACCTTTGTCCAGGTATTCACATGAAAGAATAATACCTTTGTCCAGGTATTCACAGAAAAGAATAATAAATGCAGTAAAGAACGAGAATGTTTACGTCGATTCTAGTTCGACAAGTGTGGTACCAGTTTGTTTTACGAGTAACGGTCCAGGAACCTCGGACTTCCCAGTGTTTAAAGAGATAATGAGAGAAATGTAAGAGAATGTTTAAGTCGATTCTATTTCGACAAGTGTGGTACCAGTTTGTTTTACGAGTAACGGTCCAGGAACCTCGGACTTCCCAGTGTTTAATGAGATAATGAGAGAAACGAAAGAGAATGTTTCAGTCGATTCTATTTCGACAAGTGTGGTACCAGTTTGTTTTACGAGTAACGGTCCAGGAACCTCGGACTTCCCAGTGTTTAATGAGATAATGAGAGAAACGAAAGAGAATGTTTAAGTCGATTCTATTTCGACAAGTGTGGTACCAGTTTGTTTTACTAGTAACGGTCCAGGAACCTCGGACTTCCCAGTGTTTAATGAGATAATGAGAAACGAAAGAGAATGTTTAAGTCGATTCTTGTTCGACAAGTGTGGTACCAGTTTGTTTTACGAGTAACGGTCCAGGAACCTCGGACTTCCCAGTGTTTAATGAGATAATGAGAGAAATGTAAGAGAGTATGCTCATAAGACTAGAGCAAGTACGAATGCGTGCAACAACAAGTGAGTAAGAGTAAGTATGAATGAATGTGAATGCGAATGTAAATACGAGTATGTACGAATAAGTGTAAAAGTATTATGAATGTGAGCTTTGAGTGCCAATATGAGAATGAGTATGAGTTTGATTAAGGTGCAATTGTATGCGAGTGCAAGTAATAATTCATGTGTGAGTTAGCATAAAAGTAAATGTAAGGTAGTGACCACGAGTGTTTAAGTATGATGAAAGAGTTTTTTCTAACTCTTTTGAGATTGTTTTTGTATATGTTTTTATGATTAATGTTTGTGTTGAGGGGACCCGACTCTTTTGCGGGTAAGAATGAGTTTTTAAAATGTTTTAATTAATGTAAAGGAGTTATTTCTGTTCTCGCCAAGAAAAGGAGGGTAAGATATGTATACAATGTTTTTGTCAAGTCGTTTTAAATTCAAAGTGTCGTCAATGTGATTGGTTAAGTAACATATGAGTAAGGGGGGATGCCGTTTTCTTCTAAACGTCACCCAAGTGTTTATATTATCCAAGTGTCATCTTCTTCAACCATGCATCTTCTTCAACCAAGTATCTTCATATTTTCAAACAAGTTTCTTCATCTTTTCAACCAAGTATCTTCTTTTTCAACCAAGTATCTTCATCTTTAACCAAGTATATTCATCTTTTCAACCAAGTATCTTCATTTTCAACCAAGTTTCTTCATCTTTTCAACCAAGTTTCTTCATCTTTTCAACCAAGTATCTTCATCTTTTCAACCAAGTATCTTCATATTTTCAACCAAGTTTCTTCATCTTTTCAACCAAGTTTCTTCATCTTCTCAACCAAGTATCTTCATCTTTTCAACCAAGTATCTTCATCTTTTCAACCAAGTATCTCCTTTTTCAACCAAGTATCTTCATCTTTAACCAAGTATATTCATCTTTTCAACCAAGTATCTTCATTTTCAACCAAGTTTCTTCATCTTTTCAACCAAGTTTCTTCATCTTTTCAACCAAGTATCTTCATCTTTTCAACCAAGTATCTTCATATTTTCAACCAAGTTTCTTCATCTTTTCAACCAAGTTTCTTCATCTTTTCAACCAAGTATCTTCATCTTTTCAACCAAGTATCTTCATATTTTCAACCAAGTATATTCTTCTTCATTTCAATACCTTTATCCAGGTATTCACATAAGAGTAATGTTCATGTCAAAGTGTCTAAGCTTTTTTTTTGTTAATCGTCCAGGGTTTTAAGTGTTAAAGTATTTGTTTCTCAATGTTCAAGTATAAGTTTAAGTTTTTCACATAGTTTCAAGTATATAAGTATCACTGTCCTCTTCCAGATGACTAAAGGATTGTTTTCTTGACGAGAAAGAGTTTAAGCAATGACGAGTGAGTGCTATTCTGCACTGTAAGGGCGTTGAGTACAAATGAATCGTTTATTCGAGTGTAAGTGTTAGTTTGATAATGAATTATGAGCAAGAATGTTTTAATGTGAGAGTAAGTTTTGATTTTATAATTGTTTTGTGATTTAAGAATGTGTGTTACGGTAAGTTTTTCTTAAAAGTGGTTTGGTCACACCGGAAGAATGTATGTAATGAGTAAGAGAGGGGTTATCCGTAAGGTATTGTGAATGAGTTGTCCAGAACACTATGTTTCCTGACGATAATATTCTGGAGATTGTTGCATTGATGGTGAATGGTTAGGGTTTGGGATCTTGGGTTAACAAGTTTTCCAAGACTGTACATTTTTTTTCAAGAAATCAAAAAAAATATCACTAGCAATTAAATTTTGATCAGTCTCTTTTTCTTCAAGAGATCTTTTTGTATTATAATCTAACTTTGTTTTTAATATGTGAACGATTAGTGCATCAAATACTCTTCCTTATTGATATTTAAATTTAACAATGACTTTACGATAGATCTAGCTTCGGACGTGAATGTTCTTAATTGTTGGGCAGTACATTTTGAAATGTTATTACAATCTGTCAAACGGTTAACATGGGCAGTAACAATCTGCCGTGTATTATTATATTTAACATGAAATGCAAATTAATGGCTATGTTTGAACAATGCTTATTTTGTATCAGCGTAATATATTTATATTTTTTTTATATATGTATGCTACCAGCCGTGCCTCATGTTTAGTTTTTTACGGCTCGTTGCAAGTTAAAATGATACTGTACATTTAATGCATGTTATATACAAAATATCAATTCACTTTGTCCATTAGTGTAACGGTTTTATTATTAATACATAAAAAATATCAAATAATGTTATTATAGTTCCAAATCAATGTTACTGTGCAATTATTTAAATCACCCTGTATAATATTTTATTTTACACAAACAATGTCAAAGAATGTTATTATAAATCCAAATTAATATTAAGGTGAAATCATTTAAATCACCCTGTATAATATAAATGTTTATATTGCATAAAAAATATCAAAGACTTTTATTACAAATCCAAATTAATACTAAGGTGAAATTATTTAAACCACACTGTATAATATTTTATTTTACACAAACAATGTCAAAGAATGTTATTATAAACCCAAGTTAATATTAAGGTGAAATTATTTAAAGTTTATGTTGCATAAAAAATATATCACAGACTTTTATTATAAATCCATAGCAATGTTAATTATTTTAAAGTGTTTGAGTGCAGACTTTCGTCTACCACTGTATGTTAAATTTATGAGATTTTTCCATCGTTTGATACGCAAATATATGAAAATATTCATCAGTTTTAACTATATTATCTTATAATATTAATATACATGACTGTAATTTTAAATTGTAAAATGTGATAAATGTTTTTGCATTGTTAGATCACTGAATTTCGTATCACACTATATTCTATGTTTACAAAATTTTACGTTGGTTGATAAGCAAATATACAAAATCTTTTATTATCGATAAATACCTTATCTAATGTCTGTTTTCTGCTGACTGAAATTCTCGAAGAGTTCTCTGGAACGCTGAGGGTCTATATTCTCTGGACTCCAAGGGCTGTTTCACTGCTCTCGCTAGGACTGTGCTTCACTATTTTCTGGTTCTATCCGGCTCGAAGGACCATGTTCTAATTTAACCCCTTTACTTAGGGTTAATTAGAGGGAATGTATTTTTGGCTTTGCGAAGGACCACTACGGCCGTTTGTCACTGAAGTAACGATGAACCGTAGAATGAAATTAAACACTGTTATCACGTTATGATTTATATTGTCATGAAATATAAGTTATTTACTGTTGCTTCGACAATTAAGAATTCACTTGACTTTTCGCGATAACTGAAAGTATTGTGCACATACTATGTTGGTTTATTAAAAGAATAAAGATTACGGACACATGATGGTTCCCGGGTTAAAAACGCCGGCTGGTTTTTCGAAGTTGTAGCATGTTATATGATGAAAGAGGGTGTCTGAGAAGTGTGAAAGCTATCTGGGAAGTGAAGTAAAAATGAGGCTATTTTCGTATTTATATGGTTGATGACGTAGGATCGAGGAATGAGTAAACTATTAGAAACTAGCCAATGGGATAAAAGTATTTTAAAATGTAACGTTCGAACAACAAGTGAATGTTGCAGATATGAAGATGTTTTTTGTGGGGTTTTCAACGGTTTCGTAGATACAGATAACAGAGTTTGGAAGAGAGTTTTTATGAAGAGATAAGATGTCGGGGACTTTGATATATTCAGTAGAATTTCAGAAAACGATATTTATCTGTTTTTCTTAGGTGTTAGTAAATTAAAATGACTTTTTTAGTGAAGTAAAGAAATATTAACTGTTGAAAATAAGGATATATTTAGTTATGTATTTTGAGCATAATATTCGACTTGTATTATACAGGGGAAATTGAAATAGAATCACGGGAGAATTTGGTAATTAAAACCAAATTCGAACAACTATTATTATACATCTTAAAAAATATCGTATGTCGCACGGCACTGCAATATGAGTCTAACAAATCATCTTTTTATGCAATAAATTGTGAAACGCAGTGGCTAACAATACTACACAGGAACCAAATATCGTACCTACCACTACTTTATTTTGTGTGACAAAATAAAGATGGTTAAAAAGCTGCAGATGACTTGAACAAGTATTTCTGTTAGTCTATCACTTAACGTTTTGTTTACGTCATCCTTTTTGGTACACTACTGTTTCTTTATATTGCCACAAACTTCAGTATTATTCGTTGGAGTAATTTTAGACCTAGAGAGATGGAGTTCATTTTTCATAACTAGTGCAGTGTAGTTGTAAATTATAGTAATGAAGTGATTGACAATTTGATGTACTGGGCGACAAAAAATTTTTTCCTTTTAGTACCCACATAAAATTTCTAACATTTTATTAACATCCAATTCATGTTATATTCAAAATATATAGGTTTTGTACCACCCAGGAATTTTGTGTTTTTTTATAAGCGCCGACAAGGTTGCTTCGATATTATAAATTAAGATAAAGTGGTAGAATAGCTATTTGTAAAATAAGTGTCACAATAACTCGTTTTGTAGTAAGAGTGAAGTTCGCGCAACGAACCACGAAGCGGTGAATTGCGCAAATCACGGGTACTACACAAAGTCATTGTGACACAAGTTTTACACAATATTTTTTAAAATTCGCATTTATTTAATTTTTTAAATAGAATAGAGTTATATAATCCCTGTGTTCAAACTAGGAGGAGTGATTTGAATTAATGTTGGCAATTCTGTAGATTTCTGATTGGTCTGATCACAGATGGTTTTAATCGGCACTTTTGACTTTTGATAAACTATGATCAAATAATTGTGTACATTGTAAACAGACTTTCATTTAAGCAGATAGAGAATGATCATTTGTTTAAAAAAGAGCTTCTTCGTATATGCTTGCGATCTATTTATATTATATCAAGAACAGAATTATTTCTATAATATATCTTCACATAGGTACCTGGTAATTTATGCCAAAATTTGAACGGTATGTATACACACATATTGATCCTATACAATGTAAAAATAAAGAATTGACAAATCATTGATGAATAAACGTCAACGTACTTTATTAATTAATATTTTTGATACATAATTTATTCAAATTTATCTTTAGGACCATTTAATATAATAATTTGCTTGCTAGAATAACGCTAGACCATTTTATAACTTGTTTCAAGGTTAAAGTGAAATAAAAATACACTACATACAATAGCCAACTGTATGACACTAAAAATTATTAAAAAAGTGTTCAACGAGATTTGATTGTAACGCTGTAAACAATATTATAATGAAAAAATTAAAAAAGAAGGTTAGAACAGAGAACGTCGGATTACATTATTCTCAATGCAAACTAATTAAAAGCTCAATTCGGTATGATAACGTCCTTAATTTATTTAATTATACACACGATTCAGTCATTACGAGACCTTGGAAGGTCCTGCATATACACATTATACGATATAGGGCAATTTAAAGGTATGATGAGAGGTCTTGGTGTGTATCAGAGGAACCTCACAAAAATATTTGATGCTGGGCGTATGTGTGTTTATACGCCCTCTGACATAAATACGCTGAACTAGAAAAAAACCAGTGAAGGTGGTTACGGGGTATTTTTAAAATATAGCTTTTATAGGTATAGAAACACTCATCGCATAACGACGAATACTGCAATGACGTTTGTTTTATGCGAGGTCCAAGTTTTGGACCTCGTAACAAAAATTGACCTCGCAGCTTCGGTGAGTAGTGGAGAGTTTACTTCACAAGATACCCGAAACCCACACACAGCACACACACACAGCACACACAAATTCAGATTCATTTTTAGACAGTCAGCCAGACCGTCTACCGAGTCCATAGAGTGTGGAAGGTAAAACAATAGTTTCAGGTGTTTTAATTTAAAATTACAAACAACTTAATATGCCGACTGTTTATACCGCAAGAGAAAAAATTCTAATTGTGAAATGGTTTTATGTGGGTCACTCCGTTCGAGACGTAAATTTGTTTGCTGTTGCCTTTGAAAATAGGCCAATTCCATCGGCTAACACAATTTCAGCAATTATAGCCAAATTTCATAAATTTGGCTCTGTTAATAATTGCAAAAAGTATTGTCGATCTAATCGACCACGTCGAAATCAAATGACCGAAAAACGGGAAATTAGGAAAACACAAGTCTGTGCACTAGCTGAGGCTACACCGTCTTCAAGTAGACAAATCGCCGATGAAGTTGGCTTGAAGGAGGAACGGGTACGAAATATTTTAAAAAGAAACGGGTATTCTTGTTTCAAGGTACAGACCCCTCAAGATATTTGTCCTGACTACAATTTTAAACGGATGGAATATTGCGAAATAATGATGGAAAGAACTAGTCAAAATTTAAATTTTTGAAAAATATTTTATTCACGGACGTGTCTTCTTTCACCCTCCATCGAAAGCACAATCCATCCGTGTTACGCTATTGGTCACAGGAAAATAAACATTTGAATGTAGCTGTACGCACACAATATCCACAGAAAATAAATGTTTGGACGGGTATCCTAGGGGATAATATCATCGGTCCTTTTTTATTGAGGGTAACCTGGATGGCCCGAGATATTTACAACCGTTCGAAAACAGTAGTATTCCTGCTCTTAGAAACCTTCAACTTCGACTTCAATGACATTTGGTTTCAACAGGACGGTTGTCCAGCACATAATGCACGGATACCTGAACCAGGAATTTCCTGGTCGAGTCATTGGCACTAGAGGAACTATAAAATGGCCCCCACGGTCGCCAGACTTAGCGCCTCTTGATTTTTATTTTTGTGGAATGCTTGACAGCAATTTATACAGATTTGAGTTCGAACGAGCTACCAACTTGGACGAATCAAGACAAAAAATCACACAATTCTGTGCACAAATCAGACCTGAGCAACTTAATGATATGAGAATATCATTGAGCAATAGGTTTGGTTTTTTTTAGCCCAAGATGGTGGTTTGTTTGAACCACTCTTGCATCAATTGTTGTTTTAATTGATGAGAATGTTTATTATCAGTTATTTTTTATTTTTGCAGAGTTTTTTGTACCAGAATTATTGTTTTATTTTTCATGTCTGCTATGGCAAAAAATAAATTGAGTTAATAAGTTGGGAGATACGATATTATTTTATTTAAAAGATAAAAATAATATTTTTCATTTAATATAAAATATCGTGAAATACTCCGGCAATTTCTGCAGTTCGATGAACACCCTACTGATCACTGCTCATTACTAAACTTAAAATACAGAAAATTAAAATTCACACTACGTGTAGGAGGAGCGCGTCCCCACTAATAAGTTCATCGCAGAGTGGGGTTTAACGCGTGCTCGCTTTTCATGTATCTTTTCCTCCCGTTAAACGGTAATATAGAAGAAAAATATAAGCCGAATGTGTATATGTAATAGTTTATTTCTAATTTTAATATCTCATCATCTACTTATCCTTAATAAATTTTAATTGTTTTAAATATTCAGTTTTTACATTTCACGGTTTTTAGTTACCATGAATATCATGTTGGCAATAAATTCAATTATTTACGTCATATCCTATTGTAAAATTTCCTCAATCCAATTAGTATATGACACTAGATTTTGATGTGTTCCGTACGGCAAATAAATACGTGTTCTATCATATGGCTTATGTTATGTTTTTTAATTGTGTTATATAAAAAAAATAGTGATCTATTATCAATTGTTATTCTATTATTGATTTCATTTTAGATATTGAGCATATATTTATACATATATATATATATATATATATATATATATATATATATATATATTCAAAAATTATTCAAATATTCCTGTATCAATCTAGGATGTTCAGAATATGGTGCATGGGGCAACGACCTTGTGACATATGTTTATAAAGGTATGACTTCAATTATTTGAATTATTATTTCTTATCATATTTACCATCGTTATGTTCTTTTTATCATGCTATATATAATATTTAAGAAGAAAATAGCTAATTTCTCTTATGTATTAATTGAATTTCTTCATTTATATATTTAAATCTAGTCGTGTCTACTGATACAACTTACGTTCCGTTAAATTAATTTCTAAACCAATTATATCCGTTCAATATGTATATATAGTTAATAACTTAATAAGTTTATTATTATGATTTCGTTAGAGAATATCATAATAACTATTGATTGAGACACACTTTATAGATATGAGCAAGAAATAGTCTAACCAGATTAAAAAATGTAAAAGACAAAAAAGCAATAGCAAAAATGAAATTTCAGAATTGTCTTTTTAAAACCTATACGAATAGTTTTAACTTCAATACACTGTTTACATATAGTGTAAATAATAATTGTATCTAAACAAATCATATTCTCAATTTTAATTGGTAAAGTGACAGTGAGTCGCCATGTGACATTATCTTTACAATAAGATAAATAAAACACAGATATTTTGTTTATGAAAAAAAATCGAAAAACGGGAGTTGTGGATGGATATTAGATATTAAGACAGAAGAAAAAAATCATGAAATGGTATTTTTTAAAAAAGGTGCCTTAAAAATGGAAAGGTTAAAATAAAACAAGAATATTAGTAAAGTGAAGGAAACTAACATGTGAGAGACATCCTATATAATTTTGAACCAGAAAGTGGTAAGATATTTATCATATTTATAATCGACTGGAAATTATATCAACTGCCATATTACTTATTCCAAGTAAAGAAAGGAAGATGTCATTTTCTACTGAAGTGTATATAAATAACATCTGTAAGCAGATCTGATGTTATTTCATGTCCCATACAGAAACTTGGTGAATTTGATTTGTATTATGAACCAGAATAACCTATGAACGAACGTTGATGAAACAGCTGATTACTCATTTATTTATTAGTTGTACATAATTGTTTGTTGTGATTGTTTTTATATAGTAATATAGGATCGTTGAAATTAGTAATAAAAAAGGGAAACTTACCTTATTTAATATGCCAAAACAGCACAATAATAATCCATTTAGAAAAATAGACAACCCACATTCAGAAGCACGAATTACCTCAACGCATCCTGATGACATCGCAGTGTGAACGCCAAGTCAGTAGAGTGCGGAACCGAGGACATGAAAACAGTTGTATATAGTTTTTTGTGGTTGTTGTTAATTTGAATTCGAAGTAAATGTAATAATTGTCAGAGAATATATTTGTAACTTGAGAATAAAGTTTTTAAAAATAGAATTTAGTGCTTGAAGCAGTTAATTGGCTCAGTCAGTAGGATATCGTGGGATTGATTTGTATCGAACAAACCAATTTCGTGTCGACGATTAGCCCGATATTGAACCGTATAAACTGTCAGTAGTGGTGACGCAGACGGATACGTTAAAAAAGTGAACCTCAAGTTAAGAAGTTTGGGAATTGGAATGATATCTTCCACTTCTGCGAGGGACCAGTGTTTAGGAGAAGACAAAATTGCTGAACCGGACCTCTACCTCATAATTGGAATGCTGAGAGTCATTTATTTACTGTAAGTGCAATTTATGTCTGATATATTTGAAATTTTAACAAATAGTTTAGAAAATTTGTCTATTGATAACTATTTAATTGACTCTTCGGTGACGAATACAAGCTCAAATACTATTAATATTGACAACAACCAAAGTAATAATATAATGGCAGAAAATTTTAAATACGAATATTTGAAATGTATTCCACATTTCGATGGAAATCCGAATGACTTATTCAATTTTTATCGGTTTGTGATAGTCTTATTATCAATTTTTATGATAGGGTGAACCCAACTAATTTTCATAATCTATACTTGTCACAGTCTATAATAAGTAAATTAGTGGGTATTGCAAGAACTGTAGTTAATATTCGAAATGTCGATACTTGGGATCAGTTGAAATTTTGCAGATCAACGGGATGAGACTTGTTTGAATAGAGACTTGGTAGTAATGAGGCAAATACCTAATGAAAAAGCCCAAAATTTCTATGATAGAATTTTAAATATTTTGAATTTATTATGCAGTTATGTAGAAATTCACGAAAATATACAAGCTTCAAGGGATTTGAAGAAAAAATTATACAATGATCTAGCATTCAAAACATTTCTTTGTGGACTAAGGGAACCTTTAGGCACTACAACTCGATGTATGCGGCCTGAAAATATGGCTGTAGTATTACAATTTGTGACTGAGGAAGAAAATACTCACTATTTTCAAAATTCAACAAATAGAAATTAATTTTAACCAAATAATTCAACAAACAGATCATTTTAGCAAAATGTTCCAAATCGTAATTTCAATAACCCTCAGTATATATCACAAAATTCAATTTAGACAAAATGTTCCGAACCAAAATGTTTCCTCTAATGCACAAACTTTCCGAAATACATCAGTAGAAAATGTTTTCAAACCAAATCCAAATAGAACATTTCCAAAACCGACACCAATGTCATCATCAACAAACTACACTGGAATAATAAATAATAATTATCAATCTTTTAATAATCAAAATAGAAGTAATTATCTTGCACAGCATAACCATTCTAACTATAGACCGCAACAAAACTATATAGCCGAATAATTATATAATACTAAAATAGTAAATACGAACACAAACTTTTGTGAGGAAAGTGAAATTAATGAAAGAACTTATGAAGAAAATCTTGGTACAATTGAAAATTTTTGTATTACCTCCGATCCAATGCCGGAGATTTGACACCTCTTACCATTTCGGTTAATAACGTAGATTGTAGTGAATTTGCATATATAACCTTTCCGGAATATAACATTAAACTTCTTGTCGATTCTGGGTCAACGAAATCATTTTTAGATCCAGATATTGCTAAGAAATTCTTTCCAAAATTAATTAGATATGACCCATTTATTGTATCCACTGTATTCCAAAAATCATCTCATAAAAATAGTGTAGAAATACCAGCGTCAGAAATTTTTCGATTGACTAATAAACACTTATCAAAATTTTATTTATTTAAGTTTCATAATATTTTTGATGGTTTGATAGGATTAGATAATCTCAAATTACTGAAAGCTTCAATAGATTTCAATAATGCATGTCTAATTACACCTCATACAAAAATAAAGCCTAAATTTCAAAAAATTAGTAACACGAATAATACACATGTAATTAATATAGAACCTCGTACAGAGAAAGTAATTCGAGTAAAAACTACAATTAAAACGGCAAGATTGTAATTCCTCATCAAAAGATAAAAAACTGCGAAATTCCCGAATGTCTGATGGTTGCTCGTAATGGTCTCGCTATTACAACAATAATAAACAACACTACAAGCTTCTTAACACTTGATTTCTCGGAACCGTTGACAGTAAAAAAATTTGATGTCGACAATATCCCAGAGTTCAACATGCATAATTTTGATGATTCGGATAAATGCGAATTGGATTTATCTCAGATTAGGACCAATCATCTGAATAAAGAAGAAAAGGATGAAATTTTAAATTTATGTTGTAAATATTTAGATATTTTTTATAGAGAGAATGAGCGTTTAAGATTCACAAGTAAAATTAAACATTGTATTAAAACTACGGACGAAGTGCCAATTTATTCAAAATCATATCGTTACCCATTTATCTATAGACAAGAAGTGAAAAATCAAATTCAGAGTATGCTCAATCAAAATATAATTAAACCGAGCAATTGTCCATGGACGAGTAATATTTGGTTGGTACCGAAACGAAAGGATGCATTAGACAAACAAAAATTCCGTGTAGTGATCGACTATTGTAAGTTAAACGAAAAGACGATAGACGATAAATATCCTCTCCCAAATATAACTGACTTATTAGATAAACTCGGCAAATGCCAGTACTTTACTACTCTCGATTTGGCCAGCGGATATCACCAAATTGAAATGAATGAAGATGACATCGAAAAGACGGCGTTTAGTACAGAATAAGGTCGTTGGGAATTCCTGAGATTTCCCTTCGGTCTAAAAAACGGTCCTTCAACGTTTCAACGCGTCATGGATAACATACTAAGGGGCATTTAAAATGAGAAATGTCTAGTCTACCTTTACGACATTAAAATTTTTTCCACGTCACTTCAAGAACATCTAGGAAGACTCAAGGCCGTATTTTAAAGATTAAGAGAAGCCAACTTCAAAATACAACCAAACAAATCTGAGTTTTTGAGTAAGGAAGTGGCCTATCTCGGACAATTCGTAACTCTGGAAGGTGTTGGACCTAATCCGGACGAAATTAAGGCAATAAAAGAATACCCGTTACCAAAAACTACGAAACAAATGAAAGGATTTCTTGGTTTAGTGGGTTATTATAGACGATTTATCAATACCTTCGCATAAATAACTAAACCATTGACTCAGTGCCTAAAAAAGGGTGCAAAAATTGAGCATAATGCCGAATTTTTAAATAGTTTCGAAACCTGTAAACAGTTACTGACGAACGAGCCCATATTACAATGCCCCGACTTCTCAAAACCGTTCAATTTAACAACCGACGCCAGTAATGTAGCATTGGGAGCTGTCCTATTGCAGGGACAAATCAGTACAGACGAACCGGTCGCTATGCATCGAGAACGCTAAATGATTCTGAAAGGAATTACTCTACGATTGAAAGTGAATTGTTGTGTATTGTTTGGGCTACTAAATATTTCAGGCCATATTTATATGGACGTAAATTTTTCATAATAACTGACCACAAACCATTACAATGGTTGTTTTCGTTGAAAGACCCCAATTCAAAACTCCTAAGGTGGAGAATTAAACTTGAAGAATACGACTACACTATAATTTATCGGAAAGAATCATTAATAGCCCATGCCAAGAATCTGAGACCAATTGAAATTCACGCAAAAGAAACGCAAAGCGACATTTGGGACGAAATAGATATTATCACAGAAGAAGTTGAAAATACCAGAGACGAATTAATTACACCGGATATTGAAGATATTTTTAAACCGATTACTGTTACCACGTCAAAATGTCCAAACCAAGATTTATTGACCGAATTTAAAACAATCAGTTCAAACTTATATAAATAATTGTGAAATTTGCTAACAATGCAAATATGAAAGGAACCCTATTGAAATGCAAATGAATATTACAACTACAGCAAATAAACCGTTCGAAATAATTTATATGGATACATATACAGTGCTATTCGAAAGTCCCCTTCCCCTCGTATCTTTTGAACGGCAACACTTACATTAAAAAAAATTTGAAGGGTGCAAATGAAGTGTTATAAACTTCTCTACAAATTGTAACAGGTGACGTAATAGTAATAGATGACGTCACAATGCCACTCTGGCCAATAATTTTAAATAGAACCTTATGGCAAGTAATATCTCGTTTGAAAGACATTGACATTGGCTACATAGCCATATTAATTTTGATTGGGTTTAAATTAATTTTGACGGATAAATTGAATAAATACCAAAATAATCATTTCACATTTGAATATAGAAGATTTTTCAGTTCGCCTCTCGTTAGTTGTCAAAAAAATTGACGTTTTTAATTTAATAGTATTTGTTGCTTTGCAAATTTTTTCTGACTGGCGTGAATATTTAATTTTATTATTGTTTAACGAGACGTTTGAGAGTTTACATAGGCGAAATGGTACGTACTCAAGCCGACAAAGTAGCAGGTATCTTAATAATTAGTGAATCTAGAAAGAATCTCCATGAAGCGGAACGTTTATTTAATGAGAGGTAACCAGATCGCCATATCTCGAGAACTTATTTGAGGGAGCTTCTTCACAAGTTTGAAGCAACAGGTAGTGCTCAAGATGCCAAACGATCTGGTCGACCAACATTTAGTGATGGTAAAAAAATTGATATAGTTGCTGAAATGGTAGTAAACCCTACTTCCTCTTCAACTAAAGTTGCGTCTATCTGTGAAGTAAGTAAAAGTACAGTGCAGAGAGTGTTGGCTAAAAATAAATTTGATCCATACAAGTTAAAAATGGTGCACCACCTTTCGGATGACGACCCCGACAGAAGACTCGAATTCTGTGAATGTATGACAAATAAAATTAGTCAATTACGCAAAAGCAATTTGTTTTAGTGACGAGAGTACTTTTTGCCTCAATGGAAATGTGAATACACAAAATGTAAGGTATTGGAGTGACACAAATCCTCACACCTTTCGTGAACAACATACCAAATTTCCAGAAAAAGTCAATGTTTGGGCAGGTATTTTGGGAAACCACATAGTTGGTCCTGTTTGCCTAAATTCAAATTTAAGCGGTGAAGTGTATCTGGAGATGTCACAAAATGCAATTGAGCCGTTAATTCTTGAAATCAATCAAGATAACTTCGGCCATCTGGAAATAACATTTCAACAAGATGGTGCTCCTGCACATTATTATGGTGCAGTAAGGCGTTACCTGGATGAAGAATATCGAGGTAGATGGATCGGCCGGCGCGGTCCTATAGAATGGCCACCTCGGTCACCAGATCTGACACCATTAGATTTTTTTCTATGGGGTACTTGAAATCCAAGGTTTATACTACGGCACCAGATAGCATTGGCGTTTTGAAAGAAAGAATTACTGAAGAACGCAATGCTATTTCAGCTGACACATTCGAACGAGTACGACAAGAGTTTACTAATAGGATGTATTACTGTCAGAAAGTAGACGGAGCATATTTCGAACACTTGCTATAGGAATCCATTGTAGATATTTGATTAATTAGATTTAAAAAAATAATTTCAATAATTTTGGTATTTATTTAATTTATCCGTCACAATTAATCTAAACCCAAACAAAATTATTATGGCTATGTCAATGTCAATGCCTTTCAAACGAGATATCACTTGCCATTAGGTTCTATTTAAAATTATTGGCCAGAGTGGCACTGTGACGTCATCTATTACTATTACGTCACCTGTTACCATTCGTAGAGAAGTTTACAACACTTTATTTTCACCCTCCAAATTTTATTAATGTGTAACGCTCTTGCGTCGTTACTTGACGGGTTGGCGCCTTAACTACAGGTGACGGATTGCCTCGGGCGCCAGTTTATTAAAGTGGTATGCTCCACTCGCACCGGGCAGCGTCAGTGAAGAATTAAAATACTCCAGGGGTCACTTTATGGTGGTGACGAAAGTGTTGCGGCCGGTCGGGCAGATTTTACTTGCCTCCCCGGCTTCGTAACCTGGGTTATTAGCTGCTTAACGTTCTTACCTATTTACGGAGGTCTACTGGTAATTGGAGTTGGAGAGAAGAGAAACCAAAAGTTACTTATTTACAAAGAGTCTTTATTAAACGGAAAACTAAACTAAATGTCTTCTATTCGGGTAGGCGGGGCAAAAGCACTAGTACTAACTACTATCCTACTGGTTTAAAACGGTCTCTACTACGGTGAACTACTACGGTGAGTAAAACAAAGCTATGCAAGCGGAAGCAACAAAAAATGGGCGGGGGTGCGGTGGACGGTTAGCGGCAGTGGGCAGAACTACTACGGATTGCAAGCGAAAGCAAAAATGGGGCGAGGATGCGGTGGACGGTTAGCGGCAGTGGGCAGAACTACTACGGATTGCAAGCGACCCTCTAGGTTAATCAAAGCTCTACTTTCGGGGGATATGGCTCTCGGTTTCCGCGGTATCGAAATCTCGGAGTTGCGGCAGCCACCACTAGGATGTGAGAACTCAACTTTCTAGTGGCGGACACGGTACTCCTCGATCGGATGGCTTAAGGCCCAAACACGGCCGCTGCTAGGATGTGAGAACTCAACGTTCTAGCAGCGGACACGGTTCCCCTCGATCGAATGGCTTAAGGCCCAAACACGGCCGCTGCTAGGATGTGAGAACTCAACGTTCTAGCAGCGGACACGGTTCCCCTCGATCGGATGGCTTAAGGCCCAAACACGGCCGCTGCTAGGATGTGAGAACTCAACGTTCTAGCAGCGGACACGGTTCCCCTTTACTTCCCCTGGTCGGATTATACGGCGAGAACCATATACCCTAAGGTATAAAATTCGGAATATCACTCACCTCGGTAAACGCTTCGGTTACTCTAGCGGAATCGGTTTTCTGAAAGAGAACGGTTTTATGAGCACAATGAAGTCTCTTAGTTTTAAGTCTCACCTGCGTATGTGGGTAAGGATCTGAGTCTACGGATAGACTGACTACACTGAGAATCGTTCTGCTTTACGGTATGGCTTGTTGGGGATACGGCGCGAAGTCGTAAGTGTCGCCGACTGTCGGTGCAGGTTTGATAAATTATATTATGTTATATTGTACCGATGTTTATATTACTTTGTATCGAAACGGACGGAGAAATACGGTGTTCGAACGCTTTATTTTATATTATACGGAAGATTGTGCTTTTGCCCGGTCTTTGAAAATGTAACTTCGTTACAAATGTAAGTGTAACCGTTCAAAAGATACGAGAGGGGGTGGGGACTTTTGAATAGCACTGTACATTAGAAAAAACTAAATTTCTCACTATAATCGACACATTTTCTAAGTATGCTCAAGCTTTTCATCTAAAATCAGTAAATTCAACAGATATAACTAATCACCTGGTGACCTTCTTATCTCATCATGGTGTCCCTAAACAAATAATTACGGATAACGGTACAGAATTCAAAAACTCGGTAATCTCTGAATTGTTAGCTCTACATAAGATAAAAATCCATTTTTGTTCTCCAAATCACGCCCAATATAATTCGCCTGTAGAAAGAGTTCATTCCACATTTAACGAACATATCAGAATACCTAATGCCAGAGGTTTTTTGAAAACACCTATACAAGTTAAAATGAAATATGTTATCTTAGCATATAATCATACTATACACTCATCAACCAAATTTGAACCCATAGACATAATTAACGGCCATTTAGATTCCGAAAATCCATTTGATTTAAATATGGATATGATGTTAACAAGTAATTCTATAAACGAACATAAAGAAATAACTCGCGAATCGTATTTTAAAATTAATGAAGCTTTGGCCAGACAAAAACAAAACGTAATTCAAAAAATTAATAAGAATAGAGACACACCAGATACTTTTAAAATCGGTGATAAAATTTATATAAAAGATAATCGGCGACCTAAAACTGCGAATAAATTTTCGAAATCAACAGAAATAATTGATATAAATTAACAAATAAAAACAGTGAGTACAGATCGTTGTGAGAAGGTCCATATGGACAATCTCAAGAGACCGCGAAAGAAAAGATACTCATTTTAAAAATTTTTACAGGTTTCCCATTACGCTCGGGCTTCGGAAACAAATAAATATTAACCGATTGGACAATAATTTAGGATTAATACCAATTAGGTGAGGAACCGCTAGAATAGAAGAATATTCCTATAAGATGATACATTATTACGATTGTACCTCAATTATCTTGGAAATAGAAGATATGAAAATTTAATTAATAATTTACAAAAAAATCAAAAGAGAATTGTCTCGACATTAAAATCTCAAATTTCACTTTCAATCAACACTATCACAAACTTTAACCAGACAATTGAGAAAATTAAACATAATGAGAAACTATTGGAATCAAAAATATATGAAGTTATCAAAATGGTTAACTCCGTAGATGATAGAGAGAGCTTGATTTCCATTGAAGATATTATTAATCAAATTATAAATATGTTCGAAATTATTCATTCCACACTTCAAGATATTGAGACCTCTTCAACATTTGCAAAAGTAATGCACCCCAGTATAATTAAATCTACAGATTTGTATACAGAACTAAAAGCGATAGGAAAACAAATACCAGGTTCACAGTTACCATTTGATGTTTCTTTGGAAAACATTTCACGGTATGAAAGTATCATGAAAATTCAGTGTTACATTTATAATAATAAAATAGTTTATATCCTCCATTTACCAATAATGTACATAGATAGTTTTGAAATATGCCGTTTGTATTCGACTCCGATTCCATACAAGAGTTAGTTCAAGGTTATAATTACCGAAAATAATTACTTGATGAAAAATAAATTGCACTACATCCTTCGTAATGACCCATGCACCGAAGTTTTGCCTTAATACTACTTATGTGAGAATCAGACGCCCAAGGAAATAGAATCGCATCCACCTTGTGAAGTGAAGATTTTCAACGCAGCGGACGCGTCAGATTGCAAACAATTCCTCATCACCCTCAGAGAATCAATGTTCCACCATCTAGGAGACACAAATAATTGGTTAGCTATAATCCCAGGAAAAAAGAGCATTACGTTTGACTGTCAAGATGAACATGAAGTAACAACTCAAGGGTACTAATATCATGGAAGTTCCCTTAGAATGTAAAATCAAAACTGACATAGAAACCATCATAAACAAAGAAAGTGTCATTCAAAGACAACCAATATTATTCCCAGAAATAAGTTTTGAGAATGATACGTTACCAATATTAACATCAGAAATAAACTTAGAAGATATGAGCCTTGAACACTACCCAGAATCTATACGGCATTTGTCACTGGAACAAGCTCAGTTCGACAACAAAATTACCTATACTCCTAGTGATTGGAAAATATTATTGTATACCTTGATAATTGGAGTAATAGCCATCATAGTCTGCAAAAAATTCCGTCCAAGAAATAATCCAGATTCCAGTTCAAGGACTGAAGTTCCAGTAGTCCAACTCCCTCGTCTACCCTCATGAATTGGAGCTTCGGGGGGAGGAATGACCTCAACGCATCCTGATGACATCGCAGTGTAGACGCCAAGTCAGCAGAGTGCGGAATCGAGGACATAAAAACAGTTGTAAATAGTTTTTTGTTGTTGTTGTTAATTTGAATTTGAAGTAAACGTAATAATTGTCAGAGAATATAATTGTAATATGAAGATAAAATTTTTAAAAATAGAATTCAGTGCTTAAAGCTGTTAATTCACGTGTTGATATCTCAATCATTAGAAAACTAGAGAGACAGAAACTACCAACGCGCATCACCATCGTTCAGATTGGCAAATATCGAGATTTTACTTGTAATACAGGGTCAGCACGACAAGTAGTTCAATTTACAGAAACCACTTGACAATAATAAAAATAATATTTATTCAAAAAATACAAATAAGAACTAAAATGTGATTAATATTGAGTTGCAGAGGAATACTCACAAAATATTGATGTGAGGTTTATAAAGTTTAATTTATGTATTGATAATGTAATAAACACGAGATATGACAGAGGAAATTTTAAGGACACCCTATATAGATATAATTTTCTTGATAATAAAATAAGTCGAATCTAATTAATATAAAAAAAACAATTGTTGACCTACGCCAGAGAATAATTTATACAAACAATTTTAAATAACCGACAAGGTCGATAAACAAAACATCGTTTTGCCATGTTTTGTTTATAAAAAATATAGTCAAACCTTGCAACTTGAACGATCTACTGAGCAGCAGTGTCGCGAGTGTCAGTAATCCCGACCTAGGTCGGGGACAAAACAGTTAAAGAATCAAGTGAAAGTCAAATCAAACACGCGAGTAAGGTCAAGTGCGCGTTCGTAAACACAAATCGTGGCCGAAGGTGTCGCAACGCCGAAGTACACAGAACAAAAATCAATGTAAAGTTCACGTAAATAAATTCGTAGGTAAACACTGTTATTATTATAGTTTAGAATAAAAAGGTGTTGGACCTGAAACGTCGCAACACTTTTACAAGAGGGGAAGTGATGTAATAAACACGAGATATGACATAGGAAATTTTAAGGACACCCTATATAGATATAATTTTCTAGATAATAAAATAAGTCGAATCCAATTAACATGAGTAGATAGTGGGGCACTAGGCGACCGTTTTAGGAGGGGGTGTGACGTCACAGGCCACGCCCTCTGGCGTAGCTGTCATCTGTCAAATGTGTCATGTGTTCTGTACCATATGTCATAAGTGTCGTGTCATCTGTCAACAGTCATATCCATCTTATGTTCTGTGTCGACTCTTATGTGTTCCATGACGATGTGTTGTGTGTGTCATCTGTCAACCCCTGCCACGTGTGTCAACTGTCAAATGTGTCGTAAGCTCCATCTGTTCTGTGATTTCATGTGCTCCATGATTTGTCTATGTGTCGTTTGTGCGTTCAGTCGTATGTGTCATCCGTCAAATGTCTCATCTGTCAAATGTGACGTATGTGCCGTATGTGCGTTCAGTCGTATGTGTTATCCGTCAAATATCTCATCTGTCATACGTGTCATCATGTGCCGTATAAGCCTTCCGTCATATGTGACGTATGTGCCGTATATGCGTTCCGCCGTATGTGTCATCCGTCAAATGTCTCATCTGTCATATGTGCCGTGTTTTGCGTTTTCCTCTTTTGATAGAAAAGCAATATTGCGGAATGTCGTTTTCGCTTATATTGTACTGAGCTCTGAAGGACCAATCGCCTTAATGTGACGATAATAAATACTTTTACACGTCGATGAATTGAATGTTTTATTAAATGATAACCGATGATTACATGCACCTTTACTATATATCTGTATAGTTTTACATTTTTTTCATATTGCGTCACAAATAAGAATATCACAACCGCTTATTATATAATACAATTGATATCTTTTACTTTTCTATGATTAATTCATGACAAGATGTGTGTTATGTCTCTTTATGCTTTTTTTGTAACTTGACTAACAACGGTTTTTTGTATAATGATGAAAAATTGAATATATGTTGTTATGGATATTTTTATGTGTTGTTTTAAGTGGGTGATAATAAGGAACGTTATGTGAGAATGTAACCAATGGGAAAAAATAGAGATTTAAATGAAACTGTCATATGACAGCTGATACTCAGCCGACGCATATAGTTTTGTGGAGAAAAGAAATTGTTATACATTTATCTGTGGTTTTTTATATGAAATGAAGTTTGAATGGTGTTATACAGGAGAAGTTGAAAATGAAAAGTCACAGGAGAATTTTGTAATTAAATCAAATTCGAACATATAGGGGGCGCGGGAAAAATGGATGAAAGGTGAGAGATGACTGATATCAGACATCAAATACTAATGTTAATGAAAGAATTAGATAGCGTGAGAAGTGTATAGGGCTCTGATACAGGATTATGATTGAAATTGAATAATTGTAAATAATTATATAAATGTATAGGGTTGTAAAAATAACTTAATGTTAGTGTCAAAGTGGTATAAGGACTCTGGCGTCATGAATATAACGAATGAATGTTTAGGGTTGATGTTAGAATGGTGTAAGGACTCTAACGTCATGAATGTGACGAATGAACAAGAGGTCTAGATGTATGCTAGTTCTTGTTTTTTAAGGGTACGAAAGTTTGCAATGTACTCTAGAAATGGACTAGAGGTGTGAATGATAATAATGTAAGCAATATACTCTAGAAGTGGACTAGAGTTGTAAACGATAAGAATGTATGCAATATACTCTAGCAATGGACTAGAGTTGTAAACGATAAGAATGTATGCAATATAAAAGGAAGGAGAGAGCGTAAGTGAGTGAGTACATGATTATGGTGTATAAGAGTAAGGGTTGGATTAAGTTTCATCGAGAAAGAGAGATGAAGTAATGAGAGAGATAGGAAAGGGCCAAGCGGCAGTTCTTTCGGGCCTACTGAATCTATGTACCAGCGCAATTCGCCACCGGCAGAGGCTTACCCGGTCCGATTGGGGCCTAGCGACTTACGTCACGCCAAGCCTCGACTCTAGGTTAAAGCAATTGTGGTACCAGTTTGTTTAAGGAGTAACGATCCAGGAATCTCGGGCCTATGTAAACAAAAAGGAGGACCAAGTTGTGAAGGGGTGTGAAATTCCATGAGAGAGCATGGAAAGCTCATGTGGGTGTTTTTCCGGTTTTTTTTGTATCAGAATGAATGGTGCTGGGTAAGAAAGGGAACGTTTTTCTTCGGAGAACGTGGAAACTCCAGTGTAGCTTGTGCTACTCCTTTTCTACGCGGAGGAATGAAATGTAGAGTGAGGGTGAGTGTAAGAGAGTAATGTTTCAATGCTTGAAAAATAAATGTGTGAATAATTAATGAAGTGACATGATCGTATAAGTTCAAGTAATGGCATGGGTAATGGAATGATTTTGATAATTGGTCGAGTGTAAGTTCCTGAAGCGGTTTTGACTTGGACCGAACGGATTTTACCGTCTTTACCAGCTGTGACATCTGTTATGCGGGCTAAAGGCCACCGCAAGGGAGGGGAGTCATCGTCCTTAATTAAGACCATGGTTCCTATAGTGAGATCTTTAGATGGGGTAGTCCATATGGGACGGTTTTGCAATTGGTTGAGGTAGTCGACAGACCACCGTTTCCAAAAGTTTTGTTGAGCATGATTGCATTGTTGCCAGAATTTTAATCGGTTCGTAGGGAGTGAAGATAAATCTTTGTCTGGAAGTGCCATTAGAGGTGCTCCTATGAGAAAATGGCCTGGAGTTAATGGCAGTAAGTCAGTAGGGTCAGTCGAAAGGGGATGTAAGGGTCGTGAGTTGAGTATGGCTTCTATCTGAGTCAGTATAGTACTGAATTGTTCGAAAGTAAAAGTGGAGGTAGCAAGCAATTTTATTAGATGAGTTTTAACGCTTTTGACTCCGGCTTCCCAGAGACCACCCCAATGTGGGGATCTGGGGGGAATGAATTTCCAGTCTATTGATGATGTGAGTAGGTGATCATGTATGGGAGAAGAAATCTTAGTCAGGAAGTGAGATACGCCCGCAAGATAATGATTAGCACCAACAAAATTCGTGCCATTGTTACTGTAAATCACAGATGGAAGTCCTCGTCTAGAAGTGAAACGTTCCAATGAAGCGATAAAGGAATCTGTGAACAGATCAGAGACTAACTCAAGATGAATTGCCTTTGTCGAGAAGCATATAAATAAGGCAATGTAGGATTTGAATACCGGGGCTCGCTTCAAATGAGATGATTTTATTGAGAATGGTCCCGCAAAGTCGACTCCAGTCGTCTGGAAGGGACAGGAAGGTGTTACACGACGTGCAGGTAGATCAAACATGATTTGCTGTGCCGTTTTGGCCTTGAACCTATGGCACATTAGACATTTGTTTATGATGCGCTTGATCTCACGCAGGCCATCGATGGGCCAGAATTTTAGAAGGATATTGGCGAGAACATTTTGAGGACCACTGTGTCCTAAACGTATATGTTCTCTTTGTAATTTCAAACTAGTGAGTGCTACTACGAGTGCGAGTATAATTGGAATGAGGTTGTGAATTCAAGTGAGAGTGTAAGTAATATTGGAATTCATTGTGAATGTATTGAGTACAATCTATATTAAGAATGTATATGCGAGTAAGAGAGTGTGCTCATGAGACTAGAGCAAGCACGAGTACATGCAACAACAAGTATTACGAATGTGAGTTTAAATGTGACTGCCAATATGAGTATGAGTATAAGTTTGATTAAGGTGCAATTGCATGCAAGTGCAAGTAATAATGTAAGTGTGAGTTAGCATGAAAGTAAATGTAATGTAGTGACCACGAGTGTATAATTATGATGAGAGAGTTTTTTCTAACTCTTTTGAGATTGTTTTTGTATATGTTTTTATGATTATAGATGTTTGTGTTAAGGGGACCCGACTCTTTTGCGGGCAAGAATGAATTTTTAAAATGTTTTAATTAATGTAAAGGAGAGTTATTTCTGTTCTCGTCAAGAAAAGGAGGGTAAGATATGTATATAATGTTTTTGTCAAGTCGTTTTAAATTCAAAGTGCCGTCAATGTAATTGTTTAAGTAACACATGAGTAAGGGGGGATGCTGTTTTCTTCTAAACGTCACCCAAGTGTTTATATTATCCAAGTATCATCTTCTTCAACCATGTATCTTCTTCTTCAACCAAGTATCTTCATCTTTTCAACCAAGTATCATCTTCTTCTTTTTTAACCAAGTTATCTTCTTCTTCTTTTCAATACCTTTATCCAGGTATTCATATAAGAGTAATTTTCATGTCAAAGTGTCTAAGCTTTTTTAATCGTCCAGGGTTTTAAATGTTAAAGTATTTGTTTCTCAATGTCTAAGTATAAGTTTAAGTTTTTCACAAAGTTTTTTATGTTTTTCTTAAGTGTCAAGTATATAAGTTTCACTGTCCTCTTCAAGAGGACTAAAGGTTTTGTTTTCTTGACGAGAAAGAGTTTAAGTAATGAATGAGTGCTATCCTGCACTGGAAGAGCGTTGAGTAAGAAAGTGAATCGTTTATTCGAGTGTAAGTGTTGGTTTGAAAATTATTTATTTATGAGTTAAGAGTGTTTTAATTTGAGAGTGTTTTGTGATTTAAGAATGTATGTGAGGGTAAGTTGTGATTTGAAAGTGGTGTGGTCACACCTGAAAAATGAGTATGAGAGGGGTTATCCGTAAGGTATTGTGCATGAGTCTTGTCCAGAACAGTAAGTTTCTTAACGATAATATTCTGGATATTTTTGCATTGGTGGTGAATGGTTAGGGTTTATGTTCAAAGATCTCACTGATGTGTTTTGTTTGTGAATGTGAGGGGTTAAGTGAAGTAAAGTGTGGTGCTTGTTTCTGCAAATGGCACATACACGGGTAGACGAGCAATGGGCGAACGTGTGTCTCGAGCCCAGACATGCTGTGCACATTTTGTTATTTAGTATATATTTTTAGCGGTCAAGTGTAGAGAGTGTTCTGAAGTGTGAGCAAAAATAAATTTTATGACCTGCTTTGTTACAGAATGAGCATATTGAAATGTTGATGGGGTTTGAGCCATGAGTTGTACTACAAGAGAGCTGATTAAAGGTGTCCCTTTTAAGTGAGTTGGGTAACGAATGATCAGCTAGTGAATGTTGAGTTGAAGATTGGGTTGTGAGAGAGTGTAGGTTGCATGGTTCATTTAAATTAAGCATTGTCAAATTAGGGAGGGGTTGAGTGTTATTCTCTTCTGATGGAAAGACATGACTATTCCTGGAGGTTGAAGGAACGTCAATAATTATTTCAGTTGGATTTTCTGGATGAGAGTGAGAGTAGCTGCGTTGTCCTGAAGATGTAGGATGTGAATGGTTATTACTTCTGTTAAAAGTTCTTGTATTCGAGTTTTGTATAGATGAGTTGTCTGAATGAAGCAAGGTATGATGTCGTTTTTGACAGATTGAACAGGTTTTTACCGAAATACAATTGGATATTAAGTGTTTATAGCCTAGGCACCTAAAGCACATTTTATTGTCTCTAATGTATTTACTTCGATCGGGGATAGACAGCCGTCCGAATTCGGAACATCCATAAATTTTATTGCATGTTTCCTTGCAAAATGAGCATGTTGGAGATGGGTAAGGGGAACTATGATATGCACTAAACGAGGGTTGATCGCGTTGATCATTGTAATGAGGTGAGTTTTGTTTAGGAAGCGAGTGTTGATTTGAAAGTAAGGTTACCCTGTTGGGTGGAGTGGTCACATTAGAAGACTGATTACGATGATGGTGGGATTTATCAGGTTTAGGATCTTGGGTCAACAAGTTTTCCAAAACGGTACATTTTTTCTCCAGAAAATCAAAAAAATTATCACTAGTAATTAAATGTTGATCAATCTCTTTTTCTTCAAGAGATCTTTTAGTACTATTGTCTAATTTGATTTTCAATATGTGAACAATTAAGGCATCGAATAAATCTTCCTTACTGATGTTTAAGTTTAATAATGATTTTACTATAGATCTAGTTTCAGATGTGAATATTCTTAATTGCTGTGCGTTACATTTTAATATATTATTACAGGCCGTTGAACGGTT
The DNA here is from genome assembly GCA_963921935.1 of Galeruca laticollis. Classification (NCBI taxonomy): domain Eukaryota; kingdom Metazoa; phylum Arthropoda; class Insecta; order Coleoptera; family Chrysomelidae; genus Galeruca; species Galeruca laticollis. The sequence goes on from OY998176.1 coordinate 179,591,820, forward strand.
AAAATGGGCAGTAACAATTTGCCTTATATTATTGTATTTGTAATTTAGTAAGTCTAAAGCTACATCAAAATTAGTTTCATTTACTGGTAATTGAGAAATTAAATTTAGCGGGTCACCTTTCAAGTATGATTTCAAATAGTAAAATTTTTCAATTTTAGATGTCAACCGGGAATTGTTTACTATTAATGCATTGAACAGTTCTATAAGGGCATTATATTTTATGCTGTCTCCAGAAAAAATCGGTATTTCTATTGACGGCAATCTAATATGTGTTTCATTATGAGAATGTAAGGTTGATTGAGTAATTTGATTAAATTTAAAATTTAATTTATCGTAAGCATTTTGTAGTCTAGAGTGTAATAAATAATATTTTTCATCAATTTGGCTTCTATCATCAAATTCTAATTCAGGATCTAAAGCTATGATTTCTATGTGATCTTGAATTTCAGAATATTTAGAGTAGTATTTATCTAAATTATCTATGCCTGATTTGAAAGCATACTTGTCTGATTCTTCCAAATTATTATGAAACCAGTTATGAATACGTGTAATTGCTGCCTTACAACTAGCACGTTGTGTTTTTAATGAATCCATTTTATCAATGATCTCAATTATTTGACAGAATTATTTGACATAAAATTCAAATCAATGTGTCATATTAGGTATTTCAGTAATATTTTATGATCTAAATGATTATTTTCCAAAGTTGTGATGAAAGAATGTCATTAAATGTCCCATCTAAATTTGCAATTAACAATGTAATACATTTTTTTTGTCATATATACCTTGTTTGTTTTGTTCTTTCCACTGCGAACTTGCGTACTGTCTCGAAGAATTTCACTTTCCTTGTGGATTTGTACTGCCAAATCTGTTTTCAATTCAGGATTAAATTCTTGTTTATCTTATTTCTGGTTTGATCCGGCTACAGAAGGGCCATGTTATGCGTTTTCCTCTTTTGATGGAAAAGCAATATTGCGGAATGTCGTTTTCGCTTATATTGTACTGAGCTCTGAAGGACCAATCGCCTTAATGTGACGATAATAAATACTTTTACACGTCGATGGATTGAATGTTTTATCAAATGATAACCGATGATTACATGCACCTTTACTATATATCTGTATAGTTTTACATTTTTTTCATATTGCGTCCCAAATAAGAATATCACAATCGCTTATTATATAATACAATTGATATATTTTACTTTTCTATGATTAATTCATGACAAGATGTGTGTTATGTCTCTTTATGCTTTTTTTGTAACTTGACTAACAACGGTTTTTTGTATAATGATGAAAAATTGAATATATGTTGTTATGGATATTTTTATGTGTGGTTTTAAGTTGGTGATAATAAGGAACGTTATGTGAGAATGTAACCAATGGGAAAAAATAGAGATTTAAATGAAACTGTCATATGACAGCTGATACTCAGCCGACGCATATAGTTTTGTGGAGAAAAGAAATTGTTATACATTTATCTGTGGTTTTTTATATGAAATGAAGTTTGAATGGTGTTATACAGGAGAAGTTGAAAATGAAAAGTCACAGGAGAATTTTGTAATTAAATACGTTCCGTCATATGTGACGTATATGTCGTATGTGCGTTCCGTCATATGTGTCATCCGTCACATGTCTCATCTTTCAAATGTGACGTATGTGCCGTATGTGCGTTCCGTCATATGTGACGTATATGCCGTATGTGCGTTCCGTCGTATGTGTTATCCGTCAAATATCTCTGCTATTATTGGTCGGATTGAAGTCGAATAAACGCCATTATGATTGTTAGTATATTATCATATACATAATGTGCGAAAAAGATGTCATTAGGGCACTAACGCATATCTCTGCTATTATGGATCGGATTGAAGTCAAATAAACGCTAACCAGAGACAATGACAACGACAACGACGTATGTGCGTTCCGTCGTATGTGTCATCCGTCAAATGTCTCATCTGTCCTATGTGACGTGTATGCCGTATGTGCGTTCCGTCGTATGTGTCATCCTACAAATCCTTGCCATCTATCGTCGCCAACCTACATTATCCAACAGGTGTCGGTAATACAGTTACCTTGTCTTGCCATCTGTTGTCGTCGTCATAAAAATACCATAACGGCACTAACATATATCTATCTGTTGTTCACCGGGGTGCCAAAACGGCCGTGGGTGACTGGGGTAGCAAGGCTACTTTTTCCGTATACTGCGCATGTTTTCCGTTACAGACAGGCCGTAAAAGACACATTTCAACGTTCTGCACACGTACTAAAGGCATTTGCCCATATCTCCGTTATTATTTGTGGGATTGGAGTCTAATAAACGCCATTATGTTTGTTAGAATATTATCGTATACAGGATGTACGAAAAAGATGCCATTAGGACACTAACGTATATCTCTGCTATTATTGGTCGGATTGAAGTCGAATAAACGCCAATATGATTATTAGATTATTATCGTATACAGGATGTGCAAAAAAGATTCCATTAGGGCACTAACGTATATCTCTGCAATTATTGGTCGGATTGAAGTCAAATAAACGCTAACCAGAGCCAATGACAACGACAACGACAACGACAACGACAACTACAACGACAACGACAACGACAACGACAACGACAACGACAACGACAACGACAACGACAACGACAACGACAACGACAACGACAACGACAACGACAACGACAACGACAACGACAACGACAACGACAACGACAACGACAACGACAACGACAACGACAACGACAACGACAACGACAACGACAACGACAACGACAACGACAACGACAACGACAACGACAACGACAACGACAACGACAACGACAACGACAACGACAACGACAACGACAACGACAACGACAACGACAACGACAACGAATAGTAGAACAGCAAACACATAACCAGTGTCTATACCAACTTAGAAGAAGAAGAAGACTGTCTTACATTACTGGAAGAAAGCAAACTTACTCCATTATTCTCTAACTCTTTCCCTAAAATGTGGACAAAGTTAACCGAGAGTTTGTCGTTGATACAGTCAAAGTCTTCGGCAACAAAAAGGTTCTTAATAATAAAAACAAGTGGTATGTATCATCAGTATAGTATTGAGGGTGAGGGTAACAGCCAAAAATGTCTGCAGAATGTTCTTTAAATGAACTGAGTAATAAATTTATGAAGAAATTCAAGGTGTATATGGCTACTTACCAGTTAAAATTTGTAAAATTTGATAGTAAATATGAAGGAAGAGGATCTGTAGAAATGGACAGAAACTCGTTCCGAACACTACTAGAAAAAACATTAACAACGGTAGAAGAACAAGCAAATTACTTAAAAGGTTATAAAATTAGAATTGTTGCTCTGAACCCAAAGTTCAATAACCCTGTTTCTACGAAAACAGCTACTAATAATAATTTTGAAAATTCACTGGACCATATTGAAGACGTTGTTTTCTCAGATCAAAACGTAGACATATACGGTACAACTTTTGACATACCAATATTTAAGATGCACTGAGTATATAAGAAACTATTTGCGGAAGAACGGGTAACAAGTGTTTAGTCTTTAGTAGTATCACTTAACAACTAAGGCCAATATCGATACATTCAACCCCAAAGACTTAACAGAATGAAGTTAGGTATTTCATCAACCAACGACGTCTGAAAAGAGAAACTGAAATGGAGAAGTCTATATGAAAAACAAAATCTTAACTGTTCCTACATTTATTTTAGAATGATGTATTATTTTGAAGAACAATAAATAACTAATAAAAAAGAAATGTATTATTCTTCTTAATATACAAATGAGAAACGCTACTGTCCGCTGTTGTTAACCCTTACACGATCAAATATCGTTGCAGTATACACATATGCAACACCATTTAAGTGAAAGACGACAAAATGTGTAGTGTTATCAATGTCGTTTTTGCGGTGTTCTTCAAGGAAGCTAATAACAAACAACGGTTTTATTTCTATTTTATAACGCAGTATGAACAAGTATTTATAGTATTGTAATAAATAGTTATTATCATTATAAAAATGCTAGAAAATATTTGACCTATCCTCATTAGGAAACAAAAATCTCGGGACAGAAGGAGAGGCCAATCTTTGAGAAGATTTTAATGGGCAGAAAAAGAGATGAGGGTGATATATATGACCAGGCTCGGCTAAAGAAAAGCCATACACATAGCATGGAACACAACACCATAAATTTAAAAAAGTCTTTTATTTATAAATATTATTTCTGCAGAAACGTTTAACAAATACAATATCAAATTTTTATACCTGGACAATAAATTGAGAAGAAAACAATAGTTACACGAATTAGAAAAAAACAATAAAGTATTAGGAAACAATTATTCTGATTCATTAAAAAAACGATAAAAGTAGTAGTACACATATTATTACAAATACAGCTAGTTACATAGAAAAAATACTAGAATCACTACATAAACCAAAACTGTAAACATATTTATATAACCATTAAATATTAAACGAAAGAAAATTAAAATTTTACTTAAAAATACATACAAGATATTCTATAGAAACATACGAAAACTAGCAGTTTAACAAAAGCATAAATGAAAAGTAAATTGAAACTGTAAACATATTTATATAACAATTAAATATTAAACAAGAGAAAATTAAAATTTTACTTAAAAATACATACAAGATATTTTAAAGAAACATACGAAAACTAGCACTTTAACAAAGCATAAATGACTAGAAAGAGAATTAAAAACAACGATTATTTACTAAGAGTGCTATTAACTTCTGTACATAGGTTGACCGTTGAAAATACCATCGTATTGACAACCGCTCTTTTTAAAAATATTTTCAGAAATGTCCGTAACGCAAAAAGCTGTAAACTCCACATGTTCTTTGGAAAATTTTATTAATTTTGACGCATAACCGCCTCTACGGAAATTTCGTAGAGTATAAATAAAATTTAGAGTTCTAGGTTTTTTGTGTATATTCAAAGGGTCATATAGCGTAGGTGAAAAGAGTATAAACGACACAGGTGTTTCATCGTGATAATAAATAAAAGAGAATATACCAGTATCTTTTGCCCATTGATTAATAAAAAGAGTCATCTCTTTTTATTAATCAATGGGCAAAAGATACTGGTATATCCTCTTTTATTTATTATCACGATGAAACACCTGTGTCGTTTATACTTTTTTCATCTATGCTATATGACCCTTTGAATACACAAAAAAAACCTAGAACTCTAAATTTTATTTATACTCTACGAAATTTCCGTAGAGGCGGTTATGCGTCAAAATTAATAAACTTTTCCAAAGAACATGTGGAGTTTACAGCTTTTTGCGTTACGGACATTTCTGAAAATATTTTTAAAAAAATCCGTTGTCAATACTATGGTCTTTTCAACGGTCAACCTATGTACAGAAGTTATTAGCACTCTTTGTAAATAATCGTTGTTTTTAATTCTATTTCTAGTCATTTATGCTTTGTTAAAGTGCTAGTTTTCGTATGTTTCTATAAAATATCTTGTATGTATTTTTAAGTAAAATTTTAATTTTCTTTCGTTTAATATTTAATTGTTATATAAATATGTTTACAGTTACAATTTACTTTTCCTTTATGCTTCTGTTAAACTGCTAGTTGTCGTGTGTTTCTATAAAATATCTTGTATGTATTTTTAAGTAAAATTTTAATTATCTTCCGTTTAATATTTGATTGTTATATAAATATGTTTACAGTTTCAATTTACTTTTCATTTATGCTTTTGTTAAACTGCTAGTTTTCGTATGTTTCTATAAAATATCTTGTATGTATTTTTAAGTATAATTTCAATTTTCATTCGTTGAATATTTAATTGTTATATAAATATGTTTACAGTTTTGGTTTATGTAGTGATTCTAGTATTTTTTCTACATAACTAGCTGCATTTGTAAACATATGTATACTACTACTTTTATCGTTTTTTTAATGAATCAGAATAATTGTTCCCTAATACTTTTTTCTTTTTTTTAATTCGTGTAACTATTGTTTTTTTTTCAATTTACTTTCTAGGTATAAAAATTTGATATTGTATTTGTTGAACGTTTTTGCAAAAATTATATTTATAAATAAAAGACCTTTTTAAATTTATGGTGTTTTGTTCCATGCTACGAGTATGTGTATGGTTTTTAATCTTAAGCTTTCTTTTTAGCCAAGCCTGGTCATATATATCACCCTCATCTCTTTTTCTGCTCATAAAAATCGTCCTTAAGATTGGCCTCTCCTTCTGTCCCGAGATTTTGGTTTCCTAATGAGGATAGATCAAATATTTTCTAGCATTTATATAATGATAATAACTATTTATTACAATACTATAAATAACTGTTCATACTGCGTTATAAAATAGAAATGGAACCGTTGTTTGTTATTAGCTTCCTTGAAGAACACCGCAAAAACAACGTTGATAACACTATAAATTTTGTCGTTTTTTACTTAAATGGTGTTAAATATGTGTATACTGCAACGATATTTGATCGTGTATTGGGTTAACAACAGCGGACAGTAGCGTTTCTTATTTTTATATTAAGAAAAATAATACATTTCTTTTTTATTAGTTATTTATTACTCTTCAAATTTATACATCATTCAGTCCGTCCTCGATGCCCAGCCAAGTTTCGTGAAACTCCATCCTAAATAGTATTTATTATTATTTGACGTTACGAGGTACTGCTGTCAGATCAATAATCAAAAAGTTTCTTTATTTATATTCAAAAGGATACAGTCTATATATGAATATATAAATAAATGTTGCAGAGAAAACCATATAAGACATTGGTTCACAATGGAAATATACAATTTGAAAACTAATAAAAAAAGTTGTCATTGATACTTACGTTTCTCGAGTTGTTGTTGTTACCATAGGGACTTTAAAAAACGCGCGTGTTTCAAAGTTCGATTTAAGCACGCTGAGGCGTGTTTCAAATAGGTACAATGAGGCATCAATAAAAAAATTCGTGTTTTCACTTATCGTTCAAGATTTATTAACGACTTGTTAATCAAGAAAAACGAGAGCATTCCAAATGTTTATCATGTTGTGAAATAAATAATAGCATAGATGCTCTTTCTAAATTAGTGCAACTGTCCGCATTTCGTTTGGAAATAAGTTCACATCAAAAATCGGGTTCTATGAATCACTTGAAATATTTATCTCCAATTATGGAAAACAGTTTGGTTCGAGTCGGCGGTAGACTTTGAAATGTACATATTTCTTATAACTCTAAACACCCGATTATTCTCCCTTATTCACATCCATTCACGCGTTCAGTTATTGAAAATGAACATGCACGTAGCCATGTTGGTACACAAACTACCCTTTCTTTTATAAGACAAACGTTTTGGCCTATAAATGGAGAACATTTTGTTAAAAAATGTATACGTGAATGCATAACATGTTTTAAGGCAAAACCAAAAGTTTTAACTGCCCAAATGGGTGAATACCATCTTTACGAGTTACCCCTCCTTCGCCCTTTTCGTCCCCATCAGTGGACCTTATGAGTTAAAAGATGCTAAATTAAAAAACCGTAAAATAATAAAGGGATACATTCGAGTATTTTTAAATGAAACTCAAGGTCTCTAGTTAATTCCACAATATAATACAAGTTATTGTAAATTCTAAAAAATTGACAATTGTTTCGAGTTTTGGTCTGTATGTCTACAAAGGCTGTACATCTAGAGCTCATCTCTGATTCAACTAGTTGCGGATTTTCAAATGTTCCTAAAAATATTCGTTTCTAGGCGCGGTATTTTTACAAATTTATATTGCGGTCATGCTGCAAATTTTGTAGGTGCCAATAACAAGCTGTTAGCTATCCAAAAATTAACTTATCCTGACAACGTACGAAACTATTTACTTGAAAATCAAATTAAATTTCATCCCCAAATTCCAGTGATTTTGAGAAGCCGCTATCAAATCTACGAAACGTCTCTTGATCGTGTTCAAAACCAAACATTTTTAACCTTCGAAGAATTTTATTCCACATCAATTCAAGTATCTGTATCTGTGAAGGTTTGAAGGGTGGGTGGCCCCACAGCACTTAGGCCACAATTGGCCCATTGTGCATCCTTCTGAGGTTCAAAACTTCCTTCTAGCTCGTCATCCAGCCTACTTCCTTGAAGTAGGCGATAACGTCGCCTGAATTGAGTTCCCTCATATTGGCGTATGCTAGCCTGTGCTCGCCGAATACTTGAAACCTAAAATGGGAGAGTGCCTGACATTCGCAAAGAATGTGTTCGGCAGTCTCATCTTCTTGTTCACATCCTCTACAAAGTGGGGTGTTAGATAGACCCAGTCTGTGAAGGTGTTTTCGTAGGTGGCAGTGACCAGTCAGAATTCCCGTGGTTGTTTGTAGGTTCCGCCTGTTCATAGTCACGTATTTTTTGGCTACTTTATCAATTCAAGTGGAGGCGGTACTAAATTCGCGCCCTATTACCCCGTTGTATCAGGACCCGCTGGATCTGGAAGCTTTAACACCAGGACATTTTCTTATTGGACGATGGACGAGTTCTAACTGCTGTTCCACAGAAGGATTCAACCGACGTGAAAACCAATTATTTCAAAATATATCAGCTTACTCAACAAAAAGTTCAACATTTCTGGTCAAGGTGGATGAAGGAATACCTGCCCCTGCTACAACAACGAACGAAATGGCAATACGGTAATTCACAGTTCGAAGTTGTAATGACGATCTTATTAAAAGAGAAAAAATTACTTCCTCTTTGCTGGCCACTTGGCAGAATCGTCGAAACACATCCTGGTTCAGATTCGATAGTACGCGTCGTATGTGTGTTGACCAAAAATGGTATCGTGAAACGTGATAATAACGAGATATGTGTCTCACCTATTAGTGAAGAAATGTATCAAAAGTCAGACATGATTATTTTAGTTTTTTGTGAGACTATTATTTTAACGATAAACTTCCTTTTCATTGAAAGCCGAGCCTTTCAAGGGCAGCTGAATGTTCAGTTTCACGTTATTATTTTTTATTTTTGAAAAATAAAGTCGATATGTAGTACTTTTGGACGTCCTACGTCCCTTAATAAAGTCCAGCCAACTATGCGGTATTTTTTATTGCCATGGAAGCAGAAATAATTGTACGAAAAATGCATGTGATTTCATGTCATGATTGATAAAAATTAATTAAATGAGAGAGAAGTGTTTCTTCCTAAAAAATCATATATTTTCGAGCGAAGATTTTGTCCGTTCACATCCATAAGGAACTGACGGCAAGATATTTTTTCTTTTGTAATTTTTTTTTTTTTTTTTAATTCCATTTTTATTGTCGCATCAACCATGTCGGTTATTAGCGACAAAGATTATTTTACAAGGTTTTGATTACATTAATTTCAGTAAGATATCGAACTAATACATTTATGTCACAGTTTTGTCCTAATACCGATTTCAACGTGTTTGGTATATTGTTTTTCACTCGGGCGTCCTCATATCTGGGACACTCAATCAGAATATGTTTTACTGTTATCTGCTTGGAACATGTAGTACACTGAGGCATTTCTGTCCTGGCAAGTAAATGTTGATGCGTCAGTTTAGTGTGCCCTATCCTTAGTCTTGTCAGTAGTACTTGGTTGCGCCGCCTGTTTGGTATTGTATTCCAGGGTTTCACACTGGGTTTCACCTCGCGTAATTTTGCTTTCGAATCAAGCCACTGATTTTGCCACGCACTTATCGCTTTTTCTTTCACGGTATGCTTCAAATCACTGATGGTCGTCGCGTTTACAACTACCGCACTATCACTTTCTGCTGCTTGTTTTGCCAGTTGGTCTGCTTCTGCATTACCCTGGATTCCTATGTGGGAGGGGATCCACATAAATTTTACATTTATCTGGGATTTTTGTAGTTGGAAGAGTTCCTTCTTTATTTCCATAGCAATGGGATGACTACTATAAACTTGCTGGATGGATTTTAATGAACTGAGGGAATCTGTGATTATGAGGATGTTGGAAGAATTCGCATTTCGGGACAGTTTAAGGGCTTGTAGCAATGCATATATTTCTCCAGTGAAGACTGTACTGCAGGTAGGTAATTTAAAAGATAAGTTCTGATTTGCCGTAACAACCGCGACTCCGACGCCAACTGTAGTTTTCGAGGCATCCGTATATATTTTGAAATGGTCATTATATTCAATGAGTTTTGTTTGGAAGATGTTTTTTATCAGCAAACTGGGTAGTTCATATTTTTTAAAAGATGTAAGAGTGGTGTCAATTATTGGTTTGGAATTTTGCCAAGGAGGATATGTTTCTTCAAACTTGAATATAGGAACATGTTTGATTTGAAGATCTGCTTTGTATTGTCTAAATCGATTACAGAAAGTTGGACTTGGTTGTTGTTGTGCGAAATTGTCAATTTCATCTGTATGAATTTTTGGGTACATTGGATGTCTTTTGTAATTATATCTATTTATTTTGCATGTAAAGTTTTTTCATTATAGTATTGCATTTATTTTGGAGTGTTGTACAATCTTTATTCAATCTGATGTAAGAAGAATTACTATTGAGAATCTGAGAATAATTCAATATAATTTTCTTTAAACATAATAACAGTGGAGTTACTTTTATCGCTGTTAGTAACAACTATATGGGAGTGCATTTTCAGAAATTCTTTTGTTTTATAGTATAAATGACGAAAGAATGAATTATTTGATTCTTGGTTTATTGTCCAAAATGGGGTGGTTGGAATTGTCATTGTGTAATGTAGAAGCAGGTGGATTGCAAAATGAGGCCCTCTTTGTAACTAAGGGTGCGCAATTTCGGCTTAACGTGATCACTTGCACACCTTTGGTTTCTATACTATGGAGATTTTATTCATCTCACTTGGCTATGGATGTCGAGTTCAGCCAGTGCAGAGCGTGTTTTTTCGTGTTTCTCTCTTTTCCTTGTACCTACCTTAATGTTTCTTTCCAGTATTTTATGTCTCTAAACAAGCTCATTTACAAATCTAGTAGACTGTCCTTCAAAAACTGTGCTTGAATTCATGAAAATAAATATCTTTGTTTTTTGATTCAATTTAGAAATAATTCTTCTTATTCAGCTATGGTGTTAATTAATTTCGGTTACTAACTGGGTACTGTTCCATTGAATAACTATTTAATATCATTGAAAATTAGACTTTATCTTAATCCCAACTAGGGGAAGAACATTCTCGGGGTATTTGAATATTTATATAATGTATATAATAACGTTCTCACATAATTTTTTTGGATTTATAGTTGTAAGAGTCTAACATTTTTACTTTGCTGGGATTTGCATATTTTTAACCTCCAATTTAAAATGTTTTCTGTTCTTAATAATGTTTGGTCTCAATAGTTTAAAAGTTGAAAAAAATATGTTTTCTTCTCTTGGCTGTTAGGGGTATGAAACATTATCTTTGCGGTTAACCTTTCAAGAAATAAAAATATTGAATAATTTCTGAAAATACATTTTGGCTGGAATCGACAATAAGTCTGGTTAGTCCGAAAATCAATAATTATTTCTAACTTCACCGCGAAATTCAAATAATTGGTCTTCACATATATATTCGGGGAGGTTTTCGGCCTCCTGTTCGTGATAGTCTATCAAAAATTTTAGGAACTGTGCAGTATTCCTGGGAGATGGAATTTTTCATTGAAAATAGTTTGATGGGGTGTGACGAATTTTTACTTGGATTACTGTTTCTGGACTAAGACAGTTCCTGGACTAAGATAGTTCTTGGACTAAGGCAGTTCCTGGTCTAAGACAGGTCCTGGACTAAGACAGTTCCTGGGCTAAGACAGTTCCTGGACTGAGACAGTTACCGGTCTAATACAGTTCCTGGGTTAATATAGTTCCTGTGCTAATACAGTTTCTGGGCTAAAACAGTTCCTGGGCTAAGACAGTTCCCGGGCTAATACAGTTCCTGGGCTAATACAGTTCCTGGACTAATACAGTTTCTGTGCTAATACAGTTTCTGGGCTAAGACAGTTCCTGGGCTGATATAGTTCCTGATAGGACTAAGATAGCTTCTGGAATACACCCGGAATATTCAGATCCCGGATTATATAGTTCCCGGGTGATAGAGTCATCATCATCGGAAAAAATATCAATTAGAAGAATCTTCGACAAGTAAAGTAAATTGTTAAATTGATAGGCTTCACCTACTCGTATAGTTCTGTAATTTTTTTTTCTATTATTAACCCCTTTATGTCAAATTCATTCTATTGTGTATCATTATATATTTATAGTTTTTATCCTGAAAGTTTTATTCAACACACACTTACAAAAAAATACCTTGACATCAGCGTACCATACATAACATTTTTTTAATAGGCAGATAACATCAGTTAACAGTTAGCTGATTCTTAAATCCGATTTTTTTCTAATTTTGTTTGAGGAAATTAAATTAGTAGCGCCATATATTTTTTACTACTATCAATATAATATTTCTTTATCTAACTTCCATCCGACAACAGAGTCCTGAGAACTGGCTTTGTTGTCTACAAATTTAAAATAATTTAGACAAGAACATGTGCAATTATAATTTCACCTATTTATTTTTAAAAAATAATGTTGGACTTAAGGTTTCATTTAGAGTTTCATGCCCTTATGGTACTTTGCTATCATTCAAATCGGACCAATAATAATAACAAAGTCGCTTCTATACCCATCACCTCAGCATTATTTATGTATGTCCTCATAGGGTAGTGTTCAGTACAACGAGCGGTCAAGCAAGAGGTCTGGGTTCGAATCCAGCGTTGTTGATAAAAATTCTTCAATTCAATGAATCGTAACTATGCGCTCACGTCACACAGATCACAGGAAAGATGACACATAATACATGATGAGTGACACATTTCACATGACACAATGTGGATGACATACGAGGCTGATTACATGGTGGATGACACAGAACACATGACAGTTTTCAAATGGCACATGGCAGTTGACAGATGACGGTTGATATTGGCCACGTGATAGAATGCAGCTGATAAATGATAGATGGCGTAATTTCCGTATGCGCGCGCAGCTTTAATGACGTCACAGCCGGTTTTAATTACCTTAGATTAGTAAAAATCTATTCTCCATGATATTTTACATAAGGAATCAAGCCGAACCCGTGTACTTATTAACATGCCTTTTTGATTATGAATGGTTTCCATAACGACTATGTCCTGTATAATTTTGTAATCCCCGTATAATCAAAGACATATTCGACAAATAGAATACATCCTAATGCCTTTTTGATATTGATTCCCACCTGTATAACTATGCCATGCCCTGTAGAATGAAAGAAATATTCGACCAGTATCATTATTTCACTTTGCGCCTACGCCACACCTCTCCTTCGGCACTTCCGCACCGCCGTTTTGCCGTTTATTCCTTATTCTATTATAATAAGTTATTCGTTTTACCCTGTATAATTAAAGAGACATTCGACCAACATTACGATTATAACCACATGACTTCACAGATGACCGATGATAACATTAAACACAAGTGACACATGAAACAGAATATATGACACAGAATCCGGATGAAGAATGACACATAAAATAGGATAGGTGATACAGGACACGGATGACATATAACGCATCACAAATGAGCGATAAATCATAGACCGACCAGGAAAAGTGGAGTGCGCGTGACTATGACGCTACAAAGTTCGAGTGCTGGGGAGTGTCTCAAGTGTACCAATACCTGCTATGATGATAGGGGTGATATCTAATCAAATTATCAACAATCTGTACACGTCCAACTGAGTTCAGTATGTATCTTCGAAATGAATTTAGAATAATTGTGAATTTCTTGTTTCCTAAGGTAATGTATCATTTCGAAAGATCTATTAGCAGTTGATGTCTCATGAAATGAAAATTGTACTGTGTGTTGTTTTTTCATAGAGCTAGGAAAATACTTTTATGTATCGTCAGGACTTGGTGTTCTGTCTGATATGTCGGACTAGGAAGCCCTTCCAATACCGACTAAAAACCTTCTCTGTTTCCAACCTCTGTTTCCCCCGCGGTACCGCCGTTAGGTATTACTTCGCGGAGGGAGGACTAGCTCTTCCTTCTATAAGTCGAATTCATAGTGGTTTCGTTCTACAAAATTGTCTGTCGAAGTCAAATCCTCTTTCTTCGCGTGTTTCGACTTTATGTACGCTCTCTTTATAAACGACGAAATTCTTGGAGTACCTCGGTTGCAAATCGACTTGTTGCCTCCCATGCCTCCTCTGATGACAGCATAGCTTTCACTAGGGACTCTGGTCGAGCTTTCGAATGAGCGGTAGTTTCCCAATCGCTGCGTATTGTGTTGAAACGGAGACAGATACAGAACACTTTCTCCGCGTCCTCCCTAACTCCAGGACATGACGAACATTGTGGTAAGTCCTCATGTGTAATTTGGTCCAAATATGCTATAAAGCATCCATGTCCCGAGATCATTTGTGTCAGGTAGTAATTGACCTCGCCATGATCTCGGTTTAACGAAATATCCAAATGTGGTATAAGGCCACCTTCCTTTTTTTGAAAAATCCCACAGTATCTGCCATCGCCGTATGCTATTCCGCTTTTTTATTAATCAGAGCTCAGCGTAGTTAAAACTTTTTGCCGGCAAAGAGCACTTATTTTTTCTGCGAGTACTTCGATTGGCAGCATCCCAGCAATAACGAATATTGCGTCCTCAGACACTGTGAGAAATGCGATGACTGTTCTCAAGGAACTCAGCCGATAGACTGACGCAATTTTCATCCGGGATTCTTGTATACAAAGTGTACCCGTAATCCATACGTGAGAACAGATGTAACTACTGACGATGATCTCCTCTTCTGCTTTGGTCCCCCTATGTTGGGCATCAGTCGTGACAGGCTCGCTCTGACTACTGACGCTTTGGCACTCACTTGTTCTCCCTGCTTTTTGAAGTTGAGCCTGGCATCGATCATTATCCCTAGATACCGAATTACCGTTTGTCACACAAAATCGTGTTCTCCGTCACCCAGCCTAATAGTTTCCACCTGTTTTCTACTAGTAATGAGCACTGTCTCGGTCTTGTGTTCTGCTAACTTTAGGCCAACTGTCTCTGTCCATTGTCTGCTTTTCTCGAAAGTTCTATCAAAGAGAATTTTTATCTCTTCCAGATGCTTCGCGACTATCACTATGGCAACATTGTCAGCGTATGCCACGAGTTTAGCTTCTCTTGGAAATGCTAGTTCCAGTAGCCCGTCGTACATAATACTCCACAACAGTGGGTCTAGTACCGAGAACAGTCTGGATATCCAATGTTGCTACCAGGCAGTACTTCTTTGTGCCTCTATACCATCTGGTGCCTGTGATTGCGTCCTTGGCTAAGTTGACGACGTGGTGAATCGCATCGAGAGTGGAGCGACCTTTTCGGAAGCCATATTGACTGTCAGAAAGTAGCGATTCGACTGCTGCTTCGATTATCCTGTTAATTGTGCGTTCCAGAATCTTGCCGTTTGTATCCAGCAATTAGGAGTGGGCGGTATGATGCTGGTTCGTTCGGCGGCTTCTTCTCTTTGAACAGAAGCTCTAGTCTCTGCTGCTCCCATTTTGGTGGAAAAATACCTTCTTTAAGACACGTATTATACACTTCCATAAACAGCGAAAAGCATTTTTGATAGCCAATATCAATGAGATGTTTGGGATCCCATCTATGCCAGGAGCTTTAGTATTCCCTTAACTGTTACACGTTTCCATTAGCTGGTACTCTGTGATACATGGGATTTCTTCTATCTGATGTTTTGTAAGGTTGTGCAGCTTCTTTTGCTGCGAAAACAGCGTTGTCACGATTGTCTCCAGAAGTTTCGGACATGTAGGCATTGGTTGCTTTTTAAGGTGAGTCATGACTACCTGATGAGGTTTTTCCCACGGGCCGTTTTCCACTTCCTCAATCAGTGCACGCCAGCGTTGTCGTTTGTTATCTCCGATGGCCTTGCGCAAATTTCTACGTGTGTTTTTGTACGCTACCACCAGCTCTTCGTAACGCGGTTTTTTGAAACCGCGCTGTTATGTTCTCCTCTTCATAAGACACGCTTTACGGAGAGTAACAATGTGTTTGTTCCACCAGTGCATCGATGGTAAGTGACTTGTTCCGCATTTTCGGGGCATACTGGCGTCACAGGCTTCCGTGATCCTCTTCATCAGCTCGTCTGACTCACTTTCAGCATTTCCTTTCTTGATTGATATCCAAGGCAACGGTAATTGCAGTAGTACCAAAGGATGTTACTTTCCATCCAAGTGTATTAAGTTTCCGGTGCATACCTACAGTAGTTTTCCCAGTAGTCACTTCCCACAGTATCGTGCAGTGATCACTAGCCGTGTAAGTGTCCAAAACCCTCCACGAGTAGTTTCCCACAGCGAGGGTGCTGCTGACGAAGGTAAGATCCAATATGGAGCTCGCGTCATCTCTTATGAATGTTGGATTATCACTACTATTGAGCAAGATTACATCCAGTGTCAACATGGCCTCCAGTAGCACTTCACCCGTGAGTTCGTCTCTTTGCTGCCCCAGTTTACTTCCCAGGAGTTGAAGTACTCTGCGATTGCCACGGGAGAGTGCTGCTTCGCATCTTCGGTCAATCGATCTAGGAAGTCGATGAATTCGGCTAATGAAGGCAGGGTGGAGCATAAGTACCATAGAACTAGATTCCGTTCAGCTTCGCCTCCACAAAACCGGCTTCTGAGCTATTAGCAACGCTCTGAAATGGATATTAACCACAGGACCATATGACTGCTTTAGCAGTACCATCTGTTTCCCACGGTTGAGCGGCAAGGTGTCTATATAGTTCCAATATTAATACCAGATCTGCCTTCAGTTCGCGCACGGTATGCATGAGCAGATCGTGTGCAGCCCCACAATGGTTGATGTTAAGCTGTACTATTTTCATCATCGTTTGTTCTTTGCCCTCTGAAGTGCCTCTCTATCAACTGTGCATTTGTTGCTACCAGAGGTGTGGGCACGATTCTCCATGTTGTCCTTTTCGCACAAAACCCATTGAGCTTTCCTTTGACAAGTGGCTGCTTTGTGGCCTTCTTGTCCACATTCTGAACAGAGTCTGAACTGGTCCACTTCATTCTTGCACTTAGCAGAGATATATAGTGCCAGCATTTGTAACACTTAGTTACTCTCTACACTCTCCTTATACGGCAGTTGACCAAGCCAATGCGGATCTTGCCATGTTCGCCTATTACGTTTCCCACCATTGATGCTGCCGGTTTTTCCAAAAGCTTTACGAAGTGACCGTACGGTGTCCAACGTGATTGGCCGTTGTTCCCCAGCCACTTTCTGCAGTGCTGACAGATCACGGATTTCGATATCTTCTTGGGGCCTCTAATTGATGACTTGGTCGTCATCGCTAAGAATTTCAGTTATCTCCTGTCGCAGAAATGGACCTCCATCTGTGGTTTTTCTTGTCAGTACTATCAGCATGTTTCCACTAGCTGTTTTATGGACATTATCGACTGCGACAGTCTGGTGTTTAGGAACGTCGGTTCTGACTCTTTTAAGTGTCTCGGCATATTTGTCCTTTTCCTTTAGGCAAACAATCAAGACAGTCTGCCTGTTTCTCGGTATTTGTAGCTTCCTATGCCGAGATACTTTAACAGGCTGCTCCGTTTATTGCTTCTTATACTTAACCTCCTGTCAGTCCATCGTATTCTCTTCAGGCGGCTGGGCCGCATTCTTGAAGATGTGAGTTGCTCCTGTCGCCTTCCTCTGTATGGTTTCCTTGTCCCCGAACCGGGTGACTTGGGTAGTTTCCGTTTGACATTGTGAATGTCATGGTTGCCTTCAGAAATCGATTCGAAATCAGCGTCGGATTCTGTGTCAATCGCCGACGTCGTCTCCGTGATAGCCTGGATACGTGGTGTTGTCTGCGTATACACAGCTTTAGGGACTCGATCAGCTGAGACTTTTACGTCCTTCGCCAGTAATTTAATGGTATCGAAGGCACGAAAAACACTATTAGTCTTGGTCTTAATCTCTGCGTGGATGTTTTTCTCCGGTTGGACAAAATCTTGAAGCTCACCAATAAGCGTCTATGTGTGTAAGAGAGTGTGTGTGTGTGTGTGTGAGTGGTGGGAGGATGGCATCAGCTTTAGCTATTGGCCACATTCTTGTTTTTTAGGGCAACTAGTCAGTGACAACAGTTATATGTTTATATTGGTTGCTTTTATGAATTTTACTTACGATCACCCCTGAAGTAGTCAAAAATACACAGTCGGCAATCAAAGTGAGACGTCTATTACGGACGGTAAAACAAAATGCACGGTTGTACAGTAAATCGCACGGCTTTCTCAGCAACCACTTAGCAACTCTCAATAGACGTTGCCATTTTATTAAAAATTCATTATTTATATATTAGACGTTGAATTGTATTCTATATAGAGCATTTATTAGATATGAGATTGCATTTAATACTAAGAGTTATTTGGAATTATATGATAATTGGTTCCGTTTCATTCAATCCACATCATTTGTCTGTCTGAATCTATCATATTAGTGAACAATAGCATATTATACACCAAGCGACTAAATATCACTTTAGTCGAGAGGTTTATACGCTATTTTTTGAAATTTTGGTAATTATACATACATTTAAAAAAAAATATTACTTAGGATGAACTTTTACGAAACGTGGCTAGGCATCGAGGATGGACTTCTAAGAAGCTTGGCTAGGCATCGAGGAGGGACTTTTATGAAACTTCGCTGGGCATCCAGAATGGACTTCTAAAATGCTTGGCTAGGCATCGAAGATGTACGTTTTTATTTGTACTTTAATTCCCTTAATAAGATTATCAATACAAGTACAAGTAGGTCGTAGGTAAAGTATAGTATGTAACACGTGTTGTAATGCATTTTACGCACTCACGTAATTATTTACCTAATTACTTTTCCGTTCGTGCATAAATTGCTTCTTACAACACACGTTACGTAATATACTATTATAATAGAATTAAGGACAGGTTTATGGTTTGTTGAAATTATTGTGGAAAAATTTAAAGGTAGTTGAAACCCATATTTCTTCAAATCGGCTATTAGTTTATTAGTAGGTAAAACATGATTAGTGCACTTTAAGGAATAAATGGTTTAAATCAGCAATTTTATTATTATTTCAAGAGCAATTAGAACAACTTACTAATCCAAGTTTGTGAAGATGCGCCGGACAGCGACCGTGATTCAACTTTAGTCTTATTATTCTACTAGAGTAATATCTACTTATATTGGGAAATGCTAGATGCAATATTTTATTCGGAAGTTTAGGGTGGATAAGGAAGTATTGGTTTTTGGATTTTGGATATTATCATATCTTCTTGACCAATCCAATTTAATTTGATTTCTGTGATTAATAATGAGATCAGAGTATTGTGGTTGATAGTCTATAGTTGTTCCAGATACAGATTCCTTGACTTCCGAATCTGCTTTTTCATTACCTATGATATATACCTACATGGGCCTTAGACCAGATAAATGTTATATTAATATTCGAAGACCGAAAAAAATACGTTTTTTAATGTTGAAAATTATATTGTTTCTAAATTGTTCAGAAAGCGAGCCCTGAAGAGCTTCCAGAACTGGTTTGGAATCAGGTATTATTACAATGCCTTTTGTTTTTAGTTTCAAACACCATGTAAGTTCTTTTTCTATAGCTAGAGCTTCCGCACTAAACATTGAGCATATATTAGGAATTCAGTACTGAAGTGCTGTATTGACATAATAAAATGTTAAACCTGTTCTAGCTTCAGTTTTCGAACTATCAGTGTAAATAACTGTATGATATACAAATTTATTCAATATAATTCCCATTCTTGTATTATTTAATGAGGGAATGTTGGTGTAATGAGGATAAATTATGTTTGGCTTGAAAAAGATAACTTCAAATTTGCAGCAATAAATAGGAAATATTTGGTTGCTAAAAACATTTATAATATTTTGGATATCAATAAAAGCAACAGCTACTAGTGGAGAGTTTTTTTCCTCCAGTAGTTGTTGGTAAGATTTTGTATCTTTAAATCTGCAATTTTTAAAACCAGTAATACATTAAATGATCTGTCTGTAATAATGTGTTTACGAGCTAAAAAGAGTCTTCTAATATTCAGATGAGTTTCTTGTGCTTCCGCTAGAATTGCATGACGCCTAAACATATTCTTATGGCTTTGTACTGGATTCTGTCAGGAATTAGTAAGTTTGATGCTGTTCTGTATAACGTGCAACCATAATCCATGAGCGAGCATATATGAGCTCAGTAGAAGATAAGTGAGATGCCTGCATCAGCTACCCATTTGGTTTGGAAAACAGTTCGAAGAAGGTTCAAACCTTTCTCACATTTCTCTTTCACAAATTCAACATGTCTAGATCAGAGCAGTTTCTTGTCTAGAAAAATGCCTAGATATTTAAAATGATCTACTATAGGAAAGGAAGTATTATTGACTATTATTGTGTCCGCCAGATGAAGCCGGTGTCTTGTAAAACACAAAACCGCCGATTTCTCAGATGCAAGACTAATACCAAGATTGTTTGACCATCCTTTAATAAAGTATACTGTATATTTGAGTTCCTTCACGCATCGTTCATAGGTATTGTGGGAGACATAGATACAGATATCGTCTGCGTATTGAATTATCCTTATATTATCGTCCATAATGTCATGCAAGTCCATGGTGTACATATTAAAAAGAATAGGGCTAAGAATAGAGACCTGTGGTAAACCGTTATACATTGTTCTAGGGCCATGTAATACATTACTGTTATCAAGAGTAAAAATATTTAGACTCTTAAAGAGTTCCAATATGTTAGTGCCTACCTGTTTGTTTATACCCATCATAATCATTTTATTGAATAAAATATTCTGATCTACAACATCATAAGCTCCTTTAAGGTCAATGAAGAGACATAGTAAATATGCGTTCTTAGAATATGTTAACTGTCTATCTGAGGCAAGTTATGTTAAAGCATCTAGTGTCCCTTGACCTCTACGAAAACCATATTGACTTTTTGGTACCAAAGATGACTCATTGGCCTTTTGACCTTTCTATGAAGAACTCTAGCCGATTCTTAATCAAACCTTGAGAGGTCTCTTATTATGCATGACAGTAATGAAAAAGGTCGAAACTATGAAGGTGAATCAGGTTTTTTATCGGGTTTGAGTATTAATGTTATAATAATATCCTTCAATTTATCTGAATAGTCTTGCCCTAATCCGCCAATTATATATATATATATATATATATATATATATATATATATATATATATATCTAAAAGGAACATTTTAGCTGAGTCGGGTATATTATATATCATCTTATATGTGAAACTATCCATAACAGGAGCAGTATTTAACGAAACTTTTAGTACACTATCCAGCTCGTCTAACATAAATGGTTTCAGTAGGAAATCCGATTTAGACTGAAATGAAAAATTATTATTCTTTGTTGATACAAACGGGGGGTTTAACACTGAAGGAGGAGCTACCGTGTCTAAAATTTGATCTCTTAATTCAGGAGTTGTTCGATTTTTTTTGTTTTGTTGATATTTACTATTAATACATTTAACTTTCTTCCATATTTTCGATAAAGGAGTACTTTTATTTAAACTATTTAAATAATAAATCCAGCATTGCTTCTGTTTTTGCTTAAATATTCTTGTTTCTTTAGCAGCAACATTCTTATAATGCAAATAGTTCTCTAAATTAGCTAGACATATATATTCATTCGAAGCTTTTTTCCGTTCATTAGATGATAATGAACAGTCATCATCCCAGCAATAGGGTCTTGGATAGAGCTGTTTGGTGAGTTCTTCATAGGCATAGGTTGATTTGCGGAATTGGAAACTAATTCAAAAATGAAGGAAAGTTTGTCTCCCATTTGTAAACAAATTTAAGTCAGAAGAATTCAGTTTGGATTCGAAATTTCTTTTGAACAAGTGCCAATCTGCGCGGGAATCTGTCCATTCAGTTGTTGGCTGGATTAAATTAGAAAAAGATACGGTTTGGAATTCCATGATTATTAGGTAGTGATCTGATCACATTGTATCAGCAATTATTACTTCCCAGTGTGTTTTACTTGCTAACAAAGGAGTTGATATCGGTAAATCAACTGCTGATTTATATTGATTCGGAGGAGTTATTCTTGTTGGAGTACCGTCAGTAAGTACCACGAAAACGCTACGATATCAGCTAACATTCTTCCTTATGGTGTATCTGGATGGGGGGCTCCACATACTAAAATGTGAATCAAAATCTCCACAAAAGATTGTTGTTACAGAAAATCGTTGGAACTATTGTTTCTAATCATTGTTGTTGGCACAATATTAGTTGGTTTATATATTGATATCAAGGTAAGATTGCAGTTAGTTATTTCGGCTGCACAAACTACTATATTTTTATTAAAATTGCTATTGACTTGCACTGTTTATGATTGATTGAATTGTTATTAAGAATTCTGACACCGCCAAAACCGTCTTCTCGAGATTTTTGTGAGAAGTTATAACCTTTTAAATTAAACTTATTTTGTGGTTTCAGTCACAATTCTGATAGAACAATAATATCAATATTTTTTTCAATTAATAAATTTTCAAGGCTACCCTTGTTTTGGAAAATTTTTATGTTACGATTAGTACTCATCATCACTATTAATAGTTATGTAATCCATACTATTTTCATTATTTATATCAATGGTTGTGAGCAAATTGTCTCTATTATTCAGTATTGAACACTGTTTTTGATTATGATTTTATTGAACTTTGTCGACTGTCGTAGACATTCAAATATATTAATAATCTTAATCTGACAACGTTATTGTCGAAATTAATCATTTATTATATACAGATTTACAATTAGTTGTACAAATGGATCAATGTTTGAACTTCGATGGTTTTCAGATCGGAAGAACAAGAACTCAGTGATTCAGAAACGTTATGTTTCGACTAGATGAGGTGACCAATAGTAGCGACTGTATATCTTTACTTTGGTGTTAACTGAATACTGACTAAGAACGATTTTTTCAGCTTTGAGTGCACACTGGGCTCGAATATTAATTGACAAGCGGTATGCTTGAACTTGAGTACACTCTGGACTCGAATACTAATTGAGAAGCGGTATGTTTGAACTTGAATACACTTTGAAACGATGTGTTCCAACTTATGAGTATGCACTTGTCTCGAAGAGCAACTAAGTAACGATATGTTAGACTTAGTATGTCTGAAACGATGTGTTTCAACTTGATGACTGCTTGAATTTGAGTGAAGATTACTTCGAAATGTAACGATGATTGCCTTCTTCACGTTGTAAGACGTATTAAATAGAAATCTTCAAAGAGGTGTGTATACACGTAAATTGGTGGGACTAAAAGCGAATAAACCTTACCTATGGGTAAGTATTATTTGCTTGGATGCAACCATTGACAAGAATTTACAATGGACTCATCCTATAGATACTTCAATTTCTATTGAACGTTCAAAAGGTGAGACTGTCCTATTGTAACCTTTTACTCTGAAAGGTTATTCAAATGTTTATAACAGACGTTCCAACACTGATACATTATTGAAAGATTCCGTCTTGTTTAACAATAGAAACTTCAATACCATGTGACAATAGGTCTTTTACGAATTTTACAATGTGCTATTTCGTTTGCTCTAAACAATACAATTCTACGGAGTTACAATTCTATCAACACAATAAAATAATAGTGTGAAACGTGACATTTTTCTAAATTTTTAACAATGCTACAAAAATACAATAAAATATGCTCTGACTGCACCGACAATAGTGAACTGGTGCAAAAAGAGTTTCACATCTAACAATATTCAGGTTTTTGTATTACCTCATATCTAAAAGAGGTAATTTGTGTAATTATTGGGATTGAATGAAGAATTATCTTTGAGCGATGAAGGTGAAGCAGATATGTGTCATCTTGGAGTGATCTTTATTGACATTATATGATGAGGTTTGTGAAGAATGTCTGGTATAATTAGATTCAGAAGTATTACAGGTCGCCAAAATTGGAGGAGAGATGCATTTTCTTTTTTTTTGATATATTAGAATTATTTCTATCTGAGGCGTGATTAATTTTAGGTTTTCTGAGAAGAAAGTTATTCACACCCGTTGATGGCAATTCTGGAATTTTTCGTCATTTTTAAGTATATCGAATCTATTATTTTATATCAAAAATTAAGCTTTCTTGAGCGTTGTATTCTGGTGGGCCATCGTTTTTTCAATATTGTATTGTTTGATATAATCTGGGCAGTTTTTATAAATAGATGAGTGTTCTGAAGTATTACAATATATGCAGAATTTCTCTAATTACTTTGGTTTCTTCATCCTCTTCGTGTTGATTAGCGCATGTTTGAGATCGTTTTTTACTTTTACATTGAGTGTGAGTATGACCATAGCGCAAACACTTGAAACATTGCACCACAGGGTGTACATATGGCTCTACATTGAGCCTTACTAGATTAATTTTTACTGTGTCTGAGATTTTGTTGCCTAAAAAGGTAACAATAATTTGCTTATCTACATAGCTGACTTCCTTCGATTCCCGGTCGATCACCCGTGTTATATTTGATAACCCCGTATATGGTTGAACACCGAGGATGCTGACAGCGGACTTCATTGTTTTGTTTATTGCTGACTTGCCTATAGTATATATTTTTATTGCTGATATAGGTAGTTTTGCTAAATAATTCATTCATTTACATATTAATTCTGATGTCAACTTTTAAGTAATAAAGATCATAGTAATAAAATAATATTGTAAAATTAAGTTTTGAAAGTAGTTGTATTTCAGTAACTAATTTGTTTTTAAAAATATGTTATCGATACGGAGACTTATAAGTGGCGCAGTCAGTAAGATTTTCGTAGGAAATCCATCGTGGACAATCCGTGAGTGTCAACTCTTTGACGAAAATCGGAACTAGGCCAGTTCCAGTGGAATCTATCGTGGAAATAAGAGGCACATCTTGATGAAACCGTTGCTAGATAACGGTTGTGGTAAGAATTTAGTTCATGTCAGACTCCTCTTCACCTATAGAATCCTTAAGTGAAATTGATAGATCTGAAGAGTTCGAAAGCTTCGATAACTTTATTTCAAATTCATACTTTATAGATAATAACATAATAAATAGTTTAGCAATTTAACAATCAAAATGCCAGTGCCAATTTTAGATATTAAAACTTTATTATTCCAAATGTTGATGGAAATGCAACTAAGTTACATAGATTTATTAGTGTTACCGAATCTATTCTAACCCATTATTTTGATAAAGAAAATCTACATAATTTCCAAAATATTCTTCTGCACAATGGTATTCTCAATAAATTAGAAGGTAGAGTGAAAGAAGCGGTACCTATAAGTGGTTCAATTAGTAATTGGACAGATATAAGAAACACATTAATTTCAAACTTTGGGGATCAAAGGGATGAAAATTGTTCAAATCAGGGTTTAGTAAATATGAGACAGAAAACAAATGAAACTTCTTATCAATTTCACGAGAGAATTTTGCAGTTACTTAAACACTATTTGTAACTACATTGATTCACATAGTCAAGGACCTGAAAGGGACTCAAAAATATCATTCTTCACTAAACAAAGTTTAAAAACTTTTCCCGCAGGGTTAAAGGAACCGCTAGGTCTTATAATTCGAGCTATGAGATCTAATTGTTTAGAACAAGCCATACAATTTATAATAGAGAAAGATAACTATATTCAGGAAGGCCAACATTTTTCTAATAGCATAAATTCTAATAACAGTGTGAGAAAATCTAATAATGGATGACGATTTCTACCAATACAGCCAACAACTCTGCATCAAGCTAGAAACCAGCTACTACTGTCCAGATGGAAGAATGTCCAATATATAGAGAGCGAAGATGGTGTATTCGAATTACTACAGTTACAGCATCCCAAACACAGAGTTTCCAAATAACCGCAATCAAAATTTTAAGAAATCTAATTCAACAAAGTGATGACGCTCACTACATTGCTATGTTTATTAATCGAACCAAGGCAGAAACATGATGTGGAAGGAATGACTTCACATTCCTAAAAGGAAATTTTCTTATCAATGTACCCTATAAATGCGAATTTATTTTAGAAAACTTTATTAATGAAAAATTTATAATGAAGGGTCAACCTCTATTGCTGCCTGAAGTTACCATAGATTATTCAAGAAAAGAAAACGAACTACCCGAAATACATCTAGAAAATATACCACTAGATGACATCCATTGACTTCAAGAAAATCAAAAACAAACAAAACCAATAGTAGTGTTTTCAAATGAAACTCAATAGTCTTGAACATCTCAACGCAAACTCAGTATCACCTTGGAATATAACGGCGTATATTATAATATTATAGTAGTCATTTTAATATGTACCTACGTCGCAAGAAAAAATACAAAAAATTTATGAACTGACCACAGATGCTTCCATAGAAGAGGTAGAAGATGAAACAGTTCATCATGAGCCACAACTAAGGGCCTTTATTAAGTTTTGAAAGTAGTTGTATTTAAGTAATTAAATTGTTTTTAAAAATAAGTTCTCGATACGGAGACTTGAAAGTCCTGTCTTTTCATATGCTTCACCTCAACAACTGGCCTATTAGATTCAATCTCAGTTTCAAAAAAAATATGAAAAAAGTATAGACCATTCGAATGACTCCTTTTTTGTGTGATTTTAGGTATGAAAGCGATTACATTATTATTTTTCATTAAATTGTGGTTAACCAAGTAATTGGCGATATGATATGATTTAACTTCCACTCTGACGCTTTTAATACCTATGGACTTAATATCTAAAATATCATTTTTAAATTGTAATAACTCCCTCAAGAAATAACCTACCTAAGTTTTTATCTACGTGTTCAAGATAAACGAAATAAGGTCGCTCTTATCAAAATTTTTATACTTATTATTGAAATCATATACTGGTTGAGATTCATTTGAGTTTTTGTCGCCTTGGCTCGCCCTTGGGATCGGACATTGTTTATTCAAAATACCAAAGGTATTATTATTATATTATTTACGAACTATACTAATTAGGTATACTTATCGTTTGAATGTCAAAAAAACTGATTAGACTTTTAATGGCACCAACACTAGGTTAAAGATCCTACTCGTAGCAGTGTTAGAACTCGACTGGAAAAAAATAATTGTACTAGAATTATTTGTTGTTTCAATTATAGTTGGCACGGCTGGTTCCATCATGACGGCTGGTTTCATATTGACGTCGGAGGTTATAATTTGATTTTATTATTCAAATTTAAAAAATGAGTATTTCTGCATTACGAAATTCGATGGTAGTTATACTCTTATCATCTGTTTCGTCACTCTTCAGTTTTTACGGCAAACGATTCAGTTCCTGTGCTTTAAAGTGGAAAACTTCATCGCTTGGGATATTTCCAAGAACTTTATAATAAGCACAAGAAAATTTGACATTTATACGAAATTTAGTTAATTTGTTCGAGAATTCTGCAGAAATCCACATTAATCAATCGTCTAAAAAGATCTCAAAATTCCCAGGTAATATAAGGTACCCTCAATTATGGTTCTACCTAGTTCCTTTGTACATACAAATAATCAGTTAATTTCAAAAATCTTACCGTCATAGCATTATTCATATCTGCAGCAGATTTTCCAATCTCGTAAAATAAGTTATTATTCCTTGGGATGCCAGCTAAAACAACTCCTTCTATGAATGTCAAAGCTCTTACTATGTGATAACCACTTTTCAATTGGTATTTCTCAAAATAGAATCCACCTTTTGTTTTAATAGGTACTGGACACGGAATTCCATTTTTTTCTGAAAGTTACAAAATTATGACTATTACTACGAATGAAACCTCAAGAGTCTATAGCTTATTCAAATAAATTCTTATAAATTGTTTGTAATTTTGTGACGATTATTGTTTTGGTTGGACCAAGATCACTTATAATTATCATTTATGTGCAAAGGTAATGTTTTCATTGTGAATTATCCTCTATGTTCTTTCGATTTTTAACAACATAGCTTTGGTTAAACCTGTAGAATGGAAAATTCAATCTGAAAATTTATTTAGGAATATCCACATATCTCCATTAGTTTCAATATTGTCAATTGACAAATCATGAACCATGAAGAATCGATATAAAATGAAAAATAAACAATATTCACATATATATCAATTACCTAAAATAAAAATGTCAATTTTTAATATCACTGAGATTATTATAGCCACTCTTTTTGTTAATAATGTTAGGTTCATGAGATATGTGAGCTATTTCTACAAAAAGTTTTTTTTGGTATGTCTAAAATACAAAGAGATTAAAAATTCTTCATCAATCATATATTCAGCTAATGCATATCTTTCAGAATGTAATTTACACTTTTGTGTGAAGTTGAACGATTTTTTTTATGTTTGGCTGGTATGGTATTTATTACAATGTTTAAATGGAATACGAAATATTACATTTGAAAGATTTAGAATCGGAATTTTGTCTCTTAAATTTGTGAAAATATACCTTATTGTGAGACATGTTTTATTGGCAATTTTACTGTTATTTATTGGTTTGAATATTTGCTACCTACCGTTATTCACACTAAGACTCTTCAACCTCAACCTTAGTGGATATTTGCGCTCTTAAGCGTTGCCTCTAACTCTTGCGGAGACGGGGAGATCCGTTGTTCGAAGACTAAATAAAATGTTGGAGGGCGCCAGGCAATCTTGCCTCCCGACAACTACCTACACCAGTTTTCCCACCCTAAGACTACCAAATAGGTGGAGAAATAAAAGCCAGATATCACTTATCCAAGTTTCAGTTTAATGAATGACTTAGTTTTTTTTTCTTTCAGAAAACCTTACAAAGTCAAGCTACTACGTACAAGTGTATAATAAATTACAAGAAATTTCCCCAAATGTCCTTAAATCCCATAAATCCTAACCACAATTTTTTATAGGTAAGTGAAAGTCCGCCTCGATTAAATGATATCCAAAAAAAATATATTTACAAATATATATACAAATATCCCAATCAAAAATATATATCCCGTACCTTTGAAACCAATGTAACCCTCCCCAGCAGTAACTCGGAAAACAACTGCACCTAGCTCTAAACTAACTATAAACTTCAATAAAAAAAATACATTAGCCAAAGAAAATATGGTCGAAATTACTAGAATGTTCAACTCTATACACAAAAAAACTGAAATATTTCTTACCAATTGGCCAGATCGCGTCCTAATATGGGATGTTATCACCCTAGATGTGATATTTAAGACCTATTTAACTGATGTTTTCCCTCTAACACCTTTTTGTATGCACTATAAAACAAATCACTTCATCAGATAAGGGGACAAATTATCTAGTTATAAATAGGAACAATCTAGATAATCAAACTATAGAAGCATTCTAATACTTACAATTAACATCTGACTGTAATTACACTAAGAAAAAAAGCACCCATCACGTTGAAATCTCTGTTCCCAAAAAAATTTGTATTCCCACGGGTCTATAATATCCATTTACTTGAAAAAATTCTTCAACGATACCCGGGAAATATATTTTACGCGTCGGTCATCCCTTAATATTAGGTGAAATATTTAATGATTTCATGGGAATATATGAAATAAAATTTCAACGGCTTATACCATCAAATACCCAGCAAACAATCAAAGTTCGCAGACAAACTAAAACCCTCGTGTTCAATCAAGCCAGCCAATCAGAATACCCTCGAGTTGTCAGAACGTTCATTAACCAATAATGTTGCGATAGTTGTACGCCACAGATCAACATACGCATAGACACGTTACAAAATAAATATTTTGACGTTTGTTTATAGTTGCACGATATGATAAATAATTTCTGAAAATAGATGACACTGGGTTTTCTAATGTAGATTTAAAGTCAAAATAATGTTAAATTAAACGAAGCTTTATATTTTAAAGTTTCTGTATCTAAATTTGCACAATGACAAAATTGAAACGTATCAACTCTCCCCTTTGTTCAAGGGATTTACCCCGTAAATCCCTACAAACTCGGCACCGCCCCTCAGAATAGATAATAAGAATTGTTTACACACCCTTATAAGGCAGACGAAATATCTTTTTCTGGACCTGGTTTAAGATCCGTAACATTCCACACACCTACACTATTACCTTTGTCATCTCTCAGCTCGTATGTCCGGGGAGAAATCCTTTTCTTAATGTAAAAAGGGCCCACGAACTTCGGAGCTAGCTTCTTCGCATAAAATTTAGCGGCATCAGATAATACATAGTTGCGTTTCCATACTGGTTGATTCTGTAAGTATTCCACGTGACGTCGTCGAAGATTATACCTATCACAACTCCTATTATTAGCGACTTCCAATCGTTTTGATACGCCCTCAAAAATACCTTTAAAAACCTCATCCTTTTATCCCTAGATTGAGTACCATCCTCAATATCAAATAACTCAGAATTCGAATAATCTGACCCCGATAACGACATATTATGACCGAAATTTGTAAATTAGGGTGTCAATTTCGTTACATCATGACTCGACGTTCTAAGACAACACCCAATCGCATCTAAGTTCTGGTCCCAACAGCGATGATTGTCGGACACATACATAGCCAACATAGTTTTAAGACCTCTGTTAATTCGTTCAGTGGGATTCGCGCGAGGATTATAATTCGCAGTAAACTTAACGGTACAATTATATTTCCCAGCAAACCTGACGAACTCTTAACTTCTGTATTGCTGAATATTATCACACATAATAACTCTAGGAACACCAAAAAGCAAAAATATTCACCTTTCGATATTACGAATCACAGCTTGAGATGTGGCTTTACGAAGTGGGATCAACATAGAGAACTTACTAAGATAATCTCTAGCAACCAAAATATAGCAATTACCATGTGATGACCTAGGAAGTGGACCTAATAGATCGGTACAAATCATTTCCCTTGGGCGAATAACCTTAGGATGGGAAACCATCTTGTCTACAGGACGATCATGTGATGATTTGTGTGCTAAACACACCTGACAACGACGGACATAATTGACAACGTCACTCCTCATTCGAGGCCAACAGTAACGTTCCGCTAACCTAGCTTAGGTTTTATACACTCCAGTATGACCAGAAGTAGGTGGTTCATGAGCAGATGGCATAAGTTTTCCACGGTGGTGTTCCGGAATAACTATTCTCCATGAATCTTGGGGCT
The DNA here is from genome assembly GCA_963921935.1 of Galeruca laticollis. NCBI lineage: Eukaryota > Metazoa > Arthropoda > Insecta > Coleoptera > Chrysomelidae > Galeruca > Galeruca laticollis. The sequence continues at coordinate 179,622,981 of OY998176.1, forward strand.
TACTCAGTTCAGGGTAAGGTATACTAACATGTTTCCATAATTTACCATCAGAAAATCTCCAACTTCCAAATTTCAATGGATTAACCTTAAGCCTCTCAATCATTTCATTATACCACTTGTCAGTAATACAACCAAACTCATCTACTTCCCCAGAATCTCCAATTAAATTAATATTAACAATACCACCTCCCAACGAATCAACAACTGGAACAGATGTGGAATGAGTGTCCGGAACTACAGGCTCCTTCCCTTTACGATGGATAATTGTGAAAGAATATTGTTGCAATCGAACTGCCCATCTCGCCAATCTACCTGTCAAATCCTTCAAATTCTGCAGCCAAATTAGACTGTAGTGGTCGGTAATGACTGTAAATTGTACGCCTTCCAAATAGGGTCTAAACTTTTCAATGGCACACAAAACAGCCAAGCATTCTCGTTCTGTTGTGCTAAAATTACGCTCCTGACGTCAGTCAGTGATCGACAAATATAAGCTATGACTTTATCACCATCCTCGTGAGATTGTGTCAAAACAGCACCTAAACCATAACCTGATGCATCTATTTGGATTGCAAAAGATTTTGTATAATCTGGACAACTTAAAATTGGGTCGGACACTAGACATTCCTTGATAGTGATAAAAGATTGAGCGCACTCATCAGACCAGTGGAGTTTAGAAAACTTCCTCAGCAAGCCGGTAATAGGGGCAATACTTGATGAAAAATCAGGTATAAACCTTCTGTACCAAGAAAATATTCCCACAAGTCTACGGACCTCACTAACTGTAGTTGGAATAGGAAGTTCTTACATTGCCTTCACCTTGTCCCGATCAACATGTAAAGCATTTCTAGCTACAACATAACCTAGATATTTCATTTCCAGACTGCAAAACTGACACTTATCAACACTAACTGTGATTCTTGCTTCATGCAATCTACTAAATACCTCATCCAAAATAGTTAGATGTTTCTCGAATGTCTGACTTACAATCACTACATCATCCAAGTGAACGAACACATATGGTTCAAGATCATGACCAATCACATTGTCAATCAGCCTTTGCCACGTAGCTGGTGCATAATGAAGTCCAAATGGCATCCTACGAAATTGATACAAACCACGATTGGGAACAGTAAAAGCAGTATACTGTTTGGATGACTCCTCCATGGGCACCTGCCAATAAGCTGATTTGACATCAACGCTAGAAAGATATTGTGCATCTCGAAGTTTATCGAGAGTATCTGCGACAAGGGGCAAATGATTACTATCTCTACCAGTAACAGAATTGAGTTTCCTATAATCCACACAGAATCTAAAATTACCATCCTTCTTCTTAACTAATAAGATAGGTGAACTCCAGGGACTACTGGAAGGCTCCACGATCTCCAGTTCCAACATTGTCTATCATATTCTACTTAATTTTGGTGTTATTTCTTCAATGTTTGATAAATATATATGTGATTTATATTTTCTTGGTTGTAATATTAGTGTCTCTAATGTCTACAGTTGGAGAATAGTTAAATAATATATTTTTAGCTAAATTACTAGGATATCCTTTGTCTAAAAATAATTTATAGACAATTTTGAAGTTATTCTCATGATAAATGGGAACTGATATTTTGTTCTATTCTTCATTTGTTTAACCACGTTAATTTTCCTGAAATAATTGTGATAAGATCAATAGATCATACATCTTCCAGAACTTATTGATTTACTGTACCAGTCAATAGATAGTCATGTATTTTGCAATTTAGATGCAGTATCTCTATTCAGTAATATATATTTAGAATCTGCTTTGAGAGAAATGGATAAAAAATGGAATGAAATCAGTCAAAATTGTCAAATATATGAAAAATATTTCCAAGAAATTATTACATTACTCATTTAAAATACCTATTTTACTTTTAATAATCAAATACACAAACATATTTTGGTACTCCAATGGGAGCTACAATTTTACCCTCATATATTGTTATGTAATGAATAATATGTTGGATTCCATAATTACCAATTAAAATAATTTAGAAAAAATATGTTGATGGCAATATTTATCACTAACAAAAACTAACTATGATGAAGTTTTTCTCATATTTAATAGCTATGATACATACAGGGTATCCCGGGACTAATGAGAAAAAAGTCGGGAGTGTATAGTATAATCAAAGACAATGCTTCGAATTATAGGCCTCCAAATTTTGAATTCGTGTGTTATTTTTAAATATTATCGTATGTTCATTCGATCTCTATAATATGTTCAGCATATTCATAATGTATGTTTATTTCGGCAAGGTAAACATATTCACTGTAGTGCCTTGAAGCTCCTGTATGGAAATATTGAAAATGCCTTCCCTACACCTTAGGCTAACGAAAAGGTACTCTTGATGGAATTTGATAAAATGAGTCGTTTGGGTGACATTTTATCCAATTCGTACCGATTCCCACATTCACCATCGTATGAGGATATCCTACGTAACGATAAAATTGTAATTTATTGATACCATGTCCAAGATTAACCTACAGTATTAGCTAGACCTGGACTGAAAATTAATAACTTCGCAAAAATATATGGATTTTTGTGCAAAACGAGTTTGGGAATCTGTTTGATGATGTGCCACTACAAACTCGTAGGAGTTTATGGTTTATGCATCATGCATTCTCATTTCAGTTCAGATGTATGACAACATTCGAAAAAGATGTCGGCGAGGTTTTTCTAAGTGTTCACCGCGATGAGTAGATGGCAATCCTGTGGATTCCTTTTTCTGTGGTCATCTCATAAATAGAGTCTACGCAACACCTGTGTCTACAAGGCAAAATTTAATAGACAGAATTATGTTACACACCAATTGTATTGGAAATTATGTGGGATTGCTCTTTCAAGTGCAAAGAAACGACCTCGGAGACTTAGAAAATGCGTGGAAGTGGTAGGAGCTCATATTGAACATTTATTAGATAAACGTTGTTTTTCTGTTGGTTAGGGATTAGTATCAGTCGCATGTATTGTATTTTTGACGTTTCCTCAATGTTTCAATAAATTTTAGTTCGTAGTTTTGTTTCAAAGCAACTAATTACGTTCTTTGCATTGTCAATATTTTTATTATCGACTATTGCTAAGATATCCATTTCTACTACCGTACCTTGGATATGTTATCAATACTTTAACTTTAATTCGTTATGTAGGGATATCCTCATAAAAACGGTGAATTTGCATTGCATTAACAAAATCATAAATATAAGCCAAACGGCTTATTTGATCAAATTCCAAATTAGCTTAAGGTGTGTGGAAGTTATTTTCGATATTTCTATACATGTTTTGTCATACCTGCGCAAATTTTGAATCACTAACCATTACGAGTAGTCTGTTTACCTTACCAAAATAAATATACACATACATTATATCGGTGTTACCTGCTGCTTTTTCTGATAGAACCACATACAATGTTAGTGATACTTTCACCTTCGTTAATTCTATAAGAGGTGGTCAATTGTCTTATGTTTTTGTCTAAATATTACTACATGTCATTTCACTATATACTAACATCCCATTGGATCTATTAATTGAAATATTGAATAAGCAATGGCATTTTATTGAACCTCACTGCAACATTTCCAAAGCAAACTGTTCAAATTGATTGCTTTCATTATTGATAATTGCTGTTTTTTTCATAATCAGTTTCACCAACACATTTTTGGTACGCCAATCAGTCCGATTTTGGCCTTCATAGTCATGGACCACCTTCTGGATTCAGTTACACCCATACTACCTTTCAATTTACCCTTTTTGTTTAAATACCTTGATGACATTATTTTTGCAGTTACCAACCATTTGGTTAACACCACATTGAATTAATTGAATTCGTTTAGAAATAGCATTCAATTTTCCGTCGAAATATGAAATGAAAATTTTGTTCCTTTCTTAGATACGAAAGTTATTAGATTAAATGATAACAGACTTACTCATTCTTGATTTGTATCAAAAGCCAACTGCGTCTCATAGATAGATCAACTACTTCTCTAATCATCCTATGAAGCTGTCATAGCTTTAGAAACCGCGTGTTATATATTAGCGATATAAGATTCACACAAAATAATTTGAAAAACTTTTTTGGAAGTTTGCGAACAACGGGTATTCTAGATATTTATTGAATAAATTAATTTATAGTTCTAACTTTTATGATGATCCTATTGATAATGGAGCTAGAGTTTCTTTTAAATATGAGAAGTAACCTTATATTCCAGCTCTAACAGATAAAGTAGTCTATCATTTCACATATTTTAATGACTGAATATCTGAATACTACTACTACAATTCAAACACTGTTTACCAAAACTAAGGTTAAAAACGAATTGTTATTTAATAGACAAGAGGCTAAATCGAACGCGGCATCCACCAATAAGAGGCCAGATAGCCATGTGTGTATGGATGGTTGCATAGTCATTGTTACAAATTTGAGGCGATACCTAGGGGGGGGGGGGGTTCTGTGATTCATAATTATCTTTATTTTATTCACGTAGAGATATTTGTTTTGTTTATTCGTGGTTCATTCAATGGGTTTGCTAAAGTTCATTTTGTTGAGGTGTTGTATAGAAATTTTATTTAAAAATCACAGTTTTGGCTGCAGCTAGACATTTTGTATGCACTATTTGTGAAAAGAGTTTTGCTTATTCTAGAAGTCTTAAGCAACACGAAAAAATGTTTTACAATCTTGAATATGGAGGTTTTAACTGTGCACTTTGTAAATGTACAGTCACTACTGCTTTTTATGAAGATCATTCGTTCAAGGCTCATGAAAGTTTCGAGACAGAACAATTATCATAATGATAAGTTCATATTTGGAATCTCAAACAAACAACCAGAAGAAAACCGTAATAATTGAGTCAACTATTGCACAATAGTTGGAAATAAGTAGTTAAAGAAGTTTCAAATTAATATAACTATGCATAGATTTTGTAAATATTTTGTTTTGTTTATCAAACTTAATAAGGACATATAATTATTATCACTGTTACCCGTTTTATTTCTTATTTATTTAACAAAATATGTTTTTAGGTAATCATTAAAATTAGGATTTTATACCAAAAATAATGTAACACGCTATGAGTATCAAGTTTTCAATATCCTTGATTAAATAGGTAGCTATTTTAATTAAATTTAGCTGTAATGTAATTATATTATTACTGAATAGCTTCTGGTATGTACATAAGAATTTGTCAACCTAATAATTTGCCAGTTTATCTTTATAACTTATATATCCATACTAAAAATGAATTGAGTAAATTAAACTGCATTAGTAATCCTGAAATTTCGAAGTAAACCCGCAAAACTATGCAACCAACCATTCTTACACGTTGGTATCCATATACGTAATAAATAATATTTATATGTTTATGTTGGTATCTGACCTCTATTATTTGTCTGTGGGTATCTGTTCTCTCATTGGTCGATGCAGTGTCCGATTTAGCCTCTTGTACTTAATAGTGAAATAATGTTACTGTGTTCTCGGTTCGGAATGTCAAGGTTGTTATATATATGTCAAACTTCACAAAGTTCAAAACAGAGATTAGTACAAGATACGAGTAACTGCCGTATGGGAAAAAATCATTAGCTTTAGCTACACATTTAAAAATATGAACCAAAGATTTGAATATGACGATGCAAAAATCCTTGAATATGAAAGTAATTATAGAGGCAGATTATTTTTGAAGATTGTTGAGGTTAATAACTGTGAAAACTATCAACTGAGTTTAAATAACTGTGTTCCAAGCTTTGTGATGTTAAATTTTTTTAGCTATAACTGCTTCCACTTTTGTCATCTTTGTAATTAATTGTTAATTTCTACTTCACTTTTTATTTTCGCTTAAAACAGTTTTTGATGCGATTTAGAAAACTAGTTTTATATGAAGATTAAAAATTCAAAACAAATGTGTTCGTTATTTCCTCGTCCAACTTCACTTTATGTATTTTCATATGTTTGAGTAACTCACGTCGTGAGTTTTACTTTTTATTTTATAATCCATTTGTTTTATTGATTGATGTTTGTAGCATTAAACTCCTGGAAATGTAAACTCATAACGAAGTATAAGGTCATCTTGAACAAACGTGTTTCGATATTAATACAGACCGATTACTCAGTATTTGCCTTTTTTCCTATACATATATATATATATATATATATATATATATATATATATTTGATATATTGTAGTTTAGATTCTAGTTGTTGCTGTTATTTTACTATATTTCACTTTATGTGAATGAATTTTAATTTGCCCCACATTGGGTGCGTCAATTTATTATAGTTTACTTTCCTATGAATAAAGTTTTTGATTCGTCCGGTATATTGAAAACAATTTGAAATATATCGAGAAATGATTATACTCACCTTTATACATTTTTATTCCATAGATGAGAACTTGAAAATCTCAGGATCTTGGGCTCATGGAATTTTATATTAGTTTATATACATATATGCGCCAAATAAATAAAAATGAAATGGAGTTCTCATTTCCTTTTTCTTATAAATTCTTACAGAACGGTCCTGTACATTCTGTTTCAAACCCCCTCTCCCTTCATCAATACTGCCAACTGATAAAAATGGATAATAGTTTTTAAATGAAATTTACCAACAATTTAGTTAATTCTTTTCAAGTAGAAAGACGTTGCTTAATATGAAATCATGAAAAATAAATACATCATTCGAATACAAGTTTTTAAGATGAATAACTTATCTACGGTGACCTTTCATTCAAGACACATTCACACAAATGGATTAATATTAACTATATGTACAAATATGCAACATTATATACACTCAAAAATCGAAACATATGATGTCCATCAACTTTAGATGCAAAATTGATGATTTGTTAGGAGCTGATGTGAAATTTCAGGGTTTAACGATATATACACAATGCAAGTGAGTTTATTTCATTTTAAATGAAATAGTTTTAAATACCTTTTCACTTATGTCCAATACACCTTGTTTTATTTTATTTTCTAGGCTTCTTTCTGGATACTCGGCAGTCCTTGTTTTAGAAACCAACCAAAGATGATTTTAAAATCCAGTTACATCAATACATTATCGATGGGCTTCCATAGTCAAATTCTTTCTGTGATGTGTCGTGGAGATATTATTTCACAATACAATATTTTACTTTCTTACACGGATAAATATTCGAGGTTAGTTTTCTTCTACTTGCAATTCTCTCGTTAGTTCTCATTCACCATTTTTTTTTACAAATCTCACTAAATTATCTAATGAATAATGTATTTCCTTTTTATGATTACCATTCAGGTTCACAGCTTTTCTTGTTAATACCAAATTTTCAGTTCAAAATTCAATCTTCATTATCATTATCCAATTTACTGTTCCAAAAATCAATTTTCACCCCCATTAATCTCCAAAAATTTTTCTACTAGTGCTCATTTTCAACAACCTTCTCTTTCATTATTCTCTAATCTAAGAATCAGCTTGCCGTTGATTGAAATATTACAAGTATTATTTACCAATCAAATAAGTTATAAATTTTTTTGTTGGCAAATTTCACCTCACTTTTTAAATTATTTATTTATCTATTGTAGAACATCCTGTTTCATATATTTCTAAATAATCAAATTACGTATTCTACTTCCTTTATATAAATTTCAAAATATTTTAAGCTGACAGCTTTATTTATTTTCACTTGATCTATGAAACATGACAACCAGTTTAACAAATGTCGGACATTATAACCCTAATGTTTTTATTATTTTGACTTTTATCCCTTGACATATTATAAAAGAAATTCCAAGTGTTTCTAGAGAGTTTTTTACTGTGTCTAATAGAATATTTTGAAAACGAATCATAATCTTTTCACTATTGCTATCTAAAGAATAGATTCCTACAATTTATAAAAGGTGACGTTCTAAAGACTTTCTCTAAATACATGTGTGTATGTACAACGTACACTATAAAGTTTCTTTTTACTTCTTTGGTTTGATTCACTACTTGTTTCATTTCTTGAATAGTTTTCTTTCATAGATCAGCTATTTCTTATGATTTGAATGGTAACCAAATTTTGAATTGAATATTTAGCATATTCTTTCCCATATTAATATATACAATGTGTATCAAGTTCTTTTCCATATTAATATATAATTTTAAATTTTACCTCCTTCCCCTTTTTTAAGTTCCTACGAATCTCCTTGTATATTCATTTATTATGTTTTATTATTTTCTTACCCGCCTAGCTATAATTATGATTGAGATTCTTGTTCTCAGGTTGCGGTTCCCTCAATATAACCTTTATCATTAAAATAAACAAAACTTGAATGAATTATTTCAATATATCAAATGCAAATATGGGCTCATTATCAATACATAAATTAAAGTTTATAAACCTCACCTCAATATATTGTCAGTATTCCTCTGCAACTCAATATTAATTACCATTTAGATCTTATTTGTATTTATTCAATAAATAAAATTTTTATTATTGTCAAGTTGAAATCTGTAAAGTGAATTACTTACCGTACTGACCCTGTATTACAAGTAAAATTCTCGACAATGATGAATGATGGTCATGCGGGTTGCTAGCTTGTCTCTCTCTAATTCTACTGATTAGGATGTCAACTGTGCTTCTAAATGTGGGTTATCTATTTTTCTAAATGGATTAATATTGTGCTGTTTTGGAATATTGAATAAGCTTCCCTTTTTTATACTAATTTCTACGATCCTATTTAACTATATAAAAATCCACAAAACAAATAATTATATACCACGAATACCTAAATAAGTGAGAAATGCTTCATTTATGTTGGTTTGTAGTTTAATGGGGTTTATAATGCAAATAAATTCACCAAATTTCTGTACGGGACATAAAATAACATCAGAGCTGCATGCAGATGTGATATACACTTCAGTAGAAAATGAAATATTTCTTTATTTACTTGGAATAAGTAATATAGCAGTTAATATAATTTCCAGTTGATAAATATGATAAATATCTTACCACTTTCTGGTTTAAAATTATATAGGATGTCTCTCACAGATTAGTTTTCTTCATTATACTTATATTCTGGTTTTGTTTTTAACTTTTCATTTTCAATTTACCTATTTAAAAAAATCCCATTTCATCACTTCTGCTGTTTTCCCATCTCATAAACAATCAACAACTCCCCGTTTTTCAATTTTTTTCATCAACAAAATATCTGTGTTTTATTCCTGTCATTGTAAAGATAATGTCACATGTTTATTCGTGGCTACTCTCTGTCACTTCACCAATTGAAATTAAGAATATGATTTGTTTAGAACAATGATTATTTACACTATATGCAAACAGTGTATTGAAGTTAAAACTATTTGTATAGGTTTTTGAAGTTAATTCTGATATTTCATATTTGCTATTGCTTATAAATTTTTGTCTTTTTCATTTTTAAATATTGTTAGACTTACATCTATATAGTGTGTCCCAAAATCAATAATTATTATACTATTCTCTAAGAAAACATAATAATAAACCTATAAAATGTTTATTTTATAAGACTTATACGGTCAAATAATATCTGAGGTGGTAGTTCGCAATTGAAAGTGAAGATGGCGCCAGCTGCCTCCTTCTCGCACGTGTGTAACCACACGAGCCATATAGAGGTCGTCGGAGGACGGAATCTTCAGTTCAGATTAGAGACTCTGAACTAGAAGGCATTACGGCACTCCCTGAAGAGACCCAAGAAGGTCAAAACCTTCTCCTTCCAGTTGCGAATCACCACAGATGTCTGTATCGACAAAAGAGTCGATCGACGTCACGTTCTTCGAAGGGGATGTAATTCAATATTCTCTGTGTTATTATCCAGGAAAGTAGTTGTTTTTCTTTTCGAACAACGGGCATGCTAATATGTCGAAAATTCCTGAAATTTTGACTATAACGGAGGTGCAGTAGAAAACCGAAATTTATTTTTCATATATACACACCTCGTATTTTATGAAATTTCAATTCATTATATATATATATATATATATGTATATATATATGTATATGTATATATATATATATATATATATATATATATATATATATATATATATATATAATATATATTTATATATAGATATATATTATAATATTTTCAATATTCTTTTATAGTTGCCCCTCGTTTGGGTGACAAATTATAATATATCTCACTTATACCTTCTTTTAATTATAATTGCCCCGCGTTGGAAGCCAAATTATATTATATCTAATTCTCTATGATGAATTTTAATTACTTAATTTTAATGTAAACCTTCCTGTAAAGATAAATTTCAATTCACCTCACGTTGATGTATATTGTCGCAGAGACAATTCTTGTATATGCAACTTAAAACTTTATGTAAGAAATTTCTACTTTCACAGTAGTTGTCAAAAATATGCCCGGCTCTAATAAATATTAATTTAGTATTTCTAAAAATGAATTTATATGTATAATCGACCTATAACTCTTCTCCCAGGGTGGGATCAAACTGTTAAAAAATTAATTATTCAAAATTTGTTTAAATTTTTACGTATCTCTAAATTATCTGTTTCACTATTGGTCAGAACCTATAGAAACTGTATGTTTAATATTATGAAAGGCACTTTAAATCTCTGATGACGTTTCCAATATTTCTGTCACTAAAAATTACCAACTGTCACTGATTTGTTCGACAGTTTTATTCAATGAAAAATGTTCAATTTTCTGAAATAATGTTGAAAAAGACTATAGTGAGTAGGAATGCTAAACTCTATATTATACTACTAGATTCAAATACAAATTAACAAATTAATATTCTCAACATTATCACAACGAAACAACAGTCGTAATTTCTACGAAACTTAAAATTACTACAACCTATATGCTATAAATTAACCTAATGAAAAACGTTTAATAAAAGTTACAATTGTCGATCTAAATCTTGATATGGATAAATGTCAAAAACAAGCTTCACTCAAATTTTTCTAGTTCAAAAATTTTCTTCTCTTATGTGAATTTTCTTATATGATTTATTAATTTTGTTTGCAATCAAAAATCTAATAGATGCATCTATGTCAAATTTTATTCAAATATAGGCCTTATTATTTCTCGAGAAATTATTATAAAAAAACTGGATCGGACTCACCAACTAATAATTGGACAACTCGTACAATTCTAAATGATCTTAGAATTCAGGAAACCTTTCTCAATCTTATTTAGAAATCTGGAACACATTCACTACACACGATGCAATTCTTATTCGAATTATGCACGCACTGGCTTTATAATGAAATGGCTTTTGAATCTGGTTGTATAAATATACAACTTCTACTATCTACCAAAAATTGAGACAACTCTAATTACGATGTTGCCTCTTCGGGATTCCAAACACAACTAACTTAACTTTCTTCAAATAATGAAATCTCCTCTCCTTTGGTTACGAAAAAATCCTTTTTAAAAAAAAAAATACTAATTTATGTTTCCCTATAACAAAGAGAGATTTGAATTCTTTTATTATCATTGTAATTCTGATAGCAGAGACATCTGTATTTCAAAATTTCGAATATATTCTCCAAAATGTAATATAATTCTGTCTATCATTAAATATATTCTACATAAACGTCATCCGACAATTAAAATGTCACATTTGATATACCGAGTCTTTCGAAATTATTGATTATACCTATAATACAGTGTGTATCGAAAGTATTGCATACAAATATAAATAGTTTTCCTTATTTCCATGTTTCTTTTACATTTTAAATAGAGAAACTGTATTAAATCCCCCTAATAAAAGAATGACAAATCGATTCTTGTATATTATTATAATTTATCTTTCAAAATTGCCAAATATCTTATTAGTATCCTAGTAAAACATATTAATATCTTCCAAATGATTATTAACATATTTCTAAAAAACTTATCTTCAATCAAATTAAACTATTATCATTAATTCCCATAAAACTTATTAACTCTACTATATCCATTTTTAAAATTTCACGCAAAATACTATTATTTGTTGTTCTAAAATTTCCTATATACATGTTGATAATTTTTTTTATGATCTCAAATGTTTCCAACTCTATTCTACTCTGTCTAAATTATTTATATTGAATTGAATATAATTTTGTTTCAACATTTCTCAGTATTCTTCACTTTGATATTATATCTATGTTTTTATTAAGCAACCCTCGGTTCCTTCGACACTGTTCTCTCATACATCTTTACTAATTTATTTATAAATCTATAATATTCTTTATTACACTCTGTCCAATTACCATTACTTTTCACATCTTCTATTTATTCTATCTCACGAACATAATTATTAGCCATTCTCATTTATTTTTCACACAATCCTTCATATTTCATTTTCAAATTCTTCACTTCTCCTTCATATTCCTTATTTCCACTCATCAACTCCAATTCTACCATAATTCCATTCCTCTTTATATTCCATAACTTCCTATTATCCTCTTCAATTGCCAATACTTCCATATTTACCTCCTCGAATTCAATTATTTACCATTTAATTTTATCTATCTATTCAACATACATACATACTCATCGTTAACAACTCTAGCCTATTACTAGAGTACATTGCATACATTCGTACCCTTAAAAACTCTAGCTTATTTCTAGAGTACATACATACAATCTTATCGTTAACAACTCTAGCCTATTTCTAGAGTACATTGCATACATTCTTACCATGAAAAACTCTAGCCTATTTCTAGAGTACATACATACATTCTTATCGTTAACAACACTAGCCTATTTCTAGAGTACATTGCATACATTCGTACCCTTAAAAACAAGAACTAGCATACATCTAGAACACTTGTTCAATCTTTACTAAACATCCTTTACATTCATAACGTTGGAGTCCTTACAACACTCTAACATCAACCCTTAACATTCTTTACATTCATGACGTTAGAGTCCTTACAACACTCTAACATCAACCCTTAACATTCTTTACATTCATAACGTTAGAGTCCTCACAACACTCTAAGATCAACCCTTAACATTCATGACGTTAGAGTCCTTACAACACTAACATCAACCCTTATCATTATTTACATTCATAACGTTAGACTCCTTTCAACACTCTAGCATCAACCCTTAACATTCTTCACATTCATAACGTTAGAGTCCTTACAACACTCTAACATCAACCCTTGACATTCTTTACATTCATAACGTTAGAGCCCTTACAACACTCTAACATCAACTCTTAACATTCGTTACACTCATGACGTTAGAGTCCTTACAACACTCTGACACCAACATTAGATTACTATTCACAACCCCTATACATTTACTTATACAATTATATTTACAAGTATTCACTTTCATTCGCACTCCTGTATCATAGCCCTATACACTCTCAAGTTACCTAACCCTTTCTCTAACAACATTATCCGATGTCTAATCAGATTCAATGCTCACCTCTTTACCTTTCTTCCCGCGCCCCCAATATGTACGAATTTGAGTAACACTCAAACTCCTACTGTTAATTCTTACATAAATTATTACTTTGTCTTCACCCTGTATTTTATAATTCTACAAAACCCATTTCAAACTTCATTTCATATAAAAAAACCACAGAAAACTATATATCAATTTTTTTGTCCACAAAACTATATGCATCAACTGAGTTTCAACAGTCATATGACAGTTTCATTTAAATCTCTATTTCCCATTGGTTACATTCTCGCATAACTTTCCTTGTTATCACCCACTTTAAACGACATATAAAAGTATCTATAACAACACATATTCAATTTTTCATTCTCATCATATATAAAAAGGTTGTTAGTCGAGTAACAAAAATTAATTCATTCAAAAAATAATAAAAAGACACATTGTCAAAAAATTAATCATGAAGAAGTAAAAACTTTTCTATTACAATATATCATAAGCATTTGTGATAATCTTAATTGTGACGCAAAATGAAGAAAGTGTAAAGTAATAGAAATATAAAGAAAAGTGCATATACACATCGAGCTTTTCATTTAACATAACAAACAACTCATACATATAGAAGCAGTTATTATCGTAACATTACGATTGGCCCTTCAGAGCTTATAAACATAAAAGTGAATACGACTTGCCGCATTTTTGCTTTTCCATCAGAAAACAGGAGAACGCAAAACACAGATAGATAGAGTAAGAATAGATATGGAAAATCAAAATAGGGATTTGAGAATAGAGATCCAAGAAAAATGGGATGAAAATCGGCGAAGAGATTGTAAAAAAAGGTAGTAGAAGAAGTCCAGGTGGATGCCTTGAGGAAAATTTATATGGAGCAATTCAAATAAAAAATTATATACAACGTTTCATTTTCAAATACGGATCTATATATTCAATTACATTGTTCCAAATTGCAAGAATCGTGTTTCATATCGCCGTAGTATTTTCAGTGTTTTGGAAATATTCAACTATTACCGGTAAAATTCCAATTCTTCAATATTTAAACAAGTTCTTGTTGTGTCATGGACATGGCAATGATTCACTTCTTACTAACTGATATTTTTCAATTACAGCTGTTATGGAATTATAAAAGATGTTAAAATTGTACTGAAAATAGTTCAATATTTCCAAAAGACTCCATAGTTCAGATGAAAATACTATGCCAATAAGTTACATGACTGTAGGCGTTTAAAAAATGCAATGAAAAATACAGGTCCGTATTTGAAAATTAAATATTGATGATGGCCCAATTCGTACGATACTTTGTGTATAAGTCTTATTCACATGTTTGGATAGCCTACAAAAAGTTGCTATGGCAAAGTATTGGAGCGTCTTCGCAAAATAAAAAGGTATAGGCAAATGAAGAATGTCAAAATTTTCAATTTTCCTGACACAACTTCAGAACTAAAGAACTCAGATCAGATTGTTTTGAATCAAATAAATGACTTCTGAAATACACAACTTTGGCCCCATTCAACTATTCCTATATATCTTACAGTTACTAGGAGGTGTAGACTCGAATTTGAATAGCACTGTGTAACACAAGTGTGGAAAGTGACATAATCCGCACAAATCCAGGAAATCCATTTTCTAACGAGTTATGTACTCTATTCTTCCTACGACCATGAATATTCAAATAATGTGAATTATGAGTGTTGAAATATGAATTCTGAATTCTGAGTATATAATTATTATCATGTGTGTGTGTTTCTAGTTACATTCAATCTCAGCAAAAACTTACCAAACTATTACTAATAGTTAGGTAAGTATAATAATAAGACAAATGAAAATTTTCAACATGTTCGTATCGTTTTTCAATTTCAATTTAAATGGCGTCGATTGCGCGGATTCAATAATTTCTGGTAGAGGCGATTTTATATTACCTATTATGTCGAAATAAATTCTAGATATTTGTTTACGAAAACAATTTCTTTGATATTTTACAAAACACGTACCTCCTTGAATTCTAAATTCATTTCAAGTTTCACCCAATGAGATCGATTTTTGCCATCGTATTATCGCAAATGACAACGGTATTTGCAGTAATCGGTTTACTATCAGCATAAGCTATGTCTCGCAACCTTATGACAAATTGATAGTTAGCTACGAACATAAACTTGAATGAATTCAGTAGAATTTTTCTGGACTTCGATTGTCTAGAAAAGGAAGAAAATGATTCTCTGCATGTGTTTAAGTCACGACGTTTCAGCAATCTCCGAGGTATCTTGATAACGATAGTAGATTAACTGTTGAAACGGCGTGACTCAAATACATGCAGATAATTGATTTCCTTTGTTTTCTAGATAAATTCTACTCATACTGTTACATTATCAATCACTTTCAAACATATCGATTGAATTCGTTGGGAAGAAGGCATATGTGAGAGTGAGTATTGAATATAATAATCATAAGATACATTGGGGGTCATAACCTTTCTAGCATATGGGAAGAAATTATTATCAGAGTTACAAATATACGTCACCTGGGGTCATTTCTGCATATTTAAAAATCTAACACAATTATTAGGTAAGGTTAGTCATCAATAAATTAATATTTTGACATACGTCACGTGGCCACCAATTTGGAAATGTTTATTACGAACGCCTAATAGTGTGTTGTTTTGTAAAGTTAGCAAAAAAAGTTTGCTATCTATGAGATAACTATTTTATTTTCGTGCCTGACTTTGAAGTTTAATTGAGGATAAACCAAATTTTCTTAAGTATTATTTACGGATGAAGCCACAGTTACTGCCAATGGACATATTAGCTCTCAAAATTGTCAGTGGTGGACAACTGAAAATCCCCATTTCATTGTGCAATGTAAAGACCAATACTATTATAAAGTTCATGTTTGCTGCGGGAAATTTCAATTAAAAATCATTGGGCTATTTCTTAGACAAAACCTAAATTTCAAAAGTTATTCAAATTTTTATAAAACGGAACTGTCGGAGTTCTAGATAATCTTCCACAGTCCAATGGAACTGTATTTCTAACGGAATGATTGGATAGCGAATTTGGTGAAAAATGGATAGGGCGATATTCAGTTAATCCTTGGCCAGCTAGGCCACCTGATCTCACCCGACTAGATTATATGATGGGATATTTCCAAATACTGTTTACACGTTCAGGCCCTTCAGGGACACAAACAATGTGAAACATTGTATAAAAGATTGCGTAACCATAATTACTCCCTCGTATGTTTCAGAATATTCGAAGATAATGTAAGCTTAATGATTACAACTGAAACTAAAATAATCAATAATGATCTTGATTATGATTCACTAATTAATATAGGATTATATCCCTCAGCAGTCTCATAGATGTCGTTTGATGAATAAAACGAAAAAACGTGAGTTGCTTCACGAATAACCTAGCGATGACTACTTCAGATTAACTAGAAGTGGGAGAAAATTTATTAAAAATGTTTGTTGTTCGGTGCCAATAGTGTTCACTTATTTTTGGAAGTGCCCTTATTCTATAGATATACCTTATATAAAAACGAAAATAATAATTTTATAAAAAAATATGACAAATTTCAATAAAAAAATACGTAAATAGAAATAGGTTTCAAAATGCCTGCTAAAACACTCCATGCCGTCTCGTGACGTCATTGAACTATAAACGAATCTCGCGTTCTGTCAAAGTTCTTAGGAATAAATTACTTTCCATTTAAAACATGAAAGGTAGGGATCACATTTTCGTGTCGAAAAATGTCAATATATAATTTAAATTTCACGTGTTTAAGGATTTTTTATAATGCATAGTATTTCTGAAAAAAAGGGTCCAACAAGTCTTCTATCCCTGAATATTCCACACCATACATTTGTTTTAAAACAATATTGGTCGACAGAAAGTGCGGATTATTGTCGTTCCACCAGCGGCAATGTTGTGAGCTAACCCCATTAGAAGTAAACGTTGATTTGTCCGAAAAACGTATGCATCGTTCCATATAATGATTATCTTGGAAGCAAGCAGTGAATCCAAACCTTTTATTAATTTCTTTGGGTTTCAGGGTTTGAATGAACTGGGGTTTGTCGGGTTTAAATTTGTTAGATTTTAATATCTTCGCAACATCTTTACTTACATCAAATGTGGCCGACCTTTTCCTTATCGAATCTTTAGGCTTTTCTACTGCTGAGAGCGTTATTTTGTTTTGAATATCTTCAGTCGCGATCCATGACTGATGTTTTTGTCTGAATTTATTATCGACATATCCATCTCTCCTGAATTTTTTCAATATTTTACTAATTTTGAAGTTATCTCCGACAATTACTACAATTTCAATTTTTTCGTCAAGAGTCAATTTCAACGGCATGTTTGCTACTTCTTGAAGTACAGTTAATAGACACTGACGTTTTCAATTTTGTTCACATTAGTTACAATTGCATTTCAATTTCAATGCACACTAACTAGATGGGATGTATTATTTATCTCTCGAAAGCTTTTAATAGACTAACTTTCGGCAAGATAAATGTTATTGTCAGAGCCACCCACATTTCAAATTATTTCGTTTATTTTTGTATTACAGTAGAAAATACATTATTCTGTTGAGAATTACTTATTTATTACTGATTTAAGTTAATTGCTAAAATATTTCAATTCAACAAATAATAAACATTTGACGTGTGTTGGCTTGTTAAATAAGATAAAAGTTGACGTGTTTCACAACTAAAATTTGCAAAATTTAAGCGGAAATTTACGTGATCATAATATTCCTCTTCATCTTTTGCAATTTGTGGACACCCTGTACATCCAATGTCCAATGTAAATACCCGAATTTCAAAAGCAGAGATTTTCATAAACAATAACTTGTTTTCGTTAAATTTACAATAAAAAAGTTTCCCATATGTTGCCAACTTTTTCAGACATACTATATAGGTAGTCAAAGTCGCGATGATACATTCTATATACTTCAAAGCACTTCACTTACCGACATATTAAATAGCATTTATCAGACGTTAAATTTTGATACTTACCCAAATGAACCAACAAAAGTGACTGTGCTTCAAATATTTCGGGATTATTAGAGTCAACCGAATTAATGAATTTTATAATAAACTCAATTCCTGCTTCATTTCTTATGTAATAATTTCTATCGTCATAACCATCTAATTCCTTCACAAAAATTACGTTTTCACCATACAATTTCCGAGCAATTTGTTTTACTTCATCTACATTCAAATCGGCTTTAATTGGTAAACAAGGCTTCACAACTGGTACGCGCGACTCCATATCTATTTATACTAACACTTTTTAATGGAATTGTTTTTAGATATAACATCAAGATTTATGTTTATCTGAAACTGTTTATACAGGGTACGTGTAATCATTCACATTTGATAATAATAAATTAAAACCTGGGAAAAATTCTTTAGTTGACTCAAATCATACAATATGAATTTAAATAATGTAATTAAATCCAGACAAGCGGGTTGTTTAGGTATTATAATCTTTGGTTTACTGTACTCACTTTTGTGTCTTCACATTTTTCTTTTTCTCTGCACCTAAATACTGAGAATTGTCTATAAAAAACTGAGACACTGTTGTGTATGGTAAAAAATGGAGTTGAGTGAATGCTTCGTAATAAATCACTTCGAATCCAAATTAAGATCAACTTTATTAATTAAAAGAAATACAATGCATGTGGTAACTATGCAGCTGCCATTCTAGAACAATGCCGAATGACCCCTGACAACAATGACATGTCACTTATGTTAAATATAGGAAAATTTACATAGTAAAACACAACCCTATTATTCAAGTAAAACAAGAATTATATAAAAAAAACTCATCACAAATCTAAACGATTCGGTGCTTTTCTAATTCTCTGAGAACGCCTTAAATATGTTTTATCAGGAATACTTTCAGAAGTTGTACTTGGCGTAAGTTCTGGAATGGAATTGATTCTTTTGTATATTACCCGAATTTGTTTTAGAAATTGTAGGTAAGTCCGAATCGGGTGAATCAACTTGATCAGGTAAGTTATCTCTAGATAGATCAACAGGTAAGTCGTTTTTGGGTAAAATAATAGGTAAGTCATCTGGAAAGTGTCGTTCTTTGGGTGTGTTTTGCCCTATTTCACGAATTTGATCGATGTGCCTACGCCACACTCTTCCATCATCGAGTTTTATTTGGTAATGTAATTTGCCTATCCTATTTTTAGTTCTACCGAATTTCCATTTATCTTGAAAGTAGTCGCGAACCAACACTCTACTTCTACTGTTTATTGAAAATAAACGATACTTTTCCCCTATATTTCGGCATATTACAATCCAGGCTGGAACGGATCTGTCTACCAAACAATAATTCTGAGGGACCTTCAGTTGTAGCTACATGTGGCATTTTACGGTATTGTATAAGTAGTTTGCATAAATTTAAATTTTCATTCTTACTTTCGGTAATCATTGTCCTAATACTTTTCTTTAAAATTTGTACAAATCTCTCGGCTTGTCCGTTAGTTGCGGGATGACATGGAGCTGTTAATTTGTGCAAAATACTGTTTTTCTGTAAAAATTGTTTAAATTTAAAAGGAGTAAAAGTTGAACCGTTGTCACTTACGAAACATTTTGGTAACCCAAATGTAGCGAGAATATTTCGACAATGTTCAATGGTTGTGTCTGTCGTTGTATTCTTCACAAAATGAATTTCAGGCAACTTTGAAAACGAATCAACAAGAATAAAATAATATACGCCAATAAAAGGACCTACGCAATCAGCGTGAACACCTTCAAAAGGATAATCTGCTTCTTCCCAAACATGCGTTTCTGCCTTTTCTACATTGTTTTTGAACTCATTACACTCGTAACAGTCTTTAACAATATTTTCAATACTCTGGTCTATACCGGGCCACCAGCAGTAGCTACGAGCTAATTCTTTCATTTTAACGATACCAAAATGGGAGGAATGAAGTTCGGCTAGTATTTTACCTCGTAAAGAAACAGGAATTATAACTCTTCGTCCTCGCATTATATAACCTGATTGTAAAGTAAATTCAGTTTGATCAATGTTAAAACGGTCGTTTCTAGGAATTATTTTACCAGTGCGTAATCCATTCAACAACTTATTTAGTATTACGTCTTGAGCCAACATTTCAACGGTAACTGGTAAAGTCTCAATCTGACTAATCTCAAAAACGTCAGGTTCGTCGAAAATCGATAGGTCTTCGGAAGTTAAAGGTAAACGTGATAGTGCGTCTGCATTTTCGTGTGTTCCTGTACTTTTGTACTTAATATCGTATAAAAATGCTTGTAAAAATACCGCATAATGCTGCATTCTGGTGGCGCTTAATAACGGTAAACTTTTTGATGGAGAAAATATATATTAGCGGTTCATGGTCGGTAAATAATGTGAATTTATTACCGCAAAGGTACTGGTAAAACTTTTAAACGCCGAATATTAAACTGTAAGCCTCTTTATCAATTTGAGAGTACTTTTGCTCAGTCTTTGTTAATGTTTGACTGGCAAATTGAAATGGTCTTCCCGAACCATCTGTGGATACGTGGCTCAACCTGCCCCCACCGCCAGGGGTGACGCGTCCGTAGCTAAAATAAGGGGTAAGTTAGGGTCGTAATGACATAAAATTTGATCTGACTGTATTTGTATTTTCGCGGCATCAAAAGCATTTTGACATTCTCTGGTCCACCTAAACGGCACATCGTCTTTTAAAAGGTTATTTAACGGATTCTTAAGAAATCTTCGATAGTAGTTTATGAGACCGATAAAAGCGCGGACTTGTGTTTTGTTTTCCGAAATGGGAATTTTACTGATTGCGTAAACTTTATTTGTAACTTTTTGAATTCCATTTTTATTTATTTTGTACCCACAGTATTCAATTTCGTCGGATAAAAATACACTTTTCTCTATATTCACTTTTAAATTATGCTGACTCAATTTTTTAAATACTAAATCGAGCCTTTCCAAATGCGTTTGTGAATTGGGTCCCGTAATTTTAATATCGTCCAAAACTACAAAGCAGCCTGGAATACCCTGCAGGATTTGTTCCATCTGTCTTTGCCAGATTGCTGGTGCACTCGCGATGCCAAACATCAATCCGGTTGGGCGATACAAACCTTTATGAGTGTTTAACGTTAATAAATGTCTCATTTCTAGCGTAACCTCAAGGTGTAAATAAGCTTTACTTAAATCGATTATTGTAAATTTAGTACCACCAGCCATCTTGGAAAATAACTCATCCACTGTTGGTAATGGATGGTCATCAATTAAAATATTTGGGTTAAGAGTGACTTTGTAGTCGCCACATAAACGTATTTGGTTATTTTGCTTAATTACAGGAACCACTGGTGTAGCCCTTTCAGAAGAGTCTACTTTTTCCAAAATGCCTTGTTGCACCAAAGAGTCAATTTCTTTTTCAACCGCAGGCTGTAAAGCAAAAGGCACTGTACGAGCTTTCATAAATACAGGTTTGACATTCTCTTTTAGATAAATTGAAGCCTGAACATGTACTACATATAAATTTGCTGTATAATCTATGCCCTGGTAATTAATTGTAACTCTTATGAAACCTAAAACTTCTAATTGAGTTTTACAGTAAGAAACTAACTTTGATTTTGTATTTTGTAATTTATGATCCATAAAGAATTTTTTGTATTGTCTAAAATTAGTTAAACTAACAGCAGCACCGCTGTCAACTTCCATCGTAATAAATTTTTCATCAATTTGTAATGTCAAAATGTATTTATCCGTATTAGTTAAATTTTCCCCTTCTAACTCTAGGTCAAGAATTTCTTGTATGTCCTAAGCATTTTGTAATTCCTCAACTTCATTTGTATTTAAAGCCTTACTTGCTTTAGTACAAACCTTCTGTAAGTGTCCCCTAATTTTACAAAATTTGCAGTAAAGATTAGTTTTATTACAATTATTGGCTAAATGATCAGAAAAACAACAACGAAAACATTTTTGTCCTCTACTAGTATTGTTATTTGTATTTTGACTATTGTTATTATTAGAATTGGTATTGTAATTTTTATTAACATTATTTTCAAACTTATTTTTAGGAGTGACAAGATTGATTGTACTACTATTTTTATGTAGCTGATTAGCGTCCCTTTCTGACACTTCCATACCTACAGCTATGTCTACTGCTTTTTCTAAAGTTAAATCGCAAGTTTCTAACAATCTATTATAAATTCTTTGAGTATGTAAACCATATAAAAATTGATTTTGTAGAGCTGTTTTTAAAAAATTACCAAACTTACAGTATATGGCCAATTTTTGTAGATCATGTAAAAATTCTGTCTCTCCTTCTTGTTGTCTTCTGGATTGAAATCTAAATGTTTCTGCGATTTCCAAAGGAACGGAATCAAAAAATTCATCTATTGTAACGACTATAGAGTTGTAGTATTTGTCCTCCGTAACTTCAGGTACCAATTTATCACATAGTGTGTTGTATGCATCGGAGCCCATGTAAGGTAGTAAATAGTGTAATTTAAGTCTTTCAGGAACTTCGAAAATAGTAAAAGCTACTTCAAGTCTTTTTACCCATCTGGCCCATTTATTTTGCTTGTTTCTATGGTAAATGTAGATGTAGTGTATGTAGCAGTTCTTTCGCCTTGATTTGCCATTGTTCTTGTCGAAGCAATAATTGCAATGGTGTTGCTTGGACTATTTGTAGTAAAATTTGTATGTACGTATTTTGTAGGTTCGATTTGTATTGATATGCCTACCTTGTCGCCAATTCTTTGTTGTGTATGGAGTTGAGTGAATGCTTCGTAATAAATCACTTCGAATCCCAATTATGATCAACTTTATTAATTAAAAGAAATACAATGCATGTGGTAACTATGCAGCTGCCATTCTAGAGCAATGCCGAATGACCCCTGACAACAATGACATGTGACTTAGGTTAAACATAGGAAGATTCATCGAATTAGCTTCAGTGAAACCTGTATTCATTTTAAATATGTCTTTTAAAAGGCAATCAAACAGAAGCGCACTTTCAATTATGAAATAACACAAACAACAAACCACTACTGAAAACTGAACGTGGATGATATAATTTGACAACCTTCTAGTCGACTTTCACTTTGTCTTAATCAACTAGAATAGTCAAGTAGGATTCAATAACAGAACGTACTTTGAATCTGGCAACAAGGGCTTCTGCCATTGGTTTAATCAAAGAGGTTTATTTAAATCTTGAAAAGTTTTCAAAACTAATTTTCGAAAATATTTATAACTTTTTGAGATAAATATCGTTATCATGGAAAAAGATATGTTATTCTTAATCCTCCTAATATGAATTCAAACGACAGAAATGCACTGATATAAGGAAACTCGAAAATCCGGCAGAAAGATCACAAATGAGCCAAAAACTTGAGAACAGGTTAAAAGAAATAGAGAGCTATAAAAACATTGAACCAGACGAAAACATTGAGTCTGCATTGTAAAATCTGAAGAACACGATAATTGTGACCCAGGAGATCGACATTGGATTTCCAAGTAACACTAAAAAGCAGGAGTGGATGACCGATGAAATCATTGCATTAATGAATAGACGAAGAGAACAAAAATGTAGCTAAATGCTAAATATGCCGAAATTAACAGGTTTATTCATGTGAGATGCAGAGAAGCCAAAGAATCATGGCTCGCGCACAAATGCACGGAAATATAAATCCAACAGGAAAAACACGTACATAAAAATATCGAGTTTACAGGAAGACAGCAGAAAAGCCACAGGGGGTATTAAGAGGTTCCAACAACGAAATACTCACGGGAGTAGATGAGAAACGGTGGAAGGAGTATACCGAGAATCTTTTTAATGGCGTGAGACCGGACTTACCCCCAGATATAGAGGAAACAAATGAAATGAAATTACCAAAGAAGAGGTTAAACATGCAATTAAACTTCAAGAGAACGGAAGATGATGGCCCTGACAATGTGCATGCAGAAACCCTTAGACTCGTCGCGGATGAGAACGGGGTGGGTCTAAACCTCATTACTACTTTATTTAACCGAATGTACAGAATCGGAAAAGTACCCACGGAATGGTTGAGATCCACTTTGGTCACCTTGCCAAAGAAGAACTGTGCATCACGATGCGACGAGTGCCGTATGATTAATCTGATGTCCCACGCCTTAAAGATATTCTTAAGAATCATCAATACACGTATATATAAAAAGTGTGAGAACCTGGAGGATTGTTCCCAATTTGGCTTTAGGAACGGAACAGGAACCCGAGAAGCTCTTTTCGCTTTGAACGGGCTGACACAGAGATGTAGGAACATGAATGTAGATGTGTTTGCATGCTTTATTGACAATAAAAAAACTTTTCATTGTGTATCACACCAAAAAATTATCAACATTCTGAAATCAACCGCGATCGATGCTTAGGTTCTATACATGATCATAAGCGGACTTTATTGGCACCAAACATCAACAGTCAAAATCGAGGAAATTGCAATAAGAAAATGTGTGTGACAAGAGTGTGTACTGTTTAACGTCTCCTCTGAGGCAGTATTCAACGAAGCCCTCGAGAATACAACTGCAGACATAAAGATCAAACGACAAAATCACTAAGTAAAGCAAGTTATATGGCATACAACGACAAAAGAGAGATAACAAAAGCTGAACTCAGTTTTATTCAAAATAGACGCATTTGTCTGAATGCGTCGAGAAACTCCAAATATTGGACATATATCTGTTATTATTGTGAGATTCGCGGAAATATACATATTTAATGCTAGATCAGGGTGAATATATCTAGATGGAGGTTAATGTTACTAGTTCTCGGTAAACTATACTAAATATCGGGACAAATGACAAAATCGCTAAACAAAGCAAGTTATATGGCACACAACGACAAAAGATCGTAGATAACTAAATCTGCTCAAAATGGATGCATTTGCCTGAATCGTCATAGTAACTTAGAATATTGGCCATATATATATATATATATATATATATATATATATATATATATATATCATTATTGGTAGATATCCCGGAAATCTGTATAATCAATGCTAGATTACGGTGAATCTATCTTAATGTCGGATAATGTAACTAGTTTTCGGTGAACTGTGCTAAATATCGCCAAATATGTCAAAATCGCTAAACAAATGAAGTTATATGGTACACAACGACAAAAGATCGTAGCTAACTAAATCTGGACTTAGTTTTGCTCAAAATGGATGCATTTGCCTGAATCGTACTAGTTACTTTAAATATTACTCGTATATCTGTTATTATTCGCAGATATCCCGAAAATCTATATATTTAATGCTAGATTATGGTGAATCCATCTAAATGTCGGTTAATGTTTCACTAGTTCTCGATGAACTGTGCTAAATTTCGGTAGAAATGACAAAATCGCTAAACAAAGCAAGTTATATGGCATACAACGATAAAAGATCGTTGATAACTAAATCTGAACTTAGTTTTGCTCAAAATGGATGAATTAGCCTGAATCATCCTAGTAACTTCAAATATTAGCCATATATCTGTTATTATTGGCTGATATCCCGGAAATCTGTATATTTAATGTAGATTACGGTGAATCCATCTAAAAGTCGGTTAATGTTACTAGTTCTCAGTAAACTGTGCTAAATTATCGGGAGAAATGACAAAATCGCTAAACAAAGCAAGTTATATGGCACACAACGACAAAAGATCGTAGATAACTAAATCTGCTCAAAATGGATGCATTTGCCTGAATCGTCATAGTAACTTAGAATATTGGCCATATATCTATCATTATTGGTAGATATCCCGGAAATCTGTATATTCAATGTTAGATTACGGTGAATCTATCTTAATGTCGGATAATGTAACTAGTTTTCGGTGAACTGTGCTAAATATCGCCAAATATGTCAAAATCGCTAAACAAATGAAGTTATATGGTACACAACGACAAAAGATCGTAGATAACTAAATCTGGACTTAGTTTTTCTCAAAATAGATGCACATATCTGAATCCTTTTAGTAACTTCAAATATTACCCATATATCTGTTATTATTGGCAGATATCCCGGAAATCTATTTATTGGTAGTTTACGGTGAATCTTTCCAAATATCGGTTAATGTTACTAGTTCTCGGAGAACTGTGTTACATTATCGAGGGAAATGACAAAATGACTAAACAAAGCATACAACGACAAAATATCGTAGATAACTGAATCTGGACTTAGTTTTGCTCAAAATGGATGCATTTGCCTGAATCGTCCTAGTAACTTGAAATATTATCCATATATCTGTTATTATTGGCAGATATCCTGGAAATCTATATATTTAATGCTAGATTACGGTGAATCCATCTTAATGTCGGGTATTGTCACTAGTTCTCCGTGTGCTAAATTATCGGGAGAAATGACAAAATCGCTAAACAAAGCAAGAATAAGTTTATATCACATATGGTGTCTTGATTTTTCTTATGAAATTCTTAAATTGCTTTAGTATTGTTATGTCATGGATAGCCAATCGAAGATGCAGATTTTATATTATTGGTTCATTATACATTTTTCTGGCAAATCTTCACAATATCACTAGTAACTTAAATTTCCGCGCACTTTAAAAGATAATCATGGTAAATGATATTATATACAGTGTGTTGTATGACAATTACAGTTTGTTTTTAATTGCTCTAGTTCGTTATTTAAAATTGATTTTATTGATGTCTATATGTTAAGATCATTGAAATAGCTTATATGATAATGCTGTTTTACTACATAACAATATACTGGATGTTTGTTTTAAATTAATTCTAGTGTAATAATACCTGTTTCAGCCTATGCTGATTTCCTTTCCGTTGATGGATTATTTTATTAAAACACCCCCGTCCCAAAATGTGTATTACTTTATTTGATTTGTCACTCACATAAAGTAACATGCATTTGATTAAATTTATTTTCAATTTTTGATTTATTCTGATTATTTCTAGTTTATTTACTGATAATATTTATATAATTGTGATATGTGAAAAATTCCTCTTAATTGTTTCGTAACAGTATGTACTAATTTATAACTATTAATTCCATCATTAGTTATTTCATAGGGTCCTTCATAAAGTAATTGTAATTTCGCACATTCACCTTGTTTTAAATTTGAAACACTTAATGATTTTAATAAAACTAAATCTCCCTTTTTAAATGAAATATGCTTTTTTATTTTATTATTCTGATGCAAAATTCTTTTTTTTTGCTTGTTTATTCAACCTTTCTCGGGAATTTAATAATAATTTTTAATAACTTTGAATAATTTCAGGTATCCATGGCCTTTCTGGATAAGATTGTTCAAATAATATAATTGGTGCTACTTCAGTTATGGTATTAGGTGTATATATGCACTCTATTATTTCTGGTATTTTAGTATCCCAGATTTCTTGTTCATGGTGAGTAAGTATTCTAAGATATTTAGTAATTTCTTTTATTGCTTGTTCTGCATTATTTGAAGATTGCCTCCGTATACTAGTATATACTGGATTTATATTTTTCTTCATTAGCCATTCTTTTCATTTTGGATTATTAAAATAGGTAGCGTTGTCCATTTTAATATTGTTAGGAATTCCTTGTTCAATGAAAAATTTATTTAATAATTGTTTTGTGACAGTAGTATTTGTTCTTTTACTCGGGAATTACCTCAACCCATCCTGATGACATCGCAGTGTAAACGCGGAGTCAGCAGAGTGCGGAACCGAGGACATAAAAACAGTTGTAAAGAGTATTTTTGTTGTTGTTGTCAATTTGAATTTGAAGTAAACGTAATAATTGTCAGAGAATATGATTGTAACTTGAAAATAAAGTTTTTAAAAATAGAATTTAGTGCATGAAGCAGTTAATTAGCGCAGTCAGTAGGATATCGTGGGATTGATTTGTATCGAACAAACCAATTAACGCGTCGACGATTAGCCCGATATCGAACCGTATAAACTGTCAGTAGTGGTGACGCCGACGGATACGTTAAAAAGTGAACTTTAAGTGGAGAGGTTTGAGAATTGGAATCATATCGTCCACTTCTGCGAGGGACCAGTGTTTCGGAGAAGACAAAATTGCTGAACCGGACCTCTACCTCATAATTGGAATGCTGAGAGTCATTTATTTACTGTAAGTGCAATTTATGTCTGATATACTTGAAATTTTAACAAATAGTTTACAAAATTTGTCTATTGATAACTCTTTAATGACTCTTCGGTGACGATTACAAGCTCAAATACTATTAATATTGACAACAACCAAAGTAATAATATAATGGCAGAAAATTTTAAATCTGAATATTTGAAATGTATTCCACAATTCGATGGAAATCCGAATGACTCAAATCAATTTTTATCAGTTTGTGATAGTCTTATTACCAATTTTTATGATAGGGTGAACCCAAATAATTTTCATAATGTATACTTGTTGCAGTCTATAATAAGTAAACTAGTAGGTAGTGCAAGAACTGTAGTTAATATTCAAAATGTCGATACTTGGGATTAGTTGGAATCTGTCTTAAGACGAAATTTTGCAGATCAACGGGATGTGACTTGTTTGAATAGAGACTTGGTAGTAATGAGGCAAATGCCTAGTGAAAAAGCCCAAAATTTCTACGATAGAATTTTAAATATATTAAATTTATTATGCAGTTATGTATAAATTCACGAACATATACAAGCTTCAAGGGATTTAAAGAAAAAATTATACAATGATCTAGCACTCAAAACATTTCTTTGTGGACTAAGGTAACCTTAAGGCACTACAATTCGATGTATGCGGCCTGAAAATTTGGCTGTAGCATTACAATTTGTGACTGAGGAAGAAAATACTCACTATTTTCAAAACTCAACAAATAAAAATCAATTTAAACCAAATAATTCAACAAACAGATCTTTTCAGCAAAATGTTCCAAATCGTAATTTTAATAACCCTCAGTATGTATCACAAAATAGAAATTTCTCTTCAAATCAAAATTTTTATAAAAACAAAAATCAATTACCAACAAGTCCAATTCAATTTAGACAAAATGTTCCGAACCAAAGTGTTTCCTCTAATGCACGAACTTTCCGAAATACATCAGTAGAAAATGTTTTCAAACCAAATCCAAATAGAACATTTCCAAAACCGACACCAATGTAATCATCAACAAGTAATACTGGAAGAATAAATAATAATTATAATGATAACAATCATTCTTTTAATAATCAAAATAGAAGTAATCATTTTGCACAGCCTAACCATTCTAACTATAGACCGCAACAAAACTATATAGCTGAAGAATTATATATTACTGAAATAGAAAATACTAATAGAAACTTTTGCGAGGAAAGTGAAATTAATGAAAGAACTCATGAAGAAAATCTTGATACAATTGAAAATTTTCATATCACCTCCGACCCAATGCCCAAGATTTGACACCTCTTACCATTTCGTTGAATAACGTAGATTGTAGTGAATTAGCATATATAACTTTTCCAGAATATAACATTAAATTTGTCGATTCTGGGTCGACAAAATCATTTTTAGATCCAGATATTGCTAAGAAATTAAATATGACTCATTTATTGTATCCACTGTATTCCAAAAATCATCTCATAAAAATAGTGTAGAAATACCAGCGTCAGAAATTTTTCGATTGACTAATAAACACTTATTAAAATTTTATTTATTTGAGTTTCATAATATTTTTGATGGTTTGATAGGATTAGATAATCTCCAATTACTGAAATGTTCAATATATTTCAATAATGCATGTCTAATTACGCCTCATGCAAAAATAAAGCTTAAATTTCAAAAAATTAGTAACACGAATAATACACAAGTAATTAATATAGAACCTCGTACAGAGAAAGTAGTTCAAGTAAAAACTACAATAAAAAACGGCGAGATTGTAATTCCTTATCAAAAGATAAAAAACAGCGAAATTCCAGAATGTCTGACGGTTGCTCGTAATGGTCTCGCTATTACAACAATAATAAACAACACTACAAGCTTCTTAACACTTGATTTCTCGGAACCGTTGACAGTAGAAAAATTTGATGTCGACAATATCTCAGAGTTCAACATGCATAATTTTGATAATTCGGATAAATGCGAATTTGATTTATCTCAGATTCGGACCGACCATCTGAATAAAGAAGAAAAGGATGCAATTTTAAATTTATGTTATAAATATTCAGATATATTTTATAGAGAGAATGAGCCTTTAAGTTTTACAAGTAAAATTGAACATTGTATTAGAACTACGGACGAGGTGCCAATTTATTCAAAATCATATCGTTATCCATTTATCTATAGACAAGAAGTGAAAAATCAAATTCAGAGTATGCTCAATCAAAATATAATTGAACCGAGCAATATCCCATGGTCGAGTAATATTTGAGTGGTACCGAAGCGAAAGGATGCATCAGGCAAACAAAAATTCCGCGTAGTGTTCGACTATCGTAAGTTAAACGAAAAGACGATGAATATCCTCTCCCAAATATAACTGATTTATTAGATAAACTCAGCAAATGCCAGTATTTTACTACTCTCGATTTGGCCAGTGGATATCACCAAATTGAAATGAATGAAGCTGACATAGAAAAGACGGCGTTTAGTACAGAACAAGGTCATTGGGAATTCTTGAGACTTCCCTTCGGTCTAAAAAACGGTCCATCAACATTTCAACGCGTCATGGATAACATACTAAGGGGTATCCAAAATGAGAAATGTCTAGTCTACCTTGATGACATTAAAATTTTTTCCACGTCACTTCAAGAACATCTAGAGAGACTTAAGGCCGTATTTGACAGATTAAGAGAAGCCAACTTTAAAATACAACTTAACAAATCTGAAGTTTTGAGTAAGGAAGTGGCCTATCTTGGACACGTCGTAACTCCGGAAGGTGTTCGACCTAATCCGGACAAAATTAAGGCAATAAAAGAATACCCGTTACCAGAAACTACAAAACAAATAAAATGATTTCTTGGTTTAGTGGGTTATTATAGACGATTTATCAATAACTTTGCAAAAATAACTAAACCATTGACTCAGTGTCTAAAAAAGGGTGCAAAATAGTTTTGAAACCTGTAAATAGTTACTGACAAACGAGCCCATATTACAATAACCCGACTTCTCAAAACCGTTCAATTAACCAACCGATACCAGTAATGTAGCATTGGGAACTATCCTATCACATGGACAAATCGGTAAAGACCTACCGGTCGCATATGCATCGAGAACCTTGAATGATTCTGAAAGGAAGTACTCTACGATTGAAAGAGAATTGTTGTGTATTGTTTGGGCTACTAAATATTTCAGACCATATTTATATGGACGTAAATTTTTCATAATAACTGACCACAAACCATTACAATGGTTGTTTTCGTTAAAAGATCCCAATTCAAAACTCTTAAGGTGTAGAATTAAACTTGAAGAATACGACTACACTATAATTTATCGGAAGGGATCATTAATAGCTCATGCCGGACTGAAATTCACGCAAAAGAAACGCAAAGCGACATTTGGGACGAAATAGATATTATCACAGAAGAAGTTGAAAATAACAGAGACGAATTAATTACACCGGATATTGAAGATATAACGCAAAAGAAATTATAAATAAAATAACATATCTGTGTCCAATTCAGTTCATAGATCACATAATGTATTCCAGTTATCCATTTCATCCATCTTTTTTCCAATTTGCATATGTTGCAATGCGTTATTTTGGGTTATTTGTATCTTGTTTACTCATTTCGAGGTTTTGATATCTTCTTTTCAAGTAAGTTACTTATTTTTTACTGTTAATTTCAATTTTAGTTTTCCAAAATTTTAAATGTCTGCTTTCCCTTTCAATAAATATCTCTCGTCCCTCAATTGTTCCAATAAATATCGTTGCTAACCTCCGTTGCTATGAAACTGTTTATGACCTCTAATAAGTTTATATCAAATATGGTGTCTTGATTTTTCTTATGAAATTCTTAAATTGCTTTAGTATTGTTATGTCATGGATAGCCAATCAAAGATGATGATTTTATATTATTGGTTCATTATACATTTTTCTGGCAAATCTTCACAATGTCACTAGTAACTTAAATTTCCGCACACTTTAAAAGATAATAATTGTAAATGGTATTATATACAGTTTGTTGTATGACAATTACAGTTTGTTTTTAATTGCTCTAGTTCTTTATGTGAAATTGATTTTATTGATGTCTATATGTTCAGATCATTGAAATAGCTTATATGATAATGCTGTTTTACTACATAACAATATACTGGATGTTTGTTTTAAATTAATTCTAGTGTAATAATGCCTGTTTCAGCCTATGCTGATTTCCTTTCCGTTGATGGATTATTTTATTAAATATATATATATATATATATATATATATATATATATATATATATATATATATATAATTTGAAGAAAGATATTTGCCAACTTATTCGTAATGGATATTTTTGTGGGGATGTGGTAATAAGACTCCAGAGTAAATTCTCTCATATATTTATTCCCGAGCTTTCGAATAATTTTTATTCATTATCAATGGCTATAAATAATTGGTCAATGTTATCATTATTAATAATTAAATGGAATAATAAATACTTACATAAAATCTATAGCAAATTTTGGAAAAGTTGTAAATTTTTATAATAAATTCTTTCAAACATAAATTAATGAAAAACTCGAAAAACAATATGACAATAAACAAAATTTTTGATCTTGAACTACTACAATTTTTATTCTTTTATCATAAAGTTGAAGATTGTTATGAATCTTTCGTTCTTTTTTCATAATCTAAAAGATATGCATAGAAAACACCAAGGTTATTTAAATCTGTTTTTTTATTTACTTCATAAATTTGTTCTGCAATATATGTTGTTTCCAAAAAAAGGCGTTTTCTATAATTACTTTCTATTCCTAAAACTTTGGCAGATTGATAATCCTTAGAATGGCCTTCATAAAACACGTGTTGCTCTAAAGCACATCTATCAGGATATAATCTACTGTCTTTTTTATGAGAGGCGATTCGATTGCTTAGCGATCTTCTACTGTGACCAATGTATTTCTTATTACAGATATTGCAAGGAATCTCATAAACTATATTAGTTAGTTTCTTAGTAGGAGTCTTGTCTTTGAACTTACTGAAAATTGATTTTATTGTAACACATTGTTTATTCGCAATTTTTATATTATGTGGTTTAAATACTCCAGGAATTTTAGGTGTGATAGATTTTATATATGGAAAAGAAATATAAGTTGGAGATGTAATATTATTAGTTAAAATGTCACTGTTTTCTTCGTTTCGTATTGTCAACAGTAATGTCATATCTATTGTCAGAAGTATTATATAAAACATGTTTCAAAAGATATGAAGGATATGAGTTATTATAGAAAAGTTTGTAGAGTATTTTTAGATTTTTATTGTGAAATGTTGGATTAAAATTTTTAGGACTCTGGTTTTCATCTGTTTAATCAAGTTAATTTCTGTACTACGTCTATGATATGAATGGTAATTTATATATCTCCCAGAATTGATATGTTCCCTATACCAGTCAATTAATATTCTATTATCAT
This sequence comes from Galeruca laticollis, assembly GCA_963921935.1. Classification (NCBI taxonomy): domain Eukaryota; kingdom Metazoa; phylum Arthropoda; class Insecta; order Coleoptera; family Chrysomelidae; genus Galeruca; species Galeruca laticollis. The sequence goes on from OY998176.1 coordinate 179,656,905, forward strand.
TATTTCTAATAAATTTGGTATCAAGAAAAGGTAAAGATTGTTCTGTATTTTCCCTTCCCATTGTAAATTGTATATGCGGATCGAAGCTATTGAAGTAAAAGAGTATATTATTTATTTCATCACATGGAAGAGATGATATTATATCATCTACATATTTTCTGATGAAGAACAAATTAAAGGGTAAAACAGAAATAACATAGTCTAAAATATAATTCATGACATAGTCTGCTAATATAGGAGATATTGAAGAGCCCATAGGTGTTCCAAAGGTTTGTTGGTAATTTTTGTTATTGTAAGAGAAAATTGTATTATTAAAAATAAATTTGCGTCTTTGAGTTTGTTCCGAAGATATTGTGGCAGACAATAGTTATAGAAATTATCTGAGATTTAGTTGATAAAGTCTTTGATAGTGGGTATATTCGCCTTGTCATGTAACCAAGAGGTTTTAGGTAATTTGGAATAAACCGAATTGTGATTCAATGCCATTCTGAGACACTTGTTCTGTATCACCTGCAGAGAGTGAAAATTATGTTTAGTGCCCGTGTAGTATATGGGTGCAGCGTTAGTAAGGGGTCTTATGATTTGTTTGTATATTATTATTTTGTTTTGGCTTGTGAGTTTACTGATTTTACATATGAGTCGACACATTGCAATCTTAGCCTGTTGTAAAAAGTGCGCATTTGCCGAAGTATTTCCTTGCATTGTATACCCTAAATATTTTAGGGTATTGTTAGGGGTATAATGCCCGTTTACGCAAAGCTGAGATTGCAGTGTCTCGACTTTCCTAGCTATTCTTCTGAGTAATAAATACTCTATTTTTGAAGGATTAATAATATGGGCTTGTACAGTGTTGAGTGCATGTTCTTGATTCTTTGCTGTTGCTACAAAACAAGTGTCGTCAGCGTACATTGCCGTTGATAGTTTGGGGGATGTTGGGAGATCTTGGACAAGTAGGGAGCAAAACAAAGGTGATAAGATATAGTCTTGTGGTACTCCAGCCCTTATGTCATATGGACCTGCTATGTGACCATACATTTTAGAATAAAAATTCCTGTTTGTAAGATATGAATGTATGATTTTTATTGAGTAATCTGTAATTTTTACTTTCATTAATTTATAGATCAGCCCCTCATGCCATACGGAGTCGAAAGCTTTTTGAACATCCAATGTGACCATGATCGATTTGTGTTTATGTTGGAATCCTTCCCGGATGTGATTTATAACACGAATGATCTGAGCCTCAGTACTAAGTCCGCTTCTGAAACCGTACTGCTCGGGGGGAATGATATGATTTTTATTAACAAATGATTGTAATCTTTTTAGAATTATACTGTCTATTACCTTTGCGAGATTGTTTAGAAGGGAAATCGGCCTGTAGCTATCCACATAACTAGGCTGTTTGTTAGCTTTGACGATTGGTATGATGTTGGAAATCTTGAGCATATCGGGATACTCTCCGGTTTTGATGATATAATTAGCTATATATGTTAATTGAATAATTGCTTTTTTTGGAATATTCTTTAATAATATGTTGTGTATTTCGTCCGAACCGGGGGCTGTTTTATTTTTTAGTTTCTGTATTGTATTGTAGACTTCTTTAAAAGATCTTTGGTGTTGTGTGTGTTTATTAAATGTAAGCGTTGATATACTGAGTGAATTATGTTATGATGTTGTTGCGTATGGGGTGTATTATTTATGAAGTTATTTTGGAAGTACTCCCCGAATTTCTCCGCGATCACCGTCATGTTCGTGATTATCTGATTATTATAGATTATTTGGTTCATCTCACTGTTATTTTGACGAAACCGTCTAGCAATTCGCCATAGGGAATTGTCCTCCGGTTTTAATTTACTCAAAAACTGTGTCCATTAATTATTTTTGTGCTGGGATATTAACTGATTTATTCTATCTTGGTAGCTTCTTAGTAACCGCTGATCTTCATCACATCTGGTTATTTACCATACTTCCTTGTTTTGTTTTTTTCGTGAATTAAATTGGTAATATTATCTGGTAATTCATTTTGTATTTTTATTTTCTTTTTTGAAGTTGTTGACTCATTTCTAGCGTCAATCATTATTTTTTTGCAAATTTTTAATACTATTACTAAGATGGTTTATGTTTTCTATATTATAGGTAATTTTCAAATGATTGTAATTGAAGTGTGTGTTATTTTGTGTGTGTGTATGATGGGATATTTTGAGGTTTATGAGGACGGGATCGTGATCGGAATTGAAGTCTATGAGGGTTTTTATTTTGGTGAGGTTATTGATGTTTTTGCCTACTGCCATGTCTATTGTACTGGGGGAATTATTTGCGTAGGGGAAGTGTGTCGGTGTGTATGTGTAAAAAATGTCACAATTCGAATGATCGCAAAACTTCCGCAAAGTAGTTCCGTTCGTGTTGGGGTGTTTAGTGTAGTGATCCCACTGCGGGCGTTTGCAGTTGAGATCTCCTACAACACCTTGTTGTGTGTGTTTGTAATATTAAAGAAGTCTTCCTCTTTATGCTTATTACCCAGGGGGCTGTAAGTGCCAACGATTTTAATTTTATTATCAAAGAGATTCGGAATATGCTCAATTGAAGTATTGTTTTGCTGCAGGAGTTTGAAATTTATGTCTTTTTTGATTAGTAATGCGATACCTCCCCCTTTGACATCGTCGGGGCGGTCTTGTCTAAATAGACGATAATCGGGGTTTCTGAAGTTTATTTTTTTATTAGGTTTAAGGAACGTCTCGATTAGAAAGAATATGTCTGGTTTATGAATGTCGAGAAAGTGACGAATTAAGTGGATTTTACTATGTACACCTGGTACATTACAAAAAATTATTATGAGATTGTATCTTTTCTGAAAGCCAAATTTTCCACCTACCTGTCTAGATGTCATAGCTGTCTATATTAGCTACAAAGTTATTGTATATCGTAAACTTGTCAATTTTATTTGTTGCTTGTTTCATCTGTTGAATGATGTCCGAAACAGCTCTGGACATCTCATCTAGATTGACCAATGACTGCAGCTCCTTAAACAAAATATTTATTTTTGTAAATTTGCTTAATTCATTGTTTGCGTTTGTTGTTCTGGGAGGGATGATCTTCGATGGCTGGGAAGTAGAGGTTTGAGGGGTTGTGCGAGGGGCGTTTCTGGAAGGGAGGCTAGGAAAATCTGCTTCGTTAACTTTGTTTTGCCAGGGGTTGGTTTTAGTAGGGGCTGCGGGAATACATTTTGTGGGGATTAGTTTGGCTTGGAGATTTCTTCTTTCGTCGAGCCATACTTTTCTTTTTTGGTATTCAGGGCATTGGCCGGGTGGTCACCCTTACAGTTCGCACATATTGCCGGTAGTGTTCGGTCCTTTGCGCATTCCGGGGTTAGGTGCTGTCCAGCGCATTTAAGACATCTGGGTACCCTGCCGCAATTTGTCGTTGCGTGCCCCCAGAGTTGACAAATATAGCACTGAATGATTGGCTTGTTTGCCTTCGGTGTTCCCACTGAATTCGGGTATGCTCAATCACTCTAACGGTCTTGTTGAGGTAGTCAATCGTTGTTTTGGCGTAGGTCACCACTAAGTAAAGTGGCCTCCCCTTCGTCATCATCCGATAAATGTCTTTCTTCATCTCGCAGAATTTTTTTAAGATGCTCAAAATCATTGACATCTTTTGTGAAAATAACAGTTGAGTTAGTTGTATATTTTAACTCCAAGTTTTTCTTCATTTCGTCTTTCAATATTCTAACCATTTCTTTATGTTTTCGCACGTTCCCATCAATTACTATGGGTGGGCAAGGGGAAGTGGCTTGTTTTTTTCTATGTTTCCGTTTTTTTCTTTCTTTCTTTTGGCCTCTTGAGTCGCTTCTTCTTCGGAACTGAAATCTGCCTCGTTGACTTTTCGAAATCTTGTCTTTTTTCGTTTTTTTTGTTGTGTTTGTGTTGGGGGTGGTTCATCATCAGATGAGTCAGTTAACGAATTATATTTGTTTTTGGTTTCGATGCTTTGAACAGTATGTGCATTTCGTTTAAAAATATTATTTAGTTTCATAGTTTTTTGTGTTTTTCGAAACCCGGGTGTGTAATTACCCCCAGTTCCATCTGTTGCGTGTCAGGAATGGTTGTTATTTTATTGATATCATCGTTATTGATGTTAAGTTCCATTATAGTCTTGTTTTTGTTGATTTTCGCGTGTTGTGAAACAAACGCATCTTCAGTTAGGGGTGTATTATTACCCTCCTCATTTTTGACTTCTTGAGTCCAGGAAGTGTTTGCCGGTCCATCAATTTGAGCCTGTATCGTTTTTTGATAATTATTATTTGGAGTGGAGTCACTTGATTGCTCTCCTATAGTATTTTCTTCCATCTTTGACGTATTTATATTTGCGTCTAGGACTACCTTTCTTTCTGGTGTTGATGTTTTATCTGGATTTAATCCACGATATTTCGGTATAGAAAGCTCTGAACGCGCTTCGTTGGGTTCTATTATTGTGTCAGTATAGTTTGGTGTCTGTTACAGACACTTTTTATTCGTTTCTATAAAGTTTTCTATGTCAGGGTTTTCTAGACACTTTTTTCCGTTTTTCCTATACACTTGTTTTCATGTATATCTATTGTATTTGTTATAGCTTTCGATAAAGTCTCAGAGTCAATCGCGTCGAAACACTTTTTGGAGGTATTAATTTTATCCGGAATTATTTGTACATTTGTTGGTTTATCAATGTTGTCTATCTTAGATGTCTCGTTATCAATGAACACAAGTTGTAAGTAATTTTTATTTTTATTTTTAAGTTCGATTGTTTTGTTACGAATTCTGGTTAATTCATCCGAATATTTGGATGAATTAGACTTATACAAGTTATGGGCAGTATGCCCCCGATTGCGGCTTTCGCGTCACTTTTTTTGTTCACTACAGTGGAAAGTTTTGTACGTTTATAAGTTTTTTCATGTATTTTTCATCTGTTATTAACGGTAAATATCTCGGAATACTACATATATAGTGCTAGATTAGTATCAATATATCTAAATGACGGTTATTGTTGCCAATTCTCGGTAAACAGGGCTTAATATCAGGAGAAATGACAAAATCTATAGACATTGCAAGTTATATGGCATATAACGACAAAATTTGGTAGATAATAAAATCTGGCTTTACTTTTGCCCAAAATATATGCTTTTTTCTGAACCGGCCTTGAAACTGCGAATATTGACCGTATATCTGTTATTATCGTTGAATATCTCGGAATTCTACATATATAGTGCTAGATTAGGGTCAATATATCTAAATGTCGGTTATTGTTCCCAGTTCTCGGTAAACATGGCTATATAGCGGGAGAAATGAGAAATTCGCTGAACATAGCAAGTTATATGGCATATAACGACAAAATATGTTAGATAATAAAAGCTGGCCTTAGTTTTGCCCAAAATACAAAATTAGAATATTGACCATATATCTGTTATTATCGGTGAACATCTCGGAATTCTACATATACCTGGTAACCCACCACATTCGCCTCGGTATTTCTACGAGAAATGAAGAGAGTTAGGGGAAAACTTTTGACACAGTCATATGTGGGTTCATGAGGAGCATATTCCAAAATTATTTTGAAATATATAGGGTGATCCCCAAAAAAATAGAATACCAAAGTTATATTGTTTCTTATATAACACCCTATATTTTTTTATATTTTTAGATACTATAGACAAAATAAAAGTGAAGTACTATTATATTTCCCATACTTAGAACAGACCGTTTCTGAGAAATTTTAAGAGATTCAAAAATACAGACCATAATTTGAAAATTGTTTTCACCCTGTAACGTATAACGAGCTGCTCGTGATCAAATGTACTGCTTAGCTCAAAGGTTAAAGTTAACTATTACATGAAATTTTTAATGCAATATTATACAGAGTGGCGAAAAAAATTGCTTCAAAATTTAGACACACATTCAATCAAATAACTTCTTGAAGTTGAAGGGAACACCCCGTATTTAGTGGCATAATTTGACGCAGAATTAGATTCCCTTCAAAATTATATTAGGGTTCCCTATACCCATCTCTTCCGTTTTTTACAAAAAAGGCGTTTTCATATTTTATTTTAGGTATTTTATTTATCTTAGAAATGAAACACACTGTATTGTAATGAAAAGCAAAAAAGCATTTTTGAAGTCATTTTATCGAATAATTAAGAAACCTAAATAGTTTATTATTTTAATAAATGCTCAAACTGGTGTCCATTATTAATTGATCCGTTGTTATGAAAAATTGACTCATCGGAAAGAAGCACATAATCAAACAAATTTTCTTCATCACTAAAGTTTTCTAAAACCCTCAAACCAAAAGTCAGTCGTCCATCATAATCTCCTTCAAAAAGCTGTTGATGTAGTTGAATGCGATACGGGTGGAGTTTGTACTTTTTAATTTTTCTTTGGATATTTTTTGGCTTATTCCAGTTGTTTCACATATTTTTAAGTGACTTGTGTGAGGGTATTCAACCGGAGATAACATCACTAAATATTAATTTTCCTTATTTCCAGTAACCGGTTTTTGCCGTTCTTGTATATTATAAGATACCCTGCCTGTTCTTCGGAAAAGCTGCAACAACTTTTCCAATGAACGCTTGTTATGATGACTGCCTTGGGCATATACTCTTGACGCTAATAAAAAGTTTTCTCCACACTCAGCGATTATCAAAATCATATCAATTCGTTCTTTCTGAGGATAAGTTCTCATTTTCTCAATATTTCAAAAAGACAATGATTTTAAACTAGTTAAAATAATTATAATGGTTTTATTAACAAGTTGTGTCACTGTCAAATACTTTTTGTTTCATATTAATAATTAACGTCATCTAGGCCAGAGCCTACTATTATTGAGGAAATAATATTATAAGGTTCATAGGAAATCGTAAATGTATGTCTTCATTGACCCCATATTGTAATTTCGGTATTTATTTCAATATGAAGCGAATTTAACATATTTCGCCTCAATAATTAAGACACGTGCAGCTTCTTATTTTTAAGAATGCTTTAATATTTCAGGAATGGCAATAAATTTTAGTTTTTATATTTGCCTGTGTTTTACTTTAGATACACCGTATTTCCAAAAACTTAAACTTGTGCTTCTAGCGAATCTACGTATTCCTTAATAAAAAGATTTTTAAAATGCTTTTCAAGCTTTTCACTACTATACAGTGTGTTTCATTTTTAAGATGAAAAAATTACTCATCAGTAAAATATAAAAACGCCTTTTTTGTAAAAAGCGGAAGAGATAGGTATAGGGAACCCTAATATAGTTTTGGAGGGAATCCAATTCTGCGTCAAATTGCGCCACTTTAAAAAGTTATTTGATTAAATGTGTGTCCAAATTTTGAGGCATATTTTTTCGCTACTCTGTATAATATTGCAATGAAAATTCCATGTAGTAGTTAACTTTAACCTTTGAGCTAAGCAGTACATTTAATCACGAGCAGCTCGTTATACGTTACAGGGTGAAAACAATTTTCAAATTATGGTCTGTATTTTTAAATTTCTCAAAATTTCTCAGAAACGGTCAGTTTTAAGTATGGGAAATATAATTGTATTTCAACTTTATTTTGTTTATAGTATCTAGAAATATAAAAAAACTATGGCGTGTTCCATAAGAAAAAATATAACTTTGGTATGTTATGTTTTTGGGGATCACCCTATATATTTCAAAATAATTTTGAAATATGCTTCTCATGGACCCACATACGACTGTGCCAAAAGTTTTCCCCAAACTCTCTTAATTTCTCGTAGAAATACCGAGGCGAATGTGGTGGGCCACCCGGTATATTGCTAAATTAAGATCAATATATCTAAATGTCCGTTATTGTTCCCAATTCTCGGTAAACAGTGCTTAATATCAGGAGAAATGACAAAATCGCTATGTATGGCATATAACGACAAAATATGGTAGATAATAAAATCTCAGAATACAAGCTTTTTTCTGAATCGGCCTTGAAACTGCGAATATTGACCATATATCTGCTATCATTGGTAAATATCTCGGAATTCTATATATATATATATAGTGCTAGATTCGGATCAATATATCAAATTGTCGGTTAATGTTCCCATTTCTCGGTAAACAGGGCTTAATATCGGGAGAAATGACAAAATCGCTAAATAACTTGCTATTTATATGGCATATAACGACAAAATTTGATAATAAAAGCTGGCTTTAGTTTTGCCCAGAATGCATGCCATTGTCTGAATCGGCCTTGAAACTTCAAATATTGACCGTATATCTGTTATTATCGGTGAATATCCCGGAATACTACATATATCCCAATAAACAAACCTACGTAAAAAACGTTTTCAAAACGTTTTAATGTTATTTCTACGTTACACGTAGAATTTTCAACGTTTACAAATAGGTTGAACTCGAAACGTTATATTCCAAATGTTTTCTCAAATTTGAAAACAACGACTTAGCTTAACCCACATGTATTTTCAAAAACAGTTTATATGGCCGTTATTTTAACGGATTATTTTTTAATATTATTTATACCATTTCGCGAGTTATAGACGGTTATACAGAAATTATTTTAACACGTTCTATAAATAACGCTTCTTTAAATTTGGAAAAAACGACCCAATTGAACTCAAATGTATTTACAAAAATGCTTTTTATGTCCGTTTTTTTAACGTAGTATTCTCAACATTATTTATACTATTTCGAGTGATATAGACGGTTATACCCTAATGTTTTTAACATGTTATATATACAACGCTTTTTTAAATCTGAGAACAACGACTTAATTGAACTCATATGGATTCACAAAAACGCTTTCTAATCCCGTTATTTGAACGTAATATTTTCAACATTATTTATACCATTTTCCGTGATATACAATGTCTTCCAGTAAATGTTAATAATATGATGGTTTAACAATGCTTTTTTAAATTTGAGTACAACGACTCGATTGAACTCGTATGCATTTAGAAAAACGCTTTATATGCCCGTTATTTCAACGTAGTATTTTTAACATTATTCATACTATTTCACGTGATATAAATAGTTAAACAGCAATGTTTTTAACACGTTGTATATACAACGCTTTTTCAAATTTGAAAACAACGAAATAATTGAACTCATTCATTTACCAAAACGCTTTTAATTCCCGTTATTTTAACGTAGTATTTTTAACATTATTTATACTATTTCGCGTGGTACAAACGGTTGTACACTAATGTTTTTTAACAGATGTATATACAACGCTTTTTTAAATTTGAAAACTAGGACTAAATTAAACTCATATGCATTTACAAAAACGCTTTCTAATCTCATTATTCTAACGTAATATTTTCAACATTATTTATACTATTTTCCGTAATATACAATGTCATCCAGTAAATATTTATAATATGTTGTTCTCACAATGCTTCTTCAAATTTGAAAACAACGACTTGGTTGAACTCATGCATTTACAAAAACTCTTTTTATGCCCGTTATTCCAACGTAGTATTTTTAACATTATTCAAACAATTTTCGCGTGATATAAATAGTAACACAGCAAAGTTTTTACCACGTTGTATATACAACACTTTCTCAAATTTGAAAACAACCAATTAATTGAGCTCATATGCATTTACAAAAACGTTTTCATTGCCCGTTATTTTAACGTAGGTTTTTTAACATTATTTATATCATTTCGCGTGATATAAACGGTTTTACAGTATTGTTTTTATTACGTTGTATATACAACGCTTACTCATATGCATTCACAAAAACGCTTTTTATGTTCGTTATTTAACCGTAGTATTCTTAACATTATTTGTACTATTTTGCGTGATTTAAACTTGGCTTGCTCGTATAGTTTTTGACGTACCACGCATGCGACATAGCGAAATTGCCGGCATTCTATCCTTATACATGTCGAGGTTAGTAGGTTTGCATTACAAATTTACAATAATTTATATAACATAGATGTTAAAATTTTGGTGAGAATGGTGTGTGGGTTATTATTGTTGTCGTTGTTGTTAAAACTTCTATCTGTTCAGGGTAAGTTACGTTTTAGTTTACTACAATCGTCTAAAACTACAAAGTATAATTGATGCAAAATGGCGTAGTTGTAGCTAATCATTTAAAATTGTTATTGTAGGAAATATGCAATATTACGCTTCGTTATATTTAACGCCTTCTCTTGTCAAAATTGAACGACGCTTGGTGAATACGGGCATTAGTATATAATCAGTTTTATGTTACTTGTTGAATTTTTATTGTTGGCACATTGATTGTATTTCGAACGTATTTATAACGTTGAAACTATGGTATTTTTCTACATTCATGCAAAAAACCAAACTTTATTGAACTCTATTTAGTGTTAAAACTAGTTCTCTATTGCTCTAGTGTATTATTAATTTTATTGCATGTGTCATTCTAAGTAGTATATCATTTTGTAATCATGTCAAATATTCAGTCCATTTTCTATGAGATTGTATTACGTTTTAAACAACAACATATTTTATATTATTTTCAGTCATTTTACCTCTTGTTATGAAACTACTGTTTCTATATATTAAGAAACAGTAGTCTCATTTAAAAAAGTGAAATGAGTAGATTCCACCAAGTAAGGGTCGAAACAGTTAATATCATTTTCAATCTTATTTATTAGAGACTACATTACGAAATTATTAAGAAATGGGTTTCATTGAAAATGTCATCACAAATTATGAACACAAATGTAAATAAATGCCTCCAACAGAGGTATGTGCTGACGACTATTCTACTAAGATTTGAATAATGCAATTGCAGTTCTAGAAACGTCAGTCAAGAATTGATTCTAACAATTACATAGTTTAAAGTTTTATAATGAGTAATATTATTGAAAAGTCATTAAACTTATCACGTAGTAAATCAAGAAAACAATATGAATAAGTTATAATCGTTCGAAAGAGTGGTGTTTCGATAAAAAGGGTGTTAATTTCACGGAAAAATGTTCTTGCGTATTTTCCAAAAAGATCTAATGATATCAAACCCTCATCACTTTATTCTGAGAACTCAATGGTGAGAGTAGTTCCTAAAGTTTAAGTAGGTAGTTTCTACAGTTAGTGCCCTAAATAAAACATTTTTTTTTGTTTTTGCATAAACGTAGAAAAAATTTGTATGCAACACGTTGCGTGACAAAAACACCCACTTTTTGCACTTGTTACATAAATAACTATTACCTGTAGTATATTTCAGTTATATTGTTTATAAATATGTAGAAATATTTCAACTGAATGACAGTGCATTATTTGTACTTTACTTAATACCATCATTATAATAGTAAAAACAAATTTAGATGCCGCTAAAATCAATCATAATGGAGAATGGAACGACTACCTTGTTGCGAAAACTGTGAAAGATTGGTTGAAATATGCTAAGTTTAGAGAAAATTCAAAAAAATTAAGACTGATATACTATGAGTATTAAAGGCTCCGTTAAAAATTAAATATAATAAGAAATTGAACGCAATTAAACACAGAAACTCCATCTTATCCTGTGTAAATCATAGAACAGTTACACAACAGAAGTTTTATAATTCACGTATACAAAATTCACTTTGTGACATCGAAAACAGTTTCACAAAAATAACGATTGTGACATCGTTTTTTATAACTTTTTATACACTTGCATACACTGTTTAACGTTTGGCTGACAGACTGACATTTGTAGATGACATTAGTTGATACATTATCTATAAATTTTGAAGAATTAAAATAAATTGAATAGGAACAATATATATTAAAAATAAACAATATATAATTATGAGTTCTGACGGAGTGCATGATAATTCGCTGTTTAGTTTCTAATTATACATAAATTCCAAATTATGTATTAGTAACTTGAAGAAAATTCGAATTTAAAAATTCTGTAATATATATATATATATATATATATATATATATATATTGGAGGAATATTCTTGAACCATCATTATATTATTTTTTTGGAGTATTTTTCTTGGGAAAGCTTCAGATTAAAACTTTTGTAAGTTAACTTGACGTTTCGCCATAAATATAAGGCTTTTCCAAAAGTTTTTATTATAAATTCAAAATATAAAATACATAATTTGTAAAACAGTGACAATACTAAATCGACATTGAAGGTGACAAATAGAATAATATAATATATATATATATATATATATTTATATATATATATATATATATATATATATATATATATATATATATATATATATATATAGTAGCTTTTTTATTGGGGAATGCCGCATTCCCCAATAAAAAAGTTACTCTAACTAGTTTCGGCAACGAACTACTTTCGTATATATATATATATATATATATATATATATATATATATATGAATGAATGAATGAATGTTTATTTATAAATACATATACATATACATGTTTACATACAAAAAAACAAAAACACATATCATCGAATAATAATCTAAACATAACATAATAACTATAAAAAATAATCTGAAGTATAGTGTTCATGAACAGAAGTGATGTACATTAAATAAACAAGAGTAGTGGGGTACCCGACTAAGTTCACCAAAGAACTTGTCTTCGGGTATTAATTCTTTACAGAACATATATCTTAAATGAATCTGACAAATGTTGAAACTTAGAAAAAAAAACGTAACATTAACAACCAGTATTTACATGTATCATATAATATAATTATAACACTAATAACTAACAACTTTACAGGTGCACGACATCTATTCAGGACAATTAACATTTTTATAAAACTAAGAATATACACTCATACACACACATACAAACACATGGTACAAAAACAACAAACAACATTTAAATAACTAAAAACGGATCAATTACATTAGCGAAATACTTTCTGCCCTTTGAGAATATCCATTCCTTTAATTTTTTTTTTGAAAAGACAAACTGAATTATATTTCTTCAAAGTGTGGGGTAAATTGTTCCATAATTTTGATCCAATAAAGCAGAAGCTTCTCTGGCCAAGTGCTTTATATGTAACAGGGGCATATATAGCGGATTGAGTATTCTGTCTCGTTCCGTATGTATGTGGTACATTATATGTATAAAGCCTGTTTGAGTACAAGAAACAAAGGGTTTTGAAGCAAAAAAGTTGCCGAATGTCCAATACCTTTGAATCAATATATACTTGATTGGAGGAGACTCTGCGAGGTTTTTTTAGAATAATTTTAAGAATGAGTTTCTGAACGGTGTTGATCGAGTTTAGATAATTATTCCTAATTCCTCCCCAACCAATGATACCATATAGTAATATGGATTCAACAAAAGCGGAGTATATTGTTTTCAGTTGTTCATGAGATAAAAATTCCACTAGTTGTTTGAATCTGTAGATTAGGCCTCTGAGCTTATTGGTGATGTTGCGAGCATGAACGTCCCATTTCAAAAAGGAGTCTATATGTATGCCCAGATATTTGACCGCGTGTACGAGCTCAAGAGTACGACTTCCTACAGAGATAGTATTATAATCCGGCAAAAATGGTCTATATGAAGTAAATGGTATTATTTTAGTTTTAGTGGCATTAACAGTCAATTTGTTCGACTCAAACCACTTGAGGATATTCTGCATATCGTCAGATGCCTTTTTTTGGATTTCTGACCAGTTTTGCCCTTCGTAAATAATAGCTGTGTCATCTGCAAATGACAAGATTACTCCAGTTGAGTCCAACTGTAGCAAATCGTTCAAGTAAATTATAAATAGTATCGGCCCAAGAACGGTTCCTTGGGGAATTCCGACTGTTACCAACTCTTCTTGGCTACACATATTATCTATTTTTACAACTTGTTTGCGGTCTTTGAGATAACTTTCGAAAAAGTCCAGTGCAACACCGCGAATTCCAAGACGTTCCAATTTATCAAGCAATATACCATGATTTACCGTGTCAAAAGCTCTCGCCAGATCAACAAACACTCCCAAACAAGATTTTTTGTGATCAATAGCTGAATAAACGATGGATGTTAATCTAGCGATAGCATCCTGAGTAGATTTTCCCTCCTGAAACCCGAATTGGTGAGAAGAGATTATTTTATTCTTGTTAATAAAACTAACCAAGCGGTTTTTTACTGCTCTTTCAAATAATTTAGACACTGAAGAAATATATATATATATATATATATATATATATATATATATATATATATATATATATATTGAACCACATATCTTATATCGTAAAGCACATCAGCTGATTGAGAATTTTTAGTTTAGTAATTAGAATAGATTGAAACTATGTTAATAAAGAACACATTATTAAAACACAATCAGAATTAAAATTCGTATAAAGTCATATTATATTAAATCATTTGTTTATAATAATTGAAAGAGTAACAATAAATAAAGAGAAATTACCTTATTAATTGTCTTAAAATTTGAAAATGCTTCACAAGTATTTAAGAAAACATTAAATCTGCCTAATATGGATATTTGTTTGTCACTAAGGAATCAGCTGTTTATCTGAAAATAAACAAGCTTTAGTTATCTATTTTAATATAATTATCAGTTGAATAGTAATAATAAGAATAATATTCATATTTATTATAAAGAATTGGTCAAACTAAAAAATATAAATACAAGATGACATAAATCGAATTATATGTCCAAATTTGGTATCAATTTCATAGAATAACAAAAAAAAGGAAATTAATCATAAGATGGAGGTAGATATATGTAAATATTTGGAACTAAAAAATTTGGACAGTATAGAATAACGAAATATATATATATATATATATATATATATATATATATTGAGATGATATATTCAATAAGAAATAATATATTAAGATCATAGATGTTAAAGATTAAAATATTATAAGATAAAACAATCATAACAATAAAATATGACAACAAATTCAGTTTCTTAGAACATTCAGTCAATAAAAATAAGAATTTCAAGTAGTAGGTCAAAATATAATATCAAATATGATATAAATTCAATTTGATTAGCATTATATAAAGGTATAATGTCTAGTAGCAAAATTTCTTTGAAATAATAAGTTGATTTTAAGTTCAAAATTCTAAGTTATTAAATAGATCATGAATTCAAGAAAATGAAAGTTTGATAATAAAAATTTGTCAATTTCATCAAACCTACAGGACTTATAAGTCATGTCGATAGATTTGTCTGGAAATTAGATAATTAACTTGATAATTAAGAAAGATCTAAAATTGTTATTCAAGAACGTCAATTAAAAATGTTTCAGATAAAGATATTTAATTTAAAAAATCCTTATGGAATTTGAAACGTGACATCTAAATATTTTCATAAAATAGTTTTAGTTTGAAAGAAAAATTTAAACAAAAATTTGGAAAGATTACTCAATTTAAATTTAGAAACAATGGAAAATATTATATATGGAAAAGAATTATAAAACCTATATTATAGCGTATGTAAAATAAACAAGTATGTAAAAATTCCTATTGATTACTTAATACAAAATAAATAATCCTTTGTCAATAATTTTCTCTAAACTTTATCAATCATAAATATTTATCAAGATATCAAATTAAATTTCAATATAGTAATAATCAAAGATAAATAAATAAGCTAGATCCAAATATCATTACAAATTATCAACAAAATAATTTTACGTTATAAGTAACATAAGACAGAATCTTGAAAGAAACCAAGCACAATTAATTAATTTAACGGAAGCGAGACATTAGACACTAAAGAGATTCATTTGTTAGCGACATAAATTTAAGGAAATCTATAATTTGTATGCTATGTCGATAAAAAAGGGAGTTAAAACATGTGAAAGAAATACCAACTGATAATTACTATGATTATTGACAAATGATGAGATTGGAATTTTATAAAAAAGGAAATATATTGAAATATTATGTTTATATATGCGGTGAATGAAAAACCGAGAAGATATAGATTGTTTACATATGTTTTTAAATATTTCTATTGTAAAAATTACAATATATCGAAATTAGCGCTGACCAATCGGACAATAGAATGAATGGAACATTCTAGAGTGTGTAAAACTTCCGGTTATCAACAAAGGGTTGAAGAAGAAGGAGGATGAGGAGGTTGTGGTAAGAGAAGCCGAGGTGATTGGATGTTTTTTCAATCGGTTAATGAATTTTATTAAAAGAAGTGAAATATCATCATAACATATCTATCTTAAAAATCATTCTGTGCACAATTAAATCAAAGTGTTAATCATATTCCTAGAATATGAATAGTTATATCCAGTTTCCAATAAAATAGATTAGCATCAGGAAGAAATTGCAGTATCAAGAGAGTGCGGACATTTTGTGAAACGAAAATACAAACAGGTTGGTGATTTTAAATTTATTTTGATGAAAAAAATATACAGTACTGAATTAAAAGAATGATCATTGCAAACTTAATGAAATTCTAAAAGGTCAAAATTAAATAAGAATTTGAACGTAATATTAAGAATAAACGAAATATGTGTAATACTATATGATAATGTTAAAAGATTATATAACTTACCTGATATTTGGTTAACAGATGTAGATGGCATGTAATAGTTTATAAGAATTTATAGTTTCATAAGTCACAAAATTTATCATTCACACACTTATATTTTACCAGTAACAAATTTCACTTGCTAAATATTTAACAATTTAAACCGATGCACCACGAGAAACGTTTCAAAACGAACTGTTTTTGAATGCCGAAATATAATTCTTTTCCACATAAATTTGTGTTATGATACAAAAAAAGGTTTTTTTGTACCATGCAGGTGTTTCTCTAAAAGCTTTTGAGAAACGATATTAAAATTATGCAAATGATTCATTGGCGTCACATCTATATTTTGTAAACTTAGAATATGAATTTATATAAATGGTATTAGTTAAAATTTTGTCTAATTTCCAACATATCTAATTCCGTTTTTTGAGACTAATCCCCTGAGAAAAGTTTAGGTTTCATGCATATTAGAAGGAGAGGATTAAGAAAATTAAGGTAAGAAAGATTCCATTGAGCAAAACATTAGATAAAAGTAAAATTCGAAATTTTAATATTAAATGAACTGAATTGGCATCCTAGCATTTAAGTGATACTATTTGATTAAGGTTTGATAACTAATTAAAATTCAATTGATTGTATCTTATATAGAAAATTATTCTTAGAATTAATCAACAATAATATCAATTGAAAAAACATATATAACACAATATAATATAATAAATAATAAATTAAAATAAAATAATAATTTTAATATATATTTATATATATATATATATATATATATATATATATATATATATATATATAATAACCAATGTTATATATATATATATATATATATATATATAGCATTTTAATTGGCTAGCCCAAACTTGTGGCACGAATAAAAAGCGGAAATTAGTTGTAAATAAAAAATAAAAAGATGGATACGAAGAAAACAATTCAAGATTTAAAACTCCAAGAATTAAAAGATGAATTAAATAGAAGAGGATGTGACACAACAGGTATGAAGACAACACTACTAAATAGACTAACGGAAATACTCAAGACAGAAGGAATAAATCCAGAAGAATATTTAGTAACTACAGAAAAAGGACAAGGAGAAGAAACTACAGAGCAAGTTGAAGAAAAACAGGAAGAATCTTCGAAAGAACAAGAAAAGAAGAAAGAAGCCAATATTATGCAGTTTCTTATAAATATGCAGCAAAATCTAGAATCAAAATTGGAAAAACAAGAACAAAATCTAGAAAAACAAGAACAAAATCTAGAAAAACAAGGACAAAATCTAGAATCAAAATTAGAAAAGCAGGAACTACAAATAAATAGAAGACTGGACGAAATAGAAATGAAATTTGAAAATAGCATAATAAATTTACAAAAAGGACAACAACAAATCGAAATTACACAGAAAGAACAATCTATGAAGTTGGAAAATTCAAAGAAAGATATAGAGAGAGAAGTAAAAGAGATAGTAAAACTAACTATAACAAATATGCAGGCAGAAGTGAA
Organism: Galeruca laticollis; assembly: GCA_963921935.1. Taxonomy (NCBI): domain Eukaryota; kingdom Metazoa; phylum Arthropoda; class Insecta; order Coleoptera; family Chrysomelidae; genus Galeruca; species Galeruca laticollis. The sequence goes on from OY998176.1 coordinate 179,674,833, forward strand.
CAAAGAGATGGAGAAGAAAATCAAAGACAATCACAGAGCTATCGCAAACAATAATAAAAATATAGAGGATTTGCAAGAAAATTTAAGAACGGGAATCTCAAGTGATTTAGGTATTATGGAGGAAGAAAATTACAAATTAAAATTGGAATTTAAAAAAGAAATAAACAAAACAAATGAAGATGTGAATAAAATAAATAATAAAATAAAAGATGTATATTTAATATCTAACAAAATAAATTCAAATGAAGAAGAAATCATAAGAAGACTGAGAGAAGAACAAGAGAAAATTATATTGGAAATAGAAAACAAGAAGAAATATTTGGAGGAAGAATTGAAAAAGCAAACATCCATGGGAAGTATTAACATGCCAGTTCCCTACAATATCAACTATCACATAGATGAGAATTTGAAATTTGAGGGAAATATAAGAAATTACATCCAAAGACTTTCATTAAAATAATTAAAAACAAGATCAAAAATTGGGAAAATTCCGATGACGAAAGAGAATTAATAAGAAGATATTTAAATGGACAAGCTCAGATCTGGTTCACTAGTAAAGAAATGGAGTTCAAAACATTCCAGCAATTTGAAGACTCTCTCCTTAGACAATATTGGGGTGAAATTAACCAAGCATACACGAGAGAAGAGCAATATTTCTGAAAATATCAAGAAAATGGAAATTCTATGTATAATTATGCTTTACAAATTTATGCTCAGGCACAATTTCTAGATCCTATTATAAGAGAAGAAGAAATTGTTACTTATCATTCTAGGGATTTTAAACCACAAATAGCTGAAACGATAGCCATACAAAATATTAAAAATTTCGAACAGCTGACAAACTATTTAATGAGGGTAGAAAGAAATTTACAAAGGAATGTAAATACAGGAAATAATGAAAACTCAGGCAGACAAAACAATTACATTACAAACAACCAATCTAATAATGAAAACCGAAATAATGTAAATAGAAATTTTAATAATACTGACAACAATAACTGGCGCAGATATAATAATCAAAATACAAATTATAAACAAAATAATAATTATAATAATCAAAACAATAGAGAACATTTAACTAATTACCCAATTAACAGACATAATCAAAATAATAATAATTCAAATTATAATAGGAATAATAACAGAGATCAAAAAAATCGATACAATAACAACAATTCTCAGCTAAATAGAACGAATTCAGAAAATGATTTAAGAAATAATACACAATCAAATACAAATTATCAAAGACGTGTAAATTTTCAAAGAAGTAGAAGTCTGGATAGAGAGGAGAGAATAAGACGTCCTGAAAATCCAGAACAACGTGTAGAAACTACACAAACTAATCAAACAGGTTCACAGGAGGATGTAGATGTTTCAAACAATCTACATCAGCATTTTCATTAGAGGAGGATGTGAACAGTGGTCTGTATAGTTGCATTCGTCCTTATTTGTTTCTGATTTCAGAGGACTGCCTGAAAAAGGAAAATCTAACGAATTTGATAATAATTAACGCTAAATTAAATAATGTTGATACTAAAGCAATAATTGATACAGGTTCTGAAATTTCTCTTATAAATGAAGCAATCATAACTAAATTTGGTTTAGAAACAAATGTAATTACAATACCAAAATTGAATCTAGTCACAATGAATTCGAAAAAAATAACTGAAGTAAATAAATCTATAGTGGTGAGTTTATATTTAAAGGGAAAAGAAATAATAGTACAACTTGTGATTGTGAGAAATATGGAATACGATATACTCCTTGGATCAGATGAACTCGAAAAACATCAAGTGAAGATTAATTATGAAAAAAATTATCTGATAATAAGCGGAATTGAATTGGAATTTGAATTAGGAAGAAAAAGGAAAGTACAAACAAATGAAATAAATTTTATATATGAATATGAAGAAAATGAAGACATGAGATTTGAAGAGAATAATTGGAAAGAAGAAGAAGAAAATTTGCAAGGCAATAGAAAGAATTTAATGGAAGTAGGAAGAAATATAAATAAAATTGAATTTAATTGGAGTGGTATAGATATTGTTTGTAGTAAGGAATTTAAGAGTGAAGTAAGAAAGTTAATGAAGAAACATGTGGGATTATTTTCTGAAGAATCAAGAGTTGCGTAGGATTATATTCATGAATTAAAAGTAAGAAATATGGAAACATTCAAGACAAAAAGTTATCCGATACCATACAAATACAAGGAGGAAATGAAAAAATTGATAGAAAAATTGTTAGATGATAAAATAATAGAATATAGCACAACACCTTATATAAATCCAGTTGTAATAACAGTTAAAAGTTCAGGAGAATTAAGAGTTTGTCTGGATGGTAGAGATTTAAACAAACTTACGATTCCAGAATACGAATCGCCTCTCGCTATAGGAGCCATTTTGGGAAGGATTTCAGGAGCAAAAGTATTCTCGAAAATGGATTTGAAACATTCCTTTTGGTTGATACCACTAGCAGAAAATAGTAGAGATTTTACAGGTTTTATGGTTGATGGAGTCGTTTACAGATTTACAGTTGTACCTTTTGGATTACAATCAGCCACATCAGCACTTTTAAAAGCACTACATAAAATTCTAAATGAATATGAAAATTTTACTTTACATTATATCGATGATATTTTAATTTTCTCTAAAAATGAAACAGAGCATTTAAAACACCTAGAAATAATTTTTGAAGCATTAGATAAAGCTGGACTTAAATTAAACATTAAGAAGTGTGCATTTTTCCAAGAAGAAGTGGAATATTTAGGATATAAAATTGATAAAACAGGAGTATCTCTAAGCGAAGAAAGAATTAGAATCATAAAAGATTATGTAAGACCAACTAATCTAAGAACTTTGAGAGGGTTTTTAGGATTATTACATTATTTTAAAAGACTGATACCGAATTTGACAGAAATGGAAATCCCAATATTGGAGTTACTTAAGAAAAATACCAGGTGGAAATGGGATGAAAGGAAAGAAGAAGCTTTCAATAACATCAAGAAAACATTTACTGAAAATATTAAAATTTATCACCCAGATTATAATGAAACTTTTACTCTGAGAACCGATGCATCTTTGCACAGATTCGCCGGAGTATTATTACAGACACAAAAGGGAATAGAAGTTCCAATTTCTTTTGTTTCAAGAACAACAAAACCTGCAGAAAGAAATTACAGCACAAGTGAGCTGGAATTAGCAAGTATTATATTCTGTGTAGATAAACTGAGATTTTATTTAATAGGAAATCATTTCAAAATAGAAACAGACAACCAAGCTCTAACCACAATATTAAACAACAAGTATGGTAACAGTAGAATACATCGATGGGCTTTACTGTTACAAGAATATTCATTCGACATCAAATATCTACCTGGAAAGAAAAATATAGTGGTAGATCCTATCACCAGAATGGAGGGAAATAAATGTAAAATGGAAAGGGAATATAAAATAGGAATTAACATTATGAAAAATACAATATGAAACTTTACAAATATTAGAATAGTAGAAGATCAACGGAACCTCGACAATAAAATAAAACAAAAATCATTAACAAATTCAAATAATATGTATTATAAGATAATGAATAATCAAGAAGTTTATGTAATAACGAACAATTTGGCAAAAGAGATGTTAAAAGAACTTAATAAAAAATATCATCATATAGGTGTCCGAAAAATACATAAAATATTCCGAGAACCTTTTATTAGCAGAAATGACCAAAATTTGTGCAAACAAATAATCAAATATTGTGACATATGCCAATTTGCCAAAGAGAAATTCATCATAATGAGAATTTAAATAAATCTATTATAACAAAATATCCACTAGAACTCATTGCAGTAGATTTCATATCAAATTTGACACCGAGTAAAGAAGGGAATTCTCATATATTCGTAGTTATAGATCATTTCTCAAAATTCACAGCTGCATATCCTTGCCAAAGAACTAACAAAGAAACAGTTAAATATTGCCTAACTAAATATTTTATAAAATATGATATTCCAAAGAAATGTCTAATGGATAATGCAAGTTATTTTAATAATAAGAATTTACAAACTTGGTTAATGAAATCGAATGTACAACCAATTTACACAAGCATTAGACATCCTTGTGCAAATTCAGCTGAAAGAATAATAAAAGAAATAGTAAAATACTTAAGAATTTTAGTACACTCAGAACACTCGTTGTGGGAACAAAATTTAGATGAAATCATAGAATATATGAACAGTGTTCCAAACGAAATAACAGATATAGCACCAACAATAATAATGAATAACCTACCTGCGAATAGGCCATGGATAAGTGAAGTAAATGGAAAATATGAAGACATTTTAAAACAAACACAAGAAAGAATTTTGAAGAATGCTCAAAAGTATATGAATAAAAAGAATGACGGACACAAGAAAACAAAATTTAAAAAAGGAGACTATGTTTTATTGAAAGCACTAAGAATACCTGATAACAAGAACAACAAATGTTTAAAATTACAGCTGCCTTATGAAGGTCCATATGGAATAGACACAGAAAACGGCATAAATAGTTACGAATTAAAATACCCTGAATCAGAACAAATCCGTGGAATTTTCCACATATCGCAACTATACAGATACCATGACCATTTAAATGGAAATATACAACCATGTACATAGTAGATAATAAGAAATAGATAAGATTGATTTAAGTTATTTTATATAGAAACATAGGAAGTCAATTCAATTAGAAGTAATTTCAATCATAAAAAAAAATTGAATAGTGTGAACGTTTAACAAATTATTCTGGAATAAATGCCAGAATAGATTTGTGAAAGTTCAGGGAAAGTTGAGATGATATATTCAATAAGAAATAATATATTAAGATCATAGATGTTAAAGATAAAAATATTATAAGATAAAACAATCATAACAATAAAATATGACAACAAATTCAGTTTCTTAGAACATTCAGTCAATAAAAATAAGAATTTCAAGTAGTAGGTCAAAATATAATATCAAATATGATATAAATTCAATTTGATTAGCATTATATAAAGGTATAATGTCTAGTAGCAAAATTTCTTCGAAATAATAAGTCGATTTTAAGTTCAAAATTCTAAGTTATTAAGTAGATCATGGATTTGAGAAAATGGAAGTTTGATAATAAAAATTTGTCAATTTCATCAAACCTACAGGACTTATAAGTCATGTCGATAGATTTGTCTGGAAATTAGATAATTAACTTGATAATTAAGAAAGATCTAAAATTGTTATTTAAGAACGTCAATTAAGATATTTAATTTAACAAAACCTTATGCAATTTGAAACGTGACATCTAAATATTTTCATAAAATAGTTTTAGTTTGAAAGAAAAATTCAAACAAAAATTTGATAAGATTACTCAATTTAAATTTAGAAACAATGGAAAATATTATATATGGAAAAGAATTATAAAACCTATATTATAGCGTATGTAAAATAAACAAGTATGTAAAAATTCCTATTGATTACTCAATACAAAATAAATAATCATTTATCAATAATTTTCTCTAAACTTTATCAATCATAAATATGTATCAAGATATAAAATTAAATTTCAATATAGTAATAATCAAAGATAAATAAATAAGCTAGATCGAAATATCATTACAAATTATCAACAAAATAATTTTACGTTATAAGTAACATAACACAGAATCTTGAAAGAAACCAAGCACAATTAATTAATTTAACGGAAGCGAGACATTAGACACTAAAAAGATTCATTTGTTAGCGACATAAATTTAAGGAAATCTATAATTCGTATGCTATGTCGATAAAAAAGGGAGTTAAAACATGTGAAAGAAATACCAACTGATAATTACTATGATTATTGACAAATGATGAGATTGGAATTTTATAAAAAAGGAAATCTATTGAAATATTATGTTTAAATATGCGGTGAATGAAAAACCGAAAAGATATAAATTGTTTACATATGTTTTTGAATATTTCTATTGTAAAAATTACAATATATCGAAATTAGCGCTGACCAATCAGACAATAGAATGAATGGAACATTTTAGAGTGTGTAAAACTTCCGGTTATCAACAAAGGATTGAAGAAGAAGGAGGATGAGGAGGTTGTGGTAAGAGAAGCCGAGGTGATTGGATGTTTTTTGAATCAGTTAATGAATTTTATTGAAAGAAGTGAAATATCATCATAACATATCTATCTTTAAAATCATTTTGTGCACAATTAAATCAAAGTGTTAATCATATTCCTAGAATATGAATAGTTATATCCAGTTTCCAATAAAATAGATTAGCATCAGGAAGAAATTGCGGTATCAAGAAACGAAACGAAAATACAAACAGGTTGGTGATTTTAAATTTATTTCGATCAAAATAATATACAGTACTGAATTAAAAGAATGATCATTGCAAACTTAATAAAATTCTAAAAGGCCAAAATTAAATAAGAATTTGAACGTAATAATAAGAATAAACGGAATATGTGTACTACTATATGATAATATTAAAAGATTATATAACTTACCTGATATTTGGTTAACAGATGTAGATGGCATGTAATAGTTTATAAGAATTTATAGTTTCATAAGTCACAAAATTTATCATTCACACACTTATATTTTACCAGTAACAAATTTCACTTGCTAAATATTTAACTATTTAAACCGATGCACCACGAGAAACGTTTTAAAACGAACTGTTTTTGAATGCTTAAATATAATTTCTCTTCACATAAATTTGTGTTATGATACAAAAAAAGGTTTTTTTGTACCATGCATATGTTTCTCTAAAAGCTTTTGAGAAACGATATGAAAATTATGCAAATGATTCATTGGCGTCACATCTATATTTTGTAAACTTAGAATATGAATTTATATAAATGGTATTAGTTAAAATTTTGTTTGATTTCCAACATATCTAATTCCGTTTTGAGAATAATCCCCTGAGAAAAGTTTAGGTTTCATGCACATTAGAAGAAGAGGATTAAGAAAATTAAGGTAAGAAAGATTTCATTGAGCAAAACATTAGATAAAAGTAAAATTCGAAATTTTAATAATAAATGAACTGAATTGGCATCCTAACATTTAAGTGATACTATTCGATTAAGGTTTGATAACTAATTAAAATTCAATTGATTGTATCTTATTCTTAGAATTAAAATTATTCAACAATAATATCAATTTAGAAAACATATATAGCACAATATAATATAATAAATAATAAATTAAAATAAAATAATCATTTTAATATATATATATATATATATATATATATATATATATATATATATATATATATATAACAACAACAAAGAGATTCATGGGTAATTCACGCAAAGTAAAGGGCTACCGAAATAGAGTGGTAACCGTGGACATGCATGTTTCTGGCTCATTTTGCCTCATCAGCACGGCATAACCAAATAATGATGTGAAATTTGGGAGCAAAGATGTTAATCGAAGCATGGGAAAACACAAAATAACGGATTTCAGCAGGGAAACCAAGCGCTCATTTGTGTCTTCAATTGGAAGATCCCGAGTTTTCAGGACATCAACCAACATCGACACGGAGGCGCATATAGCCCCCTCGCCATGAACCTTCCGACCCATAGTAAATAACAAAGAAGATGTAGGAATATCGCGTGATATGTTAACAACAACAACAAAGATATTCATGGGTAATTCACGCAAAGTAAAGGGCTACTGAAATAGAGTGGTAACCGTGGACATGCATGTTTCTGGCTCATTTTGCCTCATCAGCACGGCATAACCAAATAATTATGTGAAATTTGGGAGCAAAGATGTTAATCGAAACATGGGAAAACACAAAATAACGGATTTCAGCAGGGAAACCAAGCGCTCATTTTTGTCTTCAATTGGAAGATCCCGAGTTTTCAGGATATCAACCAACATCGACACGGAGGCGCATATAGCCCCCCCGCCATGAACCTATCATCTTCGAGTCTAGAATGTCACTTTGTTCGAAAAAGAAAGCGTTTGATCAGTGCGTACTACCAGTATTAACATACGGCTGTGAAATCTGGACCCTGAAAACTGATATCATTAGAAAACTCCAGGTAACGCAGAGGTCTATAGAACGATGTATGCTTGGAATAACAAGGAGAGATAGAAAAAGACTTGATTGGATCAGACAAAAGACCCAAGTGATAGATGTCACAAATAGAATCAGATCCCTAAAGTGGCAATGGGTGGGGCATCTCGCTAGAAGGACAGACGATAGATGGAAAACAAAGATAACGCAATGGTATATCCGAGGCGTGAAAAAACCAAGAAGACGCCCCAACTTAAGATGGGACTACGACATAAAGAAACTCGCAGGATCAACTTGGGGCCGCATAGCTGGCAATAGACAACAATGGGCCCACATGGAAATGGAATATATAAATATGTAAAGGGAGGCTACATCATAACAAAATGGTTGAATAAGCTGCATATGATGATGATGATGATATATATTATAACGGATATGTAAGGTAGAAACATTGTCACGAAACAGAATAATTAGAAATTGCTAAATAATAAAACAGTAGACTATACTTCACTAGGATGATAAGAATGAGACATTTAAATTGCTCATGTTTATTAGACAATTGTAAATATCTTCACTCAATTTGCTAATACAGCTTCTATATAATTTATAATTCAAGGAAAACTTTACAACTTGCAAAGGATTAAACAAAAAGAAACATTACCTTCAATCATAAATCCGAAACCATAGAATAAAAATCATCCATTTGTATCAAATATTTTATAAGAAAATAACATTGAACACATAATCTAAAAAGAAATAAGAATCAATAAATATTCAAAACATGAAGGATATTGTTCAATATTATAACACAATGTTTACAAAGAGATATGGTTAGAATATTTGACGCTGTAATGTCAATATGTTTCAGCGACAAACGCTGACATTAGAATAATTTCATAGAGTAAATAAATAGAAATTGATAATTGAATTTAAAAGATTATAATATGAATGTAAATAGTCAGAATAGAGAATGTTGACAAATTGTTTAAAATAATTTATGTGAATGGCTTAATACAATCGTAACAATAACTAATTGTAATAAGAAAATTAAACTTAACATTGGTATATTAAAGACTATTGTATATCGCCAGTATAAACTATTCGTCCCATTATAATCAAATGAACTTTAATATTAAACTAACAATCAAGTGAAACTTATTTTGATATATAAGTAAAGATATTTGAGAGTGAATAAAAATGAAATCATAATTTTGAGTGCGTTAAACAAAGGTGATTGGTTATTCGAGACATGACAGAACAAATGTTCAATCAATAAACAAAGTGTAACAAACATTTCCAAAATAGAGAGCTGGAAAAAACAAAAGACTGATTGTGTATTGAAAAAAGTTGAGGAAAAAAGAGTTGGTAGCTTGACGCCGGTTCGAGGATGTTGGTTGGAGCAACGTTCCAGAAATTTTGATAAATTATCCCCAAAATTATCATTAAAAAGTAATAAACCACTAACAAAACATACAACAGTACTTACCAAATATCTACAGCTAATTTTCCTGAGAGAGAATCAATTTTTCTCAAATTTATCCGACTTTAAACTTCGGAAGCAGCGTTCCAGAGTCCAGAGAGACATATCCTGATTGCATGACACAAGGTCAGTGCGTATTGTTATATAACAAGAGTTAAAGAACTCACTAATTACAATCCAGTGTTTAAAAATCTCATGAGTAAAATAAACTTTGCGAAAAAGATCTATCTGAAAAAGAATTATAATAGAGACTTAATATAACTATACAATTAAATAATTTTCAATAATAAATGGCCAATCTAAATAGACAAAATTGAATACTTACTCATTTCTAAAAAAACTTAAGAAAGATGCATCTTATTTTGGTACCATATTGTTTCTGTGTTTCTGTATGTATGATTTTTTTCAACATAAATTCTTTTACATGTGCATTATGCATCAAATATTCGGTGATACAACGGAAAGCACGTTGTAAAATTGAACAGACGCAACGCGTCTATGAAATGCTTCCCTTAACGCATCATCACCTGATGTCTTAAGCATGCGCATAGCATGCCATACATAAAATGGATCAATGATTTTAGTTCAGCCATCTATGGGCGTCGTATGATAAATTTTACAATGAAAATTCTCATCATTATAAAAATTTAATTATGTTTAATTATGTTTACAAGTAAAGTGTTTCTTTTTATTTAATAACTAAGATATTCACAGCAACAGGAACTCAAAGAGCAGAGAGGGTTTCATGCTCCCAAATCCGTACAAATCATAACTATACAAAAATTTAAATCAATAAATAATTTGAGCTAGCCGTATTAACATATTGCACCATAACATATAAAACATCTAAACCAATTTATACACAATATATTATACATATTATAATATATATATATATATATATGTTATATATATATATATATATATATATATATATATATATATATATGTATATAGAACGAAGAAGATGTAGCAATATCGCGTGATATGTTAAGAACAACAATAAATATATTCATGGGTAATTCACTCAAAATAAAGGGCTACCGAAACAGAGTAGTAGTAGCTCTTTATTTTGCTTGAATTACCCATGAATCTCTTTGTTGTTATGTAATATATATATATATATATATATTTCTTTTTGTTTATTTCTTGGGATTCGGTCCTGATTATACACTTTCATCAAACTATTAATATAATTCATCCAATAACATTTTATTCATATTTAACGTTTCGGCTGATTTTCTAGCCTTTTTCAAAAATAAGATATTTCGAACAAAACTTTTCTTATCCACATCGTGGGAACGTCACATTTAAAATTAAGTTTGAATAAGGATTCAAATGTCCACTTATGGTTAATTGACGAGAAGTTTTTCAATTGACGTTTTTACATGCGGTAATATCCTGAATTTTTAGTTTAATTATTATTAGCTGTAGCTGACAAAGTAACAGCTATTTGATTATTGGTGAGAGTAGAAATAATTTTCATGCGGCGGCAGGTATTTTCAATGAGAGAAACCCCGATCGCTTTTATTTGAATCCTTAGACACCAATGATAATGTGCCACTCATAATTTACTGCAAAATATTTGCAAAACTTAAAAATACTTCTAAAACTAAGACTCATTCAGTGGCGTTAGCGTTCTGCGGAAAAAGAAGTATTTGATTTAGGTATTCCCCTGCTGACAGCACTACCCAGCAAACACAAAAACATATTGAATACATATATGTTACATATTTCTTGACATATAAAAGTCACAGTTATATAAAACTGAAGTCACAACTAGATCATATTTATATATTGAATACTGACAAAGGCCGGCACAGCAAGGGAACAGTAATGATATAAGAAATACATATTATAAATTATATCTCAAATATTTCCAAATTACTATGTAATATATATGTAAAAATGAGATAATATCTAGAGAATATTTATATATCAAATATTACATAATATAGATGTAACAAAAGTTACCTAATTTTACTTTTTCCTCACCCCTTACCTAAAATATTTTATTTCATTGGACCTATGAAAAAATTCAGAAAAATTCTTGATTTATAATAAGTTCAGAAAAATCTATTAAAACATTATTTTTCATAGATGAAATGAAATACAATATTTTTAGTAGTGTTGATGGCCAAAAAATTAAGGAACTATTGTTACTATATTATTCAATACCTACCTTATGAATATTTCAAACTTAAAGCAACTTAATACAATTTAATACTTATATATTGTAAATGGTATTTATCTATCTTTGGAATTTAGTAGCTGGTAATTAGTTACTAAAAAAACAGCAAATAGATGCATATAAGTACATTTATTTTATTAACATAAAAAAGAGAAACTAAAAACAAAACACCTAATGAAAATAAAATATTGCAAAACTAAGGATATTCAAAAACTAAATGATAAAATATAAAATAATAATGCAAAACAAATGAATATTCGAAAACAAAACAATAATTAACCATTGAAAATATTCTCTTAGAAGACTTTTCGAGGTCCACTTGTAAGCGAGTGGGCAATATTAAGGGATATTATCCATTGTTTTGAAGCGTTACAGTTTCGCCCTTCTTTTCCCTCTGGAGTCTCTTTACTTAGCCTTATCCACACCAAGCTAAAAATGTAGGTATATATTAATTATATTATATTAGAAAATCATATGGTAACAATACCTTGAAATAACTTAATTGATTTTAAGTTCCTTTTTTTGTAGTTATCTCTATGTTCTAACCACGAGTGAGATGCCTCTATATTATGTATTTCGGGGTTCACTGACACCATTGTAAGATTGTACTACGTACCGTTTTTCTGTCCTATTGATAACTCACAGAAGTCTTTCAATTTTTTTCGTTTTAAACAGTTATTTTGCCTAAAATTCATAATTTATATTAATCGAAGCATTCGAATATAAATAACTTTCAACAGATAAGTGTTAATTAATCCATTTCAAGATATTTTGTCTTGACTTACTACCTGTGGTCAGAGGATTAAAGATGTGTATTTTATTTGATATTATTACAAAATCTACTTGAGCCCTAAGTGCATATTTGTTTCGGAATAACGACTCCCTAGATAGGGAATTATTGTTAAATCATGTCTAAGTTGTAAGTTAAAACGAAAATATTTTCTTGAAAAGTACTTTAGTAAGATAGGTATACTGTGATTTGTAATTGTTTACTTCATTGTATATTTTAATGTAGTTAACCTTTTTAATACGTTTGTTAAATAATCTTTTGTAAACAACAGTTGAATGAACGGCTTCATTGGCGATGCCCCTTGCCTGTTGAAAATAATAATAATAATAATAATAACACTTACATGATGTGTTCTCCATTCCTCTACAAACAAATACACAGGCGAAACTAAAGAAAAACCTTTTAAAACGTTATTATACTTGCAGGTATGTGGGTAGATCGACTCGTGACAATTTAAAGGTTATAATATTGAAGAGCTTTCTTCTTTTTCTTTAGAAAGACATTACACGAGGTTCGTAAGAAATACATATGAAATATATAAAAAAAATTATGTAACAAAATATACGTAATAAATATATATAAAAAATGTTCATATTTATGTAGCAGAAATTACATCTTGAATACATATAGAATTAAATATATCCAATATATAAAACATTTTATAATATAAATATTGAGAATATATAACAAAGTTTATATAGATTTTGTTACACAAATACTACATAAAAAATATATAAACGTTTTATATAAAAATCATTCCTCCCCTGTTATATATTTTTATGTAACATATACATTTGTGTTTGCTGGGTAATTAGGAGGGTTTCTTCACATATATGTCATTTCGGCTCATTAAACTGCCTGACAATTTATGTGTAAAAATGCTGAATAATTAGGAAGTAATAGGCAATACTCACTTCTAATTTTTAAACTTTAACCCTCTGTATCTCGAAACTGGGTCGCACTAACATTCATTTTAATTTTACAATTAATCTCACCATTATTGCCATATTTTTTGGGACACCTTCTATACGAATATCAGTGGAAATTCAAGCATGTAGCATTCGAGTGCTTTTAATTATTCTGATAACCAATTTGAAAAAATAAATACCAATACATCACACCCTACCCCATTATTATAACTTCAGATTCAACATCCCCCATCGTCACTAAGTCTAAATTTTAATAAGACCTCCTAAATTTTTTTTTAATTAAATCATTATTTTTTTATTATTGAAAGTGCATTTTTTTATTACATATAACCTTAATTCTGTATATACGGTAATCAGGTAATACGACTTTTCTAAAACAAAATAGTGACAAATGTGGCATCTTTATACACACACTTCTAGTTTGAAATTAGTTTCTCGAGGATTTAATTTATTATAACTGTGGTCAACCTCAGCTGATAAATTAACAAAAAGCAACGCTGTAAATATTTATGTAGAGGGCACCACCATACGACCACGCCCCGATGCCACAATTGGGTGTGTATGTTCTATGAATAATCCTCATAAGTGGTAACATACACTTATCATTGAATTCTGAGAGATTTTGTCAATAACAATTGCTTCTAATAGATTTGGCAAATAAAATACGAATAAAACTATGAATTGTGTGATTCTCGTTTCTTTTTGATTAAGAATAAGGAAGTTATAAGCATTTAAAATTGTGGAACCCGTATGTGTGTTACCACAAATCGTGCATCCGCCAGAGTTCAGCTTAATGCACGCACAAATTAGCCACAAATATAGTGCAACCAACCCACACACACACACACACACACACACACACACACACAACGAATTATATGACTGCATTAAAGGGTATCTGCTCCTAAAATGTTATTTTTTCATACATTTTAGACATACCATTCAATTACAATGTAAAACCACTTTAACTCGTTTATTTCAAATGCAACACCCTGTATTTTATATAAAATTTCCATTTATATTTTTATTTACTTGTAATCCTATACCTAAATATAACCAGTTTTAAGATATTTCGTGATTTTGTTAAAAAAATTACAATATCATAACAAAAAGTGGGCTGTGGATGTGATAAGTTGTTAAATTCTTTATGTTTGCATTAGGTACGTTGTGACAGTTTTTTTCAAATTTGTGTTTGATAGAAAGTAAGGGAAGATTTAGGATTTACAAATCTTATTATTTTTGGCAAATGTAACTACCGATTAGTGTCCGTTAGAGTCAGTTTCATCGACCAGCTCGTTCTTCTGACTTGGCTCCTTTAGATTTTTCAATTTGAGATTACATTTTCCAATCTCGTTACGAGAGAGATATGATGCAGAGAGTGTTACTGTCTTCCAATTCACCAACACCCGACCATATTTCTAGAGTTACGAGTCATAATTAAAAAGAATTAACAAATTTAGAAGTACTTAAACCCTGTTTTAAATGAAACTTACTGTTTCTAGATAATTCTACAATATATTGAAAACTTTTAAAACTTCTAAGAAAATTGACAATTGTCAGAATGACAGAAGTTACATTTCATTCGATGCCTATTTGATGTTTAATAATTATTTTGGCTAGACCAAGAAGTGACCTACCTAGTGATTGACTTAATATATGTTAATAGAAAAAAGGAGAAGGTATGATATTACAAATATTGAAGCTCAGATGTTACTAACCCTATGGAGATATCCTGGATATCTTTTTCCAATTAAGATCAGTATAACTGTGCAATGATATAGAAAACCAGGAAAACTATATCTGCTGATCTTTACATTTATCAATTAAGAAGACAATATAAAAGTGGAGAACTCCCTAGATTTATCTGTTCATTGACAACTTGATATTGCGGGTTTCTTAAGTGTCTTCTAATTTCTAATTCTTCAAGGAAATCCAGTTCTTGTTTCTTATCACAAATATGTTCTGTGTTAGGTGTCAAGTAGATGTTTTGCGTAGTGTGACTTAGCTGGTTGTTTTAATCTATTTGCTCGTAAATGTTCACTGTATCTGTTCTCAAAATTTCTCAGGGTTTGATCCAAATAGACAGCATTACACTCTGGACATTTAAGTTTATTTATACGAGACTTCTTTAATGGGGATATTTTTGTTTCTACATTTAACAATATTGTACTCACATAACTTTCTGTTTTAGAAGAAATTGTTGTATTTGTAGCTAAAGATATTATTTTTGAAATATTATTAGAAATATTACCAGAAAGTGATGCGAGTACAAAATTGTTAAATGTAGAACAAAAATATCCCCATTAAAGAAGTCTGGTATATACGTATATATAAACTTAAATGTCCAGAATTTAATGCTGTCTATTTAGGTCAAACCCTTGGAAATTATTAAACATCGAATAGGCATCGAATGAAATGTATCTTCTGTCATTCTGAAGATGATATCTTATATCGAAACAATTGTCATTTAAAACAGTAAAATGAGTAGATTCCACGAAGTAAGGGTCGATACAGTTAATTTACTCAAACCCTGTTAAGTTGAACACTTATTATAAAACTTTTATTTCTTTATTATGTTTAGTTATTTATAACATATGTAAATTATGTAATTAAATTGATATCCTAAATACCCAGTCAAAGATATTATTTATATTGAAAATTAACAACTCCTTTAGGCTATTAATTAGGGTTACATTTCAGATTAAATAACTTCATAAAGAACTGTCAAAATGTCACCTTAAACATTGGAAATCATCGCCAAGGCTTTATTAATATTGAAATATATAGCAAACTCATAAAATATCTCATAACTGGTTAGATTTAGGTAGGTATATGGAATGCTAGTGACAACAAAAAGTAAATAAAAATTTAAATAAGAAACTGATACGAAATACAGGGTATTGCATTTGAAAAAGCGAGTTAAAGTTGTTTAAAATTGTTCGAATTGAATGTATAAAGAAAAAACATTTCTTGATTACTCTATTAATAAAAAATTATAAGTCAGGAGCTTTTTTTTGCAGAAATATTGTGATTTATTTGGAACACTGTTTTTCTCAAAAAATTTGAAATAATTGGAATATCTCAAAAACTAGTAATTTTTGGTAAAGCACAAGGTACATGAAATTTACTCGAAATTTAAAGAAGAATTTAAAAAGAATATAAAAAATACCAGTTCCATTTAACTCAATGGAGGTGGTATTGACTTCCGCTATTTCGGTAATATGTATTTCGAGAAAATATTACATTTCTAATCAGTATAATCGATAACCTAATTTGGTAAAATTTTATATTTTTCCTATAACTCCATACCTAGAAACTACTAATCAAAACTTTTCGCGCAACAACTTGTATGATATACACCTACAACGTTTTTACGTTTTTATTTTTGCTGAATATGACAGCAATTTCAGGACCATCAAATATATGCTAATTAAATTGATCGAAAATATTTTTGGTTGAGCTTTCTTTGTATTAATGATTAAAACTAAGATTATATATATTATAATATTTTTTAAAATTCGCAATTATTCAATTTTTTAAATAGAATAGAGTTATATAATTCCTATTTTTAAACTAGGAGGAGTAATTTGAATTTATGTTGGCAATTCTGTAGATTTCTGATTGGTCTGATCACGGATGGTTTTAATCGGCACTTTTGACTTTTGACAAATTATGATCGAATAATCGTGTACATTGTAAACAGACTTTCATTTAAGCAAGTAGAGGATGATGATTTGTTTAAAAAAGATCTTCTTCGTATATGCTTGCGATCTATTTATATTATATCAATAACAGAATTATTTCTATAATATATCTTCACATAGGTACCTGGTAATTTATGCCAAAATTTGAACGTTATGTATACACACATATTGATCCTATACAATGTAAAAATAAAGAATTGACAAATCATTGATGAATGAACGTCAACGTTCTTTATTAATTAATATTTTTGATACATAATTTATTCAAATTTATCTTTAGGACCATTTAATATAATAATTTGCTAGCTAGAATAACGCTAGACCATTTTATAATTTATTTCAAGGTTAAAGTCAAATAAAAATACACTACATACAATAGCCAACTGTATGACACTAAAAATTATTGAAAAAGTGTTCAACGAGATTTGATTGTAATACTGTAAACAATATTATAATGAAAAAATTAAAAAAGAAGATTAGAACAGAGAACGTCGGATTACATTATTCTCAATGCAATCTAATTAATAAAAGTTCAATTCGGTATGAATATAACGTTCTTAATTTATTTAATTATACACACGATTCAGTCATTACGAGACCTTGAAAGGTCCTGCATATGCACATTATACGATATAGGGCAAATCAAAGGTATGATGAGAGGTCTTGGTGTGTATCAGAGGAACCTCACAAAAATATTTGGTGCTGGGCGTATGTGTGTTTATACACCCTCTGACATAAATACGCCGAACTAGAAAAAAACCAGTGAAGGTGGTTACGGGGTATTTTTAAAATATAGCTTTTATAGGAATAGAAACACTCATCGCATAACGACGAATACTGCAATGACGTTTGTTTTATGCGAGGTCCAAGTTTTGGACCTCGTAACAAAAATTGACCTCGCAGCTTCGGTGAGTAGTGGACAGTTTACCTCACAAGATACCCGAAACCCACACACACACACTTTCAATACTGCTAGGTGGGATTGTATCATGAAAGCTCTCATTGAAATGAACGTGCCACGATATTTACTAAGGATCGTAGAAAGTTATTCCACCAATAGAATACTAAAATACGATACGCAGAACGGCCCGAAGGAACACAGAGTCACTGGAGGTGTACCCCAAGGCTCGGTACTAGGCCCACTATTGTGGAACATTATGTACGACGGGCTATTGAAACTGGCACTGCCAAGAGAAGCTAAACTCGTGGCATACGCTGACGACGTTGCCATAGTGATAGTCGCGAAGCATCTGGAAGAGATGAATGTTGTCTTTGACACCACTTTCGAGAAAATCAGACAATGGATGGAGACAGTTGGCCTAAAGTTAGCAGAACACAAGACCGAGGAAGTGCTCATCACTAGTAGAAAACAGGTGGAAACTATCAGTCTGAGTATCGGAGAACACGATATTATATCACAACCGTTCATTCGGTATCTGGGGATAATGATCGATGCCAGGCTCAACTTTTAAAAGCAGGCAGAACATGTCGGTGCCAAAGCGTCAGTAGTCAGAGCGAGCCTGTCACGACTGATGCCCAACATAGGAGGACCAAAGCAGAAGAGGAGAGCATTACTGTCGTCAGTAGTTACATCTGTTCTCACATATGGATTACCTATCTGGGCGGGTACACTCTGTATACAAGAATCCTGGAGGAAAATCGCGCCAGTCTACCGGCTGAGTGCCTTAAGAACAGTCAGCGCATTTCGCACAGTGTCTGAGGATGCAGTATACGTTATTGCTGGGATGCTGCCAATCGAAGTACTCGCAGAAGAAAGAAGTGCTCTTCACCGACAAAATGGATTAACTACGCTGAGCGCTGATGTACAAAGAATAACTGAACGGCGGAATAGTATACGGCGATGGCAGATACTGTGGGACTCTTCAAAAAAAGGAAGGTGGACGTACCGCATTATACCACCATTGGATATTTGGTTAAACCGAGATCATGGCGAGGTCAATAACTACCTGACACAAATGATCTCGGGACATGGCTGCCTTAGAGCATACTTGCACCGGTTTAAACATGAGGACTCTCCAGAATGTCCGTCCTGTCCTGGAGTTAGGGAGGACGCGGAGCACGTGTTCTGTGTCTGTCCCCGTTTCAGCACAATACGCAGCGACTGGGAAGCTACCGTTCATTCGAAAACACGACCAGAGTCACTAGTGAAAGCTATGCTATCCTCAGAGAAAGCCTGGGAGGCAACAAGTCGATTTGCAACAGAGGTACTCCAAGAACTTCGTCGTTTAGAAAGAGAACGTGCAAAAAATCGAAACGCGTGAATAAAAAAAAATTTGATTTAGACAGACAACCTCGTAGAACGAAACCACCATGAGTTCGACTTATAGAAGGAAGGGCGATAGCTAGATCCTCCCTCTGCAAAGTAATGCCTAACGGTGGTACCGCGGGGGAAACAGAGGTTGGAGACAGAGGAGGTTTTTAGTCGGTATTGGAAAGGCTTCCGAGTCCGACATACCAGGCAAAACACCAAGTCCTGACGATACGTAAAAGTATTTTCCTACCTCTATAATAAAAAAAACCACACACACACACACACACACACACACACACACACAGAACATAGACGACACACAATACATAATGATATACGTCACAGAACACAAGATGGACGACGGATATAGATGAAATACAATACACGCTGTTACGTCCCGGCCGACTATTATGTACTGGGTGTTAGGTTTCTGAGTGTTGTTTAACTTAGAAGGAACACTATATTACTACTACGACACCATGTATATCGAACGTCGTAGTGACGTCACCAGCGCCCCATTTGAATCGCCCGGTAACGACCGTCAACGATCAGCGCCATCTTATCGAACATCGTAGTGACGTCACCAGCGCCCCATTTGAATCGCCCTCCAATGACCGCCAACGATCAGCGCCATCTAGTGGCGTAAATTGGAAGTAATGAGCTAAGATGGTCCCGGACTAAGTATATCTACTTACCATATCTCGGTGGTGAGCTACATTGCCGTCGATAACTATCGATGGGCAGTTTGCAGCAGTTTTTTTGTCGTTGCTGATGTTGATTTTTGCCTTTTTTGGTCTTGTTCGATAGTAATCTTCTCGTCATCTGTATTAACTTCCGCATGGTCAAATTTTTTAAAATGTATTTTTTTTGTAATGTTGACACATTTTGTTTTTCTTGTGCCGTCATCGGCCATGTCGGTCAAGGAATCATAGCTGTTTAGAACCTTTATTTGTGGTTTGTTTTAGTATTTTATTAACAGAGTTGAACTTTTTCGGAAGTTCAAATCTCGGAGGAATGGAATCTTTCACCTCTGCTGGCTCTATTATAATTTGGTTTAAATTTTGGATAATCGAGACATTTGTAGGTTGCATTAGCCTAGCATTTTTTTGCTTCTCTTTATTCATTACCTCATACTGTGAGGTGAATTTGTCATTAACCAATTTTTCTTCTTCGTCAATTTCATCAGCCCAAGACATGTTTGCTGGCTTGTGAATCATTGCTTAGACCGTTGTCGTTGATTGGTTGTTGCTATTTTGTATAGGGGTGGTTTCCTCGTCATCTGTTGTGTTCTTCAATTTTTTCAATGTTTTTTTGAATTATTTTTGTTTTTATTGGTGTGAAAATATTTTTGTTTATGTGCCCACGGCACACTGGAATGAATACTTCAGGATTGAACGATCTATTGCTTTCCGGTGAATTTGTATTCTCTCCTATAAACTTTTTATCGCGCTCGTTTTCTATACACTTTTCGTTCTGGTTGATTTCTAGATACTTTCATCTATGTTATCTACTTTAAGGGTTTCCTCGTCAATATAGACTAACTGTGAATTGTTTCTATTTTTGTTTTTAAGTTCACACGTTTTATTTTTAATTCTATTTGTTCCATCAGAGTAACTGAGTAACGTTACTGAGATTTTCACTTGGAAATATTTCGGGTTTAAATGCATTAAGATTTTGGATTTTTGCTTTTAGCCTACGGGTATATTCAGTTTGAAACGGAATAGTTCCCGTTGTTGGGGTAGACTGTATGGCTAGTTAATCAATGAGCACTGACTCAATTGATCCCTAATAAAAAACACTGTAACCTTATCGAAAAAAAAACTTTCAAATATTGAAATCACTTTAGTTCACAATAGAATCCAATTATCAAACCAACAGGGATGAGAATAAGCATAGGAATGACGACTGATTTGACTAACTGATACTAGGTAAAGATTCATAATCCACATTAGAAACAACCATCAATTTCCTTTTACCATTGATTTATATTGTTATATCACGAGCCTCAAAGCAATGTGTACTACACCTGACGACATCTGGTATTAAGCGGTTAAAATTACAACCTCAAAGTGGAAGAAAATACAAAATTTTTATTGCACAAACTCATGAATATATTATATCGATTGACATATCCGTTAAAGGTATTGTACGTCTTCTTCAGGAACTTTTCTAAATTTATCGATTAAAATTTGCCAAGATTGTAATATTTCTTGATGATGATGAATATTTTTAGCGAACTGCTCGTTTTTCACGGAAATGAGTTCCATATGTTTAGTTTCTTTATCGTACAAGTTGTACCATGATTCATATAATTGACTCTTCTTCTCCAGATATTTTTCGAAACTATTCAACCTATGCTTCAAATGCCTAAAAATACTTTTCAAGTTATTCAACAAAATAGCGAGAATTCAAATTACTTTCAATACTTTTATAACAAACGTCGATTTGAGATTTTTTCCACTCTTATGCCTACCTACCCTTATCAGTTATTTTATTGATTAGATTGGTAATTTAGTAGTGACTATGATTTACTTATAGACTAAAATTTTGAAAGACCGTTTGCAGTAGATCCATTTCTGAACTAAATTATCTTATATATTAAAAACATTTATGAAAACTGAAGTCCGTCTGGCCGTTCTATCCGGCAGATTTCCTTAATTTGTGTTTGAATGAAAGGTATTTAGACACAGATATGTCATCAATCATTGAAATTTACTGAACTCCCACCTTACTCAAGTTATACTCAAACGCGATTCTTCCCTGTACATTTCTTATGAGACACATTCACTCAAGCAATTCGAATTCTCATAGCTCCTCTTCTCAGAACACTCAGTGGATCAAGCTCTTTCTTTTGAGCTATTAACTGCTCAAATTCGTTGAGTTTGAGGAAAGTTATGTGTGCACAATCAACTTTACTTTCAATTTTTCCCAATTACTACGGCCGATGCGAAGCTAGTATTGTCTGGAAGGAAGTACTTGTAAAATAATTTTATGTAATAATTACACCCTCTCATACATAGTTTATGCTATTGCTGCGGAGCAGCACGGGTCCTCTAGTAATATTTTTATAATTAAAAAGTTACTGGAGCTGTTGCCATTCCACATCAGCACATACACTGCTTCTAAATATAGAAACGGAATATTCGGAATAGAAATTAGAAATCATTAAATTTGGCCATACTGTTACAACTTTGAAATTAAATAATACAACTGAGTATTCTGCGAAAGTAAGAAACGATGAGGGGTATGACTATGATTATTTGACTAAAACCAAATAAACTTCAATATCTCAAACTGACTACCTATTGTAATATGTAATAGGTACTCGTATTCCAGAGCACTGAGGATTAGGAGTAAAATTCATGAAAGCTGGTAAAAATAAGTAACGGAAATCTGATGAAATATTGAATAATCTTATTTGAAATCGAATATGTTCAAATATGAAAAATTATAAAAGGTTATACGTTTGGTAATACAATTTTAATACCGTTCTATAATTTGTGATTATCCGAAAAATGCTTTGATTATATTGTTCGATACTGGAAAGAACTTCTCCGATTTTATTTCAATGTGTACGAGTATACTTTATGATAGGAAATAAATTGTGCAGTTACTTGCGAAGATGCAACCCCTTAGATATATATCATACCTCTCTTCCTCGAAATTAGCAGCCAGTTCACTATCAATTTTTGTGAAAAGATTGTTGGTTTTATTATATATTTGGTTAAATTCCTCGTCTTCAGTTTGTAAGTTAAATGGTACTACTGAATAGTTGTGATAATCAAAATCTCCCATACCAAATACTTGATTATTTTGTTTAACTTCCTCACTAGCTGATGATTTCTCCAATGGTTCAGTTGTTCTTTCTTTATCTGAATAAATTAAGGGTTTGATATAATCTGCCATTACTTCTTGTATGTATTTCATCGTATTTATTTTAGAATTTAATCAAGAATTTCAAAATTTCTATTTGATTAATTGGTCTGTCAATGGATATGTTGCCTTATTTGTTCAATGTCTACTTTTGACAGCTATGAGGTAAATACTTACTTCAATGAAGAAATCTCCTAACCGTAGAATTTTAAAATAATTATAGTTATTGGAAGAGTGTTTTCGGAATATCATGAATTTTATTTAATTAGTACTGTGGGCACTTCTTCAAAAAAGGAACTAATAATTCAGGAATAAAATAAACAGTCATAAAATGAATAACGATCTGCTGATCGGTACATTTTATTGTGAGTTCATGAACATTCTTAGAAGATTGGTATGAATATATGATTATTATTTGAGTATAAGCCCCAGGTAATAAAAATTGATTAAAATTTGATTTGGACATTTCTTATAAAGAGAATATTCGAATGCATTTGTGAAATAATGAAATACTAGTAATAGATATTGATCTCGGAAGGATTGTTAACAACTGTATCTGATGTCATTGAAAAGTCAACTCGGTTCAATCAAAAGTCGAGTGAAACTGGAAGTTTTGTATTTAATTAGTGAAGATTACAGGCGATACACATTCAACTGAGATCACTTATCAATAATGGGAATAACAGCATATTTGTTTAAAATTCAGACACAAATGTCAAAAACCTAATTATAGCTTATGTACATCTCAAAAGAGAAAACTAATTCCACGCTGAGATTATGCATTAGATAACTGAACTTTATTGACTTTTATATTTTGATAAAGTTTCCTCAAAATACACGAGACAGATTAATAATTTAATATAAATTAAGATTTTTCGAGTTTTTGTGACTTCTTCCGAAACTCTCGTCAGATCTAATTCACTGGACTATAATATTTTTTAGTATAAAACATACAAACATCGGCGTGTCGATCTAGTGCAATGATTACCTGATCGGGTACAATCAGCTTAATTAGTATATTAAAGTATACGTGGATAAAGAGGACTTTCAAACACGCGCGAATTTTCGAGCACAACGGGGCAGCCGGAGTGCTCGAAATAGAGCCAGTGTTTGAAAGACCAGTTATCCACGAATACTTTACGCTATTTTTTTATTAGTGAACTTTGAAATCATGAAATATTATTATTATATTATTACGACAAAGAAATGGAAGTCCGTCCTTGATGCCCAGCCAAGTTCCATTTCATAAAAGTCCGCCCTCGATGCCCAGCCATGTTTCGTGAAAGTCCATCCTAAATAGTATTTTTATATGACGTTACGAGGTACTGCTGTCAGATCAATAATCAAAAAGTTTCTTTATTTATATTTAGAAGGATACAATGTATATATGAATATATAAATAAATTTTGCAGAAAAAACTAAATAAGACATTGGTTCACAATGAAAATATACAATTTAAAAACTAATCAAAAAAGTTGTCTGTAGTGCTATTCAACACTTCGATCTTGATTCCGATTTAGTTTATAATCGAAATCGAAAACGGATTGATGTTTGTTGAACGACCAAAAAAAAATTGTCATTTTTAGTGACATAACATCATCATTATTTTATTCATTTCACGTGTATTTCACACTTTTCACAAGTTCATTTAGTTTAATCACGTTTAAATTTATAGAAGCTGTTCTGTTAAACTAAAAATGTAATATACAATTGCAAAATATCACTCACATCACATAACCCATAGACACACGGTAGTTCATTTAAATTTTTCGACCAATCACATGCTTCCGATTTACGATTGCTTTCAATAACATCATAACTTTAGACCGATTATAATCAGAGTGATCGATTGATATCGAAAATGTATTGTTGAACATGTTGTTTTTTAAATGACAGGAAATGATTGTAATCGATTGGCGCGTTGAATAGCACTATTGATACTTACGTTTCTCGAGTTGTTGTTGTTACCATAGGGACTTTAAAAACGCGCGTGTTTGAAAGTTCGATTTAAACACGTTGAGGCGTGCTTTATTTAAATAGGTAATATGACGCATCAATAAAAAAAATATTATACATGAAGGTTTTATATCGCCGCGAGACTAAAATTTCATCATTTTCAGTCGAATACAGAATTGTATATAAACTCATCGTCACTTTCTTAAAAATTAAGGATTTGACCCAATTGTATTTTTCTATTTTATTGACAATAACAAAGTTGATAACAATGATATCGATCTCTATCGATTCTCCTTAGAAGCGAGTTTTACATGTATGACAATAGGAGTAGGAGATTCGACGAAGCATATGGACAAGGCAACTGAGCTAAATTGATCTATTATGTCCATAAACTTCGAGATCACTAACGCGGAAACCGATCTTATAACGTCCTCCGATGGACTGTACCACCAAAGTGGCAAGGAGGTAGTCTCAATACTGTGATTGCACGTTTTAATGCCATTTCATCTACAGCCTTTTTTTTATATAATTTATGAAATTTGGTGTTTCTCTCATATTGTGTAGAATCTACACATATTACGTTCTTAAATAGGACTAACTGTTTCTAAATAATTCCACAATATAATGAAAAAATATTGTCATGTTTTCAATATATTTCCAGTAAACACACTAAGGCTTAAAAATGTATCAACTCGACGTAAAGCATGTCATATGTACGTACAATTTCGTCAGATATACGTCTTGTGTACGTACATAGCTGGTCATATGGGCACACTAAAGTACGTACAAAAGACATACGGTTTAGGTCATTTAATAACCAAAATAAGACGTAACTTTACGTTTTAAATATGTATTACTTACGTACATTTCGTTTTGGTTATATGTACGTACATAATCGTACGTCTTAATGACCTGCATAAAAAATAATTTGTGATTATTTTTGGATGTCTAATATAACAGTTAAATGAATCTCTGAGAAGATATCTAAACATTTTTTTCAAAATTCATCAAATTGTTGAATATCGTGATATGTGTCATAATTATGTACCTTTACTTATGTTCTGATATTCAACATTTTGATGGATTTAGAAAGTGTGAATATTATCTACCAAAAATATCCATAAAACTTTTATATTGGATATCTTAAATAGCTAGATTATCTTTTTTAAAGTTATAATGTTGATAGGTGCTTGAAAACGTTGATTTGTAGTAATTATGAATAATAAAAAATGCATGTAATCCAAAAATAAATATTATACTGTTAAAAAAATAAAAGTATAAATAAAACATTAAAAAAGCAAACCAAAAATGAAACAATATTATTTACAAACAAAATATGTTTTAGAAATAAAACATTTCAACAAAAATAATATAATAATAATATTCATAGATAAAACAGTTAAAAAAATAAAATGTAAACAAAAATACTCATACTAATTCTGTACTTCTACCTGGCCGGTTTTTCAAAATTTTATTATCTTTCTCTACGCTTTGTGAAATCACATTATTTTTTGTTGATATAATTTTTAACGTTTTGATCCATTTACTAGTGATCGTTATCATAATTGTACATATATTATGCCAAAGGCATACATTAAAAGCAATAAGTACAAAAAATATAAAATTCAAAATTGACAAGCCTAGAATAAAGCTTCAAGAAATAACAAAATATCAAAATCTAATGTTATGTAAGTAATTTCAAGCAAGCCATGTCTTGTACATTTGAAAAAGATTTTAACCGATAGATGGATAAAGCATCCTTAATACTATGTTTATATTGAGAATAGGCTCTATCAATTATGACATTTGGAAAAATAGAATCAAGAATTACACTCTATTTAAATTAGTGAAAAATGAAATGTAGTTGCTTTTGTGTCAAACTAAGCAGTTCAACATCTCTTATCGCTGACGTTACCGTATCTGACTTGTCTGAATTAATCAGTTGGAACGAAAAGCCATAATATTTAATTTTTCTCTTACAATAGAACTCTTATTACTCTTTACCACTACAAAGTATTTTTTTACAAACCAAAGACTGTAAAGAACTGGAAAAAAGTTTAAAAATAAAAAATGTTCACATATTCTGATCAGTTCCTTTTTTTTAATAAATTTTGCACGATCTGTGGATCTTCGTAATCATGAAAAAATACTGTCTTCCATAGCTTTTTGATCTCCATTTTCAAGTCGAAGTGCTGCGTCTTAGATTTATTAAATAAATTAATATCAAAAAATCTGAGCAAATAAATGCAAAAATCACTTTAACCCTAGAATACTAACATCATTTTACAATACCGTGAATACTAACCATTCGTACGAAGTGTCAAAAAGGTTAAATTAGTCACGAGTTTTACTAGGCACGAGTGGAGCGAAGGGGAATGAGTGCCTTGTGAAACGAGTGACTGAAGACGTTTATAACACGAAGTGCTTACTATACTTTTTCTTCGCCAACAGGAAGGGAAAAAATTTATTATATTTTAATTATATTCATAACATGACGGAGGATGGCTAATGGCTAACTGACAAATCAAATGACACAGAACAATAAAATTATCACGGAACATGAAATTTAACATACAAAAGGTTCACTCGATTTGACGTTTAAAAAACAAATGGTAAACGAGATGTTACTTTTCGCATTCTTAATACTGGTGTTTAAACAGTCGTTTTGTGAATATCAAACCCGTGTTCAAAATTCGGTTTAAGTAACGGAACTAGAAAAAATTTATTTTAATACATATATTTTCGAAACTAAAACTGACTACAATACCGTATGTAGTATTTCTGAAGATTCTTATTTTAAAAGTGGGCCAGCAGGTGTTTAATGGGTGATGGTTCTTTGAAGTAGCCGCAGCTTTATCTGCAGTAAATGGAGGCCAAACACACTCATCAGTTCCTATGATACGTGTAGCTGGAACAGTTGCAAGTGTATTATCTATTTGGAAGGAAACAACAGTCCACGTCTTTGTCTCCATCGTAGGATACATTATCTGTGGTGTGAGCAATGTAGAGTGGACTGTGTGTTCTGGATTGCTGGTAAATAGACTCACCAATTTGTCTATATACATATATTTACACAAAACTATTTACACAAATATACAAAATGCAAAATAATAAAGTGATCAAAAACACTACCTTAACAATATTAAAACATTGCAAACTTACAGCTAAAGATTAATAAACTTATTACAAAAAAAAACTATTCCTGTATAGGTAGTACAGCTATTTTTGTAACCGATCTCAGGTAAGTGCCATCTCTTGTTTTAACCTCTAAAACTCTTACTTTGTTGTTCTTACTTGGCACAGCCTTTATTATGCGAGCGAGCGCCTATTTGAAGGAAGGAACGTTATCCTCTTTCAATAGAACCAACATTCCTTCACTCAAATTCGGTAAATCATTGCACCATTTCGGTCTATTCTGTAATTGCACCAAATAGTCCATGTGCAACTTTTTCCAAAACTGCTGCTGCATTTGAACACAATGCTTCCAAAATTTTAGTCTGTTCTGGGGAACTTCACTGATGTCAGGTTCTGGAAAACTAGTTATAATTGTTCCAGTTAAAAAATGACATGGGGTCAAATTATCAGTTTGGAGACGTCACTGGACATAGCACCTAAAGGTCTGGAATTTACAATTCCTTCTAATTATACTATTACAGTATTCATTTGTTCATAAGTGAGCTCTGTAGAGCCAACTACCCTTTTGAAGTGAAATTTTACACTTTTTACCCCGGCTTCCCATAAACCTCCAAAAACCGGTGAGTGAATAGGTATAAAATTAAATTTTATTTTTTCATTAATGCAAAAATTATCTACTTTTCAACTATCTTCGTAAAATTTCTTTATTCCATTATTGGCCACATTGAAAGTAAAGCCATTATCACAAAAGCTATTGGAAGGCTTCCCTCTTCTGGAAATGAAACGCTTGAAACAAGCCAAAAAAGTTTGTGTTGTTAGATCAGATACAAGCAAAGCATACATATAACGCTATGTAGGACTTGGAAATTACAGATTTTCTTATTCGTGATTGTTTAGTCATAAAAGGACCGCAAAAATCTATGCCTACATTTTCAAATACTCTATAAAAGTAAACTCTTTTTTATAGCAATGAACCCATCTGCTGTTCAGAGCATTTTGCTTTGAATTTAAAACAAGTAATGCATTTATGTAAGACTTTTTTAATTTCTCTATTTCCATTAATGCTCCAATAATCAACATTTAGAAGACTTAAAACTTGCCTTCAACCCGCATGTAATAACCTCAGATGCTCTCGCCTTATTATTAAGTGGGTGATATGACTATTGTTGAAAATAATTACAGGATGTTTTTGATTGTATGACAACTTGGAATTTTGTAATCTCCCGCCTTTTTTAATACACTATTACAGTCTAAAAAAGGCGACAATGAGCTCTAAGCTTATTTTACTGGTTAATTTGAATTTAGGCATTTTATTTCTTTGGAGAAATAGTTTTGCTGTTCACAACGTATAATAATTTGTAGAGCATTGTCAAGTTCTGAAATATTTAAATTTCCAGTTAATTTATTATTCTTCGATATTTTCATAGGATTATTTTTAAATCGAATAAGAAGTGCAACTACTCTTTGAAGCCGTGCAATGCATGAAAAATCTTGAAAAAAGGTATATAGCTTAGTATGCAGGACATTAATGAAATTTTTTTTTCAGGGAGAGGATTGGGAATTTCTATAAATCTGTCATTATGTCAGAAATGTTTATTACACAGCATGGATGGACCATGAAACCATAGATGGTTTGATTTAATTTCTTGAGGATCTAATCCTCATGATAAGCAAGCAATCTGCAGGATTTTCTTTTGTGTTAATATATAACGATTTGAAATTTGACGTAGCCCTTTGAATTTTCACGACTCGGTAAGCAACATATGGATTTAATCTTAAGGGATCTGTTGCTAGCCAGGCTAGTACAATGTTTGAATCGGAGTATAAACAAACCTTGCCCACTTTTGTTTTTAATAAGGTGAATAATTTCTCGACCAACCCTGCAAAGACTAATGCTGCATATAATTATAATCTGGGTATAGTTAGCCTTTTGTTATCTATAGTAGTCCGGGAGAGTAAGGTCGAAAAATCTGTTAACTATCAAAACTTTCCCATAACTGATTTTTCATTTTTAAATGAAAATATATTGACCCAGCATCACTCTCCCAGATTGTCTAATAATTTCCACTAGAGCTTGCGACGCAGCTTGCAAGCACAGCTCAGACCACCTAAAATTCAAGTGATTTATGCTCGTGTCAAACCTGGATGTGTTCTTACAAAAAAATCGTAGAGATGAAAATTGAAGCAAATCTTATGCTCTTGAAGGTGACGTAAATAGTTTTTTCAAAAAAAAAATTCCAATCTTAAATTTTCCAAAAATTGAAAAAATTTACGAAAACTATATTTTTGGTTGGTAATTATAAATAAAATATTCATATCGAGGTCGAAACATGGATAAACATAGAGGGAAAACTTCTAAAAATTTACATTTTTTCAGATTTATAAAATTCAAAATGGCGGCTGCGCAAATTGGAATCAAATTTTTTTTTCAATCGCGTCTAAATTTATGAACATTAACGATATTGAGAAACGGTTTATTGCAATAGACAGAGTGAAAGTTATATTTTTATAACTAACATAAACAAAATTAAATCTATCTATTTTTTTCCCATTTTGGCGTTGAAAAATTTCTTAAAAATATCTTTTCACGTTATAAATATGTTTGTTTTTGAAAGACGAGTATTTTGAAAAAAAAAAATTTCAGATGCGACTTTTACAAGCTGAGATGAACAAATTCAAAATCTGCTAGATACTGTCATAATATTAATTGAAATTTTCAAATTTTGATCACTTCGCTAGGTTGTTGAATTCCAACTCAACTTTAACACAATTTCTCATTTTTCTACCGTTAATTGGTCCATTCGAAAGAAAACAGTAATCCTAGCTCGCTCGGCCAAACGGTGCGGCGGCAGCTGCTTGGCGTTCTGGTGGGGGGTCAGCGCTCATTCTCTTCGAACGCCCAAAAGACCCTTACTAACATGACTGACGACGTACTTGTACCCGACGAATTATTGAACATTATTTCATGTTCTTGTACCACAGGGTGCTCTACTACCAGGTGTGGTTGTAAAAAAGTTGGCATGCATTGTACGATATTACGAGTATGTAAAAATTGCGAAGGCAAAAACTGTTGTAACATCTAAATTGTAAGTACGGTATTTGACAATGACGAGGATGATAATGAATCTGAGTGATAAGCTAAATTCTGATATGACTCAATTAGTTGATTGTGAACTTGCAATTGATAGTAGCAATAATATCGATGAGGATTTGTTTGCTAACGATAATGACGAGGAAAATTGTACAGAGCCATTTCCTCAGAGACCAAAAAGGGCGAGAATTTGTACAAAATAGATGTAAATTAATTTGTGAATAAATATTATTCTTAGTATCTACGTTTCGCATTATGTATAATATATATAATCAATCGATTTATAGATATAAATTATAAATATCATTGTACCTTATTTCTAGCAATATGTAATGGTTGATAATAACCATACTATTAGCAAACCACAAAAGCAAAATTTTTACAAAGAAAACCAAAATAAAAGCTTGAGCTTCGTTCAACTGCGAACGAGCGCTGACCCCCCACCACAACGCCAAGCAGCTGCCGCCACACCGTTTGGCCGAGCGAGCTAGCATTACTATTCTCTTTTGAATGGACCAATTAACGGTAGAAAAATGAAAATTTGTGTTTAAGTTGAGTTGGGATTCGACAACCTAGCGAAGTGATCAAAATTTGAAAATTTCAATCAGTATTATCACAGAATCTAACAGACTTTTAATTTGTTTATCCCAACTTGTAAAAGTCGCATTCATAACAATTTTTTTTAAATACTCGTCTTTCAAAGACACACATATTTATGATGTGATAACATATTTTAAACAAATTTTTCAACGCCAAAATGAGAAAAAACTAGATGGAAAATTTTTTATTTTCGGTAAATTTTCTAATAAATTATGTAAAAAAATTTTTAAAAATTTTGTTTGTTATTTATAAAAATATAACTTTCACTCTGTCGATTGCAACAAACCGTTCCACAATATCGGCAATGTTCATATATTTAGACGCGATTGAAAAAAAAAATTCCAATTTGCGCAGCCGCCATTTTTAATTTTCCAAATCTGAACAAATGTAAATTTTCAGAAGTTTGCCCTCTATGTTTATCTATGTTTTGACTTCGATATTGATATTTTATTTATAATTACCAACCAAAAGTATAATTTTCGTAAATTTTTTCAATTTTTGGAAAATTTAAGATCGGAATTTTTTTTTTGGAAAATCTATTTACGTCACCTTCAAAAGCATAAGATTTGCTTCAATTTTCATCTCTACGATTTTTTTGTAAGAACAAATCCAGAAATGACACAAGCATAAATCACTTGAATTTTAGGGGGTCTGAGCTGTGCCTGCAAGCTACGTCGCAAGCTCCAGCGGAAATTATTAGACAATCTAGGAGAGTGACGCTGGGTCAATATATTTTCATTTGAAAATGAAAAATCAATTATGGGAAATTTTTGACTTTTATTTCCTTACTTTCCCGGACTATAGGGACAATTCGTGATTTGGAGCATATTGAATTTGAATGAATGTTGTCCGGAAAAATTCCTCGAATATAAAGTACACAACCATATTCTATTTTTAGAAGCATCACAGAAACCAACTAATTCCACTGCACTTGCATTGGTAAACATCAAATTTCGAGGAATTTTTAGGATTGGCTTATTTATTAAACCACTTACGAACTGTTTCCAAGTTTTTAATAGATCATCTGGAAGTATTCCATCCCATTTAAGTTTGTAACACCACATCTTTTGCATAATGACCTTAGCTGCTACTAATACTGGACTAGCGAGTCCCAAAGGGTCATAAAATTTTGATATTAAACTAAGCACTTGCCATCTTGTTATGCATTGATTTATTTCAATTCTGGGAGAGCTTAATTTAAAATTATCAGAATCTGTATCATAAGCAACACCTAACGTTTTTACAGTAAAATTGTTTGTTACTATATCAACATCAATAAAAGTTTGTTTTCCTTTAGGAATATCATTTAATATTTCTGGAACGTTTTTGCACCATTTGTGCAAGGAACTGGAACGTAATTCTAATGAAGAAATCAATTCTTTTTTCAGCTTGATCGTTTCCTCTATAGTATCATCACCTGCCAAAATATCATCGACATAGGTGTTATTTAGCAATGCGCGAGCCGCCTTTGGAAATTTTTTCCCTTCTGTTCCACTAGACATCTTGCGGCTAAGAATGATGAACTTTTTAAGCCATAAGTTACGGTTTGCAGCTGAAGGCATTGTAAAATACCATGGGGCTCCCTCCACAAAAAAGAGAGAGAAATTCGAAGATTTTCAGAGTTGGGGTTTGTGAATGTTTTAATTTTTGGTTTTTTGTGTTGAGAGAGCGGCAGGAACAATCAGTAGCGAAATTGATGATTTATGTGAGAAGGTGGTTTTAGAAGTGTGTAGGATGGGGAATTTAGAAGTCTCTAGTGAATGTCGAATATGAATAAGACGAACCACGTTACGTTGCGGATAATTAAGAGAAGACGGAGGGGTGGTTGACATTGTTGGGAACTAGAAAATGTTTTTGGGATTGGGTGTCTCCGTTGTCATGAGAGTTAATAAGAAGAGTTAGGAATGATTTTGAAATGTTTGAGTTTCATTTCGAATTTGTTTGAAAAGTGACAAGGAGACATAGAAAGATGTGTAGATGATGTCTGGTGGTGGCGACTGACTTTTTTTCGAATTCGAGGTGAGGAATTTGTTGGTTGGGTGTATTTATCTGTGGTGAAGTGGTTTGAATGTGGAAATGTTAAATTTTGTGAATTATTGAATATTGAATTTTTGTGATTTACTTGTTGAAATATAAATATTTTGAAATGACTTGTTAAAATATTGAATGGTTGGTTGGCTTAATAATAATCTCAAATATAAAAACTTCGTCGTACGTCGGCCATTTGACTAGCGAATAAATTCACTATGCAACAGGAAAAATCGTGGAAAACCTGCAGCACCGACGGGGTGGATTGGGCTCGCGGTTCAAGTTGAATCGCTTTCGCTCCTGATGGAAGTGAAAGCAAAGTGAGCACACCTGCCTATAATTATTTTAAAACAGTTGTGTCGATAGAAGGAAGGTTTTAGATGGTGAAGTGTATCGGCTATGACGTCCCTTGAGTTAGGGATGGCATTCATTAGTGTGACGGTGAGAATTTCAATTAAGATTTTGGTATCGGTTGAGAGATCGTAAGGAGCTGGTGACTTTTCAAGAGTGACTGGATCGGTCTCTCGAGGGGTTTTGGGTGTCGATAACCTGTGGAGGCAGCGAGGGTGGAAGGCGGGGTAAGGACCACCGCAATTTTTGCATATCGGTCTAGACCGAGAAGATTCGGAGTAATATCCGGTTTGGGTTCATCGACTGCAATACTTAGGGACTGGGGGTAGCGGGTTGGTGTTGGATGGCTCGCACCGATGTGGGAGACCATGAAATGAGAGGCCGGAAATAAGGGCCTGGTGGTAGTGGGTTTCGGAGGTGGTAACGATGCGAAACATCGATGTGGGCTTATTGGTGGCCTAGGCGACGATTCGCCAAGTTTTGAGGAATGGAATTTGTTGGTTGTGAAAAATATCTTTGCATTCTTCGAGGCTGATTGTGGTGTCTACATTTCTGCAGACGAAAGAGAAGGTGGATATAAGAGTTTTGTTGGCTTGACGGGGCGGACGTTCGGTGGAGTTGAGAACGTTGATGGTGATGTTAGAATCACCAGTAGAGTTGTGTATTCGCCTCAGAAGTGTTGAGACTGACATGGGGAAGGAGGTTTTCAGAAGCGCGGTTCTGTTGAAGTTGGCTTTAAGATAGAGAATTTGTCCGTTGAGGAGCTCGAGAGTGTTTAAGAGGGTGAAAAGGGCTTTTTGTGTGGAATATTGAGATGTAAGATTTCTGAGGTTTAGGGTTTGTATGGTGTTGTGTGTGGGGGTTGTCGTAGAGTGATTGATTTTGTCGGATGTTGTGGATCGGCTCTTAGTTTTACCGACGAGGGTGAAACCATCCTCGTTAGGGACAGGAGGTTGTCGTGTGACTGAAGGTGTGGGGGATTGAGATCTTATGGAGGAAGCGTAAGACCTTGTTGGGGATGTGTATGCAGTTTGTGTGTATTGTCGTTGGGGAGAGTGTTCTGACGAAAATGGTTTGCGTATGGGGGATTAGAATCTTACGGAGGAAGCGTAAGACCTGGTGGAATCTGCGAAGGGTTGGTTTTGGTGTTTGTGTGTTTGTCTTGAAGATTGAGGTGAAGAGGATGTGTTATGTTAGGTTTCGAGAGCTTAATAAATAAATTCACTAGGGTAAAAGATCAACAAAAATCATGTCTTGACCATATATTCTTCAAGACTAATATAAATAATTATAAAAATATTCCGATAATATTACAAACTAGTATCACTGACCATTTTTCGATCATAAATCATCTTGTACTACCTGAAACAAAACTAAATATTCCATCAGAAAGAACAAAGGTTATATTCGATATGAAAATGTTTCAAAATCAAATTAATCAAGAAAGTTGGCAGGACATTTATAACAATAATGACATAGATATTTGTACAGAGGCATTTATAAATAGGTTTAAATTTTACAGAGACAAATCAACAATAACAAAAAAAATAAAAAAACTGACATCAAACGTAAAAACTGGATTACGCCAGCTCTTGTAACTTATGTTAATGAAAAAAATAGGTTATATAAAATAATGACGCATAATTACACACCACATAATATATTGGCTTTTAGGAGATATAGAAATTATTTAAATACATTAATGAAGCAAGCTAAATCATATTACTTCAATAAAAAAATAGATGACAATAGGAATGTTGGAGGGAAATTGTGGGAATGTGTTAAGGAAATCTCAGGCACCCAACGACAGAAAGAGCCAATAAATGAAATTATAACACATACAAGTACTGTAGTACATAACCCAAAACAAATTGCAAATGCATTCTGTGAACACTTTACAAACGTTGGAAAAAGATGGCTAACAAGATAAGCAATGAAAATGTGATGAAAAATATTAAGCAACAAAAGATATCTAAAACAATCTTTCTTTCAGACACTGATGTAAAAGAGGTAATAAAAACCGTGATGAATTTGAAAAATAATAAGTCACCGGGGCTAGATGGTATACGATCAGAAACTCTTAAGGCAGTAAGTACAGAAATTGCACCTGTGTTAACATTCCTAATAAATAAATCAATAAATGATGGTAAGTTTCCAAAAATATTGAAAATTGCAGAAATTTTACCCCAGTTTAAAGATGGAAATCCTAAGGAAACTTCAAATTATAGACCAATATCATTAATTTCAAATGTAAGAAAGGTATTTGAAAAAATAATACAAAAACGAATCGTATCGTTTATAAAAAAATATAACATATTATCAGACAAACAATACGGGTTTCGTGAAAACGTGTCGACGTCGGATGCAGTGGCTAGGTTGCTGGAGATGATAAGTGGTGCTTTAGATAAAAAACAGCCATCCATTGTCATCTTTGTTGACTTGGCTAAGGCATTTGACAGTGTCGATCATAACAAGCTTTTATTGGTTTTAGAGAATGCAGGATTTAGGGGTATGGCTTACAAGCTACTTGTGAGTTATTTGCACGAAAGAGTGCAGTGTGTGAATGTTGGTGGAGCCCACAGTGAATTCAAAATTGTAAAATATGGAGTACCCCAAGGAACAGTCCTGGGACCAATCCTCTTTAACCTATACCTTAATGATATATTTTTTCAGGACACAAAGGGAGAAATTGTGAGCTTTGCAGATGACACCGCTGTATTCTATAAAAATGACAGTTGGTTGGCTCTCAAGAATGATATCGATATCGATTTTGTTAAAGTAGTTGATTTTTTTGAGAACAGACTACTTACAATAAACTATAAAAAAACCTTTTTTTGCCGTTTACTTCATACAGCACCGGCTTGCCACCATTTGAGCAAATATCTATTACTGTGTCCACAAGAGAAATGTTTCATATCAAAACATCAAATAAAATTAAATATCTCGGAATTTTCCTTGATTCCCATTTACGATGGGATCACCAAGTAAATTATTTAATAAAAAAACTTAGATTTGTACTATATGAACTTAAATATCTATCTAATATTCTAAAATTATCTTACCTTAAAATTCTTTATTATGCACTGGTCGAGAGCCACCTAACATATGGTCTTCTTGCTTGGGGATCGGCTGGGGAGACTCTCATCGAGTACCTACAAAAAGTCCAAAAAAGTATATTAAAAGTGTTATTTCACAAACCCAGAACCTACCCTACAACTCAGCTCTACCAAGAAACTGGAGTACTTAACATCTGCCAACTATATGTTAAAGTCATTTTACTAAAGCAATATAAAGACAAAGCCACTCTAAAGGCAATTCAACATAGTTATCCAACCAGATATAAGGAAAGTGCTGCCGAAATACCATTAATGAAAAAGGCTATAGGTAAAAAAAGTTTTACATACCTGGCTCCAAAGTTATATAATCAATTACCGTCTGATTTGAAAAAAATTAACTCTTCAAGTCTATTCAAAAAAAAAATAAAGAACTGGATCCTATCTTTTCCGGCCGATATAATGCAAAACTTTATTTCTCCTCGAAATGAAACTTATTATAGTCTGTCAATTTTATCGTGATTTGTACAACCTGAAAATTTTTTGTCTTATCGATATTCTGAATGATTTTACTTACGTTTTTGTTGTCGTTTGGTGTTCTGTGTTCTATATTTACATTCTTTGAAATATTCCCATATATGTTTAGGATGTTTGTCTTTGTAAATGATGTCTTTTTGAATTCTGTACAACTACTTCTTATGATAAATGAACTATCACATTCACGCATAAGCCTTGCTTTTGTGAATGTACGCTCTTTTGCGATGAAAATGAATGACTACTTATTTACTCAACTTATTTTAATGTGCTTGTATCTTTTGAATGTATATTTAATTATTGTAACTGTAACTGATGCAAATAAAGATTATTATGTGTGGGTAAGGGAATAGGGAATTCCTTCTCGTAGCGGGCAAGATTTTCTTGGGAGATGGGAATCGTGAGGAGTTTCAGGTTGTCTTCGTACTCGTGCGGATTGAATTGGGGGTGGTTAGAGTTGATTGAATGGAATAAGTTTAGTTCGTATTGTGTGAGAGGAGTAGGTTTGGTAGATTATCTGCGGCGTGAGTGATTTGAGGATATTGTTGGTAGTGGAGTAGTTTAAGATGTGGGGGCGAAAGCTAATATCGACAGCGGACTCACTGCCGGAGGGAGTTGCCTCCCTAGATAAAGGTTTCATGACTTATAGTTTTCTAGAGTTTTATATTACCTGAGTGCTAAGTGTCCTTCTTTCTTCAGGTTAGTATGGCTTGCTTGTTGAATCTAAAATAGAACAAGATTAATGCGATGTTTAATGATTTCATAAATAAAATTTGTTTCTAGAGAAACAATTGGGTTTACACTTCCAAGTGTATTTGGAGGAACTGTCGAACTGAGAAATTCGGTAGAGCATGTGGTTTGACGGGGTTTAATCGATGGAGGCGTCCACGGTGCCGGCGAAGTCGCGGTGAATCGGTTTAGATCAGTGACCTATTCTTGCTGTATCACCTTCCTCAGGCGATGGACTGGCGCTACTCCTCCCTCTACAAAATATTCTGAAGAGGACGGTTCTCAGGAAAGGCACATATAACAAATTTGTATGTTCTAAATAGTATTAATATATCAAAAGATCACGTTGTACAACAGCACCATTATAAAGAAATTCATTTATGCATTTTTAGACCTTGTTTTCATGCTTCCATCAAAAACTACCCGGAGTTTCATGCCTTTACTTTCGTCCCGAATGACTGGTTAATGAGCTATGAAATACACTGAACCATTATTTAAGTTATTAGAATCAATATTTACAATTTTTGCATGACCAAGCTTGATATATTCGTCAATAAATGATTTATATTGCTTGAAAAGATCTGGATTTGATTTGAGTCGATTTTCTAAATTCTCAAACCGTTTAATGGCAACTGAGAATGAATCTCCTAAATTTAAGTTGTTTATATTATGTTTCAATGGCAAACTTACTTGAAATTTGTTATCTAACACTTGAACAGAATTTCTAAATTCATGCTCACAAGCTTCCTGTTCACTGGAATATTCATGAAAAATATTGGGAATCTTCTCAACTTCCCAAAATTGAGATATAGTTTTGTTGAGATCATTATATGTGTCATGTAATGTAATAAAATTGCATGATCGATTTGTAGGAACGCATCCACTAACAATGTAACCACAAAGTGTATTTTTTAAATATAGGGTGTCACATTTAATTATTTGTGACAAGAAAATTTGAAATGAAGCATTTACACTCAATAGGTCAATGTTTCCCGTTTGATTAAAATTGTCATCTGACAAAGTAGTATATTTTGGAAAGTTTAATTTTGATTTGTCAAAAGTTATGTGAGGTAACTCACTGGTGATTAAATCAACAACTGCGCACTTGATATTGGTGGTGTAATCATGAGAACATGATTCTACCTTTGAAACAATAGAGTTTTGAATTTGAGTTATGTTTTCTGAAACACCAACAAGATTGATACAATTATTATATGGTTTAAAATTTAATTTTTCTACCAAGCTACTAGTAACTAACGACATCTGAGAACCCGTGTCAATGAGTCCTCGGGCATAAATATATTTGAAAGAAATGAAAACGACGAATACTCAGTGTGTATTTCATTCACTCAATTTGCATCTAGTGTGTACACCATATCCACAGGCATTTCTTATAAATATATTTGCCATCCCTGGCCTTAAGTTTAATTTTTCCCGTTGGTATAAGCACTATTTGATTCTGAGTTTGAACTGAGTTGAAAGTGATTACCTTGCTATCTGCTTCAGACACCCTTTCAGCACTATTTACCTTGTCGAAATGCAGCAATGTGTTCTTTATGGGACATGTTACATCTGAATCTCATCTTGCATTTGTTAGCATGACTATTCAGGCACAATCTGCAAAATTTGTGTTTTTCTACAAATGAAATTCTTTCCCTTACAGGAACTGACCTGAACTTTCTGCAGTTATGCAATTTATGGCCCAGAAACGAACAAAATGAACATTTATCTGATTTAGACCTGGTAATTAGATGAGAAAAAGATTTTCCTTTACTTTTATTTCCGGGCACATTATAGGTAGCTTCTAATGCTGTAGCTCTATTTTCTGAATATAATAAAAATTCGTTTAAGGTTGACAATTTAGAGTTATATCTATCAATTTGTTACGACCTGTTTGTATACTGATCCGTCTCCCTAGACAATATGCAGGTAAACAGCATATCCCAGCTTTCAACAGTTTGTCCCAAATTTTTTAGGGCACCTACTTTCTGTCTTATCTGGCTGACAAATTCCCTCAAAGTCTGAGCTGTTCCTTTTTGCAAATTAGGAATATCTAATATTAAATATATATGAGAATTTATCAACATCGTTTCGTTGTTATACCTTTGGTTTAAAATGTTTAAAGCAATTATATGAAGAATTAATTAATGGTAGATTATTTACAAGAGATAGCGCTTCACCTTTGAAATAGTTTCTTAAATATAACAGCCTGTCTACCTCCATTAACTGTTGATTTTTGTCAATTACAGCAGTAAAAGTTTCAATAAATGATTTAAAATTCGTGAGGATTTTACCATCGAATAATGGAATGTCAATAGGTGGCAGTTTTGTTGTAAAAATATCATTTTTATAAATCTGCATGCTATTATGAGAACGTTTACCTGAATCTTTGTCATGAATCCTTTTCAATATTAGCTATCGAATCAATATATTTATCCTAAATATCATCTAAACATAAAATTTCAACACGAATGTCCTTGATTTTAGTAAATGCTTCTTGCAGAAGCTCCTTGCGTGCACTTAATTGCTCAGTTTTTTCTTCACTAAGAGGATCGTATCTATGCGCAACAAGAAATCGTTCGATTCGAGCTATTGTCTCTTCTGCCTGCAATTGTTTAACCTTGAGGCGTTCAATGTCTTCTTTGTTCGCCAAGGTTAATGATGACAAATGGAAACTAATTTATGACCTAAAAAACTAAAAACACACGTTACTGCACTATTGACTGTGACAATCTGGAGCAGATGATCCCTGACGTCCATTTTCTGTCCAAAATCACGGACAAACGGCTTCCCTCATAGGTTAGGAGAACACGTTGCCGAATCCAAATCGAAATAATTAAAAATGATAAATCCGTATCGAACGACCAAAAATAATGTAGGATGCATTATCAGTGGTATGAGCAATGTAGAGAGGACTGTGTGTTCTGGATTTCTGGTAAATAGACTCACCAATTTTTCTATATACATACATTTACACAAAATTATTTACACAAA
This sequence comes from Galeruca laticollis, assembly GCA_963921935.1. Lineage (NCBI taxonomy): Eukaryota > Metazoa > Arthropoda > Insecta > Coleoptera > Chrysomelidae > Galeruca > Galeruca laticollis. Next base: position 179,716,577 of record OY998176.1, read on the forward strand.
TTATTTACACAAATATCTACACTACAAAGATGGAAATAATTCAGAGCTTTGAAAGATGCCTCTAAGGCAGAGCTTTGGATATTTAATATTTGAAGGGGATAAAACCCACTAAAATGCGAACATTTGTTCGCTGCTCAAAATTAGCATCAGATCATTGCCATTTCTGACACATCCGTATATGCTGTATTCAACTGTCAATCAGATTGACCAATATATATTTTTAAGCGACAAATTGTCAACTTAAATTATCCCACTATGCAAATAAATATTACAGTTATGTTAATTCAACATCACATTGTGATAATGTTCTTCCATTTTTTCCTCTTGTTTTCATCACATGCACATCTATACAACCGCTTATGCCCAGCTTGTGGCTGTTAACTTTTGTGATGTTTCAACTTAACTTCTCAGCGATGTTAAAGCGCTGCCTTTTTACATTACTGTGATGTTACTAGAACTTCTTCAAAAGGAAGCCTTTATAACGAACTGAAATCAACATTTCTGTTACATTCTGAAATGCCTTTTTACATCTTGTCGATGTTAATGCAATGTCTAAAAAATAACATCTTATCAATGATCTAAATGCGACATTTCAAATACAATACAGTGTATTCTCGTAGATATTGTATGGACATTGCTTAAACCTCTAAATAATATACCTCAAACCTTCTAGATGACATCCTATATATGTTCCTGTCCCTAATCAGCAAATAGAGGGTGAACAACTAAGAACGCCGGCTGTCGGCCATATTTAAAAAAATAGCCATGGTTCAACTTTAAAAAAATACCTTCAGAAAAATGACCCTGAAAAATCGCTGGAAAATATTTTTTAGTTCCTAAAATATCTGCTATGGTGTGGAATCAGCAGTTCAAAAAATAATACTGTGATTATCTCCAAAAAAGACATACTAAGGTATCCTAGAAATACAATTTTTGATATATTGTTGCGAATATGAAATATGTAGTTAGAGACTTTTGGTCCGTATTTATAATGTAAGGGGTGGGGGAAGGTTCAACCCAAAAATCAAATGCCGTAACACTTTTTTTAATCGATATCCATGTTTTTGGCGTCATTTAAAAGAGTTTTTCCTCTTTAATAAGATATGCTTAACAAAAATAACAAAATTGGACAATAATGTCAACGCTATGTGGAAAAGTTGACAATTTTCCCATTTTCTCGGAAATTTCAAAGGTAATGAGGCATTTTTTAAATTCTGATGAAAAGGGGTTAAAAAAATAGGAGTCTATTCAAAGATATAAGATTTACAATATCAGATATAAAAATTAAAAAAATGCTTCAATTTACATTTGAAATTTCTGAGTGGATACAGAATTATCTATTTTTGTTATCAATCTTAATAAAGAGTAAAACTCTTTTAAATGCAGCTTAAATCATTAATATCGGTTAAAAAACGAAAAAGTTATACATTTGTTCATAAGTTTGAACCATCCCCACCCATTATTTGAAGAACCATGGCAAAAAATCTCCTCAATTAAATTTATTCATAATCTCATCAAGATTTCAAAAATTGTATTTTTAGGACACCTTTAGTATGTTTTTTGGAGTATTATGTTTTCGAGTATTCATTCCACCCATAGCGGATATTTCAGAGACCGCAAGATATTTTCCTGCAATTTTTCAGGATCACTTACCTAAAGGTAATTTTTTTGAAAGTTGTACCATGATTCTTTTCTGAGATGTGGCCTACAGTCGTTCTTAGTTGTTCATCCTGTACATTTAAAATAAAATAGCAAAAAAAGCAATACAGGATTTAAAACGTTTATTCACTATTAATGAACAGTACAGTAAATTTGAAAAACACAGTTGCAAAATTAAAAAAAAATATCTTGTCCAGGAATCCAACCTAAAAAAGAATAAAATTGTGTAATCATATTACATAACATGTCTGGAAAGTGGAAACTATTGAACGCATTCAGTGAAAGCAAGAAATAAAAAAGGGTATATTAACCTGTAGTTACCATAACGTAACATATTTGAAACTGAATTAATAAAGTTTAACGGATACACATACATTACAGCAGGTTTACAGAAAATTTATTAGAATAGTTTTTTAATTATATTAAGACTAATAAAAAATTTACACCATAAAGATTTGATGAAACATTATGTTACATCAACAGAAATCCAATCTGATCAAATAAAATTCTATCGTTTACTTACGGTTACTTTTTCTCACGCAATAGTGGCTGTTTCGAGTGCCTCAACCATTCCATAACGTACACTTCAAAATCCTTATCTGTGAAACATTTACACGTGTTCTGAACAGCAGCTGATAAAACAATTACTTTATATCAAATTGTGCCCATGAAGACCTTTGATCCATCATCATAAACTACATCAAACTTGATTTTCAGCCAATTGACTGGGACCCATTTTCCATAAGATACATGCGGGGTTCTTCAAAGGAATAATAACATATATAATTTCGAGAAGTGACTTTTCTTGATTTACCTTCTATTACATGCCTCACTCCATTTGGCAGGCAAATTCAGGTGTGCTATGAAAATTCATACTTCTTTTTTGTATAAAATAATATACTATTCTCATCTTGTTATTTCCATCCTGGAACAAATTGTATATTACCATTGTGGAATTGTATCTTAATGGAAACTAAGCATTATTAATACACTGTTTACAAAAAAAAACTATTTATGAAGAAGATATATGAACACATTATCAAGTTGAATGAGTTTATAATTAATTGTATCCAATTGAGTACCCAATAGCTGTGTTTCTACACTAATAAATAATTGAATGCTGTTTGTTGACTGGAGCATTCAGTGTCATAAGTTTCATATTCTTCAACTAGATTAATATAGGTACCATTGTAAGGGACACCTACAGCTTTTTTATTGTATTCGGTGAATTTGCAAATGGAAATGAGCTTTTTAACAGAAATATCGGTTTTTAACAGTCTCTAATTGTTCACAAGAATTTTCTAAACCTGCAATACTATATTGATGGCTATGACTGCTACTACAAAAACTAGAATTAGAGATACTCAGTTAAATATTTTTTGTACTGTTTAATACAATGTCTGTATCAGACTATCTGAAATAGTTACTCCCCTTTACATAATTACCAACTATTTGTTTTTTATTTTATTTATGTAAGTATCTTCTGAAACATCTTGAACATTGAAAATATTTTCTTCTAGATTCAAATCTCTGCCAACATATGAGCATGTTTTATTATCAATAATATTATCTACCCTATTGCAATATTCAGTTTTTAGTAGGGTATAATGCATATCTAAGATTTGAAATATTGTCAATCGTTTTTAAAATAAACTTACTTACTGAAATATTCCGCCACCTGGAATTTCCATGTATAATAGCCGATTAAAGTATTGAATGAGTATTGTTTTAATAATTATGATTTTGGAATAGGTACTTACCGATAACAATTGTTGTCCGTCCATTATAACTAAGTATAGAAACTGTAGCTAAGTAGGAACTAACGAAAACGAAGACCACTTTATTCAAGTACTACTCGCAAAATATGTGCTTCCTTTAAATAAAATATAACACAAAACTGAAAACCATCCACCATTTCATGCTTGTCATTTTTGTCTCCACAGATAACTACTGTGTGTTTCGTTCATCAGTTCCTCTTCTGTTTTCTTTTTTTTATGTTACTGTGATGTTTAATATGACATATTACTGAGAGTTTTATGAACTAACATCGTACAGACGTAATAGTACGATGTTACTAATAATTATTCCGAAAGATGTAAAAGTTACTGCAACATGTGATCATCTTAGAAACATGTTAATTTGTAATATTACAGTAACGTTCTGTATGTGACATTAGTGAGAAGTATACAAATTAACATCGTATGAATGTTTACTATAGGAAGTTGCTAAAAAGAAGTTCATAGGATGTGTATGTAACTGCGAATTCAAGTATTACTGTGTACATGAAAAATATGTTTTATTTACATGACATGGATGTTAATAGAGTTGGTAATAAAATTAAGACATCTAGGTGATATCTTATTAACGTTTTAAATAAACATCACGAAGAGTCTCTAAGAAGAACATTACAGAAAAGACTTGTTATGTTTCTTGTTTAGTGGGATAAAAATGATAAATAAATGTTTTGGAGGTTGTTTCCAACATCTATTATCCTCAAAATCAAAAAATAAATGCAAAGCAAAAAATAAAACTATTAGTAGATAGAAGATCAAGAATAGATATACTATTTCTAATTTGAAATGAACAGTGAAATAAATCCTTAAGAAGTTTACTTAGTTTGAAGATGAGAGGACAGGCAACAAAAAAAACAATATTTTTAAATTATGGCCAACGGCCACGTTCAGTCACAATATTTTGACATCTTCACTGCTACAAAAATGAGCAAGTAATAACTTTTTATCCATAATTAGGCCGGAAAATGTCACTTGTTCAATTTCGTATACTAGAAAATGTCAAAATATATGGATGAAATGTTGGGCAAAATTTAATTAGTTGTTTTTGTTGCCTGTTGTCTCAACGTCAAGCTAAGTCAAACAAAAATAAAGTGAATTATGCATGTGATACTATAAGTGTTTTAAAACAGTTATTGTTAACCAAAAAATAAAAGAAATGATATTTAGAAAATTAATATGTATGTAACAGAGGAAACAACACAAACTTGTTATTAAGAATAATTTTAACACATTTGAATGCAATTTGATTAATATTCCAAAACTATAATTCACGCATCTTTTCATCAAATAGATAAATATAAATATCTGAAGAATTGCACGGCTCTATAAAAAAATTTTGTTTAGTTGAATACTCATTCCCTATGATCAAAACTTGATTATCAGATGGTATTACTAAGTTTTTAATATTTACGATAGTACCATTAGATAAGTAGCAACAATTAAACATTAAGTAACATTTTTAAATAATAATTGCTCGTATTGAGAAACTATCAGTAAATTTGGAGTAAGAGGTTCATTCTGATGTTCTTTTACCATATAAGGAAAAGATTGTGCAGTTTGTAAATTTTTGTACAAATTTTTTAATTCCTGTTGTCTATTAATAACTTGTTGCAATGGTTTTGCTGCTTTACGCACCATCCTTTTTAGAGTTTGCATGTAGTTTTCAAATTCAAATGCACTGTAGTTATCCAATATTCCAAACTCTTTAACATCCTTAACAATATGTATTAATTTGTGCATATTATGAGATACATTTTCTGCTCCATATAAAATACTAAATGGACTGGCAAAATATTTGAATAACTCTTGGGCATATTCAGTAATCACAAAATATTTTTCATTCGATAAACTTCGCACTGCTACATGTAAACAGATAAAGTTACGATACATATCAGGAGTTAAAATATTTTGAAACACCACAGGACCAGTGTAGAATAAAAATTGGCGAAATTCTGAAGCCGTCCATCGTTTACTTCCACTTATACTTCGAGGTTTACGACAAAAGATTTTTGAAATATTTTTACCTATTCTAGTAATAATAGATTTAAATTACTCATCTGATAAAATGATAACTTGTGTGGTGTATCTCCTCCTAACCATAATACAACTAGTTTTTCTACCACTCCTAAACACATCAGGTAAATGTAATCCAAAGGAAAACATTTAATCATATCAATATTAGGTATTTTTTCAATGACAGATGTTCCTGTATGATGATTTTCTTGTAATTTGTTGCGAAAATCTAAATATGTACATAGTTTTAAATTAGATAACTCAGGATGACCAACGTTATAAGATATAGCTGCCCTCAGTATGGCATTTAGTACATGATATATATCCAGAATGTCCCTTTGTATATTTTATGTATGCTTTGGCAGGAACATCACACACAAATCCTTTAACTTTTATTGAATATAAATTATTATTAATTACTATACCATCAGATAACAACTTAATACAATCATTTACAAACATAGTTCAGAAAAAGTTAGCATCTTTTGGTTTCTCGTAGCTGTAATAAGCACAAATATGGCAAGGAATTTGGGGACACCCTATAAATAAAAAATATTATAATGAAATTAATTTCAAACAAAAAAAAACCAGTAACAAGTGTTTAAAACAACCCAGTTTTCTATTATTGTAGGCAGCTAAAAAGTAAACAAATAATTAGGAAAATAACAAGTCCCAATTTTGTCACGCATATATGATCAACTACCAAAACATCGGAGTTCATGAACATCATAAAAATACAGACGAGCTATGCAATTATTATAGAGAAATTGGAATAGCAATTATAAGATAACTTCAACAATCAATAACACAAAATATAGAGAAACAAGGACGAGTTAGGTGACATATCGTGAAAGCAGCAACGTGTGCTGAAATAGCATAACACCCAGCCCAGAGACCCCGTGATAAATACAAGAAAAAACGAGGAAGAGCAGGCAGTACGGGTCTTCCAGCGGTTGTTGATATACGACAACACGTGTTTTGATGGTGCGTTTCAGTGGTTTTCGTGGAGTGCTGGAATCAGAGATAGCCGATGAGAGCTCATCTCCCGTTGACCGATCGTAAAAATCGAAACGCCGATTTTTTGTGGTGAAACGTTAGATCCAGATTTTTCAAACCGTCGGTTTTTAAATCTGAAAACCTTTTTTATTTTGTTTTGGGGAAGACGATACTATTTTTTTTGTGTATAGTTTGTCTCTCCAGTCATATGGGTGCTGCACTGAAACTTGAGCCGTATATCACTTTAATTAGAGAGAATTATACATTGTAAAACGTCTCATTTTATTATAAAGTTTTATTCAGGTATATTAACGAGGGGTACGCCACTTAAACTTGAAATACATAGTTATATCACATTCGAGTTTGTTCCTTTCAGGTAATAGTACACTTGCTTATTATATTTTACTTAGAGATACCGGTATATGCATCTGATATCTAGGAAATGCAAATGAACTTCTACTTATGGAATTAATTGTGATGGCTTTATTTATTAAAATTTGATCGGACATCATTTTTCTGCAGTGTAGACGAAACTGCCATTAGGAGAATCCATATCAAGAGACTCGATAAAGTAACCATTAGCTAGGTCACTGTCTATAGTAAGGAGGCCAAATTTACCTTTAAAAAAAGAAGATCCTCTGTCACTTCTCGCTAACGTAGTGAACTCCGTTATCCGTATCAGACACTAACTGAGAGTTGAATTAAAACACATAAAGAAACTGGAGTAAGGGCAAAACCAAACGATTGTTTAAAATAAAGAATAAACACATAGGTAACGAAATCCTAGCGATTTCCATTTTCCGATAAGAATTGAATTTTATTGCGCTACTATTGAATACCATAGGTGTCGAAAGTGTATCTGCAGTTCTTTGTTTGCTGATTTTTTGTGTGTTATTTATCTGATTGTAATATAGGTATATTTATTTGTTATCTACCTAGTCTATTTTCCTTACTCCCGACAATTCCCCCTAGGTACAGGTAGACTGGACCCGTGGAAGTACGGGGGTCCTGACGACACGGCGAATCTCAAAGCTAGGGCTTGGCATATCGTTTAAGCCCAAGAGGGCCCACGACACCCTTCCGCACGTGTTAGGAAGCTACCCTCTCTCAAGGCTCACTAAAGAGGGAGGATCCTGCTCTCGTGCCTTAGGGCACTCGTGACAGCAATCATTGTAACCAAATTCGAACAATAAGACAGCGTTAGTTATTACCCTAGTGACAGTAATTACACTGAAAATGAAACACACGGTAAAAGTGCCAAAATTGTTACATAGTCATGATAAAGCTCTACTAGTTGAACAGTAGATTTTTTGTTACAAAGACTGCACAAAATGGGATAAAATTGACTACCAGAACATTTAAAGATTGGTAAACCATCGATATTAACTAAAATTTCAATTTATTCACAAACTGTCAATTCGGGTTGAAAATTAACAAGGAGTTCTTTAAAACAAGCTTCAAGGCCAAAATGATAATAATGTCCTGGAGCAATTACTTGTACTTCTGTATGCCTAGAAGTGCTTAAAATAGTTTTAGCGTTAAGTGGTTGATCTGGACTATATGGCTTCAGTGCTTTTAGAAGTTCACCAATAGCATTGTGCTTAATATTATGATTAAGAGCCCACCGCGAAATAATTTCAGAAGTAGTTTCTTTATTATTTTTTTCATCAAAATAAGGAACTTCAATACCTCAACCGAAAGCATCTGAATCTACAGAAATTGTGCTATCTGAATTATTATGAAGTTCAGAACTATGAATCGAATCAAATGAATTATCAGAATCATTAAAAGTTGTTACCAGAGTGTTGTTTGAACTAGATGTACTAGCACTAGCGGCTTTAGAATTCTTACTATATCCTTTGGCTTCAAAGCTAAGCATATCTCTCCTTGCTCTTCTATAAGGCTTTCTAATTTGTTTACTCATCATAACATAAATTCAGGGTACTTACCGTGTAACCGATTAAAGATCAAAAAAAGGAAATATCACAAGTCCGTATACTTCATTTTCAGTGTCTACACTGTCTGTCTACTCGTTCACTCTAAATGCGGGAAGGAAAACCTAAAGGAATGTGGGAAAATAAAAACCCGCCCGAACCATATTTACTCACTTCCATAGACATACTATCTTACTTCACTATTATATTTGTCGCAAAAACAATAAAGAGAGTAGATGGTAGAAATTAGCGGCAACGGAAAACAAAAAAAAGTTTGTTTATATGGCTGTTCTTTTTTATTTTTTATTCTTCTTCTTTATTTCTTATTTTTCTTTTTTCATCAAAACTAATGTCTGGACTTGTTCTTATATGACTCACCATTCACAAACGTTTTGTTTAATAATTTAATATTTCCATTTGGAATCGCAAATTTTAGTTTGCTAGTATAAAATTTTTGTCTTTTCACTTTAAAATCTTAAAAGTGGCAGTGAATTCGTTTACATACCGAAGAAGGCATAAAATGTACGTACATAATATGTATTTCTAACACGTACATAATACGTACAGAAATTTACATCTTTAAGATGTACATTTTAAAGCCATGGACGTCACTCTGCCTAAATGACGTAAAAAATACGTACATAAAACGTAGATGTTTACTGGGTTGTTGAATTAGTTTCAATTACAAAAGTAATCATTTATTCTTGTAATGTCCAGTAAACCCATATTTAACATTATATGTATACTAGCTGACCCGACAGACTTCGTCCTGTTTAAAAGATTTGTAATGTGGCAGTTTTTTTGCCTACGTATTTAAAAAAATTCTCCTGAACAGAACCGTCACCCTGGTGATAGGGCGTTGTGAATAAAAAATAATTAAATAAAACATATATAAGGATTTAAAAGTAAGTAATCGCTTTATTGTTAATCATGTGAATCATAATTATTATTATTATCATTGTAGTGCTTTGTGGTATACGATGTTTTTTGTTTGATTACCTGGCGTATAGATAAACAAATCTGATGGTTTTCCAACACGGGAACAGGCAACATACAATTGACCATGTGAGAAACATGGGTTTTCTAAATTAATACCACAAACACTTAATGATTGCCCCTGGGACTTGTTTATAGTCATAGCAAAAGCAAGCCGCACTGGAAACTGTAGTCGTTTAAACTCAAATGGCACATCAGTCGGAATCATTGGGATGCGCGGTATGAGAACATCTTCTCCTTTATACTTTCCTTTGAGTATAGTTGCTTCTATTACATTGTTTAGTAATTTTTTTATCGCTAACCGTGTACCGTTGCAAAGACGCGGTTGGTTGATATTTCGCAACATTATAACCACCGATCCAACCTTTAATTGGAGATTGTGAGGTGGCAATCCTGGCAAATCCAGCGAGTTTAAAAATTCCGGTGGATAGTTGACTACATCATCTTGATTAGTAGCCGAATCAACTGATTTATATATCCTCAATTCGCCTGTAATTTGTTCTTGAATTTTCAAATTTAATTCATTTACATCTATGTTTTTTGCAGCCAGTATAGCTCGTTCGCTCAACCAATCATGGTTTCTGTAATTTTGAGAAATATCTGGAAACACCTTCTGAATAAGTTCATCTTTTGATCGAGTTAACTGACAAAAACTTTGAGGAAAGTTAATGCAGCCAGTCAACATGTCTATAGGAAATTTGCCATTACCAATGTCAATGAGTTGTTTAGAGAATATGTTTCCAGATTGGTCATTTTGCAACTCGACACGCATATTCTTGCTTAAATGAAGTACTTTGACAAATTGGAGGACTTTAGACATGCATTGAGTTCATCAGATGGCGTTGATCGTGGAATCACTGGCAATGTTTGACGAAAATCTCCTGCTAATAAAATCATTGCACCACCAAATCGATTATTATTGCTCCGTAGATCTTTTAAGGTTCTGTCTAAAGCCTCCAAAGATTTTTTATGTGCCATCGTGCATTCATCCCAAACAATCAATTTACATTGCTGCAAAACCTTTGCCATTGCAGAGTTCTTCGAAACGTTGCAGGTTGGAGTTTCATTGCTTTGCATATTTAATGGCAATTTTAGTGCTGAATGGGCTGTTCGACCACCTTCAAGCAAAGTTGCTGCGATTCCCGACGAAGCGAGTGCAAGTGCAATTTTATTTTGTGAGCGAATTGTTGCTAATATCAATGAAATCAAAAAAGTTTTTCCTGTACCACCAGGTGCATCTAAGAAGTAAATCCCTCCAGTTTCATCATTTGTTACTTTCATAAGAGTTTCAAATACATACTTCTGTTGTTCATTTAACAGTGGAAGATTTGTTTGAATTAATTCTTTCAAAGCGTTCAGATCATACAGTTTTTCTCGATGCAACTCTTGGTTAAAAGTGTCATGCATTGGACGATTGGGCGCGATCAGGCCTAATTGAATTAATAGTTTGTTTGACATTATCAAGCACATGTCCTCAATTGAAATCAATGCTTCATTGTAAATTTCTTCACTGATTTGTATATTTGGATTTCCCATTCTATCACGAACTAAACAAACACTAACTAAGTAAACACTCTGCACAAAACACGATATACGAATTTGTTTCGTGTATCAGTTGACAATTAAACTCCTCCAACTATGTATTCTGTGCTCCAACGCACACACGCACATTGTTTTGATAGATATGATCTTTGACGTTAGGAACACACCTACATTGCTTAGACAACAGTGAGTGCTTGTAATTTAATATGAACTTTATACCATAGCAATGAAGCCCAAATTGACTACGTTTTAGTTACAAATCATTTGTATGGGAAAAAGAAGAGGGCTATTTTTAGGGTTTTTCCAGCAATAATTCTAATTTTTCTCGCCGTAAAAACCATCCTTGAACTTCAACGAACATTTTAAAAAAAGATTTGGCCAAATTGGTCGAGGCGTTGTTGAGTTATGCGCTTACCAACACATTTTGCGATTCATTTTTATATTATAGATGTATGTGTATTGTCTAAATCGTGAGGGATGTTTCTTTTAATCAACCATTCTTGAAGTTTTTCTTTTGTCCACAGTTACTAACGCAATGGTTCTAAACGTCGGCTATGGGGTATTATTGATTTTGGTTGTGACTCTTCACATTTGTCGTTTCGCCACCAAATTAGTGAGATTAACGTAACAATTAAATATATAAATGGAGTCGCTCAAATTCTCATTACATATCACCCAAGAAAAAAATTAGAGCAAAGCGACGTTAAATTGAGCGGTGATCAGTTCTTTTCTGCCTTGGCAATTATTTTGTGTGAGGTAGATGTTTCCACTTTGGTATAGAACAATTCACTCAATCTTAGGATTTTTCGCTAGTGTAGATAGCTGATGTCAGTTAGCTCTCCTTCGCCTTGTTTCCTTGACAACGTCGTTTTGATGGTATAAGCCTTTGGATGATGGGTGTCATTGTTGTTCGGGTGCTTCTTCCAACTACGTAGTAGACCACTTCAGTATACCAAAAGAATACATATGGCCAGGTATGGTATAAGAGTTTATCGCCCGGATAAGGTTCCCTGCGTCTAACTCCAACTTTAAAAGTACTTTTAATCGATCTTTGTACTGTTTCTCGATTATAGTTTTCACTTGTTTATGGTCAAGTAGCCTGGCTTGCTGAAATCCCAGATGCTTATAGGTGAAAATATTAGGAACAATAATGTAATGAAAGTCGCCTACTATGCCATGATTCACAATCATCTGTCTTATGGTATATCGCTCTGAGGTAACTCAAGCGGGTCCATAAGGTCTCCACGCTCCATGAGGTAGCAATCCGAATTGTTGACGGATCAGCATACCAAGCGCATTGTAAAGAAATTTTGAAAAAGTATATGATTCTGTGTCTACCCTGTCAGTACATCTTTGACAAACTTCTAAGAATACATCGGTACCTAAATTATATTTCGCGTCATAGTGATTTCCACGGTTACAGTACTAGACATGGAAATGATCTAGAGTAAATATGTTTTCACGTCTGTCAACGGCTAAACGGAACCGACTTGACTTCATTCTGTTTGATAAATTACACAAACTATACCCCGAGGAAAAAATAAAGGAAATGAGCGGTACGAAATTTTCCAAATTAGTCAGAATTTATCTGATAGAACACTGTTTGGGATACTTGAATACCTGATGGAATATTTTTAGCCTAAGAACATTGATTATTATTTCTATACAGTTAAATGGCCTGTTACTTGTGTTCATATTTTTTCATAGAGTTTTTCATCCTTTTATAATATGACTTAGTGTACTTTCCGATTATTATTCTATTGTACATATTCTGTAACTATTTCTACTTTTTATTGTGTGATTGTCATAATGCTACCATGATACCAGCATACTCCCCTTCGGGGTATTATTATTATTATTATTCTTGTGTTCCACAGAATTATATCTGAATACGACTCTTTCCTTGCTCCGGCATATGCTGCAAGAAGACAAGTAAGTATGATTCTTTGGGTCTTGAGTGTCGTTTAGCACGCGTTTAACAATTCCACAATTATTATTATAATTTTTTTTGTTGATGGATGACGTTAACTATATGGTCATTAGCCTTATATATGCCTCAAGTAATTTACATTTTAGTATTAGTTAAATTAAATTTTGTTATATACATTTATCATTTTCAAATAGGCAATAACTTTTTTTATATTTTTTGTAATTGTTAAACAAAGTTTAATATCATTTGGAAGCATAACCTGTTGTCGTTGGTTAATATATTTTGGACATTCTAATAATATATGATCAATTGTTAAAATTGTATTGCATATTTTGCATCTTGGTGGATTTTGTCCCAGTAACATGTACGAGGATGTAAGATGTTGTTTCCAATTCTCATTCTTGTCAATTTCACTTGTTCCTGTCTCTTTAGTTGCAAATTCGCTGCCCAGGGTTTGACATTAATCTTTAACCTTCTCAGTTTTGGCACATGTTGATTCCATTCTTCTTGCCATGTTGACATAATTTTCAGTTCCATGTAATTTTTGTAGTCTTCTGATTTTATTGGGATACCTTCTGGTTGATTATTTAGTGCTCCTTTTGCGGCAATATCAGCATACTCGTTACCAGCTATACCATTATGACTTGGTATCCACACAAATATAAATTTTTTCCGACAGTCTCCAAGTGGAATATGGTATTATGAATGTGTCTAATTAGGGGGTCGGGATTGAAGTTGTTTCCCAATGCCTTCAGTGAGCTGCGCGAATCGGTACATATTATACTGGTACCATGGTTTGCATTTTCTATGTATTTCCAAGATTTCCAAATGGCAAATAGTCTTGTGGTGAACACTGTAGTAGTTTCTGGTAATGTCCAAGATCTAAGTGTAGAAAGCACATCCAGCACTATCATCACCTTTTGAGCCATCCGTGTAAATAATTTTGATATTTGGATACGAGTCTATAATAGAAATTATTGTTTAATAAGGTCGGTTGGGTGTTGTCCTTTTTGATATTTTATACAGGGCAAAATATATTTAACTTTTCTATCAACTCTTTGAATATAATTCTGACTGGCCTGGTAATTGTTGACCGCATTTCAAATACTTCCTTCTTTTGAACAGTGAGTATTTGATGTACAGGATGTTTATGTAGGGCTAACATTTTCAAAGAGTAATTTGGAAGTAGTAGCTGTCTTCTCTACTGTAGTGGTGGTATAGATGCTTCACAACAAAGTGATAATGTTGGACTTGTTCGAAAGGCACCAAGTGCAACAAGTCATGCTGTTCTTTGAATAGTATCGAGTGGTGTTAGTGAAGAAGGTTTTACTGATGCATATATAATACTTCCATAATCAATACGTGGTAAAATAAAAGATTTGTAGAATTTAAGTAAGATCTGACTATCGCATCTTATACTTGACACTGATTTCAGAATATTCAAATATTTCTTACAGTTATTGGTAAGTTCGTTGATGTGTAATTTGCAATTGAGTTTTCTATCAATAGTTACACCCAAGACTCGTGACGATGATTTTATTTCTATATTGGTATCTTCCAAAAACAGAGTTGGCTCGCGGTGAGAGGATCTCAATCTGTAGAAATACACACAATGCTTTTTAGTTTTTGAGAAGGTGAAGCCTATTTTTTTGCAGCATTATTAATTTTATTTATATTTCTTTGCATAATCTCTTCAATATTTTCAATATCTTTAGATTGATAGTAGGTAACTAAATCATCAGCATATATACTTGTTTCAACATTCTCTTCAACTATATTCACAAGGTCATTAACGGCTATTGCGAATAGAATAACACTTAGAGTGGAACTTTGTGGAATACCATTTTTTTGGACACGTATGTCGGATAGCGTTTATTGCACTCTAACTCTGAAAGTTCTTTCCTCCAAAAACTGTTTTATGAAAATATGTAAATTACACTTGAATCCCCATTGTTCCAGAGATTTGAGAATACCTGATCGCTATGTTTGATCAAATGCTTTTTCTATATAAAAAAAGACTGCAACTAGATGGCATCTTTCTGCGAAGGAGTTTTGAATAGCATTTTCAAGTAAAACAAGCTGATCATTTGTAGGGTGATGTTTGCGAAAGCCCATTTGATGATCACTCAATAAATTTCTCTTTTCTAATTCCCACATGAGTCTTATGGTCACCATTTTTTCTAATAATTTACCTAAGCAACAGGTGAGGAAGATAGGACGATAACTAGTTGCAGACTCAAGATCTTTTTCTGGTTTTGGTATTGGTATAATCGTTGCTTCCTTCCATTGTGTAGGGTAAGTATGCTATTGCCAAATATTGTTGAATATTGTAATTAAATATTTTTTTTGTTTTTCAAGTATGTTCTCAATAAACTGATAAATAATTTGATCGTGTCCTGTAGCTGATGGTTTTGCTGCTTTTATTACATTTTTCAATTCTTCTAATTTAAAAGGAATATTATATTCAAAATATTGATCGGTAGCAAAGTTAGGTAAGGGATGGGTCCGGTTATTTATATTAGTTTCTCCACTTACTTTCTCAAAATACTTCGCAAGTTTATCTTATATATCTTGATGACTAGTTATTTTTGTATCACGAATTGTTAATTGAGGGGAAGCTATATTGAAGGTTCTTCTAATTATGCTACGAATCTTTTGTCATACATTCTTCACCAGGAGTATTGTATTGATATACTCTTGCCAAGATCTCTTTTTGGCTTCTACAATTACATAACGAGCTCTAGCTCTTAACTGTTCGAATTCAATTAACGTTTCTCTTGTTTGTGCTTATAAATAAATTGGAAGCTCTCTTTTTCTTTTCATAGCTTCTGCAATTTCTTGATTTCACCATGGTACTTTTTTGACACATTGGCACCATTTCAGTTTTATGAACAAATTAGATTTTACTGAATAGGCTTAATTACTGGGCATTCATTTGGATACAAACTTAAGTTGGTCACCTCATGTTGACTACCTTTGTTCAAAATTAGCGAGCCAAGTATTTGTAATTCGTCAATTAAAATCATGTATACCAACTCATTTGTCAAAGTCTGTATATTATTCACTTTTTCATAGCAATTTAACATATGGTATTATGCTATGGGGCAGCACCACATCAGTGCACAAAGTATTTGTGCTACAGAAAACTGTAGTTAGAATAATTTACAACGCACCAAGAAACACCAATTGTAAAAAAATATTCAAAAAACTTGAAATATTGTCGCTTCCGTGCTTGTATATTTTCGAAGTGTTAATTCAAACACATGAAAATCGATATGTTCTGACTAAACATGCAGATGTTCATAATTATGATACTAGAAATAGTAAAGACATTGTCATTCTCAAATCTAGACTGAAAACAACAAAAAACAATAAGTTGGATGGTACATTGTACAATACATTTGTAAAATATTTTGAACATATAAATATAAGTGATATGACGAGAGTTCAATTTAAACATTTTGCTAAGTCTTTCCTTATAAATTATTGTTTTTATACAGTTGATGAGATTTTGGAGGAATTGAATACTTGGGCTTAATGCTTATATGTTTGTTTGTTTTTTTTTTTAATTTAATTTTTACTTTCTATTATTTTTAACTTATTTTATATTTTAAAATTGTCATATTTTCATCAATATTTTCACTTTATGAAATGTATGTCTGTATTTATGTAAAATTTTTACTTTCTATTATTTTTATTATATTTTAAATTTGTCATATACAACACTATACAATCTTTAATATTTTTAGTTGGTAAAATGTATTCATATGTACTACTTTCACTGACTTCTAATGTACTATGTATGTGAATGGGGTCAATAAACCATCTATCTATCTATTGCTTTCATATATTTAATTAAATTTTGAATTTTGTAAGTGTTCGCGAAATTGTCTGTGAGATGTTCAGATATGTTAAAAATCTGCCGCATATTATCATACCCTGGACACACACATAGGATATGTGATACTGTGATTAATTCGCCGCAATGGGAACAAATCGGAGGGTCTTGTCCCTCTAGAAGGAACGCATGCGTTAATGCTGTATGTCCAAATCTCAATCTGTGGATCTTCACTCTGTCAGTCCTGGGTAATGCTCCTGGAGGTCTCCAAGGCCCACCAAATGGTTTAATTGACTTTAGGTTGTTGTTCCCTTGATCCCATTCCTGTTGCCATGTTCCTTTCAATAGAAATTTATATTCCCCTTTGATGTCATCTGCCCTCAAAACGTTAACTTCGACGGTCCTTTTCTCAGCAGCGTCATGAGCTGCTGTATCTGCGTTTTCGTTGCCTCTTATTCCGACATGGCTTGGTACCCAAAAGAATATAACATTTTTGCCGATATTATGGAGGTGATGTATAGAAAATAATATCATTTTAATTAGTGGATCATCCGAAAAAGGATTCGAAATCGATTCAAGGACGCCGAGAGAGTCACTGACGATTATGTTTTCTTGATTTATTGTTGCTATACCACAAAACTGGAGTGCCTGCCAAATAGCATAAAGTTCAGCTGTAAATATGGATGCGTAAGGGGACCAAGAGTATCTTTGATCGCCGATGGATAGAGCACTACCGGTGCCGGTCGATGTTCTTGATCCGTCTGTATATAAAATTGTTGATGTGGAAATTCGTGTAAAATGTCTAAAAAGTGCTGACGATAGACTAATGGGGCAGTGCAATGTTCAGGAAAGGCAGTCAGATCTAAACGGATAGAAGTTTTTCGCAGCTGCCATGGAGGAACTTCGAAATCATTTACGGAAAAAATGGACAAGTCATGCCATTCCAGTGGTGGTAGAGTTTCACGTGCTCTAATTCCTGCTGGCCTTGTAATAGTAGGTCTATCAGCATATCCGTCGTGTTCTTCTAACAGAATCGGAAGGTTTCGATGGTTGGGTGGTGCTCGTATTCTGGAGATGTAACTTGCTAGTAGTTTTTGGCGGTGTAATCGTAAAGGTGAAAGCCCTGTCTCACTATACATACTCACAATAGGTGTTGTACGAAATGCGCCTATTGAGTACCCCATACCAGCATGATGTATGGGATCTAGTAAACTCAGCGTTGATTTCCGTGCCGATGAATAAACTATGGACCCATAGTCTATCTTAGCGAGTACAAGAGATCGGTAAACATCTGATAACATATCTGCATCAGCTCTCCAGCTGGTGCTGGCAAGACATTTTATTATATTCATTGTCTGTTCACACCGCACTACCAAATTCTCTACTTGTTTGCGCCAAGCTAGCTTTGAATAAAAAATGAGTCCGAGGAATTTAATAGATTCTTTGCATTCAATTAATGAGTTATTAATGTATAACATAGGATCATAGTGAGGCCTGCGAAGTCTGTGGAGGTGAACGCAACTCGTTTTTTCTCTGGAGAACTTATATCCCACTCCCCTAGCATTTCGTACAATCTGGTCTATCTATCGTTGTAGCATACGGGTAGCGGATACAACGGTAGGTGCAGAAGCAACTATCGTCAAATCATCCACATATAAACAAATTCCGACTGTCGGGTCGACCAAGGTAGCCATGTTGTTGACTGCGATTACAAGGAGTGTTACACTCAAAGTAGAACCTTGCAGAATTCCATTTTCCAGAAGTCTGATCGAGGACAGCGTGTCGCCCACCCTCACTCTGAAAGTTATTTCAGATAGGAAGGAAGATATGAACAGAGGTAAGTTACCCCGGAATCCCCAGTCAAAAAGTTTTCTCATAATTCCGTATCTCCATGTCATGTTGTAAGCCTTTTCGAGGTCAAAAAACACAGCGACAGTGTGTTCGCGTTTCTGAAAGATTCTTGTATGGTATGTTCGAGATATACGAGTTGATCTGTAGTTGAGCGATGCTTTCGGAATCCTGCCTGGTGTTCATCTAAAAGTCCCTGTGATTCGAGCCACCAGACTAGTCTATTGCTCACCATTTTTTCCAGAATCTTTCCCATGCTGCATGTGAGACTAATGGGCCTATAATTAGAGGGAACTAAAGAATCCTTTCCTTTTTCCAAAATGACGACGATTATAGCCTCTTTCCACCAGGGTGGGTAGCATATTGAATTGGGTCCTCGGGATGACTGCTTAGAACAAGAAAGAGCATATTCAAATTCGACTAAAGTGAAGGAGGAGTTATAATAGAGTTGTTCAAGTGAAGAAAAGTCAAGAGGCAGTTCTTGTTAGTTTTTGAACTGTAAAAATTCTTCTTCGTAATTTTGGTTGCTACTTGCAGCACAGTAATGGGTTGCCATGTACTCTGAGATTATTTGTGGGCAATCGGATATCTCGCCAGTTTCGGTCCGCAGATATTTGATCGGTAGTGAAAAATTCATTCCAGAAACCGCCTTGACTTTACGCCATACCTCTGATATAGTTGTACTTGGAGATATCGATGACACAGATGTTCGCTTACTCTGTACAACAATGCGGCGAGCTGTTGCTCTTGCTTTTTGAATATAATCAAATTTTCAAGTGATGGGAATCTCTTGAATCTATTGAAGGCCTTTTTCTTTGCTTGTATGGCATCCTTCACTAAGGGTTTCCACCAAGGAACCGTACGTCTATCGGGTAGCTGTGTTCTAGTTGGAATTGCCATTTCAACTGCTCTTTTGATATTACGAGTGAGCTTGTCTACCTCTAGAAAAACATTATCAGATTCCCCGGGAAGCTCAAGATGTTGTTCGAATGTGTGCCAGTCTGCTTTATCTACAAGCCACTTAGGCGGTAAATTTAGTCGACTTCTTGAAATGTCCGGTGATATTACAATAGGGAAGTGATCGCTACTATGTAGATCATGCAGCACTCTCCAGGACAAATGAGGGACAATTCTTGGTGATGCAAACGATAGGTCAATAGCACTGAAGTCTCTGGATCTTGCGTTGAAATAAGTAATCGTGCCAGAATTCAATAGAGCTAAATCGTCTCTATATAGCAACTGTTCAATATTTAGTCCACGAGCGTCTCGTCGGAGAGAACCCCAGAGGGGGTTGTGGGAATTCATGTCTCCTACTAGTATAAACGGGATGGGCAATTGCGATATGAGGTTTTCCAAGTCTTCTTTTCGCCAGTCAGCATTAGGTAGATATAAGACAGCATATAGTCATTGCAACGGGGACCAGCATTTGAATAGCAACCGCTTGTATGGCGGTATTCAAATACAGTGAGGCGTGACGTATGTCATTCCTAATTAGCGCAGCCACGCCATTCTTTGCTCGAAAAGCGGGATTCGTGTCCTTCCTATATGTTTTGTACCCCCGGATGGAGTACGGTTGATTAGGTTTAAAATGTGTCTCCTGTAGACATAGGCAAATTGGCTCTATTTCAACTATGAGTAACTTGAGATCACAATAATGGAGAATACAACCATTGCAATTCCATTGAATTATCGAGTTCATAAGAGTTGGTTCAGACATAGAGTTGATGATTTAAAAATATATAAATAAAATAAATGAAAAATAAAAATCGATAGAAATTCTAAAATGGTGGTAAACTTATGAATATGTGACGCATACAAATTAATAGTTGTATAAACAGTAAGTAAGCAAATAAATAAAATAACCGAATATTTCCGTATCAGTAAAGATCTGTATCCCTTATTTTATCATCATTTTGGCCTTCGCTTGAATTAAAAGATTTTCTCGGTCGACCTTTTTGCCAACCTTTTTTCCGTTTTCGAGTTCCACTTGTCTCTGAATTACCTTCGGATTCAGTTGTTCCCTCAGCATCAACATCGGTTCTCTTTTTATTAATTAAAGGGGGAGCCGGTGTACGAAAAGGGGTTGCAGACGCAGGAAGATGTGTCGTATCATCTGATGTCTTTGATTTTCTCATGACATCCGTTATAGCTTGCAGTAATACAGGTGTTAATTGTTAGACCAATATGTCGATATAAATTTTCTGTTGTTTGGCTGCTGCTTGTGCAAATGATATACAAACAGTCGGCGTGTCAATAACAACTTTTTTTTCCGCTTCGCGGTAAGAAATTTTTTCTGTTACCCTTACTTGCTGGATAGCAGACTCTTTTTTGAAAATTGGGCACTGATTGGATTACCATTACAATTTACACACTCTATTGGTTCTTCCCATGCTCTGCCTTCGTGTGGGAATTTACGACACACGCAGACTTTGTTTTGTTGGCAATTCAGCGATGTATGTCCAAACATTTGGCATCTAAAGCATCACATAGGTGAGGGGACATATATTCTGATATTCAGAGAATGAAAAGCAATTTTAATTGTCTTTGGGAGTATTAGATTGTCGAAAGTTGATACGTGGTTAGGTGTTTCTAGTAGTTGACCATCCTTTTTTGTTTTCATTCTATAAATAGCACATACCCCTTGTTGTTTTAATTCCTCCAATATTTCTTTAATAGTACAGTTCAAAAGATCAGGGCAATACACAACACCTTTAGAGTAATTGGGGGTTTTATGGTGGATTACTTCTACCTCGATGTCACCTAATTTTTTAATCTGAAGTATCCTGTTACTTTGCGCAGCAGAAATCGTTTCTAGCAGAAGCCCTTCCTTGGTCTTCTTCATCATCTCCAATGACCCACAAATACCAAATAAAGTTTCTGAATTAAAAAAGGGTTGACTTTGAAAAATCACCCTCTTTTCTTTTTATGACCAAAAACCGGGGATATACCACCTTTTCCTGGTTCATGTTGTTGCCGCCAATGGAGGAGGACGACATCTCCTTTGTTTTTGGAGAACTAGTTTTACTCATTTCAAGTCTCACGGGTAGGGAAGAATTGAAGGTCCGCTTTGCTCCCATACCAAAGTAAGGCTAGATACAAGTAAGTGTCGCCTGGTACTCACAAGGAATCGTCCACAACCAACTCCGTATGGCCATGCAGCCCTCGGCACGATTCCTTCCACCTTGGCTTACGTAGAGCAGATTAGATTCCGGATTTTTTATCGCTGGTTTACTCCATCGGGACTCTTCTGTCTGGGTTACCATACCATAGCCGAGGGTTCCAGTTTTTCGGCGCCGGAAACTCGCCGCTCGTTCCCCATGTCTGGTCAGGACTTGCCAGTGTGTTCGGATGTAACTTGGGCATGTTGGATCTTCTACTGGCATTTGTTGGTGCTATCACATCGGCATAGATAGCCCCACCAGTGCCCCACTGACCATTTCTGAGCTGTTTTTTAGTTTCACTCCTCCCTTCCCGTCCTTGCGGCTCGAGGAGGGAGGAAGTTACTCAGCCACTCCACCAACGACAAGGTCTTACAGCTCCTAGGAGGGATTATCATTATTATTATTATTATTATTATTATTATTATTATTATTATTATTATTATTATTATTATTATTATTATTAATATTATTAATATTATTATTATTATTATTATTATTATTATTATTATTATTATTATTATTATTATTATCTTCTCTCTTCTCACTTGATCAAGTGGTATTTCTTTTCTGGGATGACAGGTTGTACCAGGTCGTCTCAGAGTCTATTGCTTGAATTGAGGAAAGATCGCACAATATTACATGTTTTCAGGATGACAGACTTTTGTATGTTTGTATGGGTATTTGGGTGAAGACTTAGTTGTTCAAGGTGTTCAAGTTAAAGGCGTGTGGGGTGATGCCTGTGGTTGAAATGATGAACGGTATGGTTTCTACTCTTGTCTGTTTCCAAAGTGTCTTAATTTCTATGGCTAATTCAGTATACTTTGCTATTTTTTCTCTGTATTTTACTTCGATGTTGGGGTCGTTAGGAATTGATATGTCTATGAGATAGGTGATTTGCTCTTTTTTATTTTGGAAAACGATGTCCGGCCTGTTGCATTTTATTGTTTTGTCAGTACGGATTTCTACATCCCAATATAGTTTGTATTCGTTGGTGTCTATAATTGTGGTTGGGGTGTATTTGTAGTAGGGTGTTTCCTCTGTTATGAGTCCATATGTCGTTGCAAGGGCTTGGTGAATAATTTTTCCTGCCATGTTGTGTCTTTCGGTATATTCTATGCCTGCTAAGACTTTGCATCCACTGGTTATATGGTCTATGGTTTCGTTAAATTGGTGACATTTTCTGCATTTATCGGTCTGTATGTTTGGGTCTCTTATTATATATTTCTGATAATTACGTGTAGATATGACCTGATCTTGTATTGCTATGGGAAAGCCTTCTGTTTCAGGGAAAAGTCTTCCTTCTGTAAACCATTCATAAGAGAGTTTTTTTGATATGTGATCATGTTCTATATTGTATCTATGTTTTCCATGCAGTTGTTTTGTTTTCCATGAAATAAGTTACTCTGCAATATTTTGTGATGGAGTGTAAGTATCCAATGGGAGATTGGATGTTGATAGATCAAGTGGTGTATAATTATTGTCAGCTTTGCAAACTGCTTGGTGAAGGGATGTTTGTTTATTTAGAAATAATTTCCGGAGCTGTTGTATCTGTCTTGTATGTTATTCTTGAATATCTTCTATACCTCTTCCTCCATACTTTCTGCTAATTGTTATTCTTTCTTTACATGGGTTGGGATGGTGTTTTCTGTGTCTGGTGAGCTCTGATCTAGTAAGGGTATTGATGCTTTCCGGATCTGTTTGGGTCAATTTGATTATGCCAAACGAGTATGTTAATATTGGGATTGCATATGTGTTTATGGCTTTGAAAAGATTACGGGAGTTGAGTGGTGTTTTCAATATTGCCAGTAATCTTTGTTTGAAACGTTTTTTTAATTCTATTTTTATATCGGCATGGTTTATCTTAGTATTTTGTTGGAATCCAAGGTATTTGTATGTTTCGTTTTCTGGCATGTTGTCTAGGATTTCGTTGTTTAGGGTTTCTTTGTGTTCGCTTTCTTTCCATTTTCCTCTTTCGATATGTAGTGTTTTGCATTTACTTATACCAAATTCCATTTGTGTATCTGTTGTAAATGTTTCTATGATCTTAAGCAGTCCTTTAAGATGTGTTGTTGTTGGTGCGTATATTTTCATATCATCTATGTAGAGTAGGTGGTTGATTTTATGTTGTACCATTTTTCGATATTTTATGTTAAAGCCATATTGGGAGTTATTTAGAGCGTTTGAGAGTGGGTTTACGCACATACAGAACCACAAAGCACTTAGTGCGTCACCTTGGAAAATTCCTCGTCGAATGTATAGTTCATCTGTATGTATGGTTTCTAATTCTGAAGTTATGGTAATTTTCGTTCTCCAGTTGTTCATTATTTCCGTTAGGAATTGTTTGATTTTTGTGTCTATTTTATAGATGTCTAAGATTTTTGTTAACCAGCTATGGGGTATGGAGTCGAAAGCCTTTTTATAATCTATGTAGCACATGTGTAGATTCCTGCATTCCTTTTTGGTTTGTTGTAGAATTATCGAATCTATTATTAATTGTTCTTTACATCCTTGACTGAATTTTGTGCAACCTTTTTGTTCTTCCGTGAGTATGTTATGTTTTCTTAGATGTTTTTCTATTTTTTTACATATGGTAGCTGTTATTATTTTGTATAGTGTAGGTAGGCATGTTATTGGTCTATAGTTGGATGGATTCTTTGTGTTTGTGTTTTTCGGTTTCACATAGGTATTGCCTTGTGTCAGGAAATTTGGAAATGTGCTTGGGTCCAGTATACTTTTGTTTATATGTCTGGCGAGTGCTTCGTGTGTGGATGTAAGCTGCTTATACCAAAAATTTTGTATTTTATCTGTTCCTGGGAATTTCCAGTTGTGGGTGTGTTTGATGGTCTCTGAGAGTTCTTCCTGGGTAATATGATGATCTATTTGTATTTGTATGTGATTGTGTCGTTCTGTTCCTGTTTTGATCCAGTTACAATTGTCGACGTGTTGTAGGGGTGTAGACCATATATTTAACCAAAAATGTGTTAATTCTTGCTTAGAAGGTATTTCAGATATTGGGTTATTTTCTAGTGTTGTTAAGGTTTTATAGAATTGTTTTTCATTTCTGTTGAAGGCTAGGTTGGTATATTTCCTTTCATTGGATTCTTTGTATCTTCGTAGTCTGCCGGCGTAGACGGTGAGTTTTTGTTTCAGTGTGTCTAGGATTTCTAGCTCTGCCTGTGTCGGATAATTTTTCATTATTTTCGTTATAGAATTTATTGTTTTTTTAGATTTGTTCCCATTTTTGTGTTGGGTCATGTGTCCTATATCCGTTCGTAGGTTATTTATCTTATTTTCTATTCTGATTTGCCACTTTGGTTTATATTTTCTTCTTATTTTGCCTACTTGCTCCGGGATTTTTTGGCCATTATGTCTAATTATTGTAACTGCTGCTGTGTATATGATTGTGTGAATATTTTCCAATGTGCTGTTGTGTGTTATATACTTAGAGAGTAGAATGTTTGTTTTTTCAATAATTTGGGAGGTATTGGGCTTAAATATCAGTTTTGGGATGGGACTTCTTAAGTTTGGTTTTGTTCCTTGCCAATATGATAGATTCGTTTCCATTTCCTCCTCTAGTCGTGAGTCTTCGTCCTTTATTGGGTGTATAGGTGATATAGATGGTCTTGCTTTTTGTCGTTGGTTTTGTTGTGTGCTCGGGTATGGGTTGTGAAAGCATTTGTGTGTTTTCGCTATCTGTTGTTTCTCCTCCCACAGTTTGATTATCTATGTCTTCATTGTTATCGCTGAGCTCACGGGCGACTTCTTTCTTCATTAGTTCTAGTTCTATAGCAGTAAGTCTATTGTTTTTCAAGATTACCCTTTTCTGATCTATCAGGCGTTGTTCTGTTACGGTGTTGGATAGTTCAGGGTATGCTTCCAGGAAAAGTGTGTGTAATTTGAGTCTGTATCCTGTCTGAATGGTTTCCAATTTTGTTGCTTTGTAGTAACAACGCATGACAGTTTGATTCATTTGGTCATTCCATGACATCCGTTGTCGTTTAATGCCAGCTTTTGTGATTGCTGGGAGTCCAGGCAAAACACGTTGGGCTGGTGTATCATATATTTTTTGGTTTGACTGATTGATGGGGATATTGTGGTTTGTATTGTATTCTGGTGTAATGAGTTCGAAATGTCCTGCTGATGGGTTGCCTATTAGTAGCAGATGTATTGTTGTAGCATGTTCTGATTTGTTTATAATTGTTGGTTTGTTACTAATCATTATATTTTTTGTTTTCGTTGTTCTGTTTTTAGAATATACATGGAAATTTAACTTCAATATTTCTGATAATGCTAAAATCTCTAAACTTGTTCCATATGTTGTTATTTTCATCATATGGGAATAGTAATTGTCTATATTACTGAGTTCGTGGTTTTCGATCAGGGCAAATGATTTAAGTTCCTCCCAATGTTGTTTAAGATATTTCATAGATTTTTCACTAAATTCTTTGTGTCTGTTTTGATGTCCGTATAGATATTGACTTACTGCTCTAAAGAGGCAGCTCCCATCTCCTATAATATCTGATCTAGAGAAAATTTTTGTTTTTTGATGCTGATTGATTGATTGATTAGGAGTAACTATGTCGTCGTTGGTTTGGTCGAGCAATAGATTCCTGCGCCGTTCTCGACCGTCACGGCGCTCGTCCGAGGCTTGTCCTTGTCTTTCAGGAACCGTATTTACTCACTTATTAGGGAGTTGGCCTAATACGTGGTTTCTCCCTCTCGCACCAGCCTCAGTCTTCAGTTCTCGCCATCCGGGTTGGTTACCGGATCTTGAGGTCATCAAGCTGAGTTAACCAGGGTCTGCCGAACGTGGAGGTGCGAGTAGGAATTGATGAGAGAGGCTATTTGAGACGCATCATTATACTTTAGACCCCTTATTATTATTATTATTATTATTATTATTATTATTATTATTATTATTATTATTATTATTATTATTATTATTATTATTATTATTATTATTATTATTATTATTATTATTATTATTATTATTATTATTATTATTATTATTATTATTATTATTATTATTATTATTTTAACTAGTTCTCTTCTTAAGGCATTTTACATAAACTCAGGCCTTATGGTCTGAGTGTGGTTTATTCAAATATACAGATATAAATCTATCAAAGCATGTTTGACCTTCCACTTTTTAGCGTTATTTTCCCAGTACTTTCCTTACAATGGTGCAAGTGCCAAGAATAGCTGTTTTCTGCATCTTTCCAATTGCAGATGTACTGATTTTAAGAGTATCCACAGCCTTACCAAGCTGCCGTGGTACAATGCCTGTTGTGGATAGGACCATGGGTAGGATAGTAACTTGGTCTACTTTCTACTGCTCTTTGATATACTGAGCGAGGTCATCATATTTTCGAAGCTTTAGGTTGATTGTGTTTTCCATGTTGTTATCATTCACAAGTGTCATCTATCACGGTTGGATCTTTAATGATATATTTGAGATAGTTCCTAGTTGGTACAACCTGATCCTGTATAGCGATCATGAACCCTTCAGTTTCAGGGCAAAGGTATCCTGTTCGTAAGTAGTGATTCGACCACTTTTTATCTGTGCCCTCTGCGGCTAGGATAGTAGGATGTCTTATTATTATTATTATTATTATTATTATTATTATTATTATTATTATTATTATTATTATTATCATTCTCATTCTCCTTCTCTCCACGTTTACACAGATTAGAAGTATGAGGGCTCACGCAAAACGCATACCTTGTTGACTTATATGATAATTTTCCTTACTATTCTACACGTTTCTGATATAGTTGATTTTTTGCATTTCTAGTATTGTATCGTAAGTTGTGGTAAGTTGTGTTTTTTGAACTCATTAAGTAACTCTGGTGGTATGAGGCTCGTTACTGAAATGACAACTGGGGTTATCTGAACTTTCTCCATCTTCCACATTGCCTTTATTTCTTCAGCTAGTTCGGTGATTTCCCAATTTTTTTCTGTATATATTTACTGTATGTTGTGGTCCAGGGGATGAGCCACGTCTATTAGTGTTGTGATTTTATTTATTTTATCTATAATTATGATATCTGGTCTATTATTTGTTATTGTTTTATCTGTTACCATTGTTCGTTCTCAGTAAACTTTGAAATTTTGGTTTTCATTCACTGGATCAGGTTTGTACTTATATTAGGGATCATCTATTGTTTTTATGTGGTATTTTTGAAGTAGATGTTTGTGTAAGATTTTTGCTGTAAGATTGTGTCTACTTAAATACTTTGTTAGAGCTAGACCGGAGCATCCTGATGTTATGTGTTGAATTGTTTCTGACGTTGTTTTTCATATTCTACATTTGTCATCCTCTATGTTCATGTTGATTATACACTTTTGATTATTCTTTGTAGCTATTACCTGATCCTGTATAGCACACATGAATTCTTCTGTTTCTTTATATAGTTGTCCTATTTCAAGCCATTCAGTCGATAGTTGGTGTTGCCTACTGAGATCATGTTTATATCTGCTGTGTAGTTTTTTACCTTCTCATGCCTGTGTTAGATTTTTCATGAATGTTTTTTTGTCTGCATATTGTAATTGGGTATGCATACTCAGTGGTGTGTATTTTTTGTCTGCTTGTTTGATAGCAACGTGCAGTTGTGAGTGTGCTTCCTTGTTAGTGAAGTAGGTTTGTAGACAATGTACTTGAATATTTTCTGTGGCTTCTATATTCACCAAACCTCGACCTCCTTTTCCTCTTGGTAGGTATAATCTCTCGATGGATGAGTTTGAATGTAATGATCTATTATTTGTGATATTTCCCTTGTTATCATATCTAGTGCCTGTACTTCTGTTTTAGTCCACTGTATGACTCCGAAGAAATAGGTCAATATAGGTACTGCCCAGGTGGTTGTTGCCTTGATTTTGTTCTTTGCGTTCAGTTGTGTGTGCATGATTTCCGTTAGCTTATCTTTGTACTTTTTCTCTATGAGTTCTTTCATTTCCTTGGTGTTGTGTGTTAGTGTTTCCTTTACTCCCAGGTATTTGTATGTTATTTATGGGTAGGTCTATGTTGTTTCTTTCAGTTATTTTTCTTTTTTCACTATAAGTGACGCACATTTATCAAGTCCGAAATTCATGTTTATGTCTTTAGAGAAAGTGGAAGTGGTTTCTAATAATGATGATAGTTTGTATTCATCTGGGGCATACAGCTTTATGTCATCGACGTAGAATATATGTGATAAGTTGTAGTCTTTGGTGACCTTGTATCTGCTGTTGGTTGCTTTCAGTAGGCTGCTTAGTGGTTTCAGTGCTAGGATGAACCACTTCGAGCTCCATGTGTCTCCTTGGAAAATTCCTCTCTTGATCTGTATGTTGTTTGTTTTCACGTATTTGTTAGGTAGGTTAAGTATTAATTTTGTTTCCCAGTTCTTCATTGTATGTTCAAGGAATGTTATCACAGTTGGATCGATTTTGTAGATTTGTAGAATGTGCAGGAGCCATAAATGAGGGATTGAATCGTATGCTTTCTGTTAGTCTATCCATGCGACTGCGATATTTCTATAATTGGTTTCTGCTTGTTTTGTTATTACTCTGTCTAATATAAGTTGTTCCATACAAACGCTTGCTCCTTTTGTGCAGCCCTTCTGTTCTTCATGCTCTATGGTTTTTTCTGTCATGTATTTTGTTACCGTTTCGGCGATTGTTTTTGTTATAATTTTGTACAAACTGTTCAGACAAGTGATTGGTATATATTTTTTGGGATCGTATGTTTTTTCGTTTTTTGGTTTAAGATATGTTATGCCGTGGGTTAGTGAGGGGGGTATTTCTGCTGTATGGGTTATTACATGTTGTATAATTTGTAGCATTCTCTCGTGTAATGTTGTTAAATGTTTCCAGAAATAGTTGTTAATTTTATCTGGCGCTGGAGCCTTCCAGTTCGGCAGTTTCTTAAGGATAACACTCAGTTCTTCCTTGGTTATTTCGTATGGTTCCATGTGTTCTGCTGTTTTTGTTCTTCCCCTTTCTTCTTCTGTCCATTCATTTCTTTTATGTGGCACTGGGTTTGACCATCATTTTTTCCAATATTCTTCTACATCTTCTTTTTTGGGTGGTGTTTTGTTTTCTGTCACTATATTTTGTTGGTCTATTTTTTAGTAGAATAATTTTTCGTGCTTTGTAAAATTTCTGTTATCTTCTTTTCGCTTAAGTGACGTATTGTATCTTTTTACCCTTTTACTAGCTGCCATTAGTTTTTGTTTCAATAAGTCTATTGGTTGTGTTATTTCTGACGTTATTATGCCTGGTCTTCTTTTTTATACAGTTTGTTGTGTTATTGTTTTGGTGTTACTAGTGAGTTGTTCATTTGTGTTAGGTCACTACGTGGTTTCTAGAGTTGAGCTTCTTTTGGTTCTCTTGGTGTTTGGTTTGTGTTTAGTAATACCCAGACTGTCTGCGATTGATATCTCTGTCACATGTTTTTTCTCTAAGGTCTTTTATATTCTCAATATTGTTGACAGAATTTTTCAAGTAGCTGTTGTATGTTTGCACTACAGTTTTTGTTTTCCAGTTATATTTTAGCTTGGGTAGATTTTCTCTTAGGTTGGGATAACTTCCCTCAAACAGCAGTTTATTTTTGTTGAATATTTGTTCTATATTAGCTTGAATTTCCTTGTTATCTATTTCTGTATTTCCTTCTGTTACTTGAGGATCCGTTTGTGAATGTGATTGCTTTATATGATCATCTGTTTTCTCTTCGATTGTTCCTTGAAATAAGATGCATATTTCTTATATGATTTGAAAATACGTAAGTACAAGCATTATTATATCATAGAATAGGCCTTTTTAAAATAATATTTAGAATTGGTCTAGTGAATGAAATATATAAAGTCTTTTTTCTTTTTCATAGATCGATCATAAAGACGCAAGAATTCTTATATAAAGATGAAAATAGTCACTGAATTTATACTCAAGAGTTATTATTCTTATTATTGGCCAATAATATCTAAAGAAGCACTGACCTGATGCCTGGATTCTGGAGATATATCCGGTCTGGATACAGGACTAAGCCTTCCGAAGTTCTAGCTGCTCGATTTATTGAGAAAATTGGATATTCTCACGGGAAAACTGGTTATAAATACATGTAAGTGTTCTAGGTTTTATCTTTGTTAAGAATTTGTGGCTTTTATTATGAAAATTTGTAATTTAACTTGAAATTTCGGGAAAAGTTTCTTATCACCTCCTTACCATTTCGACGCCAAGAACCAACTACCAACGCTTCCCTTTGATCGTCAATTTTTTATTCAACAACCAATATTTTGTTTCTAAGCTCACTAATTATCAATAAGTTTTTTGTGAAATTTTAGTTGTTACAAATTTGTCATGTCACTGTCCACCAATCACATTGTTTCTGGAGATGTCGAACTATTTTCACACTTGCTACACTTTAGGAAGTTTTTTGAAAACATTTATAAATGTAAATTCCACCCGAAAAGTATCTGTTTTCTTTTACTGTTCAACTAATTTCAATAGAACAAATCTTTTACTGATAGTGAAATTCCTTTTATATGTCGACATGGCAATGTCTAATTTTGTTTTGACATATATATAATATATATATATATATATATATATATATATATATATGATAATTTGAAAATAATATTTATATTTATGAACATAAATTCTTTAATGATATTTTTTGCTCTGATTATTTATACTATTTAAGTTCTCTAGTAGCAAATATTCCTTTGAATCCATCATCATTTAATATTCATTAATTTCATAAAATTTTATATACATTATGACATATAAATTATCTTTATGTCTTGATATTTTTCTATTATAAATTTATCTATTTCTTATTACTAAATATGAAATTGATTTATATTATTACTGTTTCAACTAACTACTTATTAAATTAGATAACTAAACTTGTTTAATTTCAGGTGAAACAGCTGATTTCCTCATGACAACTAAACATCCATATTTGGGCAGATTTCATGTTCTCCATTATATTTGTTAAGCATTTTCTAACGTTAGACAATTATTAAGGTAATTTCTTTATTTTTATTGTTGTTCTTTTAATCATCATAAACAAATGATTTAATATATTCTGATTTTAAATGCATTTTCACTTATGATTGTGTTTCTTCTTGATGTGTTTTTAACTACATAGTTTCAATTAATTTCAAATCATAAGCAAAATATTTTCAAACAGCTGATACTCTTTCGTACATAAGATATATGGTTCAATATATATATATATATATATATATATATATATATATATATATATTATAATTGTTTATTTTTTTATAGTATTTATTATATTCAATTTTATATTTACCTTAGCAAGCTCATAGTTCCTGTCGGAGGCATGAAAACTCTATCTCTCTTTGAGTTCAGGAAATATACTGTATTCTTTTTTTAATTTGATAGAATTACAATATTTTATAATAATAATTCAATAATAATATTTAATAAAGGATTCAAAATAATGTTTATGTTTATTATAACTGAATGAATTAAAAAAATTTGGTGCGCCTACGGAATAGATAGAGAACCTTCATATAACAGAGGACTCTTACTATTATTGTATTCAGCCACTGGACATTTCATTTCAACCACATACCCTTGAGATAAGGGATTGATTTCTGTATTCTAATTCTAAAATATTGAAATATCATAAGAACAAAATGATTTAAAACGTTATAACCAGATGATTTAATGATAGTAAATGGAATGAAATTACACAACGATGTACAAATATGAATCACAGGAAGTTCAAATTATACTTAACTAATTATATCTATAAGAAAGTAGAAGAAATAATATTTTGAATGAAAGGTAAGTGTCTATAATCTTGTCTTTGAGTATCGTACGATCATTTCAACTAGCATTTCTAAATTTGGACATATTCCATTTTTACATCGGATGAAGTATTCATAAGCGTCTTTGGAAATACTCAATATCTGGGTGGTGAATCCACCAACTTAAGTCTGTTCTGGAAGGTAATTCAATATTCAATTGTTGACACTATGCTCGAAGGTAGACAGCCCGTTATACATCTTATGGTTGAACAACTTGTATACGTTGGCCACGTTTATAGTATCATTGTATATATCCTTGTATCGTACGGCTTGGATGTGTTTACAAAAGGAGATAGTCATATATGCAAATGTCTTGGCTAATAATAGTATTTTTGAGGAGCCGTATGTCTTTGTGTTCGAGGAACCTTTCTTTTAAAATGTGTAGTTTTTTTGATGGTAGAAAAATTGCTGGAATGTGGTTTTTACTGGTTTTGAGTTTGTGGAGCGATTTGGTCACCATGCCGGTGACATTTCATTTGTGGATTTGGTTCATTGCGAATCGTGAGGCCCCATCTCAGTGTAGTGCGCTTGGGACTTCTCCATTCGAAGATTGCTGTTCTTTACCCATTTTGGGGATTTTGAGAAGCGCTCATGCGGTTTTTCCGGTAACTGATTCTTGCATTTGGCCTGCTGTGGATGCAGGATTGGATTTCGTGACTGGTACCACTTGCTTATATAGGGATCAATCACCCCGAGAGACTGGTAGCCCTATTTTGAGGTTTTATTCAGGTATGTCGTTACATTTATCAGTTTCATGAGGTATATTTTTACATTTTGCTATTCTTTATAGACCCTACTTTGAGAATTTATACTGATTTATACTTTCCGAGACGTTTCTTTATGCACATACGATTGAGGAAGTTAAAAAGAAACCCTCTGGATTGAAAGAGGTAAGATGCTTTTGACTAAACCTTTCTGGTTTAATTTTTGCCGTTGTATGAGTATAGTTTGTGCATAATACTAAATTAATTCATTTAATTTAGGTTTTATTTTTGTGTGGCTGGTTCAAGATAAGTGGGAGGTTCCCTCAGTATATATTCTAAGAGCACCCTGTGGGCAGAGTGATTAACTGACCGTTTCCTGCATTGAGAAGCCATCCCAGTGCAGCTAAGTGATAGATATAGTTTTATTTTCATTATAGATATTCACATTCAAATGGTGTGTGCACCTCTTTTACATTTGCATTAATATTTGTTAACAAGTTTACGTTATATATCTAAGTACTCACTACAAGGGTGAGCCACAGCTACCTATGCTATAAACTCGTTGTGCGCACATCGGGGAATTTGGGTAGATACCACCTACTAGTTAAACTTTAAAATATTCTCCTTCAGAGTGAAATAGGTATCATATACTCGTAGATACAATTTCTGTCTTACATTGAATTGTTGGGTAATCTTTCCCTATCGAGGAAATAGTATATTATCACTCTGACTTAAGGTCATATTATTATTTGGTGTATTTTTAAGTAATACAGTACGTTCACATTGCATTGTTCAAATCATATGTAAATTGAACCTTGATCATTATTTGAATTTTCATATTATAACTCAACTTTCAGATTTCAACTTAATTTTAGAGTATTATTTGAACTTCCGTATCATGTCACAAATGTTTAATAGCTAAACTTTAATTATTGTTCTCAATTAACTAAACGTTTAGAACGAGTTTAAAATAAATCAACTGTATCATCAACCAGGAATTTGCTCCCTCATGTAGTTGCCCTTGTGTTGGTTGGTTATAGTAAATAGGTACCAGATAACCAGGGTAAAAGGCTCGTAGTAAGGTATAGTATAGGCTCATTATTCTATTGATTAAAACTTATTCATCTGGCTCTTCAAGATTCTAGTCATACATCTGTGCCTAGCGGTGAGAATCTTGTGGCGCGTTATAAATTTTGAGTATTGGTATTTGTAAACCCCACCCATCTCCACTGTATAAAAGCTAGTGACGGGCCACCGCCTGCACATTCACGGGTAATCGATCAGAATAATATAGTCTCGAGAAAGGCGGTTTTTTTTATCGGTTGATAAAACTAACTGTTCACTTCGAAATTCATTTGGTTCTCTTAATTCAATTTCCACTATTGTAGATCTGTTACATTTAGCTTCTATTTGATTTAAGCGCCACAATATGAATAGATTGTTAATATCTCATAATTATTGTTGATGAATTTATTTGATATTTAATTATTATTTTACCTTATTTTACCTATTTATTTACTACTTCTTTATTTATTCTTACCTCGGCTGCTCTTTTCTTGTTCTTTGTGTATGATGACTCCTAATTTCAGTAGGGATCATAGGCAAAAATAACTTAAGAAACCAACATTGCTTTATAACTATTTTTGATGAAATTTATTTTATTAGAAATATTGATAACTTTTTAATAAAAAAATTACAAACGAACATTTGACTATTTAATATACATTGAAAAATTTAGTTAATTGAAAATACATTGTGAGACGCCTATGGTGTATTCCTTTTGCATAAGGTCTCAGCATCCAATCTTGTATATCTATAGCATCTGCGCAGAGCAGATTTCCGCTATATGCTTTTATATTGAAACAAACGTTGCACTTAAGAAATATTAAAATATATTTGTTTGTGAAATATCGTGCAGTGATTTTTATTTGAATTTATATAAATATACTCTATAATGATAAATATGAAATGGGGGAACTACATATGAAACAATGAAATCTGTGAACTTTGAAAGTGTTTTAAAATTCCTACAAACTGAATATATACAAAATACATACATTGAAAAAAAACGGGTGAGTCATCATAATTATTTTATGTAATAACGATATGATATTAATTAAGTTCCTTTTTATTTTTTAGTGTCCATATATGGCCTTTCTGTATTTCAATTATTTATTAAATGATCATTTTTTTGTTTTTGTCTATTATCTCTGGATACAAAGAGGTAAAAATCACGAGCCTGGTTTAAGACTTCCTTTTTCTCAAAATGTCTACACTTTAGCGTCACTTCACACTGGCGATGATTATTAAACTCTTGATAATTTGATGAAAATCTTGTCTGGTTCGGGAATACTTCTTTACATTTGTTGGTCTGGTTTCTGGACACAAATTTAGTTTGTCGAATAATTAAATATGTATGATTTTATCACTTTTTATATATAAATTGCTGCAAAGTTCGCCATGGAGCTGTTCTCCTTCTGGCTTCCTCACTCTCCTCTTTTTATTACCAACCAATCACATTTTTTTGAAAGCGGAAGTTCCAAGACTATTCGATTTTTTACAGTTTTCTGCTTCCGACTGTCATCCTTTAATGTTCGAATTCACTAATTTTCTGACACAAACGTGCCGTAGTTTATTATTGTTTACATTTTAAATTGTTAATTGGTAATAAAAAGTTTATTATAATTATAATTCATTGTCTTTATAATTATTAAACACGAACAGAGTCTTCTGATTGGTCGCAACTTATTTTCTAATTTCACAATTTTAGCAACATGAATAATTCTATTCTATATATGTAATTACTCCATTTTATATTTATTTGTTGATCATTATTTTATTAAACACAATATCTTAATAGTTTTCAAAATTTTATTTAATTATTCATCATGTATTCTTTTTTTATTATTAGTTGGTACTCATGTCAACATACCACGATATTTCCGTTTAAATTGGCATTTCTTATATAAAATATAGGTCTCTATAAATTTACGTTTTTAATGTGTAAATAATTAAATGTTATTTTATTAAGTTCATATGGTTTCCTTCATTCGGATCTAAATTGTTCATATTTTAAATTCTAGCTCTGTTGATATCTCAAATTATGATTCTGTCATTCATGCTATTCTATTTTTGGCCATGTCTAAAGTTACGCATTGCGTGAAGTTAATTGATTTCAGTTTACTTATATTTTTGTTTTGATTATTCCATGACTTATATTAATTTTCGTTATATATATTTAGTTATAGGCAGTTGTGGCCTCCGACCATGTTAAAATTGCGTCTACCGTGATATCCGCGGCCTCGTGACTTCCGATATACGGACGCCACGAGGATTTTGGCTAGAACCTATTGCAAATGAAAGGTATAGACCACTGCTATCGCTTAGCAAAATATCGGCCGGAGCCTCTCTCGGCCGATTTTTGAACTTTTTTATACACCATAGTTTGAGCAGTTACCGCATGGTTCTTCACAGTCGCATGATGTATACTTTGCGATCACTCACGCGCTGTTCCTGGCCTCCAACATTGCTTTTACCCATTTATATTACCTGATGGCTGCCATATACACCATTTTTGGTGTTGCCGGCTGTTTGGCTTGCATTTGTTTTAAATACTTTTCATTTCATTAACCTAATTTGCTACTATAGATTTAAGTTCAAATTTTTGCACAAATTCAAGGCACTGACAAAAAAGCTTTAT
Organism: Galeruca laticollis; assembly: GCA_963921935.1. Classification (NCBI taxonomy): domain Eukaryota; kingdom Metazoa; phylum Arthropoda; class Insecta; order Coleoptera; family Chrysomelidae; genus Galeruca; species Galeruca laticollis. The sequence goes on from OY998176.1 coordinate 179,753,515, forward strand.
AATAATCACGTTTTTAGTACTAATTTACTATATATAAAAGTGAACATTTTTTATTTCACTGTATTTTGTGGCAAATAACCTTATTAAAGAACAAAATTGATAAATCATTATAGAGATTTAGGAAATGAATTTCAAGTTCAATTATTTGATATAAAAACAGACAGATCCTTTGTAATTTCTGGCATCTTTTACGAGGTGTCCAAAAATATACAGGGTCTAAGTTTGCTCCTTACTGAGTACAGAGTGTTAAATAGATTATTATTCATAGAACGGTTATTTTTCGAGATAATGAATTGAAATTATTGATACGAACATCTTTTAGCCAGGAAAAACTGTAATTTAAGAAAGGATTTGAGTAAACTAATGGATGTCGCCACATCAGCTACAAATTTTAGTAACTCATCAAATTTTTAACTCACTTATTTAATTTGGATAGCCTCATCATTTTTGTAAAAAAAAGGTATAACTCTTTAATATTCAAAATATTTACCGTTTTCAAGATATTTAAACTTTACTGTTTCACAACACTTCATCTTTTAGGTTTTAGAAAAGAGTTCTCATACAGCTCAAGCTCAAGTCTGTCTTAATGTTGTGCGTCTTTATTTTAACAGGCGTATAGTATTTTATAAACATAAATATGATTTATTACTAAATTTTTGTATAATTTCACTTTAATATTATTATGAATTGCGGTTAGATAAATGTAAAGTGCAGCCATTGGGGCCAAGCGGTGAAATAATTATATTGAAATAGTACTTTTTAAAGTGTCATACTAGACTCGTGCTAAACCTTTTAGTTTTCCTAGAGCTAAAAAATGGTCGTAACACTGGTTAACTTTATTTAACCAATCATTAATATTCAAATCATTCTGCTTTGTCATTTTGTATACATTTTTATAATATTATTGGGAACGTCCGCATATAGAGAAGCACATGGCATACATTCTTATGATTTTCAATATTATCTCGTTACTAATTTGCTATACAGGGTGATCGATTAGTTGGATAAAGATCAGTACCTCCTTCGTCCTGTGAGATATGAATTTGAAAATTTTAAAGTTATTTACAATGTTCCAGAATGCTGTGTCATATCAAGGTTACATTTTTTCAAATGGAACAAACTATATTTTACTGCTTATTTGGAATCAGCTTGACTTCCCCAATACAATAATATAGAGTTGTGATGTGTTCTACGGAGTATTTAAAAAAGTATATCCAATTTTCCATAAAAATCGTAACAAGTTCAATACCCTGTACGATGTAAAATAAATGTAAGAGGGAAGATCTGTTGTTGTCAAAGCATTCGAGCAGTTTTCAAAATTCCCTATACCCAAAATTATTAGTTCTTGAGATAATTTGATTTTTCTATACCTGACAATGGTTATGTACCTGTATCTGATCATTTAACAATTAATTGAGTTGGCTATGATTTATTTGTCAAAAACTGATACTTGACTATAACATGACATGGCAATAGATACAGAGTTTTTTGATTTAGCGGTTTGGTACATTTTTTGGTGTTTTGAAGAAATTGAACTAGTGCAAAAATGAATTTCACTAGTGATGAAATGATTGATACCAACTCGATATTGGGCGAATGCAATAAAAACGTCTTACTATCGGTAAGAGTATAGCGTGAACGTTTACCAAGAAGACGGCAAATTAAGAAAACAAGCTGAATGGGTTGATGGAGCGGTTCAATCACCCGGGTTCAGTTATTCATGAAAAGCATGAACGAATAAAAACTTCTTTTACAGAAGAAAATAAAAATAATGTTTTGTTGACACTCACTGAGAACCCACCCACAAATGTAAGGAGTATTTTCAGAGAACAAGAACTGAGCGACTACGGTGTACAAAGAGTCCTTGGCAAAAAGAAAATGCATCCTTATCACGTTTAGTTACAACAGGAATTAACTGAAGTTGATTTTGAAACAATACTAGCATTTTGTAGGTGACCTTTACGAAAAGTTAATCAATAGAAATACTTTTTCGACTATGTTCAATTTGGAGGTGAAGCCACGTTTAAAAAAAATGGTTGTGTTAACAGGCATAGCTTCCACTATTATTCATCAACTAATCCATATCACATAGTGACAAATATTCAAACTAGATGGTCGTTAAATGTGTGGGGGGTATGGTTGGTGAATATGTAGTAGGACCTAATTATTTTGAGAAACATTAAAATGTTGAGATTTATTTAGATTCACTAGTAAACCAATCACCTTTCTTATTGTAAGAAGTCCCACTTGACAAACTATCAGGAATATTTATTTGCCTTTCTAAATATTTGAGAACAGGAAAATTGCTCAAAATTGCATTATAATTTTGAAATTATAAATATGCACGTATTTTGCTCATTTTCTATTACAATACTGGAAGCGGCTGTCGTTAGTTCCGTATATTTAGCGTAGCACGCTGCATCCCGAGATGTCATAATGATGATTTTCAATATTGCTTTCTTCAGAAATTTTGATTTCGAAGATTCAAATTCATTTCAAATGAAAAAATGCTCTTTATTTTGTAAAATAAAAATGTTCACATGTGAATTGAAAAGCAGAAAAATAATCTAAAACAAGGACTGAAATAAGTTGGCACTTCCTTATAGGTATGTATAGGTGAACAATCATTCTGTACAACGAATAGTTTAGCCAATTTTTTTGTTCTAAATAAAAAATTTAGAATTTAATTTTTCTTCAAACATCAGCACATCACAATAATTTTAAACCCATTTCTCAAGTTTTTCGTCTACAACTGTGTTAAAATAAACAATACTATTGGCAGTATCCATATTCATCTCCCATTATCAAACTATAAGAAACATGTGATAGTAATATTTTTTGTAGGTCGCACGCTGACATCTAAAATTGGAATCATACCGTCAAACTTCAGGTGCAAAATAATTTGAGGAGGCTTCACTAAAAATTTTATTTGCCAAATTGGACCAAGTATAATCTATTATATTCGCTATTATTCATGTAAGTTCCTAGGGCTAGCAGAATGAAAAGAAAACACACTTCTAATTAATCAACCTCTCACAATTTCCTAATTATTTCTCAATTTTTTCAATCTAATTAGAGTTTGAAGAAAATGAACGTGGTCAATTCAAAGGAGAATATACACTACTCTCCAAAGTTAACTCACCCCCTTAAATGTACCATAAGTGTGAAATTATGTTTCTTCTGATTCCTTGATTGTATTCCGATTTTCACATCATAGGTCTGTTTTTGAGGAATTACTATACTTATGTTTTCAGAGAAATGTTAACGTTTAATCCATATACGGGGTGTAAAAATAAAGATGTGTTTTTCATCTCAGGTTGCAACACCCCGTGGCATTTATGAGAAACTTTATATCTTAAAAGTATCCACTTTTGTTCCTAATAAAACATTTAATAGATAGCTCTCCAGCTGTGAAGGTCAACGGTCGAAAAAATAATCTCATTCAATATGAATAAATAACTCAAGTTTTGTAAAATAGGTGGAGGCCAACTCGAGCGCGATCTCTATAACAACAGTAGATAGCGGCTTAAAATATCATAATTTCAATAAAATCAAGGTCAGTCCATTGATACCATGAGACGCAACGTTGTCAAACGTAAGAAGGTAGCTAAAGACGCTAACTGAGTGGTCCAATATACACGGCGTATATTGGGCGGAGGCTAAGGTGGTTACTTCTTATATGGACGCTGGGGCGGACGCTAATGCAACATTCGACACATATTTTTATAGAAAAAAACATTTTGCATTCGATAGAATTTTCGATCTAATCAGTGACTTTTGGTTACTTTTCAGTGACAGAAAAATCGTAAATGTCATAAGATAATTAAAGTGCCTTTTATAATATTGAATAAACAGTTACTCGAGATTCTGAATAATAGAAAAATATTTGATTTGGAGAATACGTTAAAATCATAGAATTTGAAATATTATTTTTTAAACAATTTGATCCCACCCTGAGACAAGAGTGATTAAGTCGATTATGAACAAATTCATCTTTCTAAATACAAAATTATTATTTATCATAGCCGGGCATTGTTTGACAACTACTGTCAAAATTGAAATATATTGCATACGCTGCTAAAGGTGTGTGTGCAATAGTGTCGCTACAATCACAGATTGTGAAACGTTGAGAAATAATATTTCGTAGTGTTATATTCAGATATCCATTCATTAAAGGTATAGTATAGTATATCAAATTGTCACTCAACGTGGGAAAATTACAATTATGAGAATAAATATATAAAAATTTGGCACCAGCAACGTGGGGCGATGAAAAAAATTCACATAAATATAAAAATATTGAAATTGTATTGACTATATTGATAAAATAAAATTAAAATGGAAAGAAGAATGACGTTAGAGGATGGTAAACAGGTGGGAGTTGAAAGTGGATCTGACGAAGAAAGGGAAGAAAGGAGTCATGGAAGAGGAGATTTTCAGGTGCAGTACTTGGAACAAGGAAAGGAACAATCAGAAGAAGTTTTGACGGGAGATGAAGCAGAAGAACAGGACGATAGGAGACAGGAAATGCAAGGAAGAACAAGTCAAGATCATCAGATGATGGACATGATGCGACAATTATTTGGAAAAATGGAGAGAAATATGAGGGGAGATATGAATAATATGAGGGGAGATATGAATAGAATAGAAGGGAATATGAATAACATGAGTGGAAATTTAAATGGAAAAATGGACAAACAAAATGAGAATATGAATAATATGAATGGAAAAATGGACAAACAAGATGAGAATAGGGACATCATGAATGGAAAGATCGATACAATGAGGGGAGAGATTAAGGGAGATATTAATAATATTACTGGAAACATGGACAGGCTGGAAAAGAAAATAGAAGACGTAAACGTGGAAACCTTAGATGAAATTAGGAAAATTAGATATGAAAACGAGCTATTTAGTATACAAATGGCCGATATGAGAGCAGATATGGAAGAACAAAATTAGAATTTGAAAATAGACCAAGAAAATGGAGTTAGAATGAAAGAAGAATTTGGAAAACAGATAGATGAAATACAAGGATTAGATAGATCAATAGAAGAAAATTTATCTAGAACAATTCAAACAGAACTAAACAAACAAAATAAGGACATAATTGAAAAAATACGATTTATAAAAAATACAAAGTGTAATGGAGGTTCGATAAGTTGAGAAGGAAACTGAAATGATAGACATTCATTTACAGAATCTAGGAAGTGAAGAAGTAGTTATGAAAATTTATGAAAAAAATATCTATTGGAAAATAAAAGACTTAGATCGTAATATAGTGAAACAAATCGTGACATATGATAAAACAAATGATAATTTGGATAGGAGGAAACAATTTATTTGGGAATTAAAGAAAATGAACAAAATATTACAAGAAACTATGGAAGAGATAGAAGAAACCACAAGACAAAAATGAGGACGAATAATTTATGCAGGAAATGTCAAAATAAAAGTAAAACTTGACAGAAATATGAAGATAATGGATCCAAGAATATTTAATGAGACAATTAAAAATAAAATGATAGGAAGTGAAAGTATTATGGAGAAGAAAATAATAAAAAATAAAATCAATAATCGTTAAGAATTTGAAACGCAAATGGTAATGCATTTCTTGGAAGAAAGTACAGAAACAAAAATATATGATGAAGATAATGAGACATGGCATAATCATTTCACACAGAACATTGTGGAAAATTTGAACAAATTTAGGAAACCGATAAAGAATCAAACAATAAGAGAATAGAATAAGACGAGGTTTACGAAAAGAAAATAAATTTGAATTATATGACAGGATTATAGAAATGAAATCTAGAAAACAAAAAAGGAATTGTACATGGTAAGGAAGGGATACATAAACGATGTGTAAATAAAATGTTTGAGAATAACAAATAATATTCAAAAACATATGTAAATAGAAATTATATAAACAGGGTTTGATAATAGGAGAAATGATAGACATGTTGATATGAATTATGGAAATGAAAATAGAAGTTACAGAAATTAAAAACGAATATATGGAAATGGAGATAAAATTGATGACAACAAGTATTTTGAGAATAGAAGAGATTTTAGAAACTTCGATAGAAGAAATGATAATGAAAATAGAAATGAAATTTGATCCTTGAGGAATACCATTCTCTAGTACTTATTTATCTGATATTGTACCACCAACTCTCACTCTGAATGACCTATTCGTTGAAAAACTGCTTATGAATTGTGGTAGACGACCTCTAAATACCCATTTGTGCAGTGTATCCAATATTCCATATCGCCATGCAGTATCGTAGGCTATCTCAATATCAAAGTACACTAGTCAATTGTTGACCTATTCTTGCGAAATCCTATCTGGTATCGATTGATCAAACCCTTATTTTCTAATTCCCATATCAAGCGATAACTGATTATTTTCTCAAATGTTTTTCCAAGGCAGCAAGTGAGGGATATCGGCCAGTGATAAGATGGATCCAGATGATCTTTACCAGGTTTAGGTATATCTATAACGCTTGCTTCTTTCCATTGATCTGGGTGAGTTCCTTGCTGTCATAATTTATTAAATAAGTTGACTAAATACATTTTTTTTATTTTCAGGTAGATTGATGAGAAAGTCGTATGGTATTTCATCCGGTCCAGGGGCCGATTTTTTAACAGATTCGAATGCATTTTCCAGTTCATTAATGGTAAATGGGCAATTGTACGACACATTTTCATCACTTTTAAAATATATATCAATTTCTTCTTTCACAGATTTTGTATTTTTGAATATATCGCTATAATTGGCGTCTGAACATATATTTTTTCGAAAAACTGCCAGTTCTTCTGCGATATTTTGGTCACCTGTGATTTCTCTCCCATTTACAATCAGCATAGTAGGGGTAGTACTGAAATGTCGTCCCTTTATTGCTTTGATTTTTTCTCACACTTCCTTAATAGGAGTCTCGGTATTTATGGAGCTTACACTGTTTCCACGGTTCTTTTTCACCTCTCACAATTAAAAATCTAGCTTTAGCTCTTGCTTTTGTGGAAATCAGCATGTTTTCTGTATTAGGACATCTCTTGAATTTATTGTAAGCACTTTTTTTCTCTCTAATTGCTGCTCCTATTGCGTCATTCCACCAAGGTACATTTTTCCTAATGGCGCCTCCTTTTGACCTAGGAATACTAATCTCAGCTGTATATTGGATCGTTTTTGTAAGGTTGTCTACTTGGCTTGACATGTTTTCGTTCACAAGTTCAATTTGTTCCAACGTTTTCTTATATAGACACCAATCTGCCTTCTCCATTATCCAGCGTTTCCTAACTTCGTTATTATTTTGGTTAATTCCAAATTTAATCGAGATTGGTATATGATCCGCATTTCCTTCATCGAGTACATTCCATTTGAAATTTGCTGCAATATTAGCACCACACAACGTTAGGTCTATGTGAGAAAGATTTCCCGTCCTGGAATTGATGTACGTCTCTTCTCCTGTATTTAGCAAGACTATGTCTAGGTCATCTATAATATCTTCCAATATTCTACCTCCTGGGCATACTTTATTAGAATTCCATAGAGGGTTATGGGTATTGAAGTCTCCAGATATTATACATGGCTGTGGAGGTTGTTGAAAAAGTCCACGAATTTCTTGGCCTGTCCAATTGTTGTTGGGGAGATGAAGATTACAGATCGTCACCTTTAATGGATATTTTATAGAAACTGCTACAGCTTGTATAGAGGTTTGTAGGTTGATTTCTTCGACGTGAATATTATCTTTTATGAAAATCGCTACTCCGTCTTTAGCTCTTTGGTTAGGTATATCATCATATCTATATGATTTATAGCCTCTCAAGTTGAGCTGATCTTCTGGCTTGAGATGTGTTTCTTGAAAACATATACAAAACGGATTCTTATCAAAAATAAGTGTTTTTAGTTCTGGATAGTAATATTTGCATCCGTTGCAATTCCATTGTAATATATTTTCGTATTTGTTCATTTATCACTATTTGTAGATGTTAGATACAATATAATGTATGTCTGTTATTTGTTAAGGTGAGATTTTGTTCCATCCTTTTTTTCTTTCTTAGTTATATATGTATATATAAATATATCAAGGTATAAATAAATGTAATACTCGTATAAAAGTGTAAAATATATGTATGTATATGATAAAAAAATATGAATAAAATTATCTAAAAATTTTTTTATCGTTATATCATTTTCGGAGATTATTGTCATCTCTTCTAAAGAATTCGAAGATCTTTGGCCCCGATCTGGGGTTTCACTCCTCCCTTCCCATCCTTACGGTTCGAGGAGAGAGGAAGTTACTGAGCCACTCCACCAATCGACAAGGTCTTACAACTCCTAGGAGTTGCTTTGCTATTCCATCTTAAGCGCTTGTAAATCTTTTCCACCAAAAGTTGTGTATTCCGTCATTTCCTGGTGATTTCCAGTTGTGTGTTTTTCTGATGGCTTTCCGTATATCTTCTGTTGTTATCTCATGATTGTTCATTCGTTCTTTGTTTAGCATCCTTGTTCTTTCGGCTTTAATCCACCGTGCAGTTTGTTTGTGTCTGTTTTCCTGTGACCATATGTTGCTCCAATAAGTTTTTGTTTCGTCTTTGTCTGGATTTTCATTTTGTTGCTTGTGGTTTGTTTCCTGGTTAAGTTCTCTGTAGAATTGTCTTGCATCTTCTCTAAATTGCTTATTTTGTTTTCTGCGTTGGTAGCTTTCTTCAAGTCTTCTTAGTCTTTTTGATTTAGCAGCGAGTTCTTGTTTAAGGAGGTCCATTATGACACAAGAAATGCGTACCAAATTATGAAACTCCATGCGTACGAGACAGAACTCATCCTGTGTCAATCATATATATATATATATATATATATATATATATATATATATATTTTCATCTAGCGTTGCGCTCCCTAAATCGGAGCATTTTCAAAAATTTTATATATTGATGTTAAACAATAAATTGAAAACGATTGAAAGATTAAACATGAATATACACAGAGACGACAAAATTTGGTAACTAATTAAATAATTTCAAAAACAATAAAATCGAAAGTACCTGCCTTATAAACAACTCTTTACAATATACAAGGGACATTCTATAAGTTGATAGTATTATTATAATAAATTATAATATATCTGGCTAAGATTTTTGATATCTTGTTTATCGTTTACTGCATTGTTCTCTTTTTTTATATGTATCATTTCTTTTATTGTTAGTTTTTACTTTTCCGCCCAACCTATCTAATATGCGAGAAAAGTATTGGTTTACCTCAAAAAAAGTTGGAATTTTGAAAATTTTTATTGAGTTATTTCTACGTTTCCGATCAACAACAACACGAAAAAACGGTTTTCAGAAAAAAAATCCTGTGCGTATGTCGTCGTCGTTGTCGTCGGCCACTTTTCCTTACATGTCTTGTTAACACGATACAGCCTCCGAAGTGCAATAACTCACCAATTTTATGGTGGAATATCGTTCAGGACATGTCAAAGATGAATCCTATTGATTTTCAGCTCACCAGAGCCAATACAACGGGTGCTATGGTACTTGAAGTACGACATTTTGTCCTTTTTTGAGAAATTTCAGTTTGTTAGCACGATACAGCCTCCGGAGTTCAACAAGTCACCAATTTTATGATTGAATATTATTCAAAACATCTCACTGATGAAATCTATTGATTTTTACCTCATCAGAGCCAATACAACAGGTGCTACAGTACTTAAAGTACGATATTTTTATCATTTTTAGAGAAGTTTCAGTTTGTTAGCACTATACAGCCTCCGTAGTATATACAAGTGACCAATTTTATGATCGGATATTATTCAAGACATCTCAAAGATGAACACTATTGATATTCAGCTCACTAAAGCCAGTACAACGTGTGCTATGGTACTTCAAGTACCAAATTTTTGTCATTTTTGTAGAATTTTCAGTTTGCTAGCACGATACAGCCTTCAGAGAGTATACGATTGATCAATTTTATGATTGAATATTGTTCCAGATGTCTCACAGATGGATGTACCCTATTGATTTTTACTTGACAAGAGCGAATACAGCGGGTCCTGTAAATCCAGATATACTAAATTTTTGGTTATTTTTGGAGAAAGTTTGGTTCGTTAGCAGGATACATCCCCCGAAGTGTATACAAGTAACAATTTTATGATAGAATATTGTTCAGGGCCACAGATGCGGAAAAGTTAGTTTTAATCTTTAAAACCGTTTATTTGTAATTGATATCTTGGTTTATTATTTCACTACTATTTTAATCAAATTCATGTTTTTCATTTTTCTCATATTTATGAAGCGCGGTGGACGCGTTTTTTGTATATTTATGACCATTAAGTTTATTTTCAAGAAGTTGGGTTGTCATACCTATATATTTTTTGGGACAGTCTAAACATGGTATAGAAAATATGACGTTAGATTTTTTTGAAGCATTTATTTGACTTTTTAATTTGGAGAACAATGGTGATAGAGTATTTTGTGCCATATGACAAAATTTTATGTTATGTTTAGATAATATTTAATTTAGTTAGTTTGATAGTTGATTTGTGTATGGCATTGCCATGTATGTAAGAGGGGATAGTGTATTGGTTTGTGTTGATTGGATTTATCTATTGTAATATTTATGTGTGCGTTGCTAATTAATTCTGTCAATATGTTTGGATGCATAGTGATTGTTTTGTAATATTGTTTTTGTTTGATATAAATTTTCTGGACGATATTCAAGTGATGTAAGTGTGATGGCTCTATCTACAAATCCTATGATTACGCTGTTTTTTTGGGAATTAGGATGGTGGGAGTGGTAATTCAAGTAGCGACCTGATGATGTTTCTTTAATAAAATGTTTTGTTGTTATTTCATTTTCGCTGGTGTCATGTCCAGAAAATGTATGGTATTGTTTTGTTCTGTTCCTATTGTGAATTGAAGCTTTGGATGAAAATTATTAAAAGCAGTCAATATATAATTTATTCCATTGGATGGACTGGCAGCTAAGCAATCATCAACGTATCTTTTAAAAAATAACATATTGGAATTTATTTGGTCAAGCACATTTTCTCCAAGGTATTTCTTTAAAATTTGTGCGAGGGCTGATGAATTTGGTGAACCCATAGTGCACCCATTGAGTTGTTCAAGAAAATATTTTTTATATTGAAAAAAATTATTGTTTTGGATTAGCATTATTTCCTCTATGAATTCTTCATATGTGAGAGTTTTGTGTTTTTTTAATAATCTCCATTTATGTTTTAATATATGGGTTATTAGTTCGTTAGGAATGTTGGTATACATTGAGACTACGTCTAGAGAAATAATGCTATAATTGTTTGGTATTTCAACAGTGTCTAAAAAATGTTTAAGTATAAACGAATCTTTTATATAGAGTTCATTCTTGTTGATTATTTGTGAAAAACAGTTTGATAAATATTTAGACAGTTTGTGAAAGAATAATTGAACATAAGAAACTATTGACCGTAATGGTATGTCAGGATTATGTAATTTAGGTAAACCGTAAATTCTTGGCGGTATGGCATTATGTGTTTGTAATTGCTTAGCTTCCGTTGCACTAATTGATTGATTACATAAAAGTTTTTTAACAAATTTATTATTTTCTTCTTGAAAGGACTTTGTTTGATCAGATTTTATTTTTTGATATATATTTGTATTATTTAATATTTCATTTATTTTTGTGTCATAATCTGTAGTGCAGGGTAGCTCATTTCCGGTATTGTATGGAATCGCAAAATATCTACCCAACGAAACTATCAGAAAAACTAAATTATATATTATCTAAACATAACACGAAAGTTTGTCATAGGGCACAAAATACTCTATCAACATTGTTCTCCAAATTAAAAAGTCAAATAAATGCTCCAAAACAATCTAACGTAATATATTCTATACCATGTTAAGACTGTCCCAAAAAATATATAGGTATGACAACCCAACATCTTTAAAATGGATTTAATGGCCATAAATATACAAAAAACGCCTCCACTGCGCTTCATAAACATCAGAAAAATGAAAAATATAAATTTGATTTTAATAATACTAAAATGATAAACTAAGATTCCAATTACAAAAAACTAACAATAAAAGAAATGATACATATAAAAAAGAAAACAATGCAGTAAACGATAAAGAAGATATCAAAAATCTAAGCCAGATATATTATAATTTATTATAATAATAACATCAACTACTGAATGTCCGTTGTATATTGTAAAGAGTTGTTTCTGAGGCAGGTACTTTCGATTATATTGTTTGAGAAATTATTTCATTAGTTACCAGTATTTGTCGTCTCTGTGTGTACATTCAATTTTAATCTTTCAACCGTTTTCAATTCATTGCTTAACATCAATGTATAAAAATTTTGAAAATGATACGAATTAGGGAGCGAAACGTCAAATAAAAATATAAATAAATTGATACAGAATTTACGATCAACCTGATGCCCAAGAAAAATGAAAAAAATTATATACAAGGTTAAAGAAAAACAGAGAATTTATATATATATATATATATAACACTAATCTATTCGTTGCTTATATATATATATATATATATATATATATATATATATATATAAGAGATGTAGGAAAATCGCGTGATATGTCAACAACAGCAACAAAGAGATTCATGGGCAATTCGCGCAAAAAAGGGCTACTGAAACAGAGTGGTAACCGCGTACATGCATATTTCTGGCTCATTTTCCTCTTCAGCACGGTATAACCAAATAAGGATGTGAAATTTGGGAGCAAAGATGTTAATCGAAACATGGGAAAACACAAAAACAACGGATTTCAGCAGGGAAACCAAACGCTCATTTTTGTGCCTTCAATTGGAAGATCCCGAGTTTTCAGGACAACAACCAAGATCGACACGGAGGCGCATATAGCTTGGTTATACCGGGCTGAAGAGGCAAATGAGCCAGAAACATTCATGTCCGCGGTTACCTCTCTGTTTCAGTAGCCCTTTTATATATATATATATATATATATATATATATATGTATATATATATATATATATATATATATATATATATATATGTATATGTATTTATATATATATATATATATATATATATATATATATATATATATATTTAAAGTTTTTCTTGGTTTTAGGTCATATATATATATATATATATATATATATATATATATATATATATAAAGCTGAAGGGTAGTGACTGCAAACAATCTAGTTGGGATGCGGTCAATATAGGGCTGATCAAGAGAAAACTATTTTTTGACTAGTTGAGCTTTCGGAAATTGTTTATTTTATTCATCAGAACATCTACAATGGACAAAATTTTTTTCAAATTAATAAAGCTGAACATATATTTGGAAAACACACACACATATATATATATATATATATATATATATATATATACATAGAGAGAGAGAGAGAGATTTATAATCATATCTACATATATACATAATTATATAGACATTCAAACTCAAAATCTTGTGACAACATTTATTCAATTATTGTCACAAATGGACGACCTTAGAACACGAGCAATCGTTCTCGATCCAGTCCAACAGGGAAGCTTTCTACTTAGAAGTATTAACTGTGTTTGTTAAAAAAATATTCGTACGTACGTACTCCTCCACTACATTGATTACGATTAAAAATAATTCGTCACATACCTGGTTATAAAACGAACATCCATTCCACATCATAAGTATTTTATCATCTATGCATAAAAACACCCGCTCATCCCAACGACATACAAGCTGGTTACGCCAACCTTAAAGTACAAAAACTTGATTATCCTTTACATTGGCTTCTTGGGATAGCTGACTGAGACCTCTATGGAAATTGCCTTGTATTTCTAGAGAATTCTTCTATCACCATTAGATAACCCATAATCCCTCTCACACTTCAACACCTGACATTCCGAAAAAACTCTTTTTTGTATCGAGCGACAATACATTCGATTCACAAAAAGCATGTCGTTATAATATGAAGTCTTCGCTGTCTAAACTTCCGTCCCCGCAGCTTCGTTTTTTCATAGAACTAGTTGCCGAGTCTTCTTCCTCGAGCCAGAATACCTTCCACTTTTCAGACTCGAGCTGCGATTCTTAAACTTCCCGCCCAACTTTATTAAATCGTGAAAAGTCACCTAATTCAGTGTGGCAGGTTTTTAGCGGTTTCTCCTGCGACCTAGCTAAACCTCTAGTTCCCTAGCCAAATAGCTCCTGGGATAAATACAAGTGTAGCTGCATTCGCCACTCGAACTATAAGTACTGAATTCATCACTATACCAACATTCACTTCCAGACACACTCATTCTCCAAGACCAATTTCACGAGCTATTTCGTCACTTCCTCCCAGACACAACGACAACATTTCTGACGACAAGTCATCAAACTACTTTCAGCAGAGGGACCAACAAATAACCTGACCATTAGGCTATCAATGGCATCACTTGCCAAAACTATCAAAAATTCACTCTAACATCGATTCTGTCAAGTGTTTGTTAATGTATAAACTTGGGTGAAGTAATATTAGTGTTATAACTAATATAGTGGTACTTTGTGATCGCATTTGGTTATTGAACTACTCGTGTGATACGTATTCATAATTTATTATGATATGTTTTGTGTTTGATTGACATAATAGGACCATATGAATATAAAATCCTGTATGTGAAACGGAAGATCAAAGTTTATGTCCGTAAAAGTACATCCACAATAAACAATTTCATTAGTTCTGAATGTCCAATAGTTGTATTGTGGAATCAGAATTTTATTTCATCGATTGGCTCCTATGGCAGTATATGAAGTGATACGTGTAAACCTTCATCGTCTTGTTCGTTCAATGTCAATATTTTTGGAATGCGTTCCAAAAGTACAAGAATTACTTCACTCAAATAAGCCAATTTATTAAATTAATAGCTCCGTCTGTACATAATTTTTGACACCAATCGGTTATCATCATCATATATTCAAGAAAGGAATCAAATTGATTTAAATATCAGTCTATATTATAATACACAAGGTCGCTAATTTTGTTGATTAACTAGAATTTGGAGAGACCTTTTGACTGCCTGCAAGTCTGACAGCATTGCTCTTGGTATCTCATTACTTTACACATGTTCATCATCCTAACGTTGGAGCAAAACGAAGAATGGTCTTGACAGGTTGGTACTGAAACAAATAAAAATTTTGAATTAACATATATAGAACACAACGCATCAAATCAGCTCAGCAAAATTTATATTGTTTATATATATACATATATATATATATATATATATATATATATATATATATATATATATATATATATATATATATATAATAATATATGTCTATTTCACAACAAAACACTGAAATATACAACATTTAACTAACATTTTTGATGTAGAAGTAAACAATTAATCACTGAAGCTGAGAGTAACTAGGTTACCAACAACTTGTGTGTGATATAATAAATAGATACAGTAAAATTAAATTATAAAGATACAATTAAGTAAATATTGTTTTTAGTATTGACAATGTCAGTATAATAATAATTATCAATTCGGTATAGTATTGGCAAATTTTGTAATATTGACAAGTTCAGTAGATATAGTGAGTCGGGTAGGTAGATATAAATTAATTCTCAACACATATATTCGCACACACATACAACCACATATTTTTCTTTTTATATCTTGTTTATTATATTTTGGAAGAAGTCTCTATTTTTTGATAATATCCATTTTTTATTTCACATTTAAAGCTCTTATATCCTACAATGTTTTGTAGTTCTATAGGTACTCGAATTTTTGGTCCCAAGTAATCAAAGCAGTGTTGTCCAATAGTTTTTTCTCTTTTAGGTAAGTTGTATGTGTTCTGTTCATGCCTAGTATCATGAGTATGTTCAAGACGTTCTAATATATGTTCATTACGTTCTAGGTAGTGCAGTGTTTTAAGGCAGAAATCCATAACTTGGCTCATCACATATAACTCATCACTTGGAAACCTTATACTCTTTTGGTAAATAATTCGTAATATCCACCTTCGTAGTACATTTACATTCTCAATGTGGCAATCATATACTCCACCACAACCAGAGATGCCATAGCTCAGCTGTGACTGCACTAACGAAAAGTACAACATTTTCAAGTGGTGTATATCCAAGATGTCTCTCAAGTATTTAAACCTTGACAGTAATCCTCTTAGTTTCCTAGCAATATTTTTTGCTTGCAGATCCCGTTTGAGATGACGATCAATAATAATTCCAAGATATTTAATCCTATCTACTCCTGGAATTTTAGTAGTCATGTCAATATCCAAATATCCGAGATTTGGTAGACCTATCTGGTATAATGTGAAAGGCATATATTTTGTTTTATCTACATCTAGTGATAGTTCATTAAATTGAAACCAGGTTTCTATTTTTTAAAAAGCGATTTCAGCTTATGTTTTCAACTGAGCCCAAGTAGGAGCGGTAAAAAGGATGGCAGTATCATCGGCGAAGGTAATAATTTTGCCCCTTATGTCCAGGAAAAGTAGGCTATTTAAATAGATATTGAATTGCAGCGGGCCCAATACAGAGCCTTGTGGCACGCCATAGGTAACATTTCTAGCCTCGCTTATGCAATTGTCGATGGTTACATATTGTTTTCGCTCACTCAAATAGCTCTCTAATAGCTTATACGTTAATCCACGCACACCATAGAATTTTAATTTGTTTAATAATTTTTTATGATTTACGGAATGAAAATCCTTAGAGAGGTCCACGAAGATGCAAGCTGCAGGGTTTTTTTTATCTAAGGAATTGTATAACGTTTCTACTAATGAGCATATTGCATCCTCCGATTTATTGGCCGATAAATCTCCATTCAAGATATATCATCGATTTTAAAAATAGGCTTAATTAACCCTATTTTCAGCGACTTAGGAAAGATTCCCGAACTAAAGCATTTGTTTATTATATAGGTAAGTGGAGTAGCTATTTCATGTATTATTTCTTTCAAAGTCTCCGATTCAATACCATCTAGTCCAGGTGACTTTTTATTTTTTAACGAATTCATAGTATGTTCCACTTCAGCTTCATCTGTGGGGTACAAATACATAGTTGTGTCTAGAGTTTGTATATTCTCAGCATAATTTTGGGGGGAGGGTATCTTTTGAGCATAATTTTTCCCCAAATCACTAAAAAAATTATTAAATGCATTGGCTATATCTTTGGTGCCATTAATTAGTTGACTCTTTTCATTTAAAATGTTATCTATTTTACTTTCAGATTTGGATTTGCCACATATATCAGTTACACATTTCCATAGTGCTGCAGATGAATTGGAGTTTTTATTGATTAAGTTATTAAAATAAGTATTCTTTGCATTTTTTATGAGTATTTTTAATTTGTTTTTATAGTCATGATATTTTTTATTTAAGATTATGTCATACTTTTAAATTTTTATAAATTTTGTTTTTCTCATTTATAGATTTTAGTAATCCCGCAGTAATCCATGGTTTTTTATCCT
Organism: Galeruca laticollis; assembly: GCA_963921935.1. Classification (NCBI taxonomy): domain Eukaryota; kingdom Metazoa; phylum Arthropoda; class Insecta; order Coleoptera; family Chrysomelidae; genus Galeruca; species Galeruca laticollis. Next base: position 179,770,993 of record OY998176.1, read on the forward strand.
TTTTAATTTTCGATCTTTTTACAATACTTGTACATTCTTCGATACTTTGCTGTAAGATAGAAAGGAATTGATCTGTAGTAATCGTGTATATATTTCGCCAATTTTTATTTCGTAACTGTTCTCTTAACTTTTGATAATTTATAATTGTTTTAGGTTGATTTTCGTTTTTTGTTTCATATGTCTCTTTAAATTGATTGATTAGTGCTATAGGGAGATGGTCAGTTATTCCATAGTCAAAAATAAATGATTCAATATTATTATTTTCATAATTTATTTTTTTTACATAAATGTGGTCTAGGCAAGTTTTGCTTATGGGTCTTGTTATTTGATTAATGATTCTAGGGTATTTTTATATTGTTCAACGTGATCGACATCTGATAAAAGATCAATATTAGTGTCACCCATCAGTATATGAATTCTAGATTACTTTCCTTTTTTATTATTTAAATAACTATTGAGGTTCGTACTAAAGATTTTAGGACATATAATAGGTGATATATACAATGCGGTTATGTGTACAGTTCCATTTCTCAATTTAATTTCCAATTCTATTGCTTTAGTTTCAGAAATTTTGAAAATTCTGTAAAAATGTGTTAGTTTATTATTTACATACAAAACTACTCCGTCGCATTTATTATATTCCCCATCATTATATATTAAGTGATATCCATTTATATTAAAAATACTTACATCTTTCTGTCTATTCGTTTCTGTCAATGCAATCACATCAAAGTCGGCCTGCTGGTTTAGAAAAAGCAAAAATTCATCAACATTTTTTTGGATACTTTTGATATTCATATGTAGTGCTGAGATTTGACCTTTTTTGCAATTTGTATATGTTCCAAAATCCGATATCGAATTTATTACTTGGGCCTCGATTTCCTTGTTCTCATACCGACTTAGATACAAATCCATTTGTTATGATTTATATTCGCACAATGACATTAAAAGATATAACAACTTTAACGGAACGAGAGAAAGAAAAGTTATATTCTAGTATCTAGAATTTGACAAACATTGCAATGACATGAACACAAACAATTCAGAATTTATAAAGAAACGAAAAACGTAATTGTTGAACACCCAAAATAAAAACTAGTTTATAATAGTAACAAGTTGTAGACGAACCATTTATGCACTTATATATATTCTGTGTGCCAGGTTGAAACATTTATAAAGTTTTTTCGAAATAATTTTTTTTTAGTTACAGCTATAGCTAGAATAAATTTCGTATGGTTTCACTTTACTAGGTGCTTTGCACCTGATGATGAAGAATTGTTTCTCGTTCTATAAGGATTTCTTTCGAGATGTTTAAATTCCCTGGATATTTCTTTGGAGGGTTCCTTTGGTTTTATCTAGGGACCTTTTGGAGTTATCTCTTGTGGAGTGCTTTTCGAGGAATTCTTATTATTTGGTTCAGCTTCTTTGGAGTCTCTATTTACTATTGTTACAGTTGGAGTCGAGAGATTACTTTTTGTGTTACGTTCTTCTACTTCTACAACTTCATTATCCTCATAGGTATGTTTCATAAGCTACGTGGGGTAGAATATATCTCCATTTACAATAAGTTTTCCGTATTTGATGAAGTAATGTTTTTCATCATGTTTTTGTTTTGCCAAATATAAATGATGTCTTAAGATTTTGGCTTCCTCCCGTTGCTTTGGTGTTTGATCTTGAGCAATGGAAATCTCTTCTGTTCTGTTCCCTTCAAATTTTTTTTATTTCTATAAATCTTCTGTTTAGTTAGAAACGAAATGAATTCAAACTTATTGGGACTGTCTCTATTTCGACCGAGTGGATAAATGTTGATAAAATCGGACTCTGACAATGACAAACCCAGCAAATTGTTAGAAGTGGAGATAATCTTTGGTATGTCCAGTGGGCTGATTTCTCTCTCTATTCCAAACAGAATTAAATTATTGCGTTTTGACTCCCTCTTCAGTAGCTCTATTTTTTCTTTTGTATATGAGTTTTCTTGGTCAACGGTATTCAATCTGTGTGATAGATTCTCTAATGTATAGTTTAATCTTGTTTCCACAGCAATAATTAATAATGTTAAATCACCATAACTTTTTGTAATTTTGTCCAATATTTGTTTGTTAGTAATTTCATCAATGCTCATATTTTTAGTGTATGGAACGCTTTCTATTATTTTCCTTGATGGTTTTTTGATATAAAATTCGAGTTTAATGACTGATTTATAGCAAATATATATTAGGTTAGGATTTATTTTTATAATATTCCCCACAATTCAACTAAACAAAGTTGTAATTTCAAATAGTTTGATCAGTTAACGGAGAAACTCACTTTAATAAAAACTCACGGAGATTACCGGGATTCTCTGTCAGGACTAATTCTTCAACTATCTCACACAAGACCATCTACTAGGTAGTATTAAGCATAAGGCAACCACACACAATATATATATACATATATATATATATATATATATATATATATATATATATATATATATATATATATATAACAACAACAAAGAGATTCATGGGTATTCACGCAAAGTAAAGGGCTACTGAAATAGAGTGAATCAGAAGATCAAAACAGATGTTTCTGTGGTAATTATCGACCGTACTATTAATCTAAGCAAAATGTGATTATTATCAGGTATGCTGTCAGTATAAGAATTAAAACTCTATATTCCCATTCTCAATAATTCGCCATTGTTTAATAGCTTCATCAGGAGACACTACAATAATTAAAAATAGAAATAAAATAACAATGAAACGAACATAAACACTTACAGATTTTAAGATTCAATAAAATTTTATGTGCACCATGTCAAGCCACAACTAGACTAATAGACTAATTACTAATTTACAAAAACGGTTCTTGTATGAATAGGTAAAATCAATATAATTTAAATTAAAAGGGGGAACAATGAAATGAGTAATCTGAACATATAAATATCAGATGTGACAAAACAATCTTAAAATTAATTTAAACGGTGACAATAAATATCACTGAGTTTATTAGTGTCAGATTTGAGATTAATATTATCCTTTTGCTTGTTGATGTGATACATTTCAAAAAATAAACGATTCTTGTAATGGTCAACTTTCTGGAGAATTTCTGTCTCGTCATAATTGAATGTATGTCCTGTTTTAATAAAATGATCAACTATTGCACAGTTATTCTTACCTACTCGGCAATCACTCCTGTGTTGGGTAATACGGTTTTTTAACCATTGAGACGTTTGACCAACGTAGCATCCTGAACACAGCGAGCAATTTATTTTGTAAATAACGTTGGTTGAACTGTATTTGGCAACTCTGAAATTGGTGAACTGTTTAAACAGTGGCAGAATCAATTGAAGTAACTCAATAATATACGGAAGTCTTTTAAATTGAATGACCTGTTGATTACATTTGTCAACCTGTCCATTGTAAGAGTATGCGTTATAGATAATTATTCTAAAATGTGCTTGGGTTAACCGTTGTTAACAAAAATATCAAATAACGATCTTAAGTTATTATTAACAAATTTTTCATAGTTAGAATCAAGTTGTACTTTTGACTCTTAAGATGATCAGAGTCGAAATTCAAAAACCTACCAGATGATATTGGCTTTTGATACCAATCCAACAAGATAATGTTATTATCGGATCTTATCACTCTGGTGTCCAAGAATGGTGAGCTGGCCCCAATCTCTAGTTCCATAGTGAATTGTAAATGCCTATTAAACAAATTGAAAACATTAAGTATCAAATCGGTCTTATTAAAAGGAAGATCACAAATTATATCATCTACATATTTATATAGAAAAGGTAATTTGAAAGGAAATTTAGGGATTACATTGTCAAATGACTCGTCAAGGACAATGGTGGATAGAATTGGACTGATGGGGGATCCCATAGGTGTGCCAAAAACTTGGCGATAATATTCGTTGTTGAAACGGAAATGAGTGTTATCAAATATAAATTTAATTAATATATAAAAACTATCCTTGGATATTGTAGTGGAGGGTTACAACAGAAACCAATTTTCATCAATAATATTGGTAATCAAAATTAATGGGATGTTAGTAAATAAAAAAAACGTTCACAGTTTACTTTTTGCATGTAATGTTAAAATAATAACTAATAAGTTTGATAACTTCATTTTAAAAATGTGTCAAAAAACTTTGTCGTTGGAAATAAAAATAACTTGTAACTACATTTCAAAAATTAAGCGTTACATTGATGACATCAGGGCAGAATTGTACAGGGTAAATCCAACTAATGATCTATTATATTATGATATTAGGCTCAAAACAACTTTTAATAACAATTTAAACAGGATTGAATCTAATAATATTAATAAATTAAATAAAGCAGTTAATAGTTAACCTGAGAATAATACATTATTCATTGATAATAATAAATGGTTCAGAAACCTGTCAGATTTAGATAATCCGAAGGATATAGCAGACTTTCCATCTCTGGGGCCTAAATTTAGTGTTTCTCTCGATTGCTGGAATATTAGATTGGATATTTTTATGGCCGATGTTGAGAATATTATTGATTATTTACCTACGGATTTCAAGGATATAATAAGAGCCCGTGCTACTAATATCATAACTAATTTTCTGCATGAATCTAAACCTAACAAACTCTCTATCTACACTAAAATGTTCAATAAAACTAATCGTTTTTTAAAATCTCATCCGGAACTTTATATTTTGCTAGCAGACAAAGGAGGCTGTACGGTTGCTATGAATAGGTTAGATTATGTTGAGAGAACTGAACTACCACCTCTGTACGAAGGAAATACAATATTTTAATTTAAAAGTTAAAAACTAAACAGGAACTTTCCGATGATATCACTAAGTTTTCAGTTCCATTAATTCTACTACTTACAAACTATCAAAGTTTTTATCTGATATTCTACATAATGCGTTTCAGGATCATAACAATTATAATATTAACGACACCTTTTCTTTTGTAAATGCTATCAGGGGCTGTATATTACCAGAGGACTATATACTTATTTCTTTGAAAGTAGTATCTCCATTTACTAATATCCCATTAAACTTGATTACCAATATTACCGATGAAAATTGGTTTCTGTTGGAACCCTTCACTACATTATCCAAGGACAGTTTTTTATAATTAATTAATTTTATATTTGATAACACTTATTTCAGTTTCAACAACGCATTTTATCGCCAAATTTTTAGAACAACTATGGGATCCCCCATCAGTCCAATTCTAGCCACCATTGTCCTTGACGAGTTACTTGACAATGTAATCCCTAAATTTCCTTTCAAATTACCTTTTCTATATAAATATGTTGATGATATAACTTTTGCTGTTCCTTTTGATAAGACCGATTTGACACTTGATGTTTTCAATTCGTTTGATAAGCATTTACAATTCACTATGGAACTGGAGATTGGGGCCAGCTTACCATTCTTGGTCACCAGAGTGATAAGATCCGATAATAACATTATCTTGTTGGATTGGTATCAAAAGCCAACATCATCTGGTAGATTTTCGAATTTCTACTCTGATCATCCTAAGAGTCACAAGTACAACTTGGTTTTAACTATGAAAAATAGAATCCTACACGTTAGCGATGAAAAATTTGTTAATAATAACTTAAGATCTTTGTTTGATATTTTTGTTAACAACGGTTACCCCAAGCACATTTCAAAAACTTAATCTATAACACAGACTTTTACGATGGTCAGGTTGACAAATGTAATCAACAGGTCATTCAATTTGAAAGTTTTCCGTATATTAATGGTTTAACTTAATTGATTCTGCCACTGTTTAAACAGTTCACCAATTTCAGATTTGCTAAATACAGTTCAACTACTAATTCTCTCCTCTTTTCTAAAGTCAAAGGTGAAACACCTTTAATGTACCAAACCAACGTTATTAACAAAATAAATTGCTCGCAGTGTTCAGGATGCTACGTTGGTCAAACGTTTCAATGGTTAAAAAACCGTATTGCCCAACACAGAAGTGATTGCCGAGTAGGTAAGAATAACTGTGCAATAGTTGATCATTTTATAAAAACAGGACACACATTCAATTATGACGAGACAGAAATTCTGCAGAAAGTTGACCATTACAAGAATCGTTTATTTTTGGAAATGTATCACATCAACAAGCAAAAGTATACTATTAATCTCAAATCTGATACTTATGAACTCAATGATATTTATTGTCACCTGTTAAATTCATTTTAAGATTGTTTTGTCATATCAGATATTTATATGTTCAGATTACTCATTTTATTATTCTTCCCTTTAATTTAAATTATATTGTTTTTCCCTATTCACACTAGAACCGTTTTTGTAAATTAGTAATTAGTCTATTAGTCTAGTTGTGGCTTGACATGGTGTACATCAAATTTTATTGACTCTTAAAATCTGTAAGTGTTTATGTTCGTTACATTGTTATTTTTTTCTATTTTTAATTATTGTATTGTCTCCTGATGCAGCTATTAAACAATGGCGGAATATTGAGAATGGGAATATAGAGTTTTAATTCTTATACTGACGGCATAAAAGAAGGGGCTACTGAAAAAAGTGGTAACCGCAGACATGCATGTTTCTGGCTCATTAGCCGTCATCTATTTGCGTGCAATACCCACTAATCTATTCGATACTTATTGTTTATATGTCACGCACTATTTGTACATCTTGTTGTCATTTCATTGATCTGGGTCGGAAGTTTCAGACGGGAGTGTTGCACCTCCGTGTCTATGTTGGTTGTTGTCTCGAAAATTCGAGATCTTCTAATATTACTGACGCAAATGTTGTGTTTGACTATCCTGCTGAATTCTGTTATTTTTTCTCATGTTTCATTCACCAACTTTACTCCCATGTTTCACATCTTTTCTTGGTTGTACCGTACCGATGACGGCTAATGAGCCAGAAACATGCATGTCTGCGGTTACCACTTTTTTCAGTAGCCCCTTCTTCTATTTGCGTGCAATACCCACTAATCTATTCGTTACTTATTATATATATATATATATATATATATATTATATATATATATATATATATATATATATATATATATATATTATATACCTCAAATTACTTAGTACATATTAGATACATTGCTTAATCAGTATATTGTGTAATAACCTGTTGTTTCATAAATTGTTGAACCTTATTTTTGCTTACATTGTATTTTTTACCTTTTTGAATTGTTTAGTTTTATAGTCAGTCTAGAATTTACTTCGAATCTTGAAACTTGTAACTTTTGTTAAATAGATAATTTCTTAAAAAACCTTTTTCCGTGTGTAAAAAGTTATTTGGCGCAGTCAGTAGGATATGTTAGACGGGCGTTAGTGAATATAACGATCGGTTCGTATCAACGATTTATTAACATACCTTAAGTGAATAATTGGGACTCTTGGTTAAGTGAATTGAGTAGCTTAACTCGAAGACAGTTGGCTCGTACGAAGAGGAATTTCAAGGGAATATTGGTAATTCCAACTACAGTTACAACTAGATGGCGAAAGCAATCCTAATTTTCATGTAAGTACTTAATGTCGTATAGAGGAAATAATTGTTCATTTAATTCAGAAAGCTCTGACAACTCAGATTCTGATTCTGATTTAGATTCTGGCTCACAAACATATCGTAACCGTAAAATAAATATTGTATTATCAAAACCTAGATTTAAATTGAATACATCATACAAAATGCCGGTAGATCAAATGGTACCGCAATTGAAAAAGGAATATCTGGACATGATTCCAGAATTCCATGGCGAAAATGCTTTATTACATAGATTAATAGAAATTTCTGAAAAATTAGTAAACAAATTTTACAATACAGTAGATTTAACATACTTTCAAAACGAATATTTGATGTCTAGTATTTTATCTAAAATTAAAGGCCAAGCCGCAATAAATATTTTAGCTTGTAGTATTTCAAATTGGCAGAATTTGAAAGATGCTTTATTGAACACATACGCTGATAAACGAGACATTTACACGTTAAGTATTGAAATATCGGAATTAGAGCAAGGAAATGAATCACCTCTTGACTTTTACAATAGGATACAGCATCGTTTGAATCAACAAACATCATTATTAATATCACGCTCAATTGCAAGTGAACAAGCCATTTAAGTTAACTTTTTCAGGAATTTAGCACTAAGAGTATTATTGCGCGGATTAAAGGAACCTCTCAGTACACTAATGCGTACCGAGAATCCAAGCGATCTAAATTCAGCTTTAAATGTTCTAACAAATGACTTTCAAGTTTATTTAAGTAATAATAACAACAATACACATCCAAAAAACTCATTTAATAAGCCTAAGTCTCAGTTTAATGTTACATACATAAAAATAATCATCCTAATAATAATCAAACGGTAAGCAGACCGAATTTACAACATAATTATCAACCACAATTTATTAGAAATTTCAACAATGAAAATAATTTACCTAGTACAAGTAGAGATACAAATTTTCAGAATAGAAATACTAGTATTTTCAAACCTAATAGAAACTATCAATTTCAAAAGCCTACTCCAATGTGTATATCTACTTCTAATACGTACAATTATATGTACAGAATGAAAATAATAGCCAAAATCGATCGCATTTTGTAGGTAATAGAAAAAATTTTATTTCGGAAGAAATGCATAACATGGACGATACTGAGAGTCCCACTGATGTTGAAGATTGTTTTTTAGACGAAATTGCCTCGGAAGAGACGGACACGTAGAAATGTTTAATTTAACGAATTATGAAAGTGAATTACCGTACATAATATTTCCTGAACAAAATTTAAAAGTAATGATTGACACAGGTAGTACAAAATCTTTTGTAACACCTGAAATTGCAAAGAAATATTTTTCAAAACCAACTATGAAAAAATCTTTCAAAGTAACTTCTGCTTTAGGCTCAAGTCAACAAAATTATTGTACAGTAATTCCATCTTCGAAGATATTTAAAATGAAAAATAAAATGAACTTAGAATATTGTATATTCAAATTTCACAATAATTTTGATTGCTTATTAGGTTTAGATAATCAGAAAAAATTGAATGCAACTATTGATTTAGTAAATAATGTTTTAATTACGCCTTATAGTGGAATAAAAATAAATTATTTTCCAATCAGAAGCGAGAACACGAATTGTATAGTAGTGCCTCCGCGAACTGAACAAATAATTAAGTTATATATTGATAATATTAATAATGGCGATATAATCATACCTTATACAAAAATAGGAAAATTAGAAATTCCCGAATGTCTTACAAAAGCGGAAAGTAGTCAAGCCGTATGCACTATTATAAATCCGTCTGTCATATTTTAAAGTAGATTTAAGTGCTCCTTTAGAGGTTGAACAGTTCGACGAACAAAACTTGAGCCCCAATTTTAATGCTATTTATGCACAAAAATTCAAATTTAATATTAATAAAGTTTGAACAGAACATATGAATTCTGAAGAACGCAACGCTATTCTTGAATTAATTAAAGAATATTCTAACATTTTTCATGTTGATGGTAATCAACTAACTTTTACTAGTCAAATCAAGCATCAAATAAAAACTACAAATAATGTACCTATCTATACTAAATCGTATAGATATCCAGAAGTATATAAAAAGAAGTCCAATATCAAATACAGAGTATGTTAGATCAAAATATCATAAGAGCCTCATCCTCACCGTACTCGAGTAGTATCTGGATTGTTCCAAAAAAATTGGACTCTACAGGTAAACAAAAATTCAGAGTCGTCGTAGACTATCGCAAGCTTGACGAAATAACTATTGGAGATAGATATCCATTACCAAGCATAACTGATCTATTGGATAAATTAGGACGTTGCCAATACTTCACTACATTGGATCTTGCCTCCGGATTTCACCAAATTGAGATGGTTGAAGAAAATATACCCAAAACGGCTTTTACTACTGAAAACGGCCACTGGGAATTTTTGAGAATGCCATTCGGACTAAAGGGAGCTCCAGCAAGTTTTCAAACAATGATGGACAACATTTTAAGAGGTATCCAAAACGAAAAATATTTAGTTTATCTTGACGATATCATTATATTTAGTACAAGCTTGCAAGAACACATAAATAATTTAAAAGAAGTATTTAAGAGGTTACGCGAATCAAATTTTAAAATACAAATTGACAAATCCGAATTTTTGAGGAAAGAAGTAGCTTATTTAGGACATATTGTTACCCCTGAAGGTGTAAAACCAAATCCCGATAAAATAAGTACTATTCAAAAATTTCCCGTACCAAAAACTAGTGAAGAAATCAAAGCTTTTCTCGGACTTCTTGGATATTATAGAAAATTCATTAAAGATTTATGAAAACTGACTAAACCTTTAACTAATCGTCTTAATAAAAATGCAGTAATTAACATAAAAGATCCTGATTACATTAATTGTTTTGATACTTGTGAAAATATGTTATTGAATGATCCTATTTTACAATACCCGGACTTTTCTCGTCCATTTAATCTCACAACAGACGCAAGCAATTTTGCTCTAGGCGCTGTTCTTAGCCAAGGAAAAATCGGAACCTATGTACCTGTGGCATATGCTAGCGGAACACTTAATGATTCTGAAGTAAACTATTCAACAATTGAAAAGGAACTCCTTGCAATTGTTTGGGCTGTAAAATATTTCCGCCCATATCTTTTCGGAAGAAAGTTCACTATAGTAACAGATCATAAACCACTTCAATGGTTATTTACTTTGAAAGAACCCAATTCTAAATTAGTTAGATGGCGGTTGAAACTCGTAGGATACGACTATGATATAGTGCACAAGAAAGGTGCATTGAACACTAATAGTGAGTGTTTATCACGAATCCAGTTAAATATGAATGAACTAAATTCTTCGGATAATCCTCCCAAAAAATTATTAGTTTATATGGAAAGATTTAATTACTCACTTCGAATAATACTAAAAATAAAAATGTAGAAACCGAATCACTTATTGTAGAAGCTGAAGATTTTAATGACGAAATTTATGACCATAATAATACTATTCACACTAACATAGAAAATCCTTTTGCAGGAATACCTATTTCGGAATCGGCAGTAAATGTGGGAAAAAATCAAATTATAATCTCTGAAGTAAATTTTGAACCAGCTATACCAACTATAATTAAATTATATGAAACTAAGCAAATAATTCTACTGCAATTTTCTAAAAATAACTTTGAACAAAACGTAATAAATTTTGTGTAAGGATATGTAGCACCAAGAGTAAAATATCATATATATTTTGAAAATCCCTTATACGAAAAATTCAGCACTGTTACACAAACATATTTCAAAAATTCACACATTTCATTTATCAAATCTAATAAAAAATTAATTGACATCCCTCTAAATGAAATCAAAGAAGTAATACAAAATTATCATGAAAGTAAACGGAATCATAGAGGATTAGATGAAACCGAAAATAATATAAAATCTCGATACTATTGGCCTAATCAAAGATCTTCTATTCAAACGTACATTAACGAATGCGAAATGAATGAATGAATGAATGTTTATTTATAAATACATATACATGTTTACATACAAAAAAATAAATAAAAATACATATCATCGAAAAATAATTTAACATAACCTAATAACTATAAAAAAATAATCTGGGGTATAGTGTTCATGAACAAATGTGATGTACATTAAATAAACAAGAGTAGTGGGGTACCCGACTAAGTTCATCAAAGAACTTGTCTTCGGGTATTGATTCTTTATAGAACGTATATCTTAAATGAGTCTGACAAATGTTGAAACTTAAAAAACATAAATAGTAATAACCAGTATTTACATTTATTATTAATTATGACACTAATAACTAATAACTTTAACATGTGAAAGACATATATTTAGGACAATTAACATTTTAATAAACTAAGAATATACACTCATACACACACACATAAACACAAGGTGCAAAACAACAAACAACATTTATATAACTAAAATCGGATCAATCACATTAGCGAAATACTTTCTGCCCTTTGAAAATATCCATGCCTTTAATTTGTTTTTGAAAAGACAAACTGAATTATATTTCTTCTAAGTGTGGGGTAAATTGTTCCATAATTTTGATCCAATAAAGCAGAAGCTTCTCTGGCCAGGTGCTTTATGTATAACAGGGGCATATATAGCGGATTGTGTAATCTGTCTCGTTCCGTATGTATGTGGTACATTATATGTATAATGCCTGTTAGAGTACAAGAAACAAAGGGATTTGAAGCAAAAAAGTTGCCGAATGTCCAATACCTTTGAATTAATATATACTTGATTGGAGGAGAATCTGCGAGGTTTGTTTAGAATAATTTTCAGAATGAGTTTCTGAACGGTATTGATCGGGTTTAGATAATTATTCCTAATTCCTCCCCAACCAATGATACCATATAGTAATATGGATTCAACAAAAGCGGAGTATATAGTTTTCAGTTGTTCTTGAGATGAAAATTCTACTAGTTGTTTGAATCTATAGATTAGGCCTCTGAGCTTATTGGTGATGTTGCGAGCATGAACGTCCCATTTCAAAAAGGAGTCAATATGTTTGCCTAGATATTTGACCGAGTGTACGAGCTCAAGAGTACGATTTCCTACAGAGATAGTATTATAATCCGGCAAAAATGGTTTATATGAAGTGAATGGTATTTTTTTAGTTTTAGTGTCGTAAACGGTCAATTTGTTCGACTCAAACCACTTAAGGATATTCTGCATATCGTCAGAAGCATTTATTTGGATTTCTGACCAGTTTTGCCCTTCGTAAATAATAGCTGTGTCATCAGCAAATGACAAGATTACTCCAGTTGAAGCCAGCTGTAGCAAATCGTTCAAGTAAATTATAAATAGTATCGGCCCAAGAACGGTTCCTTGGCGAATTCCGACTGTTACCAACTCTTCTTGGCTACACCTATTATCTATTTTTACAACTTGTTTGCGGTCTTTGAGATAACTTTCGAAAAGGTCTAGTGCAATACAGCGAATTCCAAGACGTTCTAATTTATCAGGCAATAAACCATGATTTACCGTGTCAAAAGCTTTTGCCAGATCAACAAACACTCCCAAACAAGATTTTTTGTGATCAATAGCTGAATAAACGATGGATGTTAATCTAGCGATAGCATCCTGAGTAGATTTTCCCTCCTGAAACCCGAATTGGTGAGAAGAGATTATTTTATTCTTGTTAATAAAACTAACCAAGCGGTTTTTTACTGCTCTTTCAAACAATTTTGATACTGAAGAAATCAAAGAGATAGGTCTATAGTTGCTTACAAGATGTCTGTCTTCTGATTTGTGAATTGGTTTTATTACTGCCTTTTTAAAGTGATTTGGGACTTTTCCATTATCTAAAGCTAAGTTAATAATATACGATATCGGTTTACACACAAAATTATTTGTTATTTTAAGGATTTCGTTTGATATACCATCGAGGCCACTAGCTTTTTTATTCTTCAATTCCCTAATAAGCTCTTCTATTTCGGTGTGGTCTGTTGGCTTCAGAAAAATGTCAAATAACAAAATATGATCGCAAACCCGCGAAACTATATTTTAATATTACCCCAACAGCTATTAAACCATTTCAAATAATACATTTAGACACTATTACTTTAGAAAATACGAAATTTCTAACTATTATAGACCCATTTCCAAAATACGGGCAGTTGTATAAATTGAACTCAGTCCAAGGTATAGAGATAGTTAATAATTTAATTAGATATTTCACCCATCATTGTATACCGGAACAAATAATATCCGATAACGGAACAGAATTAAAAAATAGTTTAGTGAAAGATTTATTAGAAACTCATAAAATTCAAATTCATTTTATCAGTTCACAACATCCTGAAGCAAACGGCTATGTCGAACGATTTCATTCAACAATTATTGAACATATTAGACTTTTAAATAATCAGAACAAATTTAAGAAATAACCTATTGAAATAAAAGTAAATTATGCTCTTTTGGCATATAATAAAAGTATTCACTCTGTAACGAAACTAAAACCATACGAAATTATTACAAGTCATTTAGAGAATAACTCTTCTTTCGATTTAGACATTGATCGAAAATTAGTAAATAACTATATTCATAATCACAAAGAAAAAATGAAATTACTTTATTCTAAAATAAAGAAATCATTGCAAGAAACTAAAGATAAAGTTATTTCAAAAGCTTATGAAAGTAGAGAAGATCTTCCAGACCCTCTACCTACAAAAGTATTTGTCAAAAATGAGCAGATTAAAAGTAAGACAAAAAATAGATATCAACCGGAAAAAATAAAATCCGTAAACAGAAAAAATAAAACTGCGAAAATTGTAACACGTCATTTTAATACCGCTGAAGATATTCACATTTCAAATATAAAACGACCTAGAAAGAAACCTTATACTTTCATTACAAACTAAGTTTAATATTGAAACATTTAGAACAAATGATGTTTATCTATACATGTTACATGATAACTTAATTTTTATTAAACAATGTTGAATTAAGTTTTAATTATTTATAATGTAATATTAGATATAATAGAAACTGTAGAGATTTCCTGTTCATTCTGCAAACTAAGGAAGTTGCATTTGAGTATAAGTAAACAAAGGAATTATTTACAGAGCTGCAAAAAATATCTTCGTATTATAAATTACAATTACCGTTGGAATTGAAATACGAGAATATTTTAAACCTCGAATCAATGTAGAGTAAGTAAAAATGGAATAGAATATTTTTTATCGATTCCTATAGATTTTAATATTGAGTTTGAATTATTTTATTAATTACCCATACCTACTAAGTTAGAATCAGAGTTCGTAATAATAATAATATCAAAATCAAAGTATTTGCTGAGATCTGATACACAGATAAAACCTCTAAACGATATTTGTACAAGGAGTGAAAATTTTCAATGTGCTTCACACCTTCAAGATAATAATAAACAGTTATGTGAAGAACAAATACTATTAATGGAAAACTCTACTAACTGCGAATACACTAAAATCAAAATTATTGAAAATCATTCGTAAATTATACCAGAAATAAACCAATACCTACTAGTATTTCCAGGAGAAATATTGATAATTAAATGTTCAGAAGACACAGAAATCAAAATTTTAAAAGGAATTTTCCTAATCAAAAATTCGCCATGTAAAATAGCTTTTAAAAATCAAGAATTAATATTTCAAGATTGAACTTTTGGTCAACCACTGGTACTGAATGAACTTCAGACAGATTTTAATAAAATTGAAATTCAGCCTTTAGAAATAAATTTGGAAAAACTAAAATTAAAAGAAATATCTTCTCAAGGATTGACACCAATTCATGAAGAGCAGTTAAATCTCCATATTCCTAGCATATGGACTATATTTCTATATTCCAGCGGAGTATGGATAATTATTTGGCTACTCTTGAAGAAAATTCAGAAACGAAGAAAATCAGAAGAAACTCTAATGGAATTACAAGAAAAGAAAATTCAACTTTCAGGGGGTGCGTCGATCTAATGGGGGAGGTGTTATATACCTTAAATTACTTAGTACATATTAAATAAATTGCTTAATCAGTATATTGTGTAATAACCTGTTGTTTTATAAATTATAAATTGTTGAACCTTATTTTTGCTTACATTGTATTTTTTACCGTTTTGAATTGTTTAGTTTAATAGTCAGTCTAGAATTTACTTCGAATCTTGAAACTTGTAACTTTTGTTAAATAAATGATTTTTTAAAAAACCTTTTTCCGTGTATAAAAAGTTATATATATATATATATATATATATATATATATATATATATATATATATATATATATATATATATTTATAATAACGTTAATTCATTTTATTTAATTATTGTTAATTTACTTGATTTAGTTGTTTATGGGCGCCAGAATTGGTTCGCTTACCACGAACTACAATTCAAAAATAATATATAAGTTAAAGATATTCTAAACTTGTTTTATCTTTTTATCACTGTTTCTCAGGGATGAGATTCGGCACTTGACGATTGTCAGCAACGGGAAACTATAGGTAAGATATCAAAGAAACGCAAGACGAACATAGACAAACGATTTTTAATTAAATATAAACTGTGAAATAATGAAATATTTTATCAATCAATAAATTGGCGATACATCTTTAAATTCAAAGGAATGCCATTAGCGCAAATCTTCTGATATACGATTTTCTGAGTTATAATATTATTTACCTCAAACGCAAGTAAATTTCGCTCAATTATTTTAATCCTATGTGTTCTGAATGTACATCCATAACGTTCAATCCCAGCTGTCGCTATTGCTAATACGATCGTCGTGTGGTGTGTTACTCTGTGGTTGACATAATTTAGTTTACAAAATGAAGAAAAATGTGTGGCGTGTTTGGAATATATTATTTATTTATTTGATGAATTTAGTAAGTATTTATTTTTAATATGAGTTTAGTGTTTCATGTCCGATATATATTGAATGTCTAAGGCTAATATTTAACAAATAAATTAATACCAAAATAATATAACCTAACATATAAATATATCGAAATGTTTTTTATAGGAGAAATTCAATATATACACGAGGAATAAAGTTCGTAATTGGTTCTTCTTGATCCAGAATGTGATGGATTTGTAGAAAACGATCGCCTATGATCGAATAAGCGAAAACTCAGGATGTGGAAATGATGAGATGTGAAATTATTTCACCAATAGAAATATCTTATCAATATTAAGATATATGGATAGTCGTCGAAATTATATTTAATAAGGTAATGTTCAATCTTACCAATATCTAGACGATATCACAATTTTATCACTTATTTATTAACGTACGAATGATATTTTTAGTTAGTTTACTTTTTAATATTGTACTAAACACTTCAGTTAACTTTTTTCAATGATTTTGTTTAAATTGTACTAGTTTTTTTTTAATTTTTGGAGAGGAAAAAATCAACACGTTCTCCATCTAATTAATTCACACGGCGTCTCCCAAGCTCAGAATCAACTACATTCAAATGTTTTTATTTTTGTTTTTCATTATTCATTTGTCCATAAACAAACATTGCTTTTATCGAATCAAAATACCTTTTTCTGCGTTATTGTAGACAAATTCACTGTGTTTCTATGCACTTCTATAGTCACTCCGAATTACTCTACCCGAACTATTAACAGAACGTTGGTTTCCGCGTTGATATTTTGACCTTGACGTTTCATACAAATAATTGGAAAGTTTATGCAATATACGGGGTTTCTGAAAGTGTTTATTAAAATATAAAATTATAATAGTTGAATTTTGGTTTCAAATTCATGTGATCCTATATACCTATATACAGTGCTCATCATAATTATGTACAAAATTATATTTGACGTAATTTACTTGTCGTTATTCTATCTTCTGTACTTTGAAATATACTTTGAAGAAAGATAGTTACTAAATTAAATAGTAATCTCTTGAATCAATTTATCAATCGTATACTATTCATAAATATTTCTCGACATGTTTAAATTATGTCCTTATGGATTATTTCCTTTTATTGAATTTTTATTACTACTGCTACTAAGATTCACATTATCTGAGTGATGCTAATGATTTAATTTAACTTGATAGATATTTTTCACTTTAATATATATATATATATATATATATATATATATATATATATATATATATATATATATATGTGATCGTTTCTGATCAGTTAGAACACAAATAGAAAAATATCTTATTGGGGATAGCAGCAAAAGAGGTAAAATACACTCTATTCAATTCTCCAAGCTTTCGTAAATCTTTATTTACATCACCAGGGAACTACAATAAAGGAAAGAAAAACTTTTTATAATTTATGTTTCTCTTTCCTTTATTGTAGTTCACTCTAATTAGCAGTTATCAGTGAAAATAATAAAAAAACATAAAAAAGTCAAATACTTGAACCAAATATTGATGATTGATCAAAGAAGATGGTTGTCAAGGTACGTACTCTTTTATATTTATATTCATATGTAGCCTTACTTTTGTGTGCCATTTCCAATGTAAATTGTTTGTCAGTGTTATCCAATGTGAATTTTTATTGTAGACTGGAATTAAAATCTTTTGATAAAGCCTTGTAATTAAGGCGAAACGTCAAGAATGACAGATAATTAGTAGTATATTAATGAACCTATCCCAAGGAAATTACAAAAATCAATATTTATATATAACTAGTGAATATTGGGGAATTGCAGCAAGAAAATAGAAAAGTATACTCTTAGCGGAAAATGTCCAAGCTTTCGAGGATGATTGTCCTCATCATCAGGGAGACTAAAATGAAAAACAACAGTTAAATACTGTGGTCAATAAAGAATAATTTGAATTGAAATTCACAACCACGTGTGTACTTACCTCCGAAGTGAGGTTAGACTCCATCAAGTTGTATAATAGTAAACTACAGATTATAAATTGTGAAATATTTCACAGGAATTGAGTCAACGGAATATCAACCAACCGCATTACAACACCAAGTGAAAATGTCGCAACATTTTGTAAAATGAAATAAATAAATGTATCTTCAAGAGTTACTAAGCTGAACGCCAGTAAGGGAATAATATAGTTTCCCTCCAATAAGGACGTAATAGAAGACAAACAGTGCTAACAGCAGTCAAATCAGAGAACTGTAGGGCAATGTAACCATTTCAGTAATGGCTTCTGTTGTAGGGCCAACAATATGGTTTAATAAGAAGATGTAATATTTCAGAAGAGAGGAAAAGGGAGAGATAGTGCGAGACAGAGAGAAGAGAAACGCTCTCAAATTGTGTGAGAAAGGATGAGAAATTGGAGTGTGTAGAGAACATAACCCCCATATAACTTACACTTAGGAAGAAAAGAAAAAGAAAACATTACAATAACAGTATTAATATGTAGTTATAAATATATTATAGTAATTAAGTTAAATTGTAATAATTATATAATCTGAATGTATCTACCAACACCAATTCATTCAAATTTAAGTTTTTATTATTATTAAGTTAATGTAATAAGGGTGGAGCTGTTAGGAGCAATATGGTTGTTCAATGCAACCTGAGGGGTACAATTAGCATCTAAGGACAACAAAAATGAATAGATCTCACTCAAGTGATCAATATCAGTTTTCAGGTTAGCGATAAAGCTTCTTAATATTGAAATTGCTAATAACCACTCATTAATTAGTAAATTAGAATCACATTTCTCAACTTTCAAAAGGACAGTAGTCTCTTTATCCAGTGCATTTCATTTTCAGAATTTTTCAAGTAAACAACAAGTTACTTATAATAAACTTTTTCACAAGATTAGGAATAATAATATACATAGACTTAATAAATTACAAAATAATCAATTTAAATTGTTGCTAAAATCTAAGGCGGGTTGGTTGAGAAATATTTCTAATACCACTATACCTAATGATATTTCACAGTTTTTGGCTTTGGGTCCCAAGTTTAGTGTGGAACCAGTCATTTTAAAAGATATTTCAATCAAATCAATTTTATCTGATGTGGACTATCTCACCTCCACGATCACAGACTCTAAAATGAGAAACATCACGGTAGCTAGAGCCACAAATATTGTCACTAATTACATACATAAACCTAACAATAATACTTTATTTCATAACCTTTCTCTTAAATCTAAAGCCTTCTTGAAGACGAACCCTCATCGGTTCCTCACTCAATCCGATAAGGCTAACGTCACGGTCATTATGGACAAACAACAATATGTTGAATTGTCTAGTGATATTGTTTTGAACAACAGTTCTTATGTAGAACTATCATGTGATCCTACTTCCTCTACACAGAGAAAGGGTAACAACTTAGTTCAATCATCATTTAATAAACATCATATAGATATGACAGTTAAGAAGAAACTCATGAGCTACCATGGTGTCCCTCCAAAATTTCATGCTCTTCCGAAAGTTCATAAACCAGTTCTCTCTGTGAGACCGATAGTGGCTTCGATAGGAGCCCCCACTGAAAATATTGCACAGTTTTGTCCAGGAATACTAACAAAATCGTATCATTATGATAATTTGTATTTTATTAAAGATTCTTTTGAAGTCTCTGAAAGGTTTAATAATTTGGTAATTCCAGAAAATCATGTTCTGACCAGTTTGGATGTGGTCTCGTTGTTCAGTAATATTTATCTTGATGCTTGTTTGAGAGCAATCGATAAGAGTTGGGATCGTATCAGTGCCCATTGCTCCATCCGGAAAAAAGCTTTTCTCGAATTATTAGTTTTTCTGTTTGAAAGTACTTACCTCACTTTTAATAACAAAATTTACAAATAAACCTTTGGTACTCCAATGGGTGCTTCAATTTCACCTATCTTGGCAGCATATGTCATGGACGATGTGCTGGATACAGTCATACCTGTTCTTTCTTTCACTCCTTTTTTCATAAAGAAGTATGTCGATGACATTATTTTGGCACTCCCTCGAGAAGGCTCAGATGAAATTCTGGATACATTCAATAGCTATGATCCGAATATCCAATTCACAATAGAAATGGAAGACTTCGAGAATTCCGTACCTTTCTTAGAAACTAATTTTATACGTAACAACAATACAATTATTATAGATTGGTACAGGAAGCCATGCGTTCAGGTAGATATCTTAATTATCACTCCTACCATAAACATTCCATGAAAGTGAATTTGGGTAAACAAATGAAGCAGAGAGTACTTAGAATTTCCAGTCATGTTTTTCATAATAAAGATCTTAATATATCGCTTAACCTTTTCTTGGATAACTCTTATCCAAGATCTTCATTGAATAAAACATTATTCAGCACATCTAATGCTGTGGACTTGTTGCTTGAAGATAGCTATCCTAACTTAGCCCAGACGGATGTTGGAACTGATGTGTTCCCCTCTTGACCGGTTTTTGATACTTCGCCATATATAAGGACATAACTTCGAGACTTGCCAGATTGCTCAGTGCATGTGGTATTTAAAATTGCTAACAAAACTGTTCTTTCAATCAGATCAATTTACACTAGAGTAAAAGATAAGAGTCCTTTGACCTCACTTACTAACGTGGTGTATATTATTCCTTGTGAGGATTGTGATAAATAGTATATCGGACAAACTTCAAGATCTCCATCGAGTCGTATAGTTTCACACAAGAGTGACTATAGATTACACACTGAGAGGTACGCGTTAGCTTTTCATGTAAATTCTCTTGATCATCAGATGAATTATGAGACTGTGAATGTGTTGGCGACTTAGTCCAACAAAACGAAAAGATCATTCTTGGAAATGGCTTTTATTTCACAATATAACAATGTTTTAAATAAGAAAACTGATATTGATGACTTGAGTGAGATCTATTCATTTTGGTCGTCCTTAGATGCTAATTGTACTCCTCAGGTTGCATTGAACAACCATATTGCTCCTAACAGCACCACCCTTATTACATTAACTTAATAATAATGAAAACTTAAATTTGAATGTATTGGTGTTGGTAGATACATTCAGATTATATTATTATTACAATTTCACGTAATTACTATATTATATTTATTACTACATATTAATACTGTTATTGTACTGTTTTCTTTCTCTTCTCTTCCTTAGTGTAAGTTATATTGGGGTTATGTTCTCTAATTCTCTAAACACTCCAATTTCTCATCCTTTCTTACACAATTTGAGAGCGTTCCCCTCTCCCTGTCTCGCACTCTCTCTCCATTTTCCTCTCTTCTAAAATAACACATCTTCTTATTAAACCATTTTGTTATTTTGTTGGCCCTACAACAGAAGCCATTACTGAAATGATTACATTGCCCTTCAGTTCTCTGATTTCACAGTTGGCAGCACTGTTTGTCTTTTGTTACATCCCAATTGGAGAGAAACTATATCATTTCCTGACCAGCGTTAAACTTAGTAACGCTTGAAGATGAATTTATTTATTTCATTTTACAAAATGTTGCGACATTTTCACTTGATGCTGTAATGCGATTGGTTGACCTTCCGTTGACTCAATTCCTGTAAAATATTTCATGATTTATAATCTGTAGTTTACTATTTTACAACTTGATGAAGTCTAACTTCACTTCGGAGGTAAGTACACACTTGGTTGTGAATTTCAATTCAAATTATTCTATATTGACAACAGTATGTAACTGTTGATTTTCATTTTTTTTCATTTTAGTCTCACGGATGATGAGGACAATCATCCTCGAAAGCTTGGATATTTCCGCTAAGAGTATACTTTTCCATTTTCTTGCGGCAATTCCCCAATATTCACTAGTTTTATTCCTAACTAGTCAGCAAAGACTATCCTATATATATATATATATATATATATATATATATATATATATATATATATATATATATAGATGTACGAATAGTGCGTGACATATGAACAATAAGCAACGAATAGATTAGTGGGTATTGCACGCAAATAGAAGAAGGGGCTACTGAAAAGAGTGGTAACCGCAGACATGCATGTTTCTAGCTCATTAGCCGTCATCGGTACGGTACAACCAAGAAAAGATGTGAAACATGAGAGCAAAGGTGTTGAATGAAACATGAGAAAATATAACAGAATTCAGCAGGATAGTCAAACACAACATTTGTGTCAGTAATATTAGAAGATCTCGAATATTCGAGACAACAACCAACATAGACACGGAGGTGCATATAACACTCCCGTCTGAAACTTCCGACCCAGATTAATGAAATAATAACAAGATGTACGAATAGTGCGTGACATATGAACAATAAGCAACGAATAGATTAGTGGGTATTGCACGCAAATAGAAGAAGGGGCTACTGAAGAGAGTGGTAACCGCAGACATGCATGTTTCTAGCTCATTAGCCGTCATCGGTACGGTACAACCAAGAAAAGATGTGAAACATGAGAGCAAAGGTGTTGAATGAAACATGAGAAAATATAACAGAATTCAGCAGGATAGTCAAACACAACATTTGTGTCAGTAATATTCGTTGCTTATTGTTCATATGTCACGCACTATTCGTACATCTTGTTATTATTTCATTAATCTGGGTCGGAAGTTTCAGACGGCAGTGTTATATGCACCTCCGTGTCTATGTTGGTTGTTGTCTCGAATATTCGAGATCTTCTAATATTACTGACACAAATGTTGTGTTTGACTATCCTGCTGAATTCTGTTATATTTTCTCATGGTTCATTCAACACCTTTGCTCTCATGTTTCACATCTTTTCTTGGTTGTACCGTACCGATGACGGCTAATGAGCTAGAAACATGCATGTCTGCGGTTACCACTCTTTTCAGTAGCCCCTTCTTCTATTTGCGTGCAATACCCACTAATCTATTCGTTGCTTATTGTTCATATGTCACGCACTATTCGTACATCTTGTTATTATTTCATTAATCTGGGTCGGAAGTTTCAGACGGGAGTGTTATATGCACCTCCGTGTCTATGTTGGTTGTTGTCTCGAATATTCGAGATCTTCTAATATTACTGACACAAATGTTGTGTTTGACTATCCTGCTGAATTCTGTTATATTTTCTCATGTTTCATTCGACACCTTTGCTCTCATGTTTCACATCTTTTCTTGGTTGTACCGTACCGATGACGGCTAATGAGCTAGAAACATGCATGTCTGCGGTTACCACTCTTTTCAGTAGCCCCTTCTTCTATTTGCGTGCAATATCCACTAATCTATTCGTTGCTTATTATATATATATATATATATATATATATATATATATATATATATATATATATGAAACCATCTAAAATTGGTAAGGCCAATTGAAGATTACATATAAAAAAAAAACTAGGAGTTTTAGATGATTGAATTGAATGAAGTGAGCATTTATACTACCAAATATTAAGAAAAGCATTTATATTGAAAGGAATAAAAAGGATAGTGAATTAAAGATATTTCTAGTAATAGCAGTATGTAAATAAGTACAAAATTTTACCTTAATAATAATCCAATATTACGTTGATGGTAACAGTTACTAGACTGTTCAAAACACTGCCATATGAACATCCAGGTAATTACCATGTAGCATCATTTGAAACCTGAAAACAAAAGGAATTAGTATTTGAATTAATTAATGAATATCAATATTTATGGGTAATAAGTAAAAAGGGTTATAATTAGAAAGGTAATTTGAAATAAAAAGTATTTGATTGACAGGCGGAACGTAGCCATGTCAGGTGTCAACAAGAGTTTGCAATTATGAATATTAATCAACTGGAAGTAACATAAAAATTACTAAATTGATTGCCAACTTAAATTTATTGGTTACGAATAGAATAATTTTTATGAAAGGGAAATTTGAAAATAAATAAGAATTTATATGTGATTAACAATCACAAAGATTACAAAATTGAAAACTATACATTTGCATATATAATACTTGATATTTAGATTGTTAGTTTTATGTAAAATAATGTAAATCAAAATACCTTAAAAAATGATAACTAGCAATATAAGGGATTGTCAATAGTGAAAAAAGACATTTTATGAAACCCTTAAGACTATATACAATTAAACAAATAAGTGTTGATACCATCCAGGACAATTAAAAGAACTAATTTACATTTAGAACTAAAAAATTCCCAAACAAACAATTATTTTGAAAGAAAGTGTCAATAGAAGGCTATGAATTTTATGACAAGAAAGAGTTGTTGATTGCGACAAAAAAGTGAAAAGGCGTGGGTAGCTAAAAAGGGTTAGCATCTATGTAAGAGGCTTCCGAATAAATTTTAATAAAAATAAAAATAAGACATGTGAATTTGCAAAAAAGTTCAATAATAATAATTCTATAAGCTATTTAAACAGTTTGTGAGAACGGAAGTTTCTTCGAACGTGCATCTCTTTCGCTAAAGAGATCTTCAAGAAAAGAGGTGACGCCATCCAACAATATGGAGCTTTCTACAGTGGATATATTAAGGTCTGTGCTAATTTAATATTAATTTGGAATTCCAACATAAATAAAAATAAAAACATTCAAATAGTGAACGATAAAATAATTTCGAAATTTCATTAAAAGGCCTGAGTATTTTATGATGCATAATAAGAACTTACGTACATGGATATCCATAAATCATAACTAATAAATAACTATGTACTTACTTTTAATAATTAATTTGTATCATTGTTGTTCACATTATATGTAAATTTCGTCTAGCTTCCATTTTCTCATTGCATACATCATCTTCTGTCTATCACTATACTAATTTCACATCACTCCTATTTATTTTTATATATATGTATATGCAATCGTATGGTTTTGTTTTTGAATATTATCTTGATAGTTTCAACGTATACATACGAACATTTAATTTGTATAAACATTTCATAAGTGGGAAATAGACTGTAAACACAAATGTATATCTTCGCTTTCAACGAAGCAAAATCGTATATTTTCGTCACGCCGACGCAGTAGAGATATGTTCAATAGCATTCCATGCGTCTGACTGTAAAGAGTACAGGGGTGGTATCAAGAAAATTTGGTGTTTAAAATTAATTACGATTTCAATCTCAAGAATTTATTAAAATTATTTTTCTGTAAAGTGTTTTGCATTTTTATTTTATATACTATCCTTAATAAATTTAGAAATATCGACTCACCTCATTCATTCAAAATATCTAGAAACAGTAAATTAAGACACGTATGTTTTCAAAAATCATTTAATTTCTCAATATACAGTATATTTACAATTCAATAATTAATAAAACCACAGTTAAAATAGACTTATTTATATGCGCCATGAACCCAACGAGAAAAGGTCTACATGTCTCCGGCTATAAACAATTCAAATAATAAATAGACAAGTTCAAATAATATTAAAGAGCAGTCGAAGATAGAGGTCAACATGCTTTCGACTCTTCATAAAATAAAATTATAAATTAAAATTAAACCTATAAAGAGCGGCCGAAGGTAAGTCTCGACTTCATCTTATAAAATAATATATAATAACAATTTATAAAAAAAATTATCAATAATAATAATTAATAATAAAATGGCACCCGAAACGTGGGGCTCTTATTAAATTAATATAAATTAATAAATATATAATAAAATAACGACCCCAACGTAAGGCTCTAAAAATAATTTGGCTCCTAACAAATTTAGCTCTGAAAATTCAATTGGACTCACCGAATCAGATAAACTATAAATTATTACAATAATTATATTCATTAAAACATAAACGTAGAAAATAGAAATTAAAAACAAAAAGAATAAAGACAATTTGACAAGAACATACAATAATGCCAAATACAAGGAATAAAAAAGACAATACAAAGAAGGGAAACGAAGAACTATCTACATCAACCACAGAAGACATTGGAATGGAGATACCGGCACAACAACAACCAGGACAAGAAAAAGAAAAGGAGATGGAAAGCCTACATAATATGATAAGAAGCCTAATGATTAGTGTAAACGAAGGAAATGCAGAATTAAATAGAAAATTAGAAGCTGGTAATGCAGAATTAAATAGTAAATTAGAAGCTGGTAATGCAGAATTAAATAGAAAATTAGAAGCTGGTAATGCAGAATTAAATAGTAAATTAGAAGCTGGTAATGCAGAATTAAATAGAAAATTAGAAGCTGGTAATGCAGAATTAAATAGAAAATTAGAAGCTGGTAATGCAGAATTAAATAGAAAATTAGAAGCTGGTAACGCAGATTTGCACAAAAATATAGAAGAAATACAAAATGGAATGGCAGAATTAGAAAGAAACGTAAGAATAAATCTAGAAGAAAAATTTGAACAGTTAAAAAAAGAATTGGTACAAGATAGAGATGGATATAGAAGAAAAATGGAGAACAAGATCGATGAGAAATTAGGACCAATGGGGGAAGTAATAGGAGGTATAGAAGATGAAATAAAAGGAAAATTTGACAGATTGGAAATGAACACTGAACTAAAGTTTCAAGGTTATGGTGAAAGAATTGAAAAAAATAAAGAAAAAATTGAGCAAATGGAAAATAGAATAATTCAAGAAATGCAATTAGGAAAAGGTAGCAACAGAAACGAGAGAAATGAATATAAACGAAAACTAAAAGAAATGGAGGATAATCTAAAATTGGAAGACGACCAAGAAGAGAAAGAAAGAAGAATAAGAAGAGAATTGACAAGAATAACGGGGGAAACAAGAATAATTAATTGTGGAAGTAATAACAATATAAAATTTGATGGAGATTTTAAGAAAATACACCCTGTAACCTTTATCAAAATGCTGAGGAATAAAATGAGAAATGAATATGAAGTAGAGGAATTAAGAGAAATTATACGAAAACATTTAGAACACCATGCATTGGTTTGGTTTACAACAAGAAGAGGATATACAAGCCTTAGATCAATTTGAAAGAAAATTTATTGACTATTTTTGGGGAAATAATGTACAATCTAAAATAACAGAAAGATTATATTTTGGTAGATATGAAGAAAATAGAGGTAATTCACTGAATACCTATGTTTTGCAAATGTATGCTATGGTAATCCATTTGAATCCGCAACTTCAGGAAGAATTTGAGACACAGATTGTATTGGATTTATGGGAAGAAATTAATGAGATACGGGACTGCAAAATTAAGAAGGATATGATAGAGAACGGAAAGAAGATTCAGAAGTGTAATGAGAAACAAACAACAAGAGAAGAACATCAGAAAAAAGTTAGGAAAAGAATAGCAAAGTAAATAGTATAACCTGATGATTGGAAGGAAGTTTGGAAACGAAAAAGCTATGGAATGGACAGGAAAAGGATAATGAAATAAACTGGAAGATAAATTTATTAATATCACATAACAATTATAAAAAAAAACAGAAATGAACTTAAGATAAAAATTTCATTATAAGCAATGTACAAAGATAGAGATAGGTTAGGTCAGAAAAAGCTGTAAATAAAATAATAGACATAAGTATAGATTAAAAAAATTCAATATTAATTAAGTATATCATGCTAGATAATATTATAGGATAGATCGTGTTCTTTGTTGATTAAGCAGATGATATTCCAAACGATTCTTCACACTTCTTTATTAAGAATCTAGAAAAAAAGAAAAAAATATATATAATAGATGTCATATAATATAAATTGAAACTTATTAGGTGAAACTTAGGAATGGAATAAATAGATTAGAGTATACAGAGGGAAATTCAAACAGGGCAAACAAATAAGTAATGATAAATAAATTAGATGAAGTACTGACTTTATATAGAAATAAAACAGGAATATATAAGATAGAGGGGATGAAATTATGTACAACTTAAAAGAGTTGCAGATCGATACATGAAACGAAGAAATAAAAAAATTAAAAGACCAACAACATTTAAAGAAGGAGATTGGGTAATAGAAAGATCTTTGCAAGCAGCCGATAAAAAATTAAACCAATGTGCTAAGCTGAAACTACCATTTAATGGACCTTATATAGTAGAGAAGGCATATGAGAATAGCAATGTTTTAAGGAACCCATATAATAATCAATTGAGAGGGACTATACATGTGCAAAATTTGTATAAATTCAACAAGTAGCAGCATTTTAAAAATCATGTCATACAAATAATTAGTATCTGATAAGAAGACATAAGAAATTGAATTTTTTATAAAATATTAATCAATTTACTCGTAACCTATTAGAATTGATATTCAATATAAATGGAGTTAAGAAGTAAAAATTACATTTTCAAAATATAAAAAAAAACAATCGGATAGATAATAATATTTTAAAAATGAAATTGGGGGAAACTGAAACCATCTAAAATTGGTAAGGCCAATTGAAGATTACATATAAAAAAAAAATGGAGTTTTAGATGATTGAATTGAATGAAGTGAGCATTTATACTACCAAATATTAAGAAAAGCATTTATATTGAAAGGAATAAAAAGGATAGTGAATAAAGATATTTCTAG
Source organism: Galeruca laticollis (assembly GCA_963921935.1). Classification (NCBI taxonomy): domain Eukaryota; kingdom Metazoa; phylum Arthropoda; class Insecta; order Coleoptera; family Chrysomelidae; genus Galeruca; species Galeruca laticollis. The sequence goes on from OY998176.1 coordinate 179,799,814, forward strand.
TAATAGCAGTATGTAAATAAGTACAAAATTTTACCTTAATAATAATCCAATATTACGTTGATGGTAACAGTTACTAGACTGTTCAAAACACTGCCATATGAACATCCAGGTAATTACCATGTAGCATCATTTGAAACCTGAAAACAAAAGGAATTAGTATTTGAATAAATAAATGAATATCAATATTTATGGGTAATAAGTAAAAAGGGTTATAATTAAAAAGGTAATTTGAAATAAAAAGTATTTGATTGACAGGCGGAACGTAGCCATGTCAGGTGTCAACAAGAGTTTGCAATTATGAATATTAATCAACTGGAAGTAACATAAAAATTACTAAATTGATTGCCAACTTAAATTTATTGGTTACGAATAAAATAATTTTTATGAAAGGGAAATTTGAAAATAAATAAGAATTTATATGTGATTAACAATCACAAAGATTAGAAAATTGAAAACTATACATTTGCATATATAATACTTGATATTTAGATTGTAAGTTTTATGTAAAATAATGTAAATCAAAATACCTTAAAAAATGATAACTAGCAATATAAGGGATTGTCAATAGTGAAAAAAGACATTTTATGAAACCCTTAAGACTATATACAATTAAACAAATAAGTGTTGATACCATCCAGGACAATTAAAAGAACTAATTTACATTTAGAACTAAAAAATTCCCAAACAAACAATTATTTTGAAAGAAAGTGTCAATAGAAGGCTATGAATTTTATGACAAGAAAGAGTTGTTGATTGCGACAAAAAAGTGAAGTGGCGTGGGTAGCTAAAAAGGGTTAGCATCTATGTAAGAGGCTTCCGAATAAATTTTAATAAAAATAAAAATAAGACATGTGAATTTGCAAAAAAGTTCAATAATAATAATTCTATAAGCTATTTAAACAGTTTGTGAGAACGGGAGTTTCTTCGAACGTGCATCTCTTTCGCTAAAGAGATCTTCAAGAAAAGAGGTGACGCCATCCAACAATATGGAGCTTTCTACAGTGGATATATTAAGGTCTGTGCTAATTTAATATTAATTTGGAATTCCAACGTAAATAAAAATAAAAACATTCAAATAGTGAACGATAAAATAATTTCGAAATTTCATTAAAAGGCCTGAGTATTTTATGATGCATAATAAGAACTTACGTACATGGATATCCATAAATCATAACTAATAAATAACTATGTACTTACTTTTAATAATTAATTTGTATCATTGTTGTTCACATTATATGTAAATTTCGTCTAGCTTCCATTTTCTTATTGCATACATCATCTTCTGTCTATCACTATACTAATTTCACATCACTCCTATTTATTTTTATATATATGTATATGCAATCGTATGGTTTTGAATATTATCTTGATAGTTTCAACGTATACATACGAACATTTAATTTGTATAAACATTTCATAAGTGGGAAATAGACTGTAAACACAAATGTATATCTTCGCTTTCAACGAAGCAAAATCGTATATTTTTGTCACGCCGACGCAGTAGAGATATGTTCAATAGCATTCCATGCGTCTGACTGTAAATAGTACAGGGGTGGTATCAAGAAAATTTGGTGTTTAAAATTAATTACGATTTCAATCTCAAGAATTTATTAAAATTATTTTTCTGTAAAGTGTTTTGCATTTTTATTTTATATACTATCCTTAATAAATTTAGAAATATCGACTCACCTCATTCATTCAAAATATCTAGAAACAGTAAATTAAGACACGTATGTTTTCAAAAATCATTTAATTTCTCAATATACAGTATATTTACAATTCAATAATTAATAAAACCACAGTTAAAATAGACTTATTTATATGCGCCATGAACCCAACGAGAAAAGGTCTACATGTCTCCGGCTATAAACAATTCAAATAATAAATAGACAAGTTCAAATAATATTAAAGAGCAGTCGAAGATAGAGGTCAACATGCTTTCGACTCTTCATAAAATAAAGTTATAAATTAAAATTAAACCTATAAAGAGCGGCCGAAGGTAAGTCTCGACTTCATCTTATAAAATAATATATAATAACAATTTATAAAAAAAATTATCAATAATAATAATTAATAATATATATATATATATATATATATATATATATATATATATATATATATATATATATATATATGTATATATCTTCTAAACAGGTGAGTAAATTCCTATTAGTCAATATTTATCATAATTTAGCACTAGTTAAATTTGAATTTTTGTCTTGAATTATTTATTATGGCCTTTATATTCATTAGTTTTTATTTAAAAAATGATCATTCTCATCATAATGTTTTTCTTTGAGACCTCAAATTTCAAAATGTCTGTACCTTGGCGTCCCTTATGCAATGCTATGGATCACTAAATTGTCCTTATTTTCTTCCTGTATGCTTATTTCTTGATAGGAAAACTAGTTTGAACTTTTAGATGTGTCTTTATGTATGCATTGAGTTCATAATGTGACCAAAATTTCAAGATTCGCGTAATTTTCTACCAAAATTTTATGGAACTCAACTACATGCAGTTATCAGTTTTTTATTCTCCCGAAGACTCTCTTTTATTATTTCCTAACAAATTTCTCTTGCCGGATATTCACATGTTGCTTGATATTTTTTTGTTTAACAATGATTGACTGTCATATCAATAAATGTTCTAAATTACATCATTATTTACAGAAATGTCTTATGGACTCTTTTATATACACTTTATATGCTAACTACATCATAATTTTTTATAAAATTCGTTCTTTCAAGTGTTCTAGTACCTTTTTCTTAATTTAAAGTCCTTTCATATGTATAATTTTAAATTCTATTCACAAAAATTTTACTACATAAATAAATAAATAACACATTTGCAATTATTCCTTTATCATTTTATTTTTCAATCATCTAACTATTAAATATAAATTCTTAGTAATTCAAAATTTGGTTATTTACATCCATATCAAATTTAACTCACAGCTGTGTTTGTCTATGGTTTGTTTCTGTGGACTAATATAGTCTCTATGTTCAATATGCATGTGTCATTATATGATGTGGCATTTCAATTTTATCATTATCTCCTTATATCGGTTATAAGCTATTAATTAAATTGAAGTAAAGAAAATAATAATTATGAATTTCAAATTATAACACTAATATTGGTTCCTTTTATGATTCAAGTGATGATCCATAACATATGTTAAGTATATCGCTAATTTCTCATACATTCTTAATTCTCAAATTCCTCTGTTAATATAACATTCTGTTTAATGTTCCGTTCTGCGTTACGTGAATTTATATTTAAAACTTATTTGTGTGCTGAATTTAACTTTTTTATTGCCACACTTATTTGAAAAAATCTCGTACTCTTCCTTCATGGTGAATTAATTATGAAATTTAACATCAACTGACAGAAAAATAACAAAGACTATCCATCTCGAATATAGTTTGTAGGTAAATAACAGTAAGTAAAACTCAAAATCAGTACTACAGCATATATTAGTGAAAGGTGAAGGAGGGCAACTAGTTTCGGCTCACTGAGCCATCATCAGGCCTGTAGAAGGTATCAAGATAGAGAAATATGAATTCACAACATGTCGAATTACCTTAATGTATATCAATCCATATGTCCGTGGCATCCAGCAGACTCCGACATATGTCAGTGGAAAATATGAGGATTTACTGTAGGGGAAGTCATCAATAAAAATAGTAATAAAAAAATCTTCATTACTATGTAGAGCGTCGAGCACAATAAAATTAAATTAAACAAAACAACAGGACAACATGAGGAAAAGTCATAAAAAATTTTGGTCAAAGTATAAAAAAAGAAAACCAAACTGGACATCGTCGTATGACAGAAAATGTCCGAAGCTGAAGTCCAGTATTGTAGTGTGTCAGTAAATCCCAAATAGACAAGATGATCGGAGAACACATAAATGACAAGGACCAATGACGGCCCTCAATAACACCAAGAAAAATCTTTCAAAACAGAGATGAATAAAACATAGTAACTATCATGTGAGGAAATTATCTGAAACACAGTATAATGTAAGAGCACAAAGTCTTGTAACAATATCATACAGTAATCGTAAAAACTATATTAAGCTACGACAATTAAGAAAAAGAAGAATAAACATTAAAGGCCAAAATATTCTGATAAGTCGTGACACATAAGTTAAAATTTATGAAATGAGAACCTTGAAAAAAATAACAATTCAAGCTTAGCATTAAAAATCAATATCAAAAAAACATCAAAAGTGTAAAATGATTGTCAGTGTCTGTAATCTAAAGTAGGTATCTATCAGTAAAAAAGAAGAATCAGAAAATGACAATAATCGTGGAAGAAGGAAGAACATAACTGAATTATACTGATAATCAAATACATTATGTGTTATCAAACTGAGAGCTTCAAAAGTTAAGGAATAAATAGTTTTCTAAAGGTTGTAATTGTTCGTTCAGACATAAGATCGAAGGATCTTCATATATGCCATGTATTTCAGACATCTCTAAAAGGTTGAGTCGTAAACCCTTCACACACTGATGTAAAAGTCTGACATCCTGAAAATTAAAATCATGTAGTTCTGATAAAACATGGTTTGCAAGTGATGAAGGAGTGTTATATATGTCTGTGTTCATATATCTTTTGATATAATACTGATGTTCCTTCAACCGAGACTCTAACCTGCGTCCAGACTGGCCCACATATACGGCATTGCAAGAACCACAAGGTACATGATAAACCCCTGACCTATGGAAAGAGATATTTTGGAGGCTCTAGTAAGAGAGGAATATGAAGCAGCATATTTATGGGACGAGAGATGGTTTGAATGATAGTCAATAATTGAATCAGTTGTGGTAGGTTTTCTATATATATATCAAATTGAAAACTAGAGGTATGAATGTTGCACATGATGAGTAAATCCAAGAACAGGAAGCAATTATCAACCTCAAACTCAATAGTGAATCTAATTCGTGGGTGAACAGTATTTAAAAAATCAAAAAAGGAATAAGCATCTGAATGACTACCTCGAAAAAGGAGAACAGAGTCGTTCACATATCTGTAATAGAAGAAAATTGAATCTATGAAATTTGGGTTATTTAAGAAAATTCTCTCTAGGTTATTCATAAATACGTTCATTAAAAAAGGAGATAGACAGCTACCCATAGCCAAACCCGTGCATTGTCTAAAAACTTATTGTTGAATTTATAAAAAATTGCTCCAAGGCAAGACCAAGAACATAACAAATATCCAAAATCCAAAAAGTATCGATATGATTAGCAAAGAGTAACTCTCTGATTAGCATAATACACTCTTTAGGGGGTATGCTAGGAAATAAGTTTTTGACATCTAGAGAGATTAAGAAGGAATCGTTAGGTATAGAAAAGTCTTTAATTCTGTCAGATAAGTCAACTGAGTTTTTTATGGAAAACTGATTTTGGAAAGAAGTAAGATGACGAAGTGTATCATTCACGAAAGAAGATAATTTGAAAGTAGAGGAATTAGTGAAACTGACGACTGGTCTAATGGGTATGTCAGGTTAGTGTATTTTAGGTAAGCCATAGAATAATGGGGTAGTAGGATTCATAGGGGTCATACAATAAACATTCTTACTAAACGAGGAGAAAACATGATTAGAAACCTTGAGTTGTAATCTAAGATTATTGTAAAAGGAGATAGTGGGATCAGAAGTCAACTTCATGAAGGAGGCGTCAGAAAGAAGAAAACTCTCAACCTTATCAACGTAAATGGATCTATCCAAAACGACAATACAATTACCTTTGTCAGCCTGTCAGCCCTGGTAACAATAGGGTTTTCATTACGAAACCTAGCCTTTAAGTTAATAACAGACTTCCAACGGGGGGTGGGGGGGGGGTTGGTGATGTGATGATTGGTAAATAAAATTGTTGGAAGTTTTAGCTAAAGTTTTATTGAGCTCGGAAGGAAGATCGTATCTTAGAAGGTCTTTGGTAGCCGAGTCTACGTTATGTTCACTTGTTCACTTGTTCACACAGTCTATGGCTAAAGTTATAATGTTCAATGAATGAAATCGAAATTAGGTTAAACGGAAGATTACACTGGGCATTTCCAATTCGGGTATTTAAGCTCAAACAACTTTGTCAATCTCGAAATAAAACAAATTGGAGCTTCTACGCCATCTTGTACTTGAATTGATACCCAGCTAATCTTTCATGAGATGCATCAGATCATACAATAAATGGTTGGTAATATTGTGGATGGTACACCTTCAAATTTTGTGTGAATATCCCTTTTAGGTTTTGAATAGATTTTTCCTTTAATGCTATCCATTGCCATCTTAGATTCTACTTAAGCAACTCAATGAGTGGAATCTCTTTCTGGCCTAAGTCAGGTATGGGCCTCTTGAAATAGTTCAAAATTCCTAAGGAACCTCTTAAGGTATTTGAATTGGTTGAAGTCTTGAATTCCCATTCTTTCAGGGTGCATACCTATTCCTGTAGTATTTAGCACATATACCAAATATTTTACTTCTTGTTTATTAAATGGGCCCTTTTCAATATTTAATTTCAATCCAGCCTTTTTCCAGTTCACCCAAAACTGTACTTAAGTATTGCTTATGTATATTTTCATAATAGATGAAGATGTCATCGATTTAATGAAGAAAGAAATATTCATATTTATTCAAGATAGAATGTAGAGTCTTGACCAATGCTGCACATGAACTTTGATGTCCAAATGGTACTACACAGAAAACCACCCCATCAATCATGAATATCAATATTGTAAACACCTTAGCCTTTGTTATTATCTCAAATATACCATCCACATTCATTGGATTTTCATATTGTTTATTTGTGTATACATTTATCGCACTTATGTATGGAGAATCACTTCTTTCTATGATTTTATCTTGAAGCATTTTCTTTAATTCTTGATATACCTCTTCTTTTAGTTTGTATGGGATAGGGTATGTTCTAATTTTGAAACTCCTAATTTCAGGTATTATTTCCAATTAATGGACATAGTCCCTGGTAATACATACATCTTCGTTAAACAATTTTGCATATCTATTAATCAGCTCCAGATCTTCTACCGCATATTCTCTTGTACACATTTTCTCTTCAATTTCTAGATCCCTCTTTTACACGTGAGTCATATCACATTCCTTTTCCATTAAAGTGTCTTCTTCATACATTGTTTCAAAAGGTATTTGGTTTTTACTACATTCCAAACGCTTTTGTTGATATTTTATAATCATTTGATGACTATCCAGTTCATCAGTCCCTAACACCATATCCTAACTTGAATAATTAATAATTAACATCTGAAATTTATATCTACAATTACTTATTTTTATATTTGCTACAATGATACTGTTCGTATAATATCACTCTTTGTTATTCGCCCCTACTGATGAAATTTTTGCCGTTTTCATATATATGTTGGGAACCAGCTGAGGAATGGAAATTCGCAAACTAGGAAAATTGAGGTGTTTCATTTAAAAAGAATTCCACTAAAACTGATAGATATTCATTTTCTGATGACTGTTCATGATAATTATTCATACATAACAATTTACGAATATTTATAGAAGGAATGTTCATACTCTTTATTACCTGCAGTTGAACAAGAAGCTCCAATACATGGATCCATAATTTGTGGTCGCGGTGAAACTTTACATGCCGCTCCTGCCGTTTTTTTCGTACCATACCAAACACATTGGATAATTCGATACTTTAAACCCTTGGTTTCACATGTAGCAGTGCACTGAAAAGTGATAACATCTGAGAATCAATAAACAGTGAAAACTACAGAAATTTATGACTGTCTCCATTTACATTTCGGTATTGGAATAATTATTATCAGAAAGTTCAATACTAATGTTAAGACAAGATATGATATATTGTCACTCAATGAACGTGTCCAAGGATTCTGTGAACATGCTCTTATACTCCGATTTTATCAATTATTCCATTGAGTATGAAATGTGGCTAGTGGAGGGGAAATAAACTAACTAAATTTATTTGTTTTGTTATTTGGCATTCAAAAACTTATTATTTTAAATAATATGGCGCAAAACACATGTCAAAATCTTCTCAGACGTAAAATAGAATGAATAGATGTATCTAATTATTATTTTTTCGCCTATTTTTCAATTTAAAATGACAAATTTATATGGAATTTTTTTCATTTGATGTATCATATCTTAGTTTCCTTCAGCACATTCAACTGAGTAGGCTGTCACATAACTATAACAATGAATCCGTTCCACAAAGATTCACATGCGCATGTAATTGTAAATGTTGATTACTACAAGAAATTGGATTGTGTGTTTGCTAAAAGACCAATTGTATAATAAGTCAAATAAATTGGGACATATTGTTGTTAACCTGCACAATATACATTAATTAGCTGAAGAAAATCCACACTCGAAGTGAGCTTAAAAGTAGGTGGAGAGTTATTGGTTTATATGATAGTCTTGATACTATGTACATATTTGATATTTTTTTGGAGAATTAATTTTCTTATCTGCAACAATTTCATGATAACTTTCTAATCCAAATAGGGGGATTGGAAGGGAAAGTATATTTCCATAAATAAATCTCCAAACTAGACATTTCTAATCATTCATCCATGCGAGGACTGAGAAATTTAGTCTATTAGATTCAATCAACCACACGATAATACATAAACCAAGGCACTAGAATCGTAATAAATAATATGTCAATAGCTGAGCGGAGATATTTTGGCTTATTATCTGGACGATGTTGGGCGATAATTTTAAGTAATAATACAGAGTGAGCCAACACTAGTTCCATTTCTTCATATCTTCAGTTGAACAAATGACATCAACGTGCAGCGACATTTTAATGAAAATTTCAACAGTCTGACCTAATATGCAATAATCAGAAATATAACAACCGTCACCTACGACAATTGAACGTAATGTTATGATTTCATAAAGGTTAGGTTAGTCCATTTATGCTCTTCTGAAGAGGCGAAAGTGGTTGATGCAATAATATTAATGGCAACTCTCCTATTCTCCCTCGCCGTTTATTTGAAAAAAATAGAAGGGACTATAAACAAAATTGTGCGTTCTCATTTTACTCCGCTCATCAAATAACTGATATGATTGAAGATATTGCATACAAAACTGGTATTTCAATTTTCTCCTCATAGTGAACTTAATATCCTTTTTGTACAATCAAATTTATGATAAAAAGAATTTGATATATAGTCGAATAATTGGTTAATTTGTTAAACTGGTAGAAGACGGAATCGAAATTCTTGAGCGTAATCACCGAAATCCATGAAAAATGCAGCATACCTAGACAAAATGGACGTAATATGCCAAAATAAATGGTTGACATTCATTTTATGCTGTAAACTCTGCTAATAATTGATTCAAAACTATGAGGCACTAATGGGAAATATTATTGTGAATTGGTAATATTTCTACGAAATCACACTTTATCATAGAAGCGGCACTCAGCGCCTTTTCAGTAATAAAATAACTAATGTATGAAATGTTATACCTAATGGGCTTGGTTGTTGGCTCCTAATTGATATACAGGGTATTTAGGTTGAAAAAAGTCGACTATATTTTTTCTCATGATCCTTTTTTTTTGCTAAAACCTACAATATCGTTTTTCGTAACAATAAATGGGAATTTGTTACTATATTGACAATTAAAAACATTTTCCATTATTCCACGGCTCACACCATTCAAGTTGAAAAACCTTACCACTTTAAATATTTCTACATGTGTGAATTCATCCAATATAGTAACTCTCTTAATATTCCAATTGATATTATATGGAACAAATCAAAAGTCTAATTTGTTCTGAGAAATCTGGTATTTGATTTCAATATTTATTATTGTTTTTATATTTCACTATTGAATAGGTCATTATTTACTCTCACAATTTAGCAAAAGTATAATGATAACTGTTTTAAATGAAACTGTTTCTAGATAGTTCCACGATATTTTGAAAAAAATGTTAAAAATTCTAACAAATTGACAACTGTTTCGCTATTGCTATCACGACAGAAGATTTGATTGACTTAATAGATATTAATAGAGAAAAGAAGAAGATATGATATTACAAATAGAAGAGCTTAGATGTTATTAGCCCAATGGGGATATCGTGGATATATTCATCCCATTTGAGATCAGTATGACTGTGAAATGATATAGAAAACCAGGAAAACTATATCTGCTGATCTTTACAATCATTAATTAAGAAGACAGTCTAAAAGCGGAGATTTCCCTAGATTTTTCTGTTCATTGACTACTTCATATTTTAGGTCTCTTAAGTGTCTTCTAATTTCTAATTCTTCGAGGAAATCCAGTTCTTGTATCTTATTACAAATATGTAATACTTCAAGTTCTGTGTTAGGTGTCAATGAATGTTTGGTGTCAAGTAGATGTTTTGCGTGGGATTTCTCTGGTTGTTTTAATCTGTATGCTCATTGGGGATATTTTTGTTATTACATTCAACAATTTTATAGTCACATTTCTTTCTGTTTTAGAAGTAATTGTTGCATTTGTTGCTGAAGATATTACCTTTGAAATATTTTTAGAAATATTATTTGCATATGTGATGGTTTTGTAATTTTTTATTTCGTTAGTTTGCCTAGCAGAAATTAGTTGTAATGCCACTTTTTCCTTTTTTTTATTAAGTAATTTAGTTATCATATGTAATGGCTAACCATTGGATGTTGCTATTTATTTAACTGTAATAATTTCTCTATAAAAATTATATTTGTTCATAGGAACTGAAAATGCTCTTTGTATAATTGAATTATTTGCTGCTAATTTAGGTGAAATGGGATGATTGTAATTATATTGAATAGTTACATCAGTGTATGTTGGTTTTCTGTTAATTGAATAATCAAGTACATTATAAACTCTTTGAATTTTTAAACCAAGAAAATTGATTGACTTATTTTCTTTAACTTCTAATGTAAATTCAATTTTTGGGTGTAAATTATTGATACGGTTGAAAGATACATCGAATTGTCGTTCACTACCTATAAAACAAGCTAATATGTCATCTCCAAATCTATACCAAAATAAAACACTTTTTGAAATATTAACTTCAAAGATTTTTCTTTCTAAACTGTCCATAAAAATGTTTGACAAAGTTGGTGATAGGTACAGAGCTTCCCATTGGTAAACCTTCATTTTGAATATATATCTTATCGTCAAAATTGAATTAATACATCAAATGAATTTTCTTTTTCTTACAAGTGTTAGACATTTGGAGGAATTTCAGTGAACATATTGGTAACATCAAATGAAATGAGCTTAGAGTTATCTTGTAAGTTGAATGTTCCAAATTTTTTGATTAGATCTATTGAATTTTTAGAGTATTTAGAGATACAACAGTAAGTACTAAGTATAATGTAAAGTTTGAAAATATATTATTAGGAGTATTAACATGAGAAACTGCAGGTATAATTGGTTTCGATATTTTATGTCATGTAACGGTTGGATATAATTGTGGAGACTGAGGATTTTTATTCACGATGTGAATTCATAATCACTTGAAAGATAATTTGAATTATTAACAGTACCTTTGACATTATTAGCAAACTTTTTTGTTGGGTCTGCTCTAAGAATTTGTACATCGCTAGATTCTATAAAGTTATGTATTCTTGAATTATATTCTTCAGTTTTAAACATAATAGTGGCATTCTCCTTGTCAGATTGTGCAATTGTTAGGTTATCATTCTCTACTTTTTTTATTGAATTTAAAACTGCAATGTAATTTTTTGTTTGACGTTTAACCTTTGACGGTTCAATATTTTTGACGATGATAGCAATATTGAAACAATTGTCAATTCCTTGCAATCTTTAACATTTTTTCAATATATTGTGGAATTATCTAGAAACAGTTTAATTTAAAACAGTAATATGAGTAGATTGCACAGAGTAAGGGTCAAAACAGTAAATTTCATTAAGAGTATAATGGATTTGATATTTCAAAAATATCTGTCATAACGATCACTTGAATCATCCGTGACCATGTTATTGAGGTCCATGTTATTCTTGTTTGAAGAACCGCTTCTTCTATTGTTGTGGAATTAAGAAATGATTTAATATTTTTGAAGAATATTGATATCAACGTTCATCCGAAACTACCTAGATCTTTTTATGATGGTCCATTTCCTACCTCATTGTAGAACCGCTTATTTATCACATTATTTTGTTGATTAATATTAAGTTATATTTTGAAAAGCAATAGCTCCGACGTTCGCCCGACACATTTTACGATATTGCGACAATCTATAACTCACAGTAACCCTCAAAGTATCTTATTGTTTTTTTTTCGTTCTATAGATAACTAAAACCAGTTGTTCGTCACAACTCCAACAAACCTATCAAACTACCTTAATTAGAATTACAGGCAATTGCTCACGACTTAACTCCAAATCAAGTCTATTTGAGCAATTAAGATATTATGGTCCTCCAAGTAGGATCTAAATCCATTTTACTCATTCACCCTGCATTACGAACGTATGGTCTCTGAGACCGACAAGAACGATTTGGCCTGATTTCTGTCGATTGAATTAAATGCACAAACTCCTTGTACCCGTACCCTCTTACCTTACTGCCTCGCAATTACTCTGTAGAAAGTATTGTAGAGAGGATCGTTGTCCAGCTTTGAGTAAAATAGGTCTGTGATACCAAGGTTAATATACTTGTGAGAAAAAAAATCTCTAATGAGAAGGTTTTTTGAGAATGTAGATTATGATCTACTATACGATCATTTCAAGCGAGAAATTCAATAGGAAAATGTTTGTAGACAAATTTTCTTGAGACTCTGGAATATGCAACGTCAAACTTGTGGATCTAGAACCAAGAAGATATGTATATGTGTAGCTACTGCCCTAATCATAATAATAAATGAAAACTCGATACAGTTGCTTTTATATTTTGACTTTTTCCCAACTTGCTCTTTCCTTTTCTTTCCTAGTTTCACTTATCTTTTTTTATACTAATTCTATTTTGATATAAGACCTACGTGTCCTTTTTTAATATCAAACAAATCAGTAATGCAACAATATAAGCAAACTATTGCAATATCACCAAAATTGATTTTTTTATATCAATAATGAATAAGTACTATGAAAAAAAGAAGATGTATTAATTCATTGACCCAACACACCCACGCTAGTTTTTAAAAAAAAACTAATCATCAATTTGATTGGTTCTACAGACAGACCTTAATAACGATTTAGTTCTACAATTCGTTCGTTCTGAAGGGTTAAATGAAATTCACAAACAATTATTAAATGAAAATTCGGATGACAACTATCGGAGTCAATTATTTACAATGAGTGAGTGATGTAGTAATAAAAGGAACGCCATTGTTTGCACTTATGACCCTCTCTGACTGTTAGCACCTCTTATAATCACTGCAAAAATCATACTGCACAAATGGTGGGCATTAAACTTGACTGGGATGAGACATTATTAGCTGGTTCACATATATAATGGAATAAATACTATCAGTAATTCTTAATTTTGAATAATATAACCTTCAAAATATTGATGAACATAAAAAATCTAGTTATCTTTGAACCACATTGGTTCAGTTTAGTAATTTTTGTCGCAAATGGCATAGCTGCGATTCAAGATCAAACAGACATTTATTAATGAAAATGGATTCAAACTCATGAAATTTCAAGCCCACTTCTAACCATTTCCTTTGATCTTGTTGATTAATCAGCCCCATTTTCTGATTGATGATTTACTAACAAGTTTGCTAGGTTACGATTTTCCAGGTATATCAACAAACAGAATATTCGTATATATTCGACAGAATAGATGCTACAATTTTATTGCGCGAAAATATTGGATTGAATTGACTATATATGTCATGAATGGGCAAAACAACTAACGAATATAAAAATAGGGATAACTGATTTATTACAGGAAGACAATCTCCCACACCTACCTGGGAAGAAAAATATCAATATATACTGGAAATAATGGGTTCGTATGGTTCGGCAGAGTTAAAACTACTAAGGAAGACTATGAACGCAGTGTACATTGAATTGCACCGCTGCCAATCGAACAAACCGAAGAAAATAATATCACATCAATTATATTGAGTTGAGCTCTGGCTTGCAAGGTAAACAGTTGTCCGAAGCGTTTGGCGATAAGTACTTTGTTCATAAAGACTTATCACAAAAACGACGGGCTAGTGTGCTTTTCGACCGAATCGGTTTAGCGATATTAATAAAATTTCTTTGTGTATTATTACAATAAACATTTAATTAAAAACGGAATACGTTCTGTGTTAGGTGTCAAACAATAATTGGTATCAGGTAGATATTTTGCGTAGTGGGATTTATTGGGTGTTTTTGATCTGTATGCTCCTAAGTGTTCACTGTATGAGATTTCAAAATTTCTAAGGGTTTGGCCCAAATAGACAGCATTAATTTTTATTATATATGTTATTGTCAAAAAAAAATAATCCTGATTGACACAAACATCAAATAAATTAAGTATATCTGATATTATTGCTGGATTAATATTTTTATCTTCTAGTAATTTTCATACAAGTGTTATACATTATTTAGGAGGAATATTAGTGAATATATTGGTAACATAGGATGAAATGAGTTTAGAGTTATTTGCAAGTTGAATGCTTTACATTTTTTTATTAGTTCTTTTGAATGTTTAATTGAGTATTTAGATGTATATCCGTAACAAATAAGTATATTGTTAAGTTTTTTTGCAGATATATTATTAGGAGTATTGACATACGAAACTACAGGTCTAATTGGTTTCGTTATTTAATATGATTTAACGGTTCCTTATAATTGTGAACAATGAGGATTTTTATTTATGTTGGATTTCTTTACGTAATCACATAAAAGATAAAATTTGTATTATTAATAATATCTCTTACATTATTTGAAAACTTTTTTGTTGGTTTCGCTCTAAGAACTTGTACATCGCTATATTCGATAGAGCTATTAATTTTTTAATTATAATCTTTAGTTGTCAATATGACAGTGGCGTTCCCCTTGTCAGATTACGTAATTGTTATGTTATTACTTTCTACTTTCTATTTGATTGGATTTAATACTGAATGTCATTTTTTGTTTGACGTTTAACCTTTGACTGTTAAATATTTCTGATTAGATTGGAAATTTTTAATTTGTTATTGTTATTTGTTATATGTAATTCGTAAATTTTGGTGGTATGCTATACTTCAAACCATTATTCAAAAATTCTAGTTGATTATCTGTAAAATTAGTATCTGAAAGGTTTTCAAATCGTGGTGCAAAGTGTGGTATGTAAGTAGGTACCTTCAGTTTCATGATGTTTAGAGAATTAGATTCTATGTTTTGTGTATTCAAGTTTCTGTAGTTTTTGTTCTTGATTCTTAAATTTCTTGTGCTTCATCATGCTGACGCTTTCTTTGATTTTGTCATCTAAACAGTCAACTTCTACTGGATGTAGCTGAAACGTGAGTTCAGAATGTACAACTTTTATGTCCAAGGAGTCTCTTATTTTAAACCATTGTTTACATTTTTCTTTAAGCCATACTCGTTGAGCACATGTTATAATTTTTTGTACTTGAGATGTTTTAGTATGGCATTTTATAATATAAATTTAGTATTACCGCTTTTCTAAGGGATTCTTGGTTAAACCAAATATTTTGTGATGCTTTGTAACGTTTTTGTAGTAACTTCTGATACAGTCGGGTCAAATCTTGTCTCGGAGATTTTTTAATGAACTTAACTGTCTCGACCCTCACTTCGTGGAATGTAGTCATGTTACTGTTTTAGATGAAACTTATTGTCTCTAGATAATTCCACAATATATTGAAAAAAATGTTCAAAATTCTAAGAAATTTGACAATTGTTTCGATATAAAATAACATCTTTAGAATGACAGAAGTTACATTTCATTTGATGCCTGATGTTTAGTAATTATTTTTGGATAGACCAAGAAGTGCCCTACCTTATGATATATATATATATATTTATATATATATGTATATATATATATATATATATATATATATATATATATATATATATATTTGAAACGCAATGTATTCTTGACCATTTAAATATTTTATATGGGAGGAATTTTCTTGAATGAAGGTCCTTACTTTTTAATAATTTGTTTATTGCTTGCCAAAAGACGCGTTTCGACTTGTTAAGTCATCTTATGTTTCGGCTAGAATGTTACATTATGATTTATACATAATACATAAGTTAAAAAAAGACGTTACAAATTTTTGTATATAAAATAATAAAACAATTACCTTAATAACAGTGTCAAAAACATAAAAACATGGAAGGTTAAAAATTAAAACTAAAATGCTGTGTACATTTTGTAGCTGTTGTCAGTAAACTTTTAAAATGTTTTATTTAGTTTGAAGGTGTTTATTCTCTTTGTTTTACTAATACGATGTGGTATTAGTCTGGGCGCGTTTGCTTGATTTAACAGATGTATATTATAGTAAGGTGCAGAAGCTTTCAACAATTTATTGGTTATTTTAAGAGACCATCATATATTACATTCAAATTACGAATATCGTTTCTATTATTAATACTATTTATATCCTTTTTTATGTTAATCATTTCTAGTGCAGTTCTTACTTTTTCATTATTTTCTTTAGCCAATATTTTCACATTGTCAAAATCAAATTTATGCCCTGTAATCTTAGAGTGATTGGAAAAAGCTGTTACATCAGTTTTTGAATACTTATGAGCTTGTATTCTTTTTTGGAGGTATTGTTTGCTTTGACCAATATATGTTTTATTACAATCTCCACAAGGAATCTGGTATACTGTGCGTGTGTGTTTATTTTTCGGAATGTTTGGTTTCATTTTTGAAAAAAATGTTTGGTTGGTGTTCTTTAGTTTGTGGGAAACAGTTAAATTTTCTTTCTGAAGGCTTTTGTTATTTTTTTCTGATAAACCGTGTACATATGGTAATGATATAAATGATGTTGGTTTTTTTTGTGGTTTTTGATTTGAATTGTAGATTGCATGTATTCTTTTTTTAATAGTTTTGTTCACAAACGATATTGAGTAGTTATTTTATTTAAGGATATTCCGGATTTTATTTAGATTGTTCTTTCTGAATTTAGGGTGAGATAATTTAATTGCTCTGTCAGTTAAATTTTTGATTAAATTTTTCTTATGAGATAGGGGAGCATTTGATTAATAACTTGTGTACCTATGAGAAGCTGTTGGTTTTGAATACCAGTTGGTATTTATTTTACCTTCGTTATCGTATGAGATTGTTACGTCCAGGAAATTTATCGATTTTTCTCTTTCGCGTTCGATGGTAAAGTTTAACCGTGGAATAAAATTATTGAATTTGTTTAGAATCTCATCGATTCTATCCACTGGTACACATGCTACTATATCATCCACATATCTCTTAAAGAATGCCGGTTCAAAAGTGACTTTATTATTGTTTCCTTGACATATCTTGACGTATTTTGGCAAGCAATAAACAAATTATTAAAAAGTAAGGACCTTCATTCAAGAAAATTCCTCCCATATAATATATATATATATATATATATATATATATATATATATATATATATATATATATATATATATATATATATGATATATATATATATATATATATGATATATATATATATATATATATATATATATATATATTTATATAATGTACTATTCCATATAGTTCCAATCATCCCATGTCACATAAATTGGCAGCATATGCTTCAATGATCCATACAGCATTTTCATTTCCTATGAACAAATGTAATTTTGATATATAAATTTATACAATTAAACAAATAGCAACATCCATTACATATGATAAATAAACCAATTAATAAAAAAGAACTAGTATTTCTTAAACAAACTAAAGAAATAAAAAGTTATAAAACCATCACATATGCAGGAAATATTTCTAATAATATTTCAAAGATAATATCTTTAGCAACAAATAAAACAATTCCTTTAAAAACAGAAAGTAACGTGAGTACAATATTGTTAAATGGTAAAACCAAAATATCCTCATTAAAGAAGTCTGGTATATATAAACTTGAATATTCAGAATGTAATCCTTGACGGCACCCAATATTCCTAGAATATGCCTACTACATCCCATTTTCCAATAGATATTGCAATATTCCTGGAATATTCCATGAATATGGGTTTTATCTTATATCCTCCTTGAATATTACTGGTATATTCAAACGGCATAACAAGCTGAAATGCAAGTTTTTGAATATTCCGGGAATATTTAAAAGACATTTTGATATTTTTCTGAAAATTTCCCTTATCAATTGGAAACATTTTATTAAAAAAGAACTTGGGAAGTTCCTCGTATATTTTATCAAAAATGAAAAACCGCACGCATTTATTCTATTTCAAAATAAACGTGTTTCAAGCTTCGCAGCCAAAATTGAGCATTCAATTGGTTAGAGTTCGAGTTATGACAGTTGATGTGAAATTTCAACCAATCAAATTTTTGAATCATTTACGCCGTACGCCGGTGATTGACAAATTCAATGCTGATTGGCCATTGTTAAAGCATTGTGATCATAGGTATATGGAGAATCGACAATTAATGACAGATGATCTTGTCAACAGTCATTGCAAATTGTCCTCTGTCAAGAAGAAAAATTCGTTTGTTGATATATAAATACTTTTGAAATCTGTTTTGATATTGGTTTAGTGAAGTCGAGTGTGTTATTAACAATTACGATATCGTAAGTATAGTGCGGGTAATAGAGGAGTATTACTATATACCACAATTTCTGATGATTGAAATACGTCTGATATAAATATAAACCTCTGGAAGACATCAATAAGGGAGGGGCTTTACAGAGTACCTATTTACCTGCAGTCCGTGTTTTGCTTTGCAACAATGAAGAAATGTTTTCTGAGAAAAGTGAAAAGGTTGACCAACCAAACATTGTTGATTTCTCGAAACAATGAAGAGCACAATATTACTGATTCGTCAGAGTATGATCAGAGCGCTGAAGAAACAGTAGATAGTTGTTCTACTGAAATGATTCAAGCCTTGACTCCACCAGAAAACCGAAAGATTGCTACTGAATTGACGCATGATCATCAGTTATCAAGTATTTTAGTTGAAAATACTTGTCTCTTAGGACCAAGCCAAAGTAACCACCTGAGTTTTCAAGAAGAGATTAAGCTGTGGGCTGTGCACAATCAAATAACACATAAAGCTAGTAATGAGTTACTGACTATTCTACTAAAACAACCCGGTTTGGAAGGTATTCCAAAAAACGCCCAATCCTTCTTATCAACTGTTCGTAAAGTAAATACTAGAGTTGTGAGCCCTGGTACATACTGCCATCTGGGCATTGAAAATGTGCTGAGTGGTTTCTTCAAGTTTCATAAACTAGTATCTCCAGGAAAAATCGAAATTGCTGTGAATATTTATGGACTTCCATTGAGTAAAAGTTCTGGCAGCCAAGTCTATCCCATTTTAGGAGTTATCTTGAATCTGAACATATCAGTTCAAAATGTAGTTTTGATTGGTATATACCATGGGTACCAAAAACCCCATGATGCTAATGATTTTTTGGTAGATTTTGTAAATGACATCTTTTCGATGCCCCAGCCAAATCATATTTATTGAAGGTGAAAAGTCACAGTGGCTATTCATCATGAACTAAGTGCTGTCAAGAAGGAATATATCTTGAAGACCGTGTTGGCTTTCAAGATATTAATTCAATCAAACGAACGAATGAAAATTTTAGAAATCAAAGCGATGAGAACTATCATTTAGGTTTCACAATTACTAAAAATATTGATAACATTGATATGGTTGAAGATGTGCCACTAGATTATATGCACTTAGTTTTGCTGGGTGTGACTAAAAATCTCCTTGTTGGAACTTGGATATTTGGTAAACCACCACATAATTCACCAGATAGAATAAGTAACAATATGAATGTATTAATTAAACAAATAGCTGTGTATGTACCATCTGAATTCTCTAGAAAATCACGAAGCCTTCCCGAAAGTAAAAGGTGGAAAGCAACTGAATTAAGGTTATTTCTTTTGTACACAGGTGTTGTTATTTTGGAACCTTTTTTACCAAGAGAGAAGTATGATCATTGCTTATGTCTTTTCGTTAGTATTACAATATTAGTATCGTCTTCTCTAACAAATCTATATGATTATGCAGAAAGATTACTTATCTATTTCGTTCAACAAACTCAAAACATTTATGGCAGTCACTACATGTCACACAATTTTCACAACTTAATTCACCTCACAGATTGTGCTCGTAATTTCGGGCCATTAGACCAATTTAGCAACTTTTCCAGTGAAAATTTTTTACAGATTTTAAAACGTTTATTCAGAAAGGGTGATAAACCCTTGCAACAAATAATAAAAAGGTTGTCAGAAGGTTTTTTTATCTCCAAACCAAGTAAGTCAGAAAATTTTTATCTCAAACATGAAAAAAGCATATCACCCTTATTACCATATCCTCAGTTTTTAAAATTAGTGGTTGAAACTTTCACACTGAATGCAGGGTACAAGCGAGACAACTGTTGTGGATTGAAAGATGACACTGTATCATTAGTTTTTGGTTTTTCTAATACAAATAATTCAACAGTAGCTCTTGTAAAAAATTCCAGTTGAAATGTGACTCATTCAAAACACCATGCAACTCTTCCATTCTCGATGTGTATTTTGTGAAAGAATTATCTAACAAATTTGTCATAGTTAATACTGAAGAAATTTCACAAAAATATGTTCGCCTTCCTCATGAAGATGGTTTTGTCGTATTTCCATTATTGCACACAGTCTGATATTTTTCTAAATGAAAGTTATTGCTGGAGACAAAGAGTCATTTTAATAAACTTGGAGCAAATGTTTTTTCAGAACATTTTTGAGATAGACATATACCTCTGTTATGTTTGTGGTTGTTGGGGATGCAGCTATAGTAAAAGCATTTACTATAGCTGCATCCTGCACACTACTCACAAAAATTAACATTTGTATAAGGAAAAATTTAAAAATAATGTTAAACAAAGTTCTAACCTATTTTAGTTTTTGCCAGCTATTTTTTTGTTGTTAACAATTATCATAAACAATTTTATCCATTGAATTAGCTTAAGGGCCTAAGCCAAATAAAACTCATTTAAACTTGATTTTCTGAGACTATTTGATTATGTCTTTCTTGGAATACTGATTTTTTCAATATTCCTATATTGGTAATGAATGTTTTGATTACTTTTATTCACTGTTGACTACTTTCAATTACCAAAATATTGATTAAAATATAAACTTTTTCCAGGTACCTGTATACAAGATCTCTTATTCTTGATTTCCAATTATTTGATTTTATACCCGCAAAAGCAACAAGATGATGTTTTGTTGAAATTTGAAAGAAATCACATTTGCATTATTTTTTGTCATTCATTATGAAATGAACAAGAATAGTACAACTTTTGCCAGGAGCTCGTATTTTGCATGATCAAAAATGGAATGGTGGCAAATAGTAAAATTCATTGAAGAGAATGATATGGTGGAAGCAGTGTCCGCTTCTTGTGTATATGAGGAGTCTGGAGATTTCAAATGTCTATGGCCAGATACTATTTCTGGGGCAAAGGTGAGAGCTGCTATTTGGGCAAAACAGGAACCATCCAAGAACTGGCAAAGTGTAACAATCGAAATATTGAGTGGGTAACCATATGATAATTTTTATGTGGCCACTTAAAAAGCTGGAATGGCCAAGTATATCAGTGAATTGGACACCGAGAGTGAATTTTTAAGAGGAGACATTTTACATAAAAGGAAAAAGAAGAAGAATTCACGTTATATTTCTTCAGAAGATGACACATCCCCTCCAGAAAAAGTTGTTAGGAGATGCTATAAGTATTTTCTGTTTTTTTTTTAGTTTTCGTTTTATTTATTATATCGAATAATATATTTTTCCAGGTAATTCACAACAAGCCAGCTCATCAAAGTCTGAAACTTTGTCACTCGTAAAACGAAATTTAAACTTAGAAAAGGAAGGAACCAACTCGGATTCGTCGACCCCAAGAACTGCGTCTGCAGTGAAACAGAAATGTTTGTCATGTAAAGGTTAGTAAATCGCTTATATTTTATATTTATGCATTTTTGACTTCAACCATTTCTTTGTTTTTTATAGATTTTTCTGAAATTATAAGACTTCTGCATATAGTTAATGGAAGGGTTGGATAAAATGATGAATTAATAACAGCCATAATAAATTCTAAAAATGGAGATATTATCCAAGATAATAATCCAGCAAAAGCAATAGACATCGATATCCCAGCCAAGACATACATTGAGTTAATGGAACTAGATAAAAAACTAAGGGACCAAAACATAAGAGAATTTATGTTAATTTTTATTTTATTTTAAAATCATTCCCTAGAGCACTGACCAAAAGACGAAACGAATAATTTTATTTATAGGTTACTAAGCTCCTTCATGTTGGAGGCACTGATATAAAAGATGTCATCAGGAGATGTATGCCTCAGTTAGTGGATGATGCTATTTTGAGGCAGTGTAGCTGGGTTGGAGGAAAAGGAAAGAAGAAATTTTCCATTCTAGATATGGCTACTTTAATCAAAGGTAAAGATTTTAATAGACTCCAATAGTCAATGTTAATTCCATTTTCCCTTTACTTATTTTATACTGGGTGGCTTTTATGATATATTTATTACAATTATTCCCAGTGTTGTCCAACTGTTCTTGATTATTTTATCATTTTTCTCTATTTCCTTAATCTGTATTCATATTTAGAATACATTATATATAAAAGGAGGCGGTGGGTCATTACTTTATTCAGAGGTTGTTTTAGACCAATCCCACCACATAGGGTTTTTTTACAATTGAATGTCAATTCCATCTTCACTTTATGAAACATTATTTATATTCACCATATGCTGCAACTATGAATCAATATGCTTAATTAGCAGAGGAAATATAATTCTCATTGATGTTATATTAATATTATTTTCAGAGGTATGTAAGAAAAACCCCCTCACCAAACATTTCACAGAGAAGCAAGTGGAAGAAAGACTTTTTTTGGCAAAAGCAACTGAGAGGTGCAATCGAAGACTGTGAATAAATGATTGTAATAACGAGAGGTATTTTTTCTTGAATTGGTTGTTTTTAGCAATAAGGACAACAAACAAAATGACCCCGAAGAAGACTTGATACAATAAGTAAAAAAAAGTAAATTTTTGTTACATATTTTATTTCAAAGTTTTTTATGTATCACAGAGAATGCCTATATATTTGTGTTTTTTTTGTTTGCATTTTTTGTTATGAATATATATACGTTTTGTAATAAATATTTTTCTGATATAGTTTTTTATTTCTCAAAGTAACTGACATACATGTAACCATATGTATATAGGGTGGAGTTTATTCCATATAAACTGGGAAACCCTGTATATATTTTCTGCCATTCACATATTAAAAAAGCATATTATCTGTGCAGTACGAAAATATATTCCTGTGGCATATATTTTTATGGTAAGAAAATATATGTGTAGCATATGCCGTGAATATGTTTTCCGAAATCAAAACATATTCCTTGGATATGTTTCATGGTGACTTTGGATATCCATAGAATATGCATATCACATATTTTGGAAGATAGGGAATATCCCTGGCATATGCCAATATTCCGGTGGGATATGCATGAGTTACTCATGGAATACGTTTGTGCCGTCTGGGATGCTGCCTATATATAAGGTCAAACCCTTAGAAATTTTGAAATTCGATACAGTGAGCAATTACGAGCATACAAACCAAAGCAACCAGATAATCCCCACTACGAAAAACATATACTTGACACCAATATTCATTGACACCTAACACAGAACTGAAAGTACTACATATTTGTGATATGAAACGAGAACTGGATTTCGTGGGAATTGGAAGTTAAAAGACACTCACCCACAATTTAAAGTCGTCAATGAAGAGATAAATCTAGGGATTTCTCAACTTTAAAATTGTCTTCTTAAGTGATAATTGTAAAGATCAGCAGATATAGTTTCCCTAGTTTTCTATATCATTGCACAGTTATACTGATATGAATTGGGAAAAACACTTTCAGGATATCCCCATAGAGCTAATAATATCTAAGCTTCAATATTTGTAATATCATATCTTCTTTTTTTTCTTTTAACATATATTAAGTCACTTCTTGGTGTAGTCAAAAATAATTATTAAACATCAGGTATGCATCAAATGAAATGTAACTCCTGTCATTCTGACGATGATATTTATTATCGAAACAAATGTAAAATTTCTTAAAATTTCCAAAATTTTTTCAATATATTGTGGAATTATCTAGAAACAGTAAGTTTCATTGGAAATACATTGAGATTAACAGAGGATAAGAAGAAAATAAACGGAAAATACCAACATTAAGACAAAGCGAAAACGGAAATAAAGCTAATAATTACATTTGATCATAAAATGTAAAAGGAATAAACGGAAAAGTAAACGAACTGACAACAGAACTAGCAAAAATAAAAATGAACCATGTAGTAATAACCGAATGACATGGTGATTATACGTATAAGCAACAAAAATGCAAGAAAACCTGACGACATTCAAGAAGGCGCTACAAATTAATAATATGATAATGAACGAACAAAAAACATTGAGCATGACAATAGAAAAGAAGCTACAAGAACATACAATACATACAGAAGAGTAAAATACTTGGGTTGAGTTATATCAGAAGATGGGAAATTATACGAGGAAAAACAGGAAAGAAGAACAGCAGGTTGAAGACTGTTTAACAGTATCAAAAATACAATATTCGAAAAAAGAGAGGTACAAAAGAATTATAAAAAGTAGTAATACCGATACTTACGTATGGCGCAGAAATGTTGACAATGACGGATAAATAGAAAACCGAATGCGACGGAGAAGATATTTGTAAGGAAAATAGAAGTTAAGACCAGGAAGGATAAAATTAGGAATGCAACACACAGACAAAATCTAAATTTAAGATCGATAGAAAAAAAGTTTAAGGACGTCAACTGAAATAGTTCGGCCACTCACAACGAATGGCTGATGAAAGAATAGTAAAACAGGCATTTGAAGCTCGAACATACAAGAAGTCCAGGGAAAGACCAAGAAGAATATGGTTAGAGGATGTGAAGGCGGCAGCAAATAAGGAGACTTGGAATATGACAAGATGATAACGCTACTACAGAACAGAAATGGGTGGAGAGAGAGCTGGAGGAGAATACACATTCAACTCCTCTACGAAACAACCCAGACCTGTAAGGGTTCAGGGTATAAGTTTCAAGGTAGTAGTTTAAAATCGGGACCGTGAATTGCCCAGGTCTAGTCAGAAAGCGACTTCTTCATAAACACCTCTTACATTCCCAAAATATACAAGTATTATCTATCACCGACATCATCTCCTCGCTTTTCTGGCTATACCACATACGAATTAGACAGGAACTTCTTCTGTCATGGCAACGAACTTCTCGTCCGGAATGGACCGCCCACTTACCCACACCCGCTCCCAGCATTTCTGTCTCCACAGAACCTGGAATGCATAGCTATCAACATATCGTGGAATAATACCGAGACCACCTTCTTTTCTTACCATAACATCTCAACCAAGTATTATCAATCGACCTCCTCGAATATACATCCCATCTACCGCGAGCCGTTATAATAAGCGACTTAAACTCACGAAATATTTTCTTTGGTGATACACACTCCAACCCAAGTGGCAGATCATTTGCCGATCAGCTAGTCTCCCTTCCCATCTCTCGGAATAAAAACAATAATCCAACCCTAATAAGTCACCTCGGCTCCTCCATTGTTGACCACATAATCTGCCCTGACAGGTTAATAACCCGCATGGACGACGAATGCTCTATAGGCGGCCCCATCATCTCAGACATGTCCCACTATAGGTGAACATTTCTTTACTACCACCGTCAACATCTTTCACATATCGCAATTTCAATAAAAGCCGATTGGGATTCCCTCGCAAACCACGTCTCCTCTAATTTCTCACAACCCATCACTAATCAGACGACTGATGGCATTGATAATCACGCGGAGGAATTCAAATTCCTCCTAATCGATGCCCAAGACATCGCAGTACCTCTCACCACCATGAACACCAACTATTAAGCAATGCCGCAACTAATTCTTCTCAAAATCCGTCAGAAAAGAGAGTTATAAAGGTTATACGTCCGCACTCGAGATCCCGCTGTCAAGACACAATGGAACCGTCTAAACGCCCGGATTCGGTACGAAATCAATGCTGAAAAGCAGCGAAAATGGAAGGCCGATACAACCGGACAGGACTTCAGACAAGGGCGCGTGTTTTGGCAAAAATTCTATCGCCTTGTCGGCCTCAGTAGGAAAGTGGAATGACAACTCGAAGTGCAAGGACGACAGAAGATCTACACCCCTGAAGACAAAGCCACCGCCTTCAAAAATAACGAACAAACTGTCTTTACACGACTTGGCAATCCAATATTTCTCAGGGGCATTGCCATCGAAACAGACCTCCTCACCCGCAACATAACGCGAAGCTCACACGCCCATATTCCACTAAATGAGATGTCTCCGCTTCTTACATCCTTGACAATCGAAGAAGTTTAGCAGGCGTGCCAAGCGGGGAGGAACAGTGCCCCTTGGCACGACGGAATCTCGAGACAGTCATTTGAAAACCTGCTAGAAGAGATTTTGCCTCCGATCTGCACACTGTTGAACGCCTGCTTGGCATACTCTTACTTGTTGAAAATCAGCCAACGTAGTTCTCATCCCCAAACCCGGCAAATCTCCTACAAAGCCTGAATCCTACCGCCCAATTTCATTAATCAGCCTCCTAGGTAAAATCTTTGAACGTTTGTTAAAAGAGACACTCTGGGACTTCTGTACCGAAAATAATATAATTCTGGCATTTCAATTCGGATTCAGGCCAGGCCCCTCTTGTCAGAACGCCACCACCAACCCGAGCTTTAAACCAACAACGCTGTTCAGCCGCCATTTTCATGGACGTTTACAAATCTTTCAGTCAAGTCTAGTATGCCGGACTAGTCAGAAAGCTACTGATAATTCGATTGTCAAACCAAATCGTAAAATTATTATATTCCTACCTTACAGACCGATCGATCAGCATCAAAGTTGGTTACAGCCTATCCGATTCATTCACACCCCAGACTGGCGTTCCGTGAGTCTCGATACTCGCCCCAATATTATACATCATTTATACGTATGATACACCAATACTACGACATCCCAGGACAATATCCAACTATATGCGGACGACACCGCACTAATCATTTCCGCCAATGATATTCGCTTTCTCAATATTCGATCCCAAAATCTACTGACTCAATTTTCAAATTGGTGCAGAAGATGGCGGGTGACTCTTTACACCCAAAAAACCCAAGCCATCGTGTTTAAACACCCTTCCACCTTGAGCGAACGACTTCTGCCTACGAACTTTCGCCGCGTTCTCTGGGGAGAACAGCTCGAAATCCGTACGGAAGCCGATTATTTGGAAGTGGGATTCACTCACACTCTCAACTTGATGGCCGACCTAACAGACACACTAAATAAAGTCCGACGTCGAGTTAATCTTCTCAAGGCGCTCGGCGGAAGCTTCGGACGAACTCACCCAACCACCTTACTTCATACGTATAAAACATATATCCGTCCTATAATCGACTATAGAGCAAACGTCTGTTGCACCCTTCACGACCATCTAGTAAAAAAGCTTCAATCTTGTGAGTAGTTAATTCTCAGGTACTGCCAATACAAGGCACTCTACTCACCCAGCAACACAGTATATGTCAATATCGATATGGATCCCATTCATTCCCGTCTGAACAACTTACAAACCCGATACGTTAGTCGCACTATCGAATCGGGCAACGACATCTCAAAAAACGCCCTCCTCACACCGTGGATCGCCTCTTGTCAGGAAACCCAAGAGAAAGCTCCCATTCTCTCCAGTACGGCTACTAGCGGCGGCTTACGATGACCTCCCTGACGTATATATCGACTACTTAGACCAATCCCCAATTTCAATCCGATAATCAGACATTCCAATTTCTCACACATATAATTTTCTATATCTTTCTCACACATATTTTCCATCTAGAGTACCACACAACTCCCAATCTCTAACATAATCAATAACTCTCACACATCTCACAAATTTAAATTAATCAACACTTCTGACAAACCCATATTCCAACTGCCCTCACCCATCCGTCGACGTTACAGGTTTTCTGCCGTTTCCCTGTAGCATTGTGAATTCATTCACTAGCGAAATGGACCGACGAATCAATCGACGTAGGGAACAAATGCAGCCGCAGCTTTATAATTTGCTTGGTGATGATGATTCAATATACGAGCGCGCACTACAACCTCCAAAATACCGCCAACCCAGCCCAGCAGAAGAAACTAATTCTACATCAGGGCAACCAACCAAAACAAACATTCCAACTTCCAACGAAACCCATTTCAACACAAACTTTGTTCGACTTTCTCTCCCTCTCTCTCTCTCTCTCTCTCTCTCTCTCTCTCTCTCTCTCTCTGTCTCTCTCTCAGTTCATAGACAGTCTCGATCAGTCGAACAACTAGTCTGTTATCCATTGTAATAACCAGTCGTGCATCGCCACACAAAAGTTCTCGAACATATTCTGCTCGAGAAAATAAGTGGTTAATGAAATTTACGATTTCGACCCTTACTGTGTGGAATCTACAAATGTTACCCTTATAAATGGAACTAGCTGTTTCTAAATAATTTAACAATATGTTTTGGAATAATTTAGAACCAGTTAGTTTCATTTATAACTGTAAATAAATGTTCGTTTAAGCTTATTCCCGGTAATCGGCCAACATGGTTAAGGTTAAAAATAAAAAGATTTTTTGTATTGTTTACATTCTCTTCTCATTCAATTTATTTTCTCCACTACGTTTCGGCGTATTGCCATTTTCAAGTATTTCTTTTTTTTCCCTCTACAATGAATAATGTGTTATTTAATTATAATACATTTACCAATAGAGACAAGACAAAATTAATTTAAAACAATGAGCTATTAAAACTTACACATTATAAATCTACTGTCGACTGTGGACATTGCGTTCTAAAATATTTTAAAATCAAATAAAGTTACTCGAACCTGTATGATTTATAAAATCATCAACAAAACATACAAATAATATCCATAGGCGGGTAAGATGCAAAACACCTACAGCTACTCTATTAAATGGTTGTATATTTTTGGGAGACTTTGAAGGTCCGTCTTATAGTTAATTGAATTTTTGTTCTTTTTGATACAAATCTTTTCTTTGATTTCACGTTTGAATCTGTTTTCTTCTTTGTCTGAAATTTTTATGGTTTCAAAATCAAAAGACAAAGACAAATAAGAAAACAGATTCAAACGTGAAATCAAAGAAATGATTTGTATCAAAAAGAACAAAAATTCAATTAACTATAAGACTCCCAAAAATATACTACCATTTAATAGAGTTGCTGTAGGTGATTTGCAATCAGACAGGTTCTTGTAACTTTATTTGATTTTAAAATATTTTAGAACGCAATGTCCACAGTCGACAGTAGATTTATAATGTGTAAGTTTTAATAGCTCATTGTTTTAAATCAAATTTGTCTTGTCTCTATTGTTAAATGTATTATAATTAAATAACACATTATTCATTGTAGAGGGAAAAAAAAAAAAATTCTTGAAAATGGCAATACGCCGAAACGTAGTGGAGAAAATAAAATGAATGAGAAGAGAATGTAAACAATACAAAAAATCTTTTTATTTTTAACCTTAACCATGTTGGCCGATTACCGGGAATAAGCTTAAACGAAAATTTAAATAATACGGTCAGGAAATACACACTGTAAATATATGGTAAGTTATTGATTGCCAATTTTCAGATAATTTTTCTGAACGTGAAATGAATTGAATCAAGTTTTATTATTGTGTATTATGCGTTTTTCAGTCAATCAATACTTCAACCTATTTTACTTCCTGTAATCCCATAATTGGATCCTCAAATTAAATGTTTACCCTTTCCTTTTTAATCTTAAGTGACATGAAAACGAGCTTTTTAATGAAATAACCAATTTTCCTGTTATATTGTTTAATGTAACTTGAAAAACATGAAATAATAGATTTACTGCATTTATGCAGTTTTTAGTGCGTATAACTGTAATTTTGACTGTATCTTTACAGTTACGTAGTCCAAATCTGTAAAGTCGAAAGACAAATTACAAAGCGTTCTACCTTCATTTAACGAATGGATGAGCGTATCTATAAATCTTTAGATTTTTATTGTGTATTTGAATAGGCACGTCCGAGATTTTGTCGTTATCTAAAATTCATATAAAGGCTTTCTCCATCTGTGTCTGTAAAATTGAGAGTTAACTACTGCTGGATCTCTTGATTGTATACGAATGTCTATTTGTAGTAAGTTAGTAGTTTACTTCAGTTGACTTAAGTGATAACAATCACATTGGCAGAGGATTCAAATAATTATAATGGCCTTTATAATTTAATATATGTGTAAATACGTCACAAACTGTCATAACTATATAATGGTTTTCATGTTATTGAACCTACCTGATAATTATGAATAAACATGAGCTTATATTTTATTTTGGCACTGGATTGGAATTATAGGCAATTGCTCACAACTCGATTCCATACATAGTCAAATTGGTTAATTAATACTGAGAATAATTATATAAGAAATTGATCAACAGTTGGTGTGATCCTTTTGTCAAGAAATACGTGTTCTATATAATGAATATATCAAACTGATTACTTACTTCAGACCAGCGACCTATTTTCCATTTTCCAACACATTTTTCGTTAACGCATTCCTGTTTATCAGTTGGTTTATTATTTGCATCGCATCTGGCTGAATCCAAAGTTATGTTGCCTGCTATTGTACACTGGACAATTCGCCTTTGTAGTGCTATTAAGAAAATACAATTGACTTACCAATATTTCCCAAATTATACTTGTGAAATACTATCACTCTTAGTCTCAATGAACAAGTTATCACAATTTTATTTCCATATGTCTGTTACATACAAATTTTAATGTAAAGTTTGAACCTACTTTCGATAAGAAATGTGGAATATTGTAATTGACACGTATTGATCATATCTGAAAGGTAACACGAGGAAAGAATATATTTGGTACTGCGTTATATTTACAAGGAATGATGTTCCCACATTTCATGTTTGCGAACATCAATTGTTAAATCTAAGGTTGATAAGTGATGACAATACAAAATTGTTTCGTTTGTTAAGTATACACAGGAATAGCTGTGTGGATCAACAAACAGTATGAATAGATTATAGAAACGGGGCGTGAATGAATGATTAGATTCCCTATTTTGTCAATAATTTCATAATACATTTTGAGTAGCCATTGATAATGGTTCGTGGACAAACATTTATTTGAAATTGATTGATTATTTTGTATATAATTACGTCCAGGACTTTACCTAAAACAGTGTTGAGGTATGTATAAAGAGGTCGGCATAATACAATATCTTTCTGCTGTCTGTTCTCAGTTCTTCTCGTTGTGATGAATGAGTGAATTTAGTTTAGTATAAACTACATATGTATGTATTATCAACATTAAACTTTTGATTCAGTTTCCCATCATACTAATTTACATTGCGAATTACCAAGTTCAGGCCTTCTCTTCATAAAACAGGCATAGGTGGATAGATCTCTTGTTATGGAGATTATATTATCCTACGAATTTACACAAAATACACAGTAAACATAATATACTGCCATTCGATCTTTTCCAAAACAATTTCACTCAACAATGCAGTTCAAACATCTTACGTATCAGCAGTGAAGACAATATATAAAAAATGCTTTCCAAAAAAAAGCAAGCTATTGTACTGCATGCAGAAGACAATTTAATGTTATTCGCCTTTAATCAAGGAAAAGATACAAAATATTTTGCCTCCAGGAATTCATATAATCGAATTTCCATATATCCTAATAATTTCGATCTTGTTAGATACCCTCCTCAAATCATACCCTGTAATAACAATTAATAATACTGCCATAAACATTCGTAGGCTCGTTTCTACAACTAAAAGGTTCATTGAATATAATATTTCCCCATACATTCCTCACGAATAGGTTTATAATGTAATCAGAAATCTTGGCCAACATTTGGCATGTCCCATTCAATTCCTAATGACTGGAATACCTGGCCACGAAGATACTCATATTCTCAATTTTAGACGTGAATCTGAAGAAGCTAATTTATTCTAACACCATCAGTTTGACCGTTGCACCGTAACCGATAAAAATTATTTAGTAGCAACATATCAACTTCCCAACATTACCGGCGTATATACAGCTGGGTTATTCGGTATACTGAAATCTTTGAACACTCCAACAGATCACAATTGCACTATAGCGGTATGCACAGATTTTCTCTCATCAATACAGACAGTGACAAATACTTATTCTCTATATCTAATAGTCCAACAAATTCACAATATCTGCCATCATCTCTATTTCAATGGGTGTCCAGGTAACATCATCTGGATACCATCAAATATGTGAATAGCCGAGAATGAAATCGCAGACCTAGCTGTATAACAAACAGTTTCTTCCGACTGAGGAATAGAAAGCGTTTCTCTCTACCAAGAGATTAAGTTCATCGTCAAGTAACACACACTTAAAAACTGGCAAAATCACTGGAACCAACTGGATACTAAACTTCATTCAATACAATCTACCGTTTACCGTTTTCACACCTAAAATACCCCCAATGACCTCGAAAAACAAAATTTTAATACATATACTGGGTATAGGGCATTTCCGTCGCACCTACGGATACTTCCTAAATACGAATTATGTACCGAAATTCGACTTACAACTGAACATGTTCTATTAAAGTTCCGCCAATACGGATAGCTCGAAGACGTCATAATATTTATGGCATACTTGGAAATATCATTGGTACAACCAATAGATCCGTTATTAATTTTGTTAAAGACTGCCGCTTTCTTAATATAAAACTAACTTTTAATATTGTAACACTGTTTTTGATATATATTACTGAATCTGTATTATACTGTATTGTATATTGTTCTCGTGTCAATGACCTTCAGTTGTGGAGACAGGTAGATAACAATAATTAAAAAAAATGCTTTGTATAAAAAATGGTGTTATGTTTGAAATATTTTTCTGGTTGTGTTTTAATGTAAAGCTGAATCTAAAAGAAGTTCATTATCATTTGGGCATGGTATATTCAGTACTCACTCTTGATTTGAATATTCGGAAAATATTCTTCGTTCAGCACTGTTCTCGTGCGTT
Source organism: Galeruca laticollis (assembly GCA_963921935.1). NCBI lineage: Eukaryota > Metazoa > Arthropoda > Insecta > Coleoptera > Chrysomelidae > Galeruca > Galeruca laticollis. The sequence continues at coordinate 179,833,139 of OY998176.1, forward strand.
TATTTAAGAAATTGAGGAAAAATTATATGATTATCCGGTTATATTAATATTTTCTATGATAATACCAGACTTTTCATGGAATTCAAAAACAATAATGGAAGGATTGCAAGACTGGATCCGTCTTAACACGACCTGTATAGAAGTGTCCTGAAAAAATCATGATTATTTGTTCGATTTCGATGGTAGAATACGTGTGTAGAATTGTGAACAAAAACTTCAGTAAATACTTCTTAAATAGCGTCTAGGAAAATGTATGTGATGTGATTCAATTAACAAAATAGGATATGTCTTCCAAATGTTAGGATCCGAGACGAATAATTTATAAGCAATTTATATCGTCTGCATTTGATGTTGTTGGTTCCTACTAATAACTAACTGATTTTATCTTCTTAGTGAGTAATGTCCAATTTCTAACCTTTATGCCAATCAAAACATTTCGATCTCTCACAAGAACTCCACTCATATACTGTCCATTCAGGGCACTGATTAAAACCACATTTCCTTACAGAAAATGGAGATTCCAGTCCTGTATCGTCACACAGAATATCATCAACAGGTTGACTGGCGTTATATAATCTGAAAATGTATTATTTCTATAAGGCATATAGTGAAGACGCATTTATTTCTAATCGAATATGAACATTAGAATTAGAATCTAAGCTACTCACTTTACAATACAATTGACTTTTCTCCGTTGAATACCATTTCCACCGCAAGTTTCTGAGCACTTCGACCATGGTCCAGATGTCCATTCAAATTCTAAATTCTCTCTCCTTCCTTTGCCAAGAACTACACTATTGTCTTCATCACTGTCTTCAGAGAAATTCTCGTCATAAATGCTCTCTTCAGAATCTTCAGTGAAAAATGGCACTTTACCTCTGTTGTTATTCTTACCAGGTAAATCGATCATCCTGTGACCTCTTGAATTGGTGAATGCCTGAAAAGGCCAAAATAGCTACGTCTATTATTAATAGGGCCCTTATTGAATTTCACTTAAACAGAATTTTTAGTTAGAGTATAGGTTCTTAACGAAAAACATGATGTTCTACTCAAAATATCGATAATAGAAAAATATTTTGATAAACGCCCAAATTGAGGCGAAACGTAAGAAAGATTTCTTTGAATAATTACGTTTATAATTAAAAAGTTGTATATATGTATATATATATATATATATATATATATATATATATATATATATATATAGTAGATCTATATATAAAAGTAGATGTAGGAATATCGCGTGATATGTTAACAACAACAACAAAAAGATTCATGGGTAATTCACGCAAAATAAAAAATAAGGGCTACTGAAATAGAGTGGTAACCGTGGACATGCATGTTTCTCTGGCTCATTTTGCCTCTTCAGCACGGCATAACCATGTTAATATATATATATATATATATATATATATATATATATATATATATTCAAGAATATGTCTTGGGTTTTAGTCAAATGAAAACAGTATTGAACTGATTAAAAGGTCATTTTAATAAAACTGGTACAGCAATTGTGACGCTTCGGTCTGAATGTTAGACCTTTTTCAAACTAAAAGAATCTGAACTGTGATGGACATATTGTAGGACATATTGTATCCTTAACATCCACAACACAAATTTCGAAATATTTCTGCTAAGCCTTCATTTAAAAATATACACTTTAAAAAGACAATAACAAAACATATATATCGTTATAAATATCACTTGGTGGTATGGTTTCGTTTTAGTGCGAGACTAATTAAATTTATCATAGGAGTGGTGTAAATGAGCAACGTTTGTTCTGGGGCACTTCCAAGGCCATCCGTCAAACGTGTCATCTGCGCACGTGCCGGGCCGTCACATGTGTCATCTGTCAACCTTGTCACGTGTGTGACTGTCAAATGTGTCGTATGTGCCATTGGTCAATCCCGTCACATGTGTCAACTGTCAAATGTGTCGTATACCCCATCTGCTCTGCCATTTGCTCATGTGCTCCGTGCCGTATGTGCGTTCCGTCGTATGTATCATCATGTGCCGTATGTGCCTTCCGTAATATGTGCCGTATGTGTGTCGTATGTGCGTCAACGTTGTCATTAGGGCACTCTAACGCATATCTCTGCTCATATTGGTCAGATTGAAGTCGAATAAACGACCTTATGATTGTTAGATTATTATCGTATACAGGATGTACAAAGACGCCATAGTGGCACTGGCATCTCTCTGATTGGTCGAATTGAAGTCGAATGAACGTCATTGTGAAGAACAGGTAAACCACTACGACGACGACGGCGTTCGATATACAGGGTGTTGTCATAAATATGTTACTACGATGATCGGTATACAAGATGTCAACGATGCCATAAGGGCACTAGCATCTCTGATTGGTCGGATTGAAGCCGAATTAAACGTCATTGTGAATAACAGCTAAACCACTACGACGACGACGTTCGATATACAGGGTGTTGTCATAAATATGTTACTACGATGATCGGTATACAGGATGTCAACGATGCCAAAAGACACTGCTATTATTGGCTGGATTAAAGTCGATCTATCGTCAATACTCTCAACCTACATTGTCCACCTCGTGTCGGTAATACAGTTACCCTCCTGCCTTGCCATCTATTCACAATATTTTGCCAACCCACATTGTCCACCACGTGTCGGTAATACAGTTACCTACCCTGCCTTGCCAGCTATTGTCCATATAGATGCGAAAATATCGCTTTCAAGGCTTCCAGCAGCTTCGTGCCATAAGTAGCACGTTACGTCTTTTGTGCTCAAATCAAAAAAGGTCAAGTTGTGTACTTTAAGCTTTGTTTTGTAGTAAGAAGCAGAAACATTGATTCTTGGTGATAGAAGCACTGCTTGGACATCAACAGTATAGCACAGAATTTCTTGACTCTCCACTACCGATTTTTTGTCATTTTCTTTTTCGGTTCAAGCTGCCTCTTTCTTTCTAGTATGCCGCTAAAATGCTTCTTCGTCGGAGTTACCGTGTTTATATGATGTACATTTATCGCATTGATCTTTTTTTGTCGTGTATATATCTTAATTTATTTTTCTTAAGGTTTTCAAAAATATCATCCACGATGGTGATTATTTTTCGTTCTTGTCCTTACATAGTTGTACATTATATCGATGCATTTCCCTTAAGCTGGACCATGTGGGTTCTAAATAAAATTTGCCAGTGAATACTCGGCAATAATGAGACTCAACTTTCGGTAAACTATTTAGAAAATTTTCCAAACTTCCTGTGATCGAGGATCGAGCGTTCGCATGTTTTTCTTTACGTTTAGGTGTATTATCTTTAGAGACTTTAGTTTCCAAAACCCAAGTACGTAACTATTTCTCACCTAAACATAAAGTGTTTAGAAACATATTTTTACAAACCTGTTTGTTTACTTTCTGATTCTCTCCCACCTTAACTGTTAAAGAAAAACGCAATGAAGTTTGCTTTCTCGAGCGTTCATCGTTTTTTTGCGATGTATGGGATACGATGGAATCACATTTTCTTCGACAAACACATGTTTAGCATCCCATGATGGGAGTGACCAAAAATTGGAGAATATCAACTGACGTTCTTCATAAGTAATTGTAGAACATAGGAATTATTGCCGGGGCCCACCTTTTTTCAATAATTTTCTTGGGTGGCCATTACAATGTCCTTTGAGAACTCTTTTTTCTCTTGTAGAAGTTCGCTTGTATTTGCCAGTTGCATCTTTTGTAAAACCAATGTAGGTTTCACCTTTTAAACGTAGTATCGAATTTTTCAGCCGCTTCCATTCCGTTCTATGGACCTGAGTAGAGTATGGGCCGCTTTAGACCAAGGTCATTGTGTGTGACGTCACATGACCACGCCCTATGACGTAGCTGTCATTTGTCATCTGTCACACGTGTCATCTGTCATCTGTCAAATGTGTCAACAGTCATGTGTTCTGTACCATATGTCATAAGTGTCCTGTCATCTGTCAACAGTCATATCCATATTATGTTCTGTGTCGACTCTCATGTGTTCCGTGTGTCATCTGTCAACCCCCGTCACGTGTATTAACTGTCAAATGTGTCGAATGCCTGTTCTGTGATTTCGTATGGTTTGTCTATGTACCGTATGTGCGTTCCGTCGTGACCACACCCTATGACGTCACATTTGTCTACGTACCGTATGTGCGATTCGTCGTATGTGTTATTCGTCAAATGTCTCAACTGTCATATGTGACGTACGTGCCGCATGGCCATCCGTCAAATGTCTCATCTGTCATATGTGACGTATGTGCTGCCATCTATCGTCGTCGTCGTCAACCTTCATTATCCAACAGGTGTCGGTAATAGAGTTACCTTGTCTTGCCATCTATCGTCGTCGTCGTCAACCTACATTATCCAACAGGTGTCGGTAATACAGTTAACTTGTGTTGCCATCTATCGTCGTCGTCGTCAGTCCACACTATCCAACAGGTGTCGGTAATACAGTTACCTTATTCTGTCATCTGTCGTCGTCGTCGTCGTCAACCTACACTATCCAACAGGTGTCGGTAATACAGTTACCTTGTCTTGCCATCTGTCGTCGTCGTCATCGCCATAACGGCACTAACATATATCTATTTGTTATTCACCAGAGTGCCAAAACGGCCGTGGGCAGATGAGGTAGCGAAGCTACTTTTTTCCGTATACTGCTGTAGTGATCCCTAAATGACATTAAAGACAAAAGGACACTACCTTAGAAATAATAATATTTAAGCTAATATTAATTATAGTATTTAAGGAGCATCGGCCGACCATACTCAATGTCATTCACCAAAGAAAGATTGTTTTTGTTATTTTATAAACAGACATGTATAGTTTACATATCGAGGTCGGCTGTGCAGAAAAACACAACTATGTTTCCTATATAATGGATGTGAACGAACCGGGATGAGATTATTATTATTGTTATTAATACTTCGAATAAGTCGTTTGATATAGTAGTATATTTTTAATGTATTAAACTTGAACCCAGTGATTTCATAAATGTGTCGTTGTTTATTCTGTTCCCGAACACAGGTTGCAAGGTAAGGGGTCTCTTCCATAATAATATGCCCTTATGGTAAACTTCGAGTATACGAGGGACCCTTACTAAGTAACCACCACACTGCGCATGTTTTCCGTTACATATAGGCCTAAAAAGGCACATTTCAAAGTTCTGCGCACGTACTAAAGGCATTCCCCCCATATCTCTGTTAATATTTGTCGGATTGGAGTCTAATAAACGGCATTTTGGTTGTTCGAATATTATCGTATACAGGATGTGCAAAAAACTTTAGTGTAAAATGCAATAAGTCAACTTATGGTAATTTTTCCCTATAAAATAATATAGCTAATATTTGTGAATACTGATACATGTGTACTAAAACCATTGAATTGTTGAAAGGAAAAGTCTTATAGGGTCCCCCTTACTAAGTAACCACCACATGGCGATCCTGCGGAACTAATGGTAACATTAATGGTAAAATATACATCGCCACTACATGGCGATCCTGCGGAACTAATGGTTTAATCAATGGTAAAATATACATCGCCACTACATGGCGATCCTGCAAACTGATGGGACATGGTAATTATAAAATGGTTATGGCACTACATTAAAAGTATAATAATTATCCTGTAAAGTAAGTGATAAGTTATGGTACAATTGATGTTATAAAGATAGAACTATATGGTTTTTTACTTAAATTTGGGACCTTGGAGAAAAGAAGAAATGGGAGGTTCATCAACCAAACGGGAAGCAAAAGAAACAGGAATTGTCAATAACACTTTCATGGTACAGCAAGATAATGTTGCGATGCACATCATGGTAATACTAAAATAATTTGTAAGTACACATGCATTCTATTCTTATGAACAAAGTTTTTTTTTCTTAAATGGTAATAACGTGGGAAGATTTTGAGAATAAATTACGATTGATTGTAGAAGAAGTTAATAAACAGGGGAAAAGGGTTTTGAAGAAAGAAACTCCTAAAAATCCTGATATACATATAGAAGTGATTAGTAGCATAGTAGGTCTTTACAATAATTTTACTAGGTTAATAGCCAAAAATTGGAAAAATTTAAATTCAATACAACAAGAGACTTGTGAAAGTTATTCAAGTAGGATTAGGGATAAAGCTGAAAGGGCATTTCAAGCGGTAAATTGTATTATAGACATACCTAACTCTATATTTGAGGAAATTAATACGGTTGTATTACAAACAATAAGCAAACAGTTGAAAATGGCGACAAGTATGAACGATTTTCTTAATTTTGCGAGTAAAGTTTTACCGAATGAGTTTAACGGCGAAGCAAGTAAATTACAGTCATTCTTAGACTCATTGGATTTACTACAGACAAACACGAATGGTAATGAGGAAAATGCTATCCTATTGATAAAAACGAGATTAACAGGAAAAGCTAGAAGTTTAATCACAACGGAAAACTCCATTGCAGACATGAAAGATAAACTAAAAGCAGGGATAAGAGGAGAGAATCCAAGCCTTCTCCTAGCGAAACTGGGCCAAATAAGACAGAACGGAAAGGATGTAACACAGTATGCAACAGAAATAGAGAAACTGGCGGAAAGATTACAGGCAGCATACATTTCAGAAGGGATGCCTGAAAGACTAGCTGAGAAATATACGAAAGAAGCAACGATTAAGGCAGTAACTATGAATGCCGCAACGGATGCAAGCAAAACGATAATTGCAGCGGGAAGTTTTGAAACAACACAAGAAGTATTATCAAAATTGGTTCCAGTAGAAGGTATAGTAGGACAACAACACGTCTTACATATGAAAGATAACAGGAATTTCTTCAGGAAATCAAACTTTGACTTTAGGAATAACCACCGGAGAGGAAACAACAGAGGATTTTACAATGGTAATCAGTCAAGAAGAACATTTAGACAGTATAATCAAGGGAACAACTATGGCAAATACGAAAATTTTAATAAATATAGGAAATACAATAATAATGAAAATTACAATAATCGAGTCAACAATAACGTGAGAATATGCAAGATAGAAGATAAAATTGAAGAAATGAGTAGACAAATAGCACGATTGAAGAAGGAAAACTACGATTTAAGGATGGAAAATAAGGAACTAAAAGAAAAAACAGAATTTTTGCAAGGAAACATGACAGATACTCAGAAAAATTTTAGAGAGAAGAATTTAATAATACATGGTATAGAAGAAGACAACGAAGAAGATGAGGAACAACTAGAAAACAAATTAGAAGATGTAATGAACAAGGTTAATAACACAGTAGATGTTAAAACAGATATTTTGAAATGTAAAAGATTAGGAAACAAAACCAGTAACAAAAATAGACCAGTATTAATAATGATGAAAGATGTGAATAAGAAAGTAGAGACTTTGAACGGAACGAATGAACTAAAAGGAACGAAGATATACATTGATGAAGATTATCCAAAAGAGATATTGGAACAGAGAAAACAGTTAATAAGATACATGAAACAGGCGAGAGAAAGTGGAACTAAAGCTAAAATAATTGATAATACATTAATGATTAACGACAACGTATACAGTTTAAAAGAACTAGAAGAAAGGAAGAATAAATTAGAAATACATACAGGAAGGAATAAATCAACATTTAAGGAAAATAACGAAACTAATCCGAAAATTTTGGATAAAATTTTCAGCGATAAAAGTTTTAATCAACTAAGAGGTAAATACATTGTCTAGGAAAAATTTGAAATTTGATCGATTTGGAAGAATATGATTTTGAAATACAGTATGTAAAAGGTATAGAAAATTACGCGGACAGTATATCGAGAATATCCATTGAAGAGCTTAAGGATTTATACATAAATAATTCACATGTCTTGGCAATCACAAGAGCACAAACGCAAAAAGAAAACGTACACACAGCAAAGGATAAAAGGAATAAAGTGGAAACAAAAGAAGTAAGAATACAAAAACCAGCAGTAGTAAAAGTTTTAAATAACCTTGAGGCACATAAATTACCAATTTTACACTTTGAAAATAACCGTATCTCGCTTAGGATGAGCATTCGGATCAAAAACAAATTGAAATTTAGTGAAGCCTTAAATACCGGTTTACACAACTTCGACCTAGGACGAACGTTGGAAAAGCTTGAAGAGCTATCGTTAAGAAATGAAGTAAAAAGAATGAAAACATATACAAATGATGATATATTTAAAAAGTGCACAGTAGAAGAATTTATAGAAATAGGAAATCAAAGGTTAAAAAGTATTCAAGTATGTATATGCGACGTACCAAAAACGGTACAGCAGAAAGAAGAGATCCAAAAAATATTAGAAAGATACCACAATGATCCAATGTTTGGGGGACATGTAGGAAATAATAGGTTATTAAAGAAATTAAGAGCAAATTTCAAGTGGAAAAACATGGAGAAAGACGTAAGGAAATACGTGAAAAATTGTCATTAATGTCAAGTGAATAAGGCAGAGCCCAGTCACAAAGAGAAATTTGTTATAACAGATACATCTATAAAACCGTTTGATATTATTTACATAGACACAATAGGCCCGTTTGTAGAGAGTAACAACGGAAATCGTTATTGCATTACGATATTATGCGAATTAACTAAGTACGCAGTTATGATACCAGTTCAGAATAAGGAAGCACACACAATAGCAAAAGCAATTTTCGACAATTTTATACCAAATTACGGATTGATGAAAGAAATAAGAACAGATCAAGGGACGGAATATAAGAACCAAATAATGATGAATTTGGCAGAACTATTGAATATAAAACATAATTTTTCAACAGCATACCACCACGAAACAATAGGCAGTTGCGAAAAATTACATCGGACATTTAACGAATATATAAGAAATTTTATCAAAGATTCTAGGGATAATTGGTGTGAGTTTGTAAGAATGTTCGCATATTGTTATAATACAACAGCAAATACGTATCACGGATTCACTCCTTTTGAGTTATTATATGGGAGAAAACCCAATTTGCCAGAATTTTTGAACGCAAAAATTGGACCGTGCTACAATTTTGAAAAATATGATAATGAATTGAGATATAAATTACAATACGCTAATGAAAGGGCCAGACAGTTTTTAATAAATAATAAATTAAGTAGAGTTAATAATAGCGAAAACGTTTCTTTACCCGTAAATTTTAAAATAGGGGAATTAGTTATTCTGAAAAATGAAGCAAGAAACAAATTTGATTCACATTATCTAGGTCCGTTTAAAATAACGGGAGTCAAGGGGGTAAATTGTGAGATTACATCTCCAGAGAAAAAGCAACAGACCGTTCATAAGAATCGATTGTTTGTATACAATAAGCGGAAACAATTGTAAATAAGTGAAGTGTGTTGATAAACGAACAAGTAGTGTTTACTAAACAAAGACAAAACCAAAAACATTCATTAAAACAGTTTTAGATATAAGTGTTATCGAAAAATTAAAATGATAATTTTACTCTTCCAAGAGGGGATGATGTAGTGATCCCTAAAAGACATTAAAGACAAAAGGACACAACCTTAGAAATAATAATATTTAAGCTAATATTAATTATAGTATTTAAGGAGCATCGGCCGACCATACTCAATGTCATTCACCAAAGAAAGATTGTTTTTGTTATTTTATAAACAGACATATATAGTTTACATATCGAGGTCGGCTGTGCAGAAAAACACAACTATGTTTCCTATATAATGGATGTAAACGAACCAGGATGAGATTATTATTATTGTTATAATTACTTCGAATAAGTCGTTTGATATAGTAGTGTATTTTTAATGTATTAAACTTGAACCCAGTGATTTTATAAATGTGTCGTTGTTTATTCTGTTCCCGAACACAGGTTGCAAGGTAAGGGGTCTCTTCCATAATAATATGCCCTTATGGTAAACTTCGAGTATACGAGGGACCCTTACTAAGTAACCACCACACTGCGCATGTTTTCCGTTACATATAGGCCTAAAAAGGCACATTTCAAAGTTCTGCGCACGTACTAAAGGTATTCCCCCCATATCTCTGTTAATATTTGTCGGATTGGAGTCTAATAAACGGCATTTTGGTTGTTCGAATATTATCGTATACAGGATGTGCAAAAAACTTTAGTGTAAAATGCAATAAGTCAACTTATGGTAATTTTTCCCTATAAAATAATATAGCTAATATTTGTGAATACTGATACATGTGTACTAAAACCATTGAATTGTTGAAAGGAAAAGTCTTATAAGAGCATTACACAATAAATTTATTACAAGTACAATTATAATAATATGTTTCTGAGTTATTCTTCGAGTCTCCTTGCATATCAAATCCTCTTCTGGTGACATCTCTGAACTGCGATGCTTGAATTTGACGATGACGACAACATTTCTAACCCCCCAATAGGACTTTCGTTCTCCGTATTCTCATCTCCAGCTCTACCTGGAGAACCGTACCGACACTGGTAGCAAATAAACGATTCTACCACCTCACTGCAAAAACATATCCTACTATTGTAACGATATCTGAACCATATATACAATTGGTAATAGAGGCATGATTTTCTACACATTATTATTATTATTCAATTCGAATTGATGAATGTTATGTATTGATTCAAAATCATTCCGGGATTAATCTTTACATAGCCTGGAATAAACAAAATAAATTATTGACTGTCTCGACCCTTACTTCGTGGAATATGCTCATATTAGTGTTTTTAAATGAAACTCAAGGTCTCTAGTTAATTCCACAATATAAAACAAGTTATTGAAAATTCTAAAAATTGACAATTGTTTCGATAAATCAATATCGACGATGATATTGATTTATCGAAACAATTGTCAATTTTTAGAATTTTCAATAACTTTTATTATATTCTGGAATTAACTAGAGACAGTTAATTTCATATATATATATATATATATATATATATATATATATATTAAAGTGAATGTTAAAGTGGAATATTAATAACAGGAAAATGAACAAATAAAAATGTTGTATATAAATGCCCATTTGCAACTAAAAAGAATTATAATGCTCATAGTTACGTGATTAATTTTGATTATATAAACAAAACTACATCCAAACCTCCTTGTTTTCCTTCAAGTGTTCTCAAAACCTGTCAGTTTCCTGTTACTGTTCAACGCTAGTGCCGGACACACCCCTGAGATCTTAAAAAAAAAGGGAATAAAGCTTTTGGTATTAATATTTGAACTTGCATTAGGTACAAAATCGCTCTGTTGTAACGAGCATACCATACGAGTTCTGGCGCCCATGATTAAAAAAGAAATACAATGTTTCACACATTTATTGTTCATAATAAGCAATAGAAAAAATTCCACAAAAAAAAATATTGCAATTTGACAATAACATAATAATTAAAAAAAAATAATCACCATCACAATTTTTTTAAAATCCAACCTGTAACTCAAATTAAAATACAGCACAAAATATATATATATATATATATATATATATATATATACAAAAACAGGTAAGACATTTCCCTAAAAGAATATAACTAATACAATAAAAAAACAGTTTAACATATAAATAACACATAAAGATGGGGGAATTCTAAGAAAAACTTATTCTTTTCTTTTATGGTAGGGTTTCAGGAACAAACAACAATCCTTTCAGAACGATCTTGTTTGACACAAACTCCTTATTCTTACTCGTATTTATATGGAAAAAACTCACTAAATAATTTCGGATACAAAGTTACAATTTGCTATTGATAAAATAGAAATGCAATAAAAGAAAGGAATCATTTTGACCTTTTGGATACACCTCCTGTTACAATGTATATCAAATATCAATAATAATTAACTCATTCCAATACATACAGGATATATTATATAAATAAAAGTTCTATAAAATGTTAATAATCGTATTCCTTATTAACACTTCAACTATTTTTTATTTTATTTTCAATTTTGAAAATTTACTGGACCATATTGAAGACGTTGTTTCCTCAGATCAAAACGTAGACAAACACGGTACAACTTTTAACATACAAATATTTGAAATGCCCTAAGTATATAAGAAACTATTTGCGAAAGGCTACCCTCTATAAATTCATTCGATGTGAATGAAAGTAATAAAAAAGTTACATCATCCTGTTATAAAAAATAAGTCCGGTTGATGCCTACAAAGTAAGAGTTGTACGCAATAGATAATTATTCAATGTTATTGCATTCTCTTAGATCTTACACATTTGAAAAATGAAAAATATTAGATTCGATTTGTATATATATAAGATCAGTTTTGTCGTATGACATTCATTCTTTCTGAACTCAGCAGTTTCCAAAAATAAAAACAACAGTTGAGACATTTTCATTTTATATTACTTGGAATGATTTAGTCATATTATCATTAATTTCAGTGTAATGGATTTAAAAACTATAAATTCTTCTTCGCTTCTAGAAAGAGATTCGACGCCTATAACAAAAACTCACGATTCCTTCCACAGAGGGTAACAAAGACGTACAAACTCTATATCAACTATTTTGAAGACGGAAAACACGCATTTATATTTAGAGGGACAGTGGGAGTTGGTAAACCTCATGCAGCAACATCATTCGAAATTATAGAAATTTAGTTGGTGAGTTATATAATATTATAGACCAATACTGCAGTACATTATCTAATTGAGAAGTAGAAAACAACACATTATTCACACAAAGGTGTATCCACATTTTAGACTTTGAATTGAACTATTTTATTGAATTGGTAAATAAGCAAATAATTTTTATCACAATACCTTTCGACGGTATTATCTTGAGTAATTATTTTGTTTAAATGTTTTTCGTTTTTGTTTAGAATTATTAACAATATTCCAAAGAGCTTTTGCGCCACTTTGGCTATTTATTATTGCCGTTCTAAAGTAATCTTTTTTTTGCTTTTCTAATCAATTTATTGAGTGTATCACGGTATTCAACATTGCTAGTTAATGATGAAAATTTCATTCTTACAGCATGTCTTATGCTGATTCCGATGCCTTTGGCTGCTGAAAAAAAAACCTTTCATATCAGATATTTTCAAAAAATCATTTTGAGTCATTCTGTCTTCTTTTGTGCGGATCTTAAAACTGTTTCCCATTCTTCGGGGTTGTAGATATATTGACAGTGTGCCAAAATCTCTTCTTTTTTTGCAGAATGGCTTGGTCGGTAAGCAGACTCTGTAAAAGATACGTAAACAAATTCGACGCGTATTTGTCAACGTTTCAGTTACTTTGCAAGAGTCCAGCTGTTGGTGGTGGTTCTTTGACAACCGAAAACGTGGCCGCCGTTTTGCAGGATTGCTTAGATAAAGCCAAAAATGAAGCACATTACAAGCCGGGAGCCGTATTATAGCGAAAAACGAAAATTTTAACAAACCCCTTTCTACAGATACTTCAACTCATGCAAACGTTGAGAAATTGTTGAAACGTATTGAAGACGCGGTATCATCGGACCAGAAAGTAAAAATTGATTCTACCTCTTTTGAAATACAAATTTTTAAAATACCTCGAGGGGCGGGCCATAGTAGAGTTTTAAATTACGCGACTGATAGACGTCTTAAAAAATGTATTACCCGTATTACTTATACAGACAATCTTTATGCACCTAGAGCTATTGTAACCGCTTTGACATACCATACAAACGATATTTTAGATAATACACTAAGCGAAAATCAAATTAGGCTTTGTCGCGAGGGTAAACGTTTTCAAAAACAGTTGGCGGAGGAATTATGTAATAGATTAGGAGGTTGTTACGAACACGGTTTTACATTGGACGATATTAAACAGACCGAACAATTGTTGGGCGTTCAAATTAAGATAATTGATGCGGAGTGTTTTAACGGAATTGTATACGAGGGACCCGAGAAACACTAACGCATAAAGCTGTAAACTCCACATGTTCTTTGGAAAATTTTATTAATTTTGACGCATAACCGTCTCTACGGAAATTTCATAGAGTATAAATAAAATTTAGAGTTCTAGTTTTTTTGTGTATATTCAAAGGGTCATATAGCATAGATGAAAAAAGTATTAACGACACAGGTGTTTCATCGTTATAATAAATAAAAGAGAATATACCAGTATCTTTTGCGAATTGATTAATAAAAAGAGTCATCTCATCACATTCAATAGGTATTGAGCGTATCTTTTCAACAGCCTTTTGACCACGAAACACTTTAATATTTTTATCCATTTTAACACCTCTTAACAAAACGTATAACACCAATAATAATAATACCAAGACAACAGCAGCATACAACAACAACATAAGCAAGTTAGTTAAATTAATAATAAAAACTAAACAATTGATAAAAGAGCCGCAAACGAAGTCTATGTAGCAGGGGCAGCACTTCCCAGCTAACTATAAATTGAAAACAAGAATTATTATTAATATTCAAAGAGTTATAAAAAAAAGCATATAAGAATTATGACTTTTATAGGGAAATGTGTAAATTATTAAAAGATATTGATAGGCAGGACATATTACGAGGTAAGATACAAAAGGTACCAAAACCTCAACTTTATGAGTGGTGTTCTTTGACAGCATTCTTACCGTAAAAACGTTAAATTTGAAAGATTCCGGAAAAAAGATAAACATAATACAATATGCACAAAAAACCATTGGAAACAAAAACGATGCGTTAATACCCCCAAGGCAAAGTGTCTATAAAATCGCTGTTGCTGCTGCTGCTGCTGCTGCTATGGTCAACAATTCGTCTCTTTTTGTAATCCATTCGAAATGTTTTCGACGTACGTTTCTTGGTCACAAGGTCTTTGGTTTTAACGTCTCGGATAATTTGGTCAAAACGCAACTCAACTTTGGAAGCCGATCCTTCAATAATTTGCTTCATACTTGTGTTATTTAAAGTCTGACTATTTTCATGGTTTAATGTAAAACCCTTTATCTTCGTTACTTCTATACCCTTTGAAGTCTTGTAGTAGTAACTTTTTGGATCCGTGGAGAACCATTCGCATATATAGTCGTCAGATGCTAGTTCATCACTCCAAGCACCTAACATGCTACCCGTGGGTACTGTATTCACCCCGTCATCAATATAACACACTGAATCTGTATCAAAATATACTACAGCTGTACCTAAACGGTCGAGCATCTCGTACAGTCTGAGACGCGCATTTGACGTGGTAAAAGTGGCTATAAAAATGTTGGTAGAAGTCGAGTCCTCGTAAAATAAATCATTGTACTTGTACGTTACTTGTACCATTTCATCATTAAGGAACAAACAATTAGAAAAGTCTATTTTGTCATTAAGCAATATGTCGTACCATTTTTTCAAGTCCGTTACGTATTCTGTTTGACACATATTACTTCTTTGGCCAAACTTACCCCCACAAAGAATTTAAACATATTTTAGCGACGGCTCGCAAACCGGGGTTGGGTTCAATTTTATCAATATCCAACTCAATACCCATTTGTTCTTTAATGTTTTGCGCATATACCTCATTCGACTCATAAGTATGAGGACTGGTTTCCAACTTCATCTTCATAAAATCCTTAACATAACCTTTGATAAGTATGTTGATTGTTTCTTAAAATGCCAAACTTCGTCAATGTTAACAATTTTTTACCCCTTTTCCAAAGCTGTATTTATTTCGCGAGTAGTCCATGTACCTGTAAAAGAGCGTTCATTATCGCTATGACAGCAATTTTCCGTTTCTTTCTCCATACAAGTACGGCAAAGAGCAAATGTTAATTTTGTCGTTTTTACGGGTAGCACTGGATGGTACAATTTTCTCGGTGGTAATACCGTACATTTTACAAGACCAAACCAGCTACTATCGTACGACTCTGGTTTAAATATTTTAGTCGCATGTCCTACGGGGTATGGGTCGTAATATTGTACAGTGGGGTATAAACTTACAACATCAATATAGCGCATTTTATGACCTTTGACTTTTAATTTCATCGCATTGGTTCGACCACCAAAGAACGATTCTCGAGGGTTTAGAGGCTCTGTGAAGTCATCAAACAAGTCAATCTTCTTCTTATATTCTATGAAGTTTAACCAATCACAAGCCCAAATTTCAACCACTTTGTAGCCTGCTTCGTGTAATTGCTGTATTCTTCGCTTAGTTTTCTCATATAAATCATCCATTGTCTCATTATTTACTGTATCCACTGTCTCGGCGTTGGTACATTTAGGACAACCGTGCCAGAAACAACAATGATACTGATAAACAGTGTTGGTCTCTTTGTCGAAACCGTCAACAGGTGCACCACAAATAGTGACTTCACCACCGTTTAAAGCGTGTTGAACGTTAGGAAATTGACTCAACCACGTGATGGACTCCTTGCTGTACATGTCTTTCTTATCCTCTTTGACGACTGCAACAGAGTTTTTGGGTAAATATTTGGTCCTGTAAATAGCCATGCACACACTAGCAACAGTCAAATATTGGAAAGGATCAATGTTTGCAATAACCATAAAACTTTTTCGAAGCACCAAACAGCCTTTTTGCAATATATCAACATCAGAATCGCAATATGCTTGTATTTCTTTTCCAAAGTCAAACACGTAATTTTCAGCTCGTCGTTCAG
The DNA here is from genome assembly GCA_963921935.1 of Galeruca laticollis. NCBI lineage: Eukaryota > Metazoa > Arthropoda > Insecta > Coleoptera > Chrysomelidae > Galeruca > Galeruca laticollis. The sequence continues at coordinate 179,849,660 of OY998176.1, forward strand.
CGTGCCATTCTAAAAACAGGTCGCAAGCGCTCTTCCTTCCGGGTTGTTTTGTATCATTCATTTGGTTCACGCCATAGTATTGTACATCGGGTATGGGCCCCACGTAATTTTGATTAGCGGGTGTGTTAAAATAATGCGGAAAATAACCTTTTTCAACTCCTTCGAATCGAATGTTTTTGGAAAAGCGGCTAAAGGACCCTGCACAAAACTCGAGCTATCAATTATTTTCAATTTTATAGACGGTATTTCGAGTAGAATCAGTTTTGAGCCTGTATAAATTGTATATGGTTCAATAGTGTTTTCCACACAATATTTCAATAAAAAGTAGGAATCGTAGGTCTTACTGTTGTGCGCTATAGCTGTTGCTACATAGACTTCGTTTGCGGCTCTTTTATCAATTGTTCAGTTTTTATTATTAATTTAACTAACTTGCTTATGTTGTTGTATGCTGCTGTTGTCTTAGTATCATTATTGGTGTTATACATTTTGTTAAGAGGTGTTAAAATGGATAAAAATATCAAAGTGTTTTATGGACAAAAGGCTGTTCAAGAGATTCGCTCAATACCTATTGAATGTGATGAGATGACTCTTTTTATGAATCAATGGGCAAAAGATACTGGTATATTTTCTTTTATTCATTATCACGATGAAACACCTGTGTCGTTTATACTTTTTTCATCTATGCTATATGACTCTTTGAATATACACAAAAAACCTAGAACTCTAAATTTTATTTATACTCTACAAAATTTCCGTAGAGGCGGTTATGCGTCAAAATCAATAAAATTTTCCAAAGAACATGTGGAGTTTACAGCTTTTTGCGTTACGGACATTTCTGAAAATATTTTTAAAAAAAGCGGTTGTCAATACTATGGTCTTTTCAACGGTCTACCTATGTACAGAAGTTAATAGCACTCTTTGTAAATAATCGTTGTTTTTAATTCTATTTCTAGTCATTTATGCTTTGTTAAAGTGATAGTTTTCGTATGTTTCTATATAATATCTTGTATATATTTTTAAGTAAAATTTTGATTTTCTTTCGTTTAATATTTAATTGTTATATAAATATGTTTACAGTTTCAATTTACTTTTCATTTATGCTTTTGTTAATCTGCTAGTTGTCGTATGTTTGTATAATATATCTTGTATATATTTTTAAGTAAAATTTTAATCTTCTTCCGTTTAATATTTAATTGTTATATAAATATGTTTACAGTTTCAATTTACTTTTCATTTATGCTTTTGTTAAACTGCTAGTTTTCGTATGTTTCTATAAAATATCTTGTATGTATTTTTAAGTAAAATTTTCAATTTTCATTCGTTTAATATTTGATTGTTATATACATATGTTTACAGTTTTGGTTTATGTAGTGATTCCAGTATTTTTTCTATGTACTAGCTGCATTTGTAAACATATGTGTACTACTACTTTTATCGTTTTCTTTAATGAATCAGAATAATTGTTTAATACTTTTTTGTTTCTTTTTTAATTTGTGTAACTATTATTTTTTTTCAATTTACAGATATGAAAATTTGATATTGTATTTGTTAAACGTTTTTGCAAAAATTATATTTATAAATAAAAGACTTTTTTAAATTTATGGTGTTTTGTTCCATGCTATGTGTATGGTTTTTAATCTAAATCTTTTTTTTAGCCGAGCCTGGTCATATATATCACCTTCACCTTGAAACAAAAACCTCTTACTCTCAGGGTAAAAATTATTTAAATAATTGAAAGTATTAAAAGAGAGTAGGTTCTTTCCAAACTGACAAAGAGATTGGAGATAACGGAGCCAGTTCTCAGGGCTCTGTTATCTGAAGGAAGTTTAATTAAAGAAAAAAAATGTGAAAAAGAAAGAGAAAGAGAGAGAGAGAAAAACTAAAAAACAGTAAAGTTACATCAATAGTAAGGGCGCCACTAACTTTGTTCCTAAACAAAATTAGAAAGAAATCAACCTCCTTAATCAGTCAACTCTTACCTGCTGTGCTCTGCTAGTTTTTAGACAATACTTATGCAAAAAAAATGTACTGAAGGCTATTTCACAGGTCTTACTGTATAATAAATAAAACAACAAACTACTAATATGTATGAATATAATGAATGAAAAAATATTTAAACGTGTTACATAGTTTGACAATAATGGGTTAGTAAAAGTGTGTATGTGAGAAGAAAAAGAAAGTATAAATAAAAACTAAGACAAGCTGTACAAATATGAATGGAGAAGCCATACAATATAATTTTACTTATCTTGAAGTAGCAAGTCGAAGTCGATTCTCCATAAAATCTTCCTAGGTTAAATAATTCTCAGTATAATACATAGTTGAGTATCTAGATCATGAATTGGCTCTTATGGAAACACCATTTCTTGTGAGTCAATGCAAATTGCCGACAAATCTTCACCTTAGTTCTTCCGTCGGGTGATTTTAGTTAAATTTACCGGAATAGTTAAATTATTCCAGGCGGTATCGCTACAAGAACACCAAGTGTGTTACAGATAGACCTTTTTTTAATTAACACGATAATTAGATATCTGTCCAGTGACATATATGAAACTGTACTTATTATTTTTTTACAAATATACAATCTAGTTTAATGATTTGTCCTGGACAAAAACCTTTATCAATTTAAGAAAATATTACACAAAAAAAAATAAAACCTACCAGTAATCCCTGCGAATTTGTTCTTAGAACAAGTTTTTTTAATAACCATACAGAATATTTAAAACTTTTATCAGGATTTCTGCGACTACCATTCTCTATTACAATCTCTCGTATAGTGCCGCATTCCGAATTTCTATTCAGGATTTTTTTTTTCTGTGAGATATCTACACAGTTTATTCCACCAACATTTAAATAGTTGTTTAAAACATTGGCAAGGAAGGACGTGTGGTCTATTCCACCAATACATTACACATGCATCGCTGAATTATTTATTTAAAACTCTATTAGAAATGTTAACTGCTAAGTGAACGTTTCATACCCCTAACAGCCAAGAAAAAAAATTTTCAAAAAAAAATTTTTTGTTATATAATTAAACTATTGAGACCAAAAAAAAAACGAGGGAAGAAAATTTAAAATAGAAACTTTAAAATATGAGAATCACGTATGAGTAAAAAGGAAAATCCTTACTATTTTAAAAAAAAACATTGATGAAGTCAATATTAATATATATATACATACATATTTTGTACATATTTATACACCCCCAATAAAGTTCATCCCCATATTGAGACTAACATAAACTTTAAGCTTCTGTGTTATTAAGTACCTATTCAAAGGAACAGTCTACCCAATTAGTAACTGCTCTTACTTATCAACATAGAACCCCCAATCGAATATGAAAAAAATATACATTAGGAAAACCAAAAACCCAGATATGCATTTTCAGGGACTTAAGTACTGATACAAGGGAACAGTCTACCCGTTTAGTAACTGAACTTACTCAAACCCTTAAAATACAGCATAACAAAAGAAAATTTTAGACAAAAAAAAAATGAAAGATAAAAAACACACCCTCATACATGTTCTGCACTGTCTGCATCCGATATCCACCGTCAGGTCAGATGCTGAGAATCCCCATGGCTCAATCTAGAAACAGAAGGTGTGCCAAGTTGTAAGTGATCACACAAGACCGAAATTGCGCAAACTTAGCAGCAAAGAGAGCCTCGTATTCCGATTCAACTGCTTCCACATTGCCCCATAACAACTTCAAACACCCCACACCGCAATGTAGCTCGAACGAAGACACTACACAACGTCCAGTTCAGAGTACTGCACACTCAATGATATTCTAGCATATCATTAACGCTAAAATAATAACCTGAAGGGTTATTAAATGATACCAAAAAGACAAAGTCGGGAAGAAACATAAAAAGATATAGAAAAAGATTAAAAGTTGGAAATTTATTAAGATGGTCCAACATTAACCACCCATTATATGAAAGACAAGTTAGGTATTTGTCACGAACCTTATTCACTGAGTGCATATTTGTTCTGAAGGTAAGGAATATAGGAAAAGACATTTGCCCAGGAGTGATATTTCAGGGTTGCCCCTCGTTATCCGTAGACCGAACTGCAAGCAACACTGGTGAGAATAAACTCACAAGAATACTACCCCAGATAAATTCTTTAAATCAAAAATAAAAGTTAAAATAAAATGATAATAGGAAGAGAAAAGAATAACATAATATGGCTCAGATAAATAGGTCGATAAAACTCATAACTAATTGTCGTATCCTATAACTAATGAAAGGAAAGAAAAGGAAAAAAATAAAAGAACTTACTATTCTCATTGAGAATATAGACGTCACAATCAGGTAAAGGAACATCAAAAACACTTCGCAATATTCACAAGAGGGAAGAAGTAAACTTTAAAGAAAATACAAATACTGTCACAAGGGAATGGACGATGATTCCTGCACTAACATATTTAACAACAACAAGTCATTATCTAATGGTGAGGTAACCAACTCCAAACTTATTCGTATCTACTTTTCGATATTGTGAATCATTAAGGTAAAGATATTGTGTTTTTAATGCCTAGAATAATATTATAATCTAGTGTATATGAGTCATAGTCAGGTAAAGAAATATCAAAAAGATATTTTGATGTTTCTATGTAGATAATAATAAGAATTCATAAGAATCCTAAATAGCAAACAGAGAGAAAGTAAATTAGAGGAAATACAAATACTGTCACAAAGGAATGGACGATTATTCCAGCACTAACATATTTAACAACCATATGTCATATTCTAAAGGTGAGGCAATAAACTCCAAACTTATTTGTTCTATCCTCTCAAATTCCCTTACTATAAGATAAAGAAAATATGTTTTCTTGACAGATAGAAATTTTAATTTCTACGGTAAGATATATCAAGATAATTATAGATATTTTTGAATAGTGAAAATAACTATTTGTTAGATAGAGATAAGCGTTTAAGCTACGAACACTGAAAATTAAATTCCTTACAATGAACTGGATTTATTTGGAATCTAACTAGAAAAGATAAAGATACAAATTTTAAGATAAAATTAAACCAACTATTAAGTAACATAGATAGATCATTTCTGTGTTGCTGTGCCAAAAGAGGTAAGAGTCAAATTTGCTATAACTATTATAGCAAGCTAGGATATATACTATACAATAGATGTCTGGTGGGACAATATTCAAATGTACAGAAGACGCACGATTTATGTCTGCTGCGACACAAGATAAGATAAGGTAAAGATAAATTTTCGACACGAGATAAAATAAGGTAAAGATAAAGCTCTGTGTGTCATTCTCTCTAACACACAAAAACCCTAGGTAAGATAAATTATTTCAGCTTGTGTCATTTGACACAATTCAACTGAAAACGGTAAGATAAGATAATATTTTTCAGTATGTGTAACTACACATTTCGACTGAAAAGATAAGTCTACAAATTAGAAATATAATATGGAACATTCAAATTTTAGTGATACTAATTACCGTTCCAACATCACATAACTCTAATTCAGTAAACAAAAATAATATTAATTTCTTAATACTTTCTAATTCCAAAAATATAATCTACAAGATAAACCTAGGTTACCAACAAATTAATTTAGCCAAGAGATTATTTTTAACTCTCTGCACAACACAGAAAAATCTACAGTAAAATTACTTTTGCAGATAAGGTAAAAATGTGTTCATCTAACAAATGTTCATTCACTATCCGAAGATACTGAGTCAGGATTATTTTCATCATCGGTAGAGTCACTTGATTCATCAGTAGATAAGTTATATTCGTTTAGATCTTTAATATGCCATCGTCCTATATTTTTGCCATTACTATCTTTAAGTTCATACATCAAGGGAGATATAACACGGTTAACAGTACAATGTATATATTTAGGCATAAATTTTGCAGAAATAAATTGAGCTTTATCAGATTTCTGATAATTCTTTTTCCAAACATGATCACCTACATGAAATTTAATATCGCGCTTACGAAGATTATAACGGTTACTCGATTTTATGTAAGCCTTGTGTAATTTTTTTCTAACATCTTCGAAAATTTTTGGCATTTCTTGAGTATCCTGTAAACGGTGTATTTTATCAGCAATTGCAGGCTGATTATTTGCATTTTCTGCAATATTCCCGAAGAATGACCCTGATACAGGTACGTTTCTAGCAAACACAAGAAAAGATGGTGGAAATTCTGTGACTTCATGTTTAGACAAACGAATTGCCTGAGCTATTTTCTGTAATTCTACATCCCAAGTTCTATGATCAGAAAAACAATATGAACGTATTGCAGTGACAATAGATTTATTCACACGCTCAGTATGATTGGCTTGAGGAGTGTAATTTGCAGTGTACCAAATACTTTGGACATTAAACTTAGACATCAAACTTTTAAACAACTGACTAGTGAACTGTTTACCATTGTCTACAGCTACTATTTGAGGAACTCCAAAAATTAGAAAAACATTATTTTCAATAAATTTCACAATCGCAGAAGAGGTAGCTTGTTTTAAAGGTTGAATTAAAACAAATTTAGAGAAGAAATCAACAATGACCAATGCACACGTATTTCCCTGGCGAGATCTAGGATATGGGCCTATTAAATCACAGGAAATTAACTGGAAAGGAAACCCTATGTTACGATATTTACTCATGAGACCAGCTTGTGGCAAATTTGTGGGCTTACAGGCAGCACAAACTTTACAGCGCCTCACATATTTTTGTACACTCTGTCTCATTCTGGGCCAATAATATAACTCTGAGATTCTCTCTAATGTTTTGAAAACACCGAAATGAGCTGCAGTAGGATCATCATGAAATTTCGATAACAATTCAAGTCTGTTTTCCGTTGGAACTACAATTTTCCAGTCAGTTAAATTGCAAATATTGGCATTCTTGTTAAAGACATGCTTATATAGGATATTATTTTCCACTTTGAAACTAGGATAACTATCCGGATCGGATTGAACCTTATTTATCATAATTTTATACCAATTATCAGGTTTTAGTAAAGATAAATCTAATACATTTATTTCCGGCACCCTTGATAGAAAATCTGCAGGTACGGTACCCGTTGCTCTACGATGGACTATCGAAAAATTGTATTGTGAAAGTTGTAGAATCCACCTAGCTAATCGTGGTGATGGTTTCTTCATGTTATTTAACCAAACAAGAGAAGAGTGATCGGTGATGACAGTAAAATGTCGTCCCAGAAGATAATAACGAAAATGATCAATAGATAATAGGACTGCAAGGGCTTCTTTTTCAGTAGTTGTGTATTTCTTTTGACATTTATTCAATTTTTTACTATAATAAGCTACTGGATGTTCCAACCCATCTTCCAACTGAAAAAGCACACTTCCAATACCTACATCACTTGCATCACACATTAGATAAAATGATTTGTCAAAATCAGGACTACAAAGTACAGGAGCGGTAGTTAAGACAGTTTTTATATCATCGAAAGCTTTTTGAGCTTCCGGTGTCCAACTTATTGGTTGATTTTTTTTTCTATTAGATAAAAGATCAGAAATGGGAGCAGATAAAGTAGAAAAATTATTTAAAAAACGACGATAATATGAAACAACACCTAAAAATCTACGCACCTCTGTAGTTGTCCTCGGTACAGGATAGTTAGTAATAGCTTTAGTTTTTTCACCGTCAATACTTAACCCGTTTTCATCCAAGGTATAACCTAAATAGCGAAGAGAAGGACGACAAAAATGACATTTATCAATATTTACCGTTAAATTAGCCTCTTTTAATTTCTCATAAACTTTAGACAAAATTTCAACATGTTTATCAAACTGTGATGTACAAACAATTATATCATCAAGATAATAAAAACAATATGGTTCTAAAGATAGACCTATTACCATATCCATTAATCGTGACATGGTAGCTGGACTTGAGATTAAACCAAATGGTGTACTTGTAAATTGAAATAGTCCTCTAGAACGTATTGCGAAAGCTGTTTTTGGACGAGACGACTTTTCTAAAGGTATTTGATAGAAAGCATGTTTTAAATCGATACTAGAAATATATCGCGTATCCCTTAGTTGACTAAGAATTACCTCGATATTTGGAATCATATACGAATCTGCTTTAGTTTGCTTGTTTAAAAATCTAGCATCAAGAAGTAACCTTATACTACCATCAGGTTTATGAGTTAAACAGATAGGAGAACAATAAGGAGATGTACTTGGTTCAATAACCCCTAATTTTAATAATGTATCTATCTCATTATTCACATGAACTTCCATAGCTTGAGGCAATGGATACTGTTTTATTTTAAATGGAGGAGAATTTCCTGTGTCGATAAAATGCTCTAATGAAATTGACTGTCTCGACCCTTACTTCGTGGAATATGCTCATATTAGTGTTTTTAAATGAAACTCAAGGTCTCTAGTTAATTCCACAATATAATACAAGTTATTGAAAATTCTAAGAAATTGACAATTGTTTCGATAAATCAATATCATCGTCAGAATGACAGAAGTTACATTTCATTTTATGCCTACCTGATGTTTAGTAGTTATATTTTTTTGGCTAGACCAAGAAGTAACCTAACTTGTGATTGGCTTAATATATGTTTATAGAAAAAAGAAGAAGATGTGATATTACAAATATTGAAGCTTAGATATTATCAGCCCTATGGTGATATCCTGGATATCATTTTTCCAATTAAGATCAGTATAACTGTACAATGATATAGAAAACCAGGAAAACTATATCTGCTGATCTTTACAATTATCACTTAAGAAGACAGTTTATTAGTGGAGAATTCCCTAGATTTAACTGTTCATTGACAACTTCATATTGTGGGTTTCTTAAATGTCTTCTAATTTCCAGTTCTTCAAGGAAATCCAGTGCTGCATATTTGTGAAAAGAAACAAGAACTGGATTTCCTTGAAGAACTGGAAATTAGAAGACATTTAAGAAACCCACAATATGAAGTTGTCAATGAACAGTTAAATCTAGGGAATTCTCCACTAATAAACTGTCTTCTTAAGTGATAATTGTAAAGATCAGCAGATATAGTTTTCCTGGTTTTCTATATCATTGTACAGTTATACTGATCTTAATTGGAAAAATGATATCCAGGATATCACCATAGGGCTGATAATATCTAAGCTTCAATATTTGTAATATCACATCTTCTTCTTTTTTCTATAAACATATATTGAGCCAATCACAAGTTAGGTTACTTCTTGGTCTAGCCAAAAAAATATAACTACTAAACATCAGGTAGGCATAAAATGAAATGTAACTTCTGTCATTCTGACGATGATATTGATTTATCGAAACAATTGTCAATTTCTTAGAATTTTCAATAACTTGTATTATATTGTGGAATTAACTAGAGACCTTGAGTTTCATTTAAAAACACTAATATGAGCAAATGCTCTAAGATATGTGTCCTACCAATTTTATCCTTGGGGCTAATGCTTTTAAATTTTTCGATAACAACATCAAGTTTAATTTTTTCATCATTTGTTAAAGTTGTGACGTCCTTAACAGTATTGATGACATTTAAAGATAAGGCATTTAAATTCATAGTAAATTTAGAAAAATCTATTTTAATATTGAATGTCTTTAAAAAATCCATTCCTAAGATAACTGTTTGAGTAACTGAAGGTAAAAGATATAATTTTAAAATCCGAGATAACTTATCCACTGTGACATAAGTTTCTACTAAACCACCAACATCATGGTATGTACCATCAGCAGTCGAAACTTGAAACTGTTCGGTAATAGAAATAGGTATAGATAAATTCTTAAGAAACTCAAGACCTAGAGAACCCAAAACACTCAGATTACTTCCTGTATCAATCAAACAAGAGAATGTCTTCCCAAAAATAATAATATCCACATAAGGCCTGTTATCATTATCTTTTCGATATAACAAGTCTAAAAAGTAATTACTAGATAATTGAGTATTTATAGAATTCTGAAATTTATTTACTTTGCTTGGTTTGTAAAACGATCTTACTATATTTAACCAAGCTAACCAATCATTTTTATTGAAATAAGATAAGTTAGTTTTATTTGAATTTTTAGATAGATTAGGTAAGGAATAAATTTCACTTATTGGTTGCTGGTTGAAGGCGTTATTTCGGAAACTGTTCTTGACTTTGATTGTTTTTTTGAATTTTTTTGCTTTGGATGTGTGGATCCTGAAGGATTTTGAGGAGCGGTAGGTGTCACCAAAGCATTGACCTGACCGCTTGGTTCGTTTTTTGAACAATTTGGACATTTAGATTTTATAAATCCAGGATTTCCACATCCATAACAGAATACTTTTAAAGCGTATTTACATTGCGGATAAAAATGATTCTGTTCACCACAATTCCAGCAAACTTTATGTGAACTTACTGTAGACACTGTAGATAGATGCCTAGAATTATTATGATTCCTAGACCGATAAGATGAGGTAAAAGTATTATTTAACTGTGGTTCTAGATATATTTTAGGTTTGCTCGAACTAATACTTGAATTCTGAGAATTCTGTGAGTAGGTAAAAGATTCTTCCAACTTTTTACATTTATCGGTTAACTCTTCGATACTGGTAATATCTAATAAAGCTAACGGTTGAACATAGTTAGAAAGCAAATTTCTCTTAATGATTCTAATTTTTGATGATTCATCCTGTTTTATTTCTAATCGATTAAATAGACTACACATAGAATTTATATATAACGTAACTTTTTCATTAATATTTTGTTTTCTATTTTTAATTTCATCCAATAAATCTTCCTGATAATTATATGGGAGAAAATCTGACTTTAATTTAGAAACTAACTCTGACCAATTTTGAAATTGACTTCTATTATTTAAATACCAATAAAATGCCTGATCAGTGAAGAGATCTGCAGCGCTAGAAAATAATTCGTTATCTGTTACCCCTCGAGAAATCTTTAAACACTCTACACGTTCTAAAAATCCTGCCAAAGATTCATTTTGTGCAATTCCTGAGAAATGTATTCCCCATTTATATATAGGTACTGGCTTAGAGAAAGTAAAGCTTTGGTTCTGACCCACAGGAGTTGATTGAGCCTGAATAGTTCCCGGTAATCTACCATCAAGTTCACCCTCTAACAACAAAATCTGAGTAGCAAACTGTTTTTTTTTAATTCTTCCTCATCATTATTACATGACAAACGAGGCACCCGATTATTTGCATGAGCTAATCTACATGTTAATCTGAGATATTCATTGTCCCTATCTGATCCTACAAATTCTGAAATTTTTCTGCTCAAATCAGATAAAGTTAACTCTATACCGTTTATTTCACTATCAAAATTCAATTGACTATTCTCATATAAAATAGAACTGCGACCGGATGCTTCTTGAGCTAAAATACCCCTCAACAATTTTCTACGCTCCGCTACTGTCGGTAATACTTCAACATTTCTATATGCCAATTCGTGTTCCAGCTCATGAGATAATAAATATTCGACCTTCAATTTATAAGGCAAAGACATTTTTGTAATTAAATTCAATACAGTTTTCTTGGTAATTAAAGTTAAGTTAAAATTTTATACTCTAATGATAGAAAAAAAATTTTGAAACAAATACTCAACAACATTAATTTACAATTTGAAGGTCACTGAAAGATAACAAATGAATTGATATAAAAACTGGGTAATATATGAATCGTTAAGCTTCACACCAGTTATAAATATAATATAACATATATCATATAATATTTCAAACAACGAAAAAGATGTATATATTTATTACACAGGACCTGTTTTATAAAAGCAGAAAGCATAAAATATAATTAAAAGTTAAACAGTGAACATTATATCAAAGATATTTCCCCCCTAATAGCAGGAAAAAAAAATTTTCAAGTATTAAAATTTTTTACCAAAAAGAAATAGCAGATAACAACATGTAAGAGTTAATACACGTTGGAGCGCCAATGAAACAAAAACCTCTTACTCTCAGGGTAAAAATTATTTAAATAATTGAAAGTATTAAAAGAGAGTAGGTTCTTTCCAAACTGACAAAGAGATTGGAGATAACGGAGCCAGTTCTCAGGGCTCTGTTATCTGAAGGAAGTTTAATTAAAGAAAAAAAATGTGAAAAAGAAAGAGAAAGAGAGAGAGAGAAAAACTAAAAAACAGTAAAGTTACATCAATAGTAAGGGCGCCACTAACTTTGTTCCTAAACAAAATTAGAAAGAAATCAACCTCCTTAATCAGTCAACTCTTACCTGCTGTGCTCTGCTAGTTTTTAGACAATACTTATGCAAAAAAAATGTACTGAAGGCTATTTCACAGGTTTTTCTGTATAATAAATAAAACAACAAACTACTAATATGTATGAATATAATGAATGAAAAAATATTTAAACGTGTTACATAGTTTGACAATAATGGGTTAGTAAAAGTGTGTATGTGAGAAGAAAAAGAAAGTATAAATAAAAACTAAGACAAGCTGTACAAATATGAATGGAGAAGCCATACAATATAATTTTACTTATCTTGAAGTAGCAAGTCGAAGTCGATTCTCCATAAAATCTTCCTAGGTTAAATAATTCTCAGTATAATACATAGTTGAGTATCTAGATCATGAATTGGCTCTTATGGAAACACCATTTCTTGTGAGTCAATGCAAATTGCCGACAAATCTTCACCTTAGTTCTTCCGTCGGGTGATTTTAGTTAAATTTACCGGAATATTTAAATTATTCCAGGCGGTATCGCTACAAGAACACCAAGTGTGTTACAGATAGACCTTTTTTCAATTAACACGATAATTAGATATCTGTCCAGTGACATATATGAAACTGTACTTATTATTTTTTTACAAATATACAATCTAGTTTAATGATTTGTCCTGGACAAAAACCTTTATCAATTTAAGAAAATATTACACAAAAAAAAATAAAACCTACCAGTAATCCCTGCGAATTTGTTCTTAGAACAAGTTTTTTTAATAACCATACAGAATATTTAAAACTTTTATCAGGATTTCTGCGACTACCATTCTCTATTACAATCTCTCGTATAGTGCCGCATTCCGAATTTCTATTCAGGATTTTTTTTTTCTGTGAGATATCTACACAGTTTATTCCACCAACATTTAAATAGTTGTTTAAAACATTGGCAAGGAAGGACGTGTGGTCTATTCCACCAATACATTTAACATGCATCGCTGAATTATTTATTTAAAACTCTATTAGAAATGTGAACTGCTAAGTGAACGTTTCAACCTCTTTTTCTGCTCCTAAAAATCTTCTTAAAGATTGGCCTCTTCTTCTGTCCCGAGATTTTTGTTTCCTAATGAGGATAGGTCAAATATTTTCTTCCTTTTTTATAATGATAATAACTATTTATTACAATACTATAATTACCTGTTCATACTGCGTTATGAAATAGTAATAAAACCGTTGTTTGTTATTAAATTTCTTGAAGAACACCGCAAAAATGACGTTGATAACACTATACATTTTGTCGTTTTTTCATTAAATGGTGTTGAATATGTGTATACTGCAACGATACTTGATCGTGTAAGAGTTATCAACAGCGGACAGTAGCGTTTCTTATTTGTATATTAAGAAAAATAATACATTTCTCATTTATTAGTTATTTATGTGTATACTGCAACGATACTTGATCGTGTAAGGGTTAACAACAGCGGACAGTAGCGTTTCTTATTTGTATATTAAGAAAAATAATACATTTCTTATTTATTAGTTATTTATTATTCTTCAAAACAATACATCATTCTAAAATAAATGTAGGAACAGTTAAGATTTTGTTTTTCATATAGACTTTTCAGTTTGTCTTTTCAGACGTGGTTGGCTGATGAAATACCTAACCTCATTCTGTTAGGTCTTTGGGATTGAATGTATCCACATTGGCCTTAGTTGTTAAGTGATACTACTAAAGGCTAAACACTTGTTGCCCGTCCTTCCGCGAATAGTTTCTTATATTCTTAGTGCATCTTGAATATTTGTATGTCAAAAGTTGTACCGTGCATGTCTACGTTTTGATCTGAGGAAACAACGTCTTCAATATGGTCTAGTAAATTTTCAAAATTAATATTAGTAGCTGTTTTCGTAGAAATAGGGTTATTGAACTTAGGGTTCAGAGCAACAATTCTAATTTTATCACCTCTTAAGTAATTCGCTTGTTCTTTTGCCGTTGGTAATGTTTTTTCTAGTAGCGTTCGTAACGAGTTTGTGTCCATTTCTAAGGATCCTCCTCCATATTTATTATCAAGTTTTACAAATTTTAACTGGTAAGTAGCCATATACACCTTAAATTTCTTTATAAATTTATCACTCAGTTCATTTAAAGAACATTCTGCAGACATTGTTGGCTGTTACCCTCACCCTCAATACTATACTATTGTTTTTATTATTAAGAACCTTTTTGTTGCCGAAAACTTTGACTGTATCAACGACCGACTCTCGGTCAACTTTGTCCACATTTTAGCAAAAGAGTTAGAGAATAATGGAGTAAGTTTGCTTTCCTCCAGTAATGTAAGACAGTCTTCTTCTTCTTGGTATAGACACTGGTCATGTGTTTGCTGTTATATCATTCGTTGTCGTTGTCGTTGTCGTTGTCGTTGTCGTCTGCGTTGTCGTTGTCGTTGTCGTCTGCGTTGTCGTTGTTGTTGTCGTTCTCGTTGTCGTTATCGTTGTCGTTGTTGTCTGCGTTGTCGTTGTCGTTATCGTTATCGTTGTTGTTGTCGTCTGCGTTGTCGTTGTCGTTGTCGTTATCGTTGTCGTCTGCGTCGACGACGACAGATGGCAGGACAAGGTAACTGTATTACCGACATATGTTGGATAGTGTAGGTTGACGACGACGACGACAGATGGCAGGACAAGGTAACCGTATTACCGACACCTGTTGGATAGTGTAGGCTGACGACGACGACAACAGATGGCAAGACAAGGTAACTGTATTACCGACACCTGTTGGATAATGTAGGTTGACGACTACGACGACAGATGGCAAGACAAGGTAACTGTATTACCTACACCTGTTGGATAGTGTAGGTTGACGACGACGACGATAGATGGCAAGACAAGGTAACTGTATTACCGACACCTATTGGATAATGTAGGTTGACGACGACGACGATAGATGGCAAGACAAAGTAACTGTATTACCGACACCTGTTGGATAATGTAGGTTGACGACGACGACGATAGATGGCAACACATACGTCACATATGACATATGAGACATTTGACGGATGGCCATACGGCACGTACGTCACATATGACAGATGAGACATTTGACGGATGACACATACGACGGAACGCACATACGGTACGTAGACAAATGTGACGTCATAGGGTGTGGTCACGACGGAACGCATATACGGTACATAGACAAATCATAGAGAATATGAAATCACAGAACAGGCATACGACAAATTTGACAGTTGGTACACGTGACGGGGGTTGACAGATGACACACGGGACACATGAGAGTCGACACAGAACATAAGATGGATCTGACTGTAGACAGATGACACGACACTTATGACATATGGTACAGAACACATGAATGTTGACACATTTGACAGATGACAGATGACACGTGTGACAGATGACAGATGACAGCTACGTCATAGGGCGTGGTCATGTGACGTCACACACAATGACCTTGGTCTAAAGCGGCCCATACTCTACTGACCTGTCCTTTGCGTTTTCTTTTACGTGCTAAAGGTACACCTTCATTTTCAGTTTCAATACAATCTTCCGAGTTCACTCTGTTATCCTCACAATCGGAATCAGGTTCATGATCTGACGGCTCATACAGCTCACCAGATCCCGAACTGAAGTCAGATATATCATCAGGTAAATTTGAGACCTCAGCTTTTCTACCATTGATTTGTGGATCCGTATCCTCTGGAAACAAAAATATAGACAATGATACAACTTTTGGTGGAACTCAAAACATTAGGCAGTGTGTGCGATTCCCCAACCGAAATAGGTTTGCCGTGCATACCTTGCTATCTGTACGATTTGTGTTTATCCTGTTTTACCTACTCATTCGTAACTCTGAACAATTTATCAAAAATATTTGAATATTTCCAAATATTAAACAAAAATTATGAAGAGACCAAAAAAAATTATTTAACCAAAATTAGGAATGTTAAATACTTTTGAAACATTTTAAAATTGAAATTAATTGAGAAAGGTACCCAACAATATCATCTTCTACTTGGGCCTCAGTTTCACGGGTCGCCAGTTCTAAAATATAAGCACTCCTCCAAACATTTTGATATCAGTTTCCTAGATTATATTGTAACCTGTAACAATGATTCAATATGCCGAATGTCATAGAAAATAAAAAGCAAATGGTAGTATGTCAAAACTTGATATGACAAGGAATGTGATATTGTTAGTTACAATGAATATCTACGTACTAGCAACTAATATACGTTTATTGTACATAAACCTCTAACGTTTTCAAAAAATATGATCATATTCACAAATAAAATGTTTCTGTATCACCTCAAACTAACATGAACTAACAATTTTACTTACAATAAAATTATGATATGAATACTTACGTTAGTCCTTCTTGCTTTAAAAGTATGAAAAACACCAATAAAACAGGAGAAAACTACTTATAGCGCGCAAACATCAACACGTTCATGATATACGGCTTATTGTTGTAACCAGTGTGGCAAACTGCGTAGACCTCATGTCACAACAAGTCTGATATTCGACATATTACTGTAACCAAATTGCGTTAGTTCGAATTTCGTCATATTGCAACAAGATGCGTTGTCGGTACCTGGTTGGTTGATTCACATACAACTTATTGCGATGCATGACGTTAGAGATTTCGGTTACACAGATTGAAAAAGCCAGAAATCGATTTTTTTGACATACGACCTCTTGCGGTTACAACGACGATATACTATTGCATAATAAACATTAATCAGGTGACTAGTTGTAAATATATTTTTTAGCTGTAATATTGCAAAGAAACTGCTATTTAATTTTTTACAAATGTGGTTGATATGGGTATTTCAACTCATATCCTAAAATCGAGGTAGATTCCCAGAAATTTGGTAGAACTCGAAAAATAAACCCCTAACTGAGATACAGCTATTTTCAGGAATATATGTTCTTGTAGAAAAATGCACGAGGATGGTTTTTGTTGAATTTACTATCAGAGAATTTCTTTCACACGAACTGATAAATTTTCTTGATAAAACATTCATCTTTAATAGCAGCTCATCCGGAGATTCTGAATCAATTGCTAATGTGGTGTCATCTGCATATAGTATTCAATGATTAGTGCTAACATATTTAGAAAGATCACTCATGTATAATAAAAATATCAGAGGCTCTAAAATTGACCGTTGAGGTACGCCAATTTCCAGAGGTTGGGGGGGGACTTCTGATCTTCAATTCTGACAATAAGTTTTCGGGCTTCTAAGTATGACTTCAGCCACGATAGAAATTTGCCCCGATATCCTAAATCTCGTAGTTTATTTATTATTAACCTACAGTGTCCACCGCGTGTCGGTAATACAGTTACCTAACCTATCTCACCATCTATCGTCAATACTGTCAACCTACATGGTACATCAGATGTCGTAAATGCAGTTAACCTTGTGTCATCTATCTTCTGTGTGACGTATATAAAGTCTGCGTCGTCTGTCATACGTTTCTTGTTTTCGGTCGTATGGGTCGTCATATGTGTCGTATGTCAAATGTGTCTTATGTCGTATGGTCTGCGTCATCTGTCATGTGTTTCTTGTTTTCTGACATATGGTCCGTCATATGTGTCGTCTGTCAAATGTGTCTCATGTCGTATGGTCTGCGTCGTCTGTCATGTGTTTCTTGTTTTCTCTTGTATGTGTAGTCTGTCAAATGTGCCTTATGTCGTATGGTCTGTGAAGGGTGTCTTGTATTCAGCGTCATGTCTGTCACTCTATTGTCAGTCTACGCCATCTGTCGGCGTCAACCTACATTGTCAAATATGTGCCGTCAGTTAACGTCTTCGTCAATCAAAAACAACAACAACAATCTTATAATAATAATCTTTATTAAGAATACAATATTACACATTGTTATAAATAAACGTTTTAATGCCGTCTGAATAAAAATATTTTCAAAAGTTTCTTCGTTTTCCATATGTCTCTCTTCGTTTCATTATACGTGACGAAAACATTTTGTATTTCTTCCCATCTAAAACAAATGTCATGAAAAAACATACTTTTACTTACTTTTAAACCATCCCGGTAGCAACTCATCAATTATTTTTCCATATGTCATTCTCGTTTGTTAACGATAGTCACACGTTTTTCTTAAAATACACTCCTTTTTAAAAAGTTTTTTGGTTTCTTGAAACACATATACCCTATCTCTATTCAAAAATAAACATTATGATGCCTAAAACTAAGAAGTTATCTGTCATTTTGTTAAAAATAAATGGAAAAACTTACTCTGTAATATCAACAAATTAACGTCCTTCTTATCTCCATCACAGTATTAATTACATTTTTCAACAAACATCAAAGCTCATAAAGAACTTAGTGACCAGGAATATTGCAAAAAATTGTTTTGTATCTCTTTTACCTAGAACAAATGTCATTTTGAGAACTTTAACACATTTTTAATAAAGTGTTATAAAACCAACAGAATAAAAACATTATCAATAGATTCTTTTTTTTCCTCTGATTTAACAAAAAAATACAAGTATGTCATAAAAAGCTTTTACACAAGTCTCCGCTATGAGAACAACGATGATGAGTTAAATCATAGTTATAATTCATTCTATGAACTTAAAAAGCAAAAGTTGAAAAAATTTGCCGATTTATGCTTACAAAGTACCTTTCTCATGTTATTTTAATCAACAACTGTTAAATGGAATAAAAATACTTTGAAAAGTTTACAACATACCTACATTTCATAGAAAAAACAACAAAGTTAAAAATAAATTATTGAAAAAATATTACTCTTTGAGTTGATCAAAAAACAACAAAGTTAGAAATAGTACTTTTTAAGTGTACAGCAAACCTACGTTTGATCAAGAAACAGCAAAGTTGAATTTAAATCATCAAAAAACATAACTTATTACAAGTATTTTTCTGCTTTATGTTACCTAGTCTTAAAACCTCAACCTCTAAAAACGTTAAAGTTGAATAATTCTCTAAAAAATGTAAAATAATACAAGCATTTCAAAAAAGCCTTTACACCATGCTCCGCTAGAAGAACAAAAATAATTTTTCGGTTTCTTAAATCACATATACCCCATCTCTATTCAAAAATAGAAATTATGATGCCTAAAACTAAGAAGTTATCTGTCATTTTGTTGAATTAAAATGGAAAAACTTACTCTGTTATATCAACAAATTAACATCCTTCTAATCTCTATCACAGTATTTAATGCATTTTTCAACAAACATCAAAGCTTATAAATGAACTTAGTAACCAAGAATATTGCAAAAAATTGTTTTGTGTTTCTTCCAACCTAAAACAAATGTTATAACTTTTACTTACTTTCAAAGCAACCTTTAGGAACTGATCAATTATTTTTCCATATGTCGTTCTTGTTAGAGATAGTCGCAAGTTTTTCCTAAAATACACCTCTTCTTAAAGAGTTTTTCGGTTTCTTAAATCACGTATGCCCTATCTCTATTCAAGCAGCTTTAAGAGCCCTCCCCTGTTAACCATATAGAAATTGTAGAAGAAAAGGAGAACAGACACAATGTTCGAATTATACAAAAGTGTTACATTATAGCTGGAGAGACTTCTACAATTTCTATATGGTTAACAGGGGAGGCTCTTAAAGCTGCATGCAGAGAGAATGTAATTTATAACTTTCTTCCTTGTGTCGAATTATTTTGGTAAATTTATTTGTAACCCCGTCAACTTTCTTGTATTGCTGTTACCCCAATAAACATATTGCAGCATATTGTCAAATACAAGACAGCAACTGTTTTGCAGACTTTTTGACAACTTTGCCCACATTTTTGTTATCGAAACAAAGTATAACGAAAAATTTTGGAATCACAACTTACTATCTTGTTGCAGAGTTGAGTAATCTTCTAAAGGAGTGTAGCCTTCTACATGGAAATTTCCATTTGGGAGTTATATATCGTAGCTTCTAATCTGGTAATACCACGCTTCTTGGCCTATGCAGAAGAGATAGTTTCCTTTAATCTTACGGCTGGGTAGTTGACGAAATCTATAATATGGCTTCCAATGCTCTTGTTAAATGCAGGACTGGTTATTTGAAAAATAAATTTGTTGTATATTTTAACCCTTGCATTAGATGTGAGCCAAGTAAGAGAATCTATGCCAACTGTTTTATTATTATTTATAATAATGTTGCACATTTTCTTGTACTCTCCTTGGATGCAAAAGTTGAAGTTGTTCGTTAAATAGTTAATCATTTCTTCTTTGTTAAAACCTCCTGCAAAAATCCTGCGTTATGTCTAAGTCCATTATAGGTAGTAATCTTCCTTCCGGAGTTGCTCCAATAAATTTGGTATTTACTTGAGTAGCCTATCGAGTTCAACGGCTGCCAATTCTACTTTGTATGGAATGCCTACAGGTTCTTTATGTTTCCTTTTAGTATTTTCCAAATCTTCTCCGACTACTTCTTTTGTTCCAATGGCAAGCGGGTTGTTACTTAGCTTTAACAGTTTTATTACAATATTTATACAGGTTTAACAAAACTTATACACAAAATGCAACTCTTTCTTTGTTTCTAATGGGTGTATGTTTTAACACATCAATTTTTATTTTTATCCTATAATCTAAGTCTATTTCTTCTTATTCTTGTTCTAGCCAGTAATTCGAAAGGTAAAAAACAGTTATATTGTCTAGTTTTAACATGTACCAAATTCTACCTCTATGCATAACTTCTTTAATTCCAGATATTACCAGTTCTGTAACTTCTGTAAATTCTTCTAGTCGATGACAATCCCTAAATGTTATGCTATCCGCTATTTCTTGCATTGTAACGACGTTAACCCTCTCCACTTCCACTTGGTTAAATGGAACGTCTATATTTTTCCATGCGCCTCTGTAAAATTGCAAGTTTCCGATTTTGGTAAATGTGTTATCGTTAAAACTCATATATTCATTTGTAGTAAAGGTGGCAAATGGTTTTTCTGTAAGCAAACATATTATCTCCATACCATTATTATAAAGTATTGTAATATAACCATCTGCAATAAGAGCTACTCTATTGTTGTAAACACTTATAGCATTTTTGAGAAATTCAAAAAATATTCACCATATTACACGTATCTTCTACGATCTCTATATAATTAATAGGTGAGAAGGTAAAACTAAATGCAGGAAGGCAATAATTTACAACTTTTTACACCACCCTATATATAGTGAACACCCAATTCTGCGTATAATAATAAACCATATATTTTATTCCAAAACATGTTTACAATTTTGATTTATATAATATTTCTACATAATGAAACTGTATGTGAAGACCTCCGTGACAATATTCAGCGAATTATTTTATCAATGTGATTTTAGATTATCATTGTATGAATTCCGAAAAATAGCGTTCACATCATAAATTATTCATAATAGTTAATAACAACCTCGCTTAAGATCTCGTGCTCTGTGAATTGTTACATTGTTTATGTAAAAGTGAGTTCATCTTTGTTTTTGGTGTATTTTAGGCAGCTAAGAGAGGTTTATTCTAGGCCGCTATATTTTTTAAATCAAATATGTACTGTCCCGTCCGTTTCACAGTTTTTAGAGTCTTTCCTGATAAGCCTGTTATTCGAGAACATCTTACACAACTGAAAGTTTTTAACATGCGATTGACATTGGAGGCCTAGAAGGTATGTTGAATTTTCAAATTATTATTGTGTTATTTTCACTTTTACTGGAAGTACGAAGTAACTGATTATTTC
Source organism: Galeruca laticollis (assembly GCA_963921935.1). Taxonomy (NCBI): domain Eukaryota; kingdom Metazoa; phylum Arthropoda; class Insecta; order Coleoptera; family Chrysomelidae; genus Galeruca; species Galeruca laticollis. The sequence continues at coordinate 179,871,529 of OY998176.1, forward strand.
TAATGAAAATATGTTTCTCTCAAACGTTTTAGAGATTGATGTCTTAGACTAGTAAACCTAAAGCAGAAAAATACCTGTAATAGGTTATGTTTTTTGATGATTTAATATCAACTTTGCTGTTTCTTGATCAAACGTAGGTTTGCTGTACACTCAAAGAGTTTTATTTTTAACCTTGTTGTTTTTTGATCAAATGTAGGTATGTTGTAAACTTTTGATTTTAGAGTAATTTTATTCCATTTACATTTGTTGAATAAAATAACATGAGAAGGGTACTTGGTAAGCATAAATCGGCAAATGTTTTCAACTTTTGCTTCTTAAGTTAAAGATTATAGGATACATTATAACTATGATTTAACTCATTATCGCTGTTCTCTTAGCGGAGACTTGTGTAAAGGCTTTTTTGACATGCTTGCATTATTTTACATTTTTCAAAGAATTACTCAACTTAAACGTTTTTAGAGGTTGATGTCTTAGACTAGGAAACTTAAAGCAGAAAAAATACTTGTAATAAGTTATGTTTTTTGATGATTTAATTTCAACTTTGCTGTTGATCAAACGTAGGTTTGCTTTACACTTGAAGAGTAATATTTTTAACTTTGTTGTTTTTCGATCCAATGTAGGTATGTTGTGAACTTTTTAGAGTATTTTCATTCCATTTAACATTTGTTGATTAAAATAACATGAGAAAGGTACTTTGTAAGTATGAATCAGCAAATTTTTTCAACTGTTCCTTTTTAAGTTAAAGTTTATAGAATAAATTATAACTATGATTCAACTTATTATCGTTGTTCTCTTGGCGGATACTTGTGAGAAGGCTTTTTTTGATATGCTTGTATGTTTTTGTTGAATCAGATAAAAAGAAGAATCTATTGATAATGTTTTTATTCTGTTGGTTTTATAACGCTTTATTAAAAATGTGTAAAAGTTCCCAAAATGACATTTGTTCTAGGTAAAAGAGATACAAAACAATTTTTTGCAATATTCCTGGTTACTAAGTTAATTTATAAGCTTTGATGATTGTTGAAAAAGTGTATTAAATACTGTAATATAGACTAGGAGGACGTTAACTTGTTGATATTACAAGTAAGTTTTTCCATTTATTTTTAACAAAATGATAGAAAACTTCTTAGTTTCAGGCATCATAATGTTTATTTTTGAATAGAGATAGGGCATATGTGATATAAGAAGCCGAAAAACTCTTTAAAGGAGAGGTGTATTTTAATAAAAACGTGCGACTATCGTTAACAAACAAGAACGACATATGGAAAAATTATTGATGAGTTGCTAACGGTTGGTTTAAAAGTAAGTAAAAGTTATAACATTTGTTTTAGGTTGGAAGAAATACAAAACAATTTTTTATAATATTCTTGGTTACTAAGTTCATTTATAAGCTTTGATGTTTGTAGAAAAATGTATTAAATACTGTGATAGAGATTAGAAGAATGTTAATTTGTTGATACTACAGAGTAAGTTTTTCCATTTATTTTTAACAAAATGACGGATAGCCTCTCAGTTTTAGGCATCATAATGTTCATTTTTGAATAGAGATAGGGTATATGTGATTTAAGAAACCGAAAAATTCGTTTTGTTCTTTTAGCGGAGGGCTTTTTTGATATGCTTGTATTATTTTACATTTTTTAAAGAAATATTCAACTTTAACGTTTTTAGAGGTTGAGGTTTTAAGACTAGGTAACATGAAGCAGATAAAATACTTGTAATAAGTTATGTCTATTTGAAGATTTAATTTCAACTTTGCTGTTTCTTGATCAAATGTAGGTTTGCTGTACACTTACAGAGTACTATTTTTCCGATAATTTATTTTCAACTTTGTTGTTTTTCGATCAAATATAGGTATGTTGTAAACTTTTTAGAGTATTTTTATTCCATTTACCAGTTGTTGATTAAAATAACATGAGAAAGGTACTTTGTAAGCATGCAATTGACATGCTTGTATTTTTTCGTTAAATCAGAGAAAAAGAAGAATCTGTTGATAATGTTTTATTCTGTTGGTTTTATAACACTTCATTAAAAATGTATAAAAGTTCTCAAAATTACATTTGTTCTAGGTAAAAGAGATACAAAACAATTTTTTGCAATATTCCTGGTTACTAAGTTCATTTATAAGCTTTGATGTTTGTTGAAAAGTGTATTAAATACTGTGATGGAGATTAGAAGGACGTTAATATGTTGATATTACAGAGTAAGTTTTTCCATTTCTTTTTAACAAAATGACAGATAATTTCTTAGTTTCAGTCATCATAATGTTTATTTTTGAATAGTGATAGGGTATATGTGTTTCAAGAAACCAAAAAATTCTTCAAAAAGAAGTGTATTTTGAGTAAAACGTGTGACTATCGTTAACAAACAAAAATAACATATTGAAAAAAAATTATGAATAAAAACCGGGATGGTTTAAAAGTAAGTAAAAGTGTGTTTTTCCATGACAGTTGTTTTAGATGGGATGAAATACAAAATGTTTTTGTCTCGTATAATGAAACGAAGAGAGACAGATGGGAAACAAAGAAACTTTTGAAAATATTTTTATTCAGACAGCATTAAAACGTTTATTTATAATAATGTGTAATATTGTATTCCTAATAAAGATTATTATTATAAGATTGTTGTTGTTTTTTATTGACAAAGACGTTAACTGACGGCACATATTTGACAATGTAGGTTGACGACGACAGATGGCGTAGACTGACAACAGAATGACAGACATGACGCTGAATACACCCTTCACAGACCATGGGGCACATTTGACAGACGACACATACAACAGAAAACAGGAAACACATGACAGACGACGCAGACCATACGACATGAGACACATTTGACAGACGACACATATGACGACCCATACGACAGAAAACAAGAAAAAAATGACAGACGACGCAGACTTAATATACGTCACACAGAAGATAGATGACACAAGGTTAACTGCATATACGACATCTGATGTACCATGTAGGTTGACAGTATTGACGATAGATGGTGAGATAGGCTAGGTAACTGTATTACCGACACGTGGTGGACACTGTAGGTTGGCAATATTAACAATAGCTGGCAAGGCAGGGTAGGTAACTGTATTACCGACACGTGGTGGACAATGTGGGTTGGCAATATTGAGAATAGATGGCGAACCAGGATGGTAACTGTATTACCGACACGTGGTGTACAATGTAGGTTAAGAGTATTGACGATAGATCGACTTTAATCCAGCCAATAATAGCAGAGTGTCCTTTTGGCATCGTTGATATCCTGTATACCGATAATCGTAGTAACATATTTATGACAACACCCTGTATATCGAACGTAGTCGTCGTAGTGGTATGGCTGTTCTTCACAATGACGTTTATTCGGCTTCAACCCGACCAATCAGAGATGCTAGTGCCCTTATGGCATCGTTGACATCTTGTATACCGATCATCGTAATAACACATGTATGACAACACCCTGTATATCGAACGCCGTCGTCGTCGTAGTGGTTTACCTGTTCGTCACAATGATGTTTATTCGAATTCAATTCGACCAATCAGAGAGATGCTAGTTGCCTTATGGCGTCTTTGTACATCCTGTATACCATAAAAATCTAACAATCATAAGGCCGTTTATTCGACTTCAACCTGACCAATAATAGTAGAGATATGCGTTAGAGTGCCCTAATGACAACGTTGACGCACATACGACATACATACGGCACATACGTCACATACAACGGAAGGCACTTGCGTTACATACTACTTAAGGCACATACGGCACATAGGTCACAGACGGCACATATGGCAGATGAGACATTTGACAGATGACACATACGTCGGAACGCACTTACGGCACATATGACGAAAGGCACATACGGCAAATGATGATACATATGACAGATGAGACATTTGACAGATGACACATGCGGCGGAACGCACATACGGCACATATGACGGAAGGCACATACAGCACATGATGACATATACTACGGAACGCACATACGGCACAGAAAAATCATGGAGCACATGAAATCACAGAACAGATGTAGTATACGACACATTTGACAGTTGGCACATGTGACGGGGTTGACAGATGACTCATGTGACGGCCCGACGCGTGCGCAGATGACACGTTTGACGGATGGCCTTGAAAGTGTCCCAGAACAAACGTTGCTCATCTACTGAGTGGAATGAATACAGTTTGTCTATATATTTTTTGTCGTTTATACAGTAGGAGGATTTTTGAATAGCTACCATTTCAAAGAACTCTCGTTTCTTAAGATTATTCTCTATTTTTAGAATATCAGTCTCTGTATAATTGAACTTATGGTTTTTATTCCTTTCGTGGTTAGTTAGTGCTGTAGCATTTTTTTTGTCATATTTATGGCTCTTTATTCAGTTTTCTAAGTATTGTGACGTTTGCCCAATATAAGTAGCTTCGCAGTTATTACAGGGAATCTCATAAACAATAATATTTTTTTTTACTTTCGGAGTTTTTGATTTTAGCATAGAGAAATATTTTGATAACAGATTATAAGGTTTATGACATATTTTCAAGTTGTGTTTAATAAATAAATGTTGAAATTGTTGTGACAATCCGTTAACGAAGGGAAGAGAAATAAAGTGTTGACTGTTATTAGTATTTTATTTTTTATTTTTTGAGTTGTAAAAATTATGTACTCTCTCTTTGAAAATTTTATTAATTAGTGTTTTTGGATGATCATTCAACCTTAATGCATTTTTCGCTTTAATAATACTTGTTTTCCGGAACTCCGAATCGGAAAGTTTTATTGCACGATCTGCAAGGCCAATCACTACTGATTTCTTTTGAGGAGAAGGATGGTTTGAATTGAAATTGATATACCTCGAAGACCATGTGTCTTTAGTGATCCACTCTGTTCTTATACCATTATTTATATGATGTAAGGTAGTGTCCAAAAAAATTATTTTGTTGTTTTCTTCTATTTCTATTGTAGATTGCAATTTTTTATGAAAACTCTTAAATTGTTTCAAAATATTATCTTTTTCTGCAGATGTAGATGATTGCATAACAGGAATTCCTAAAGTACAAAAAGATAATATTTTATAACAGTTTTCATAAAAAATTGCAATTTACAATAGAAATAGAAGAGAACAACAAAAAAATTTTTTTGGACACTACCTAACATCATATAAATAATGGTATAAGAACAGAGTGGTTCAGTAAAGACACATGGTCTTCGAAGTATATCAATTTCAATTCAAACCGTCCTTTTTCTCAAAAGAAATCAGTAGTGATTGGCCTTGCAGATCGTGCAATAAAACTTTTCGATTAGGAGTTCCGAAAAACAAGTATTATCAAAGCGAAAAATGCATTGAGGTTGAATGATTATCCAAAAACACAAATTAATAAAATTTTCAAAGACGGAGTACATAATTTTCACAACTCATAAAATAGAAAATGAAATAGTAATATCAATCAACATTTTATTTCTCTTCCCTGCGTTAACGGATTGTCACAACAATTTCAACATTTATTTGTTAAACACAACTTAAAAATATGTCATGAACCTTATAATCTGTTATCAAAACATTTCTCTATGCTAAAATCAAAAACTCCGAAAATAAAAAAAAGTAATATTGTTTATGAGATTCCCTGCAATAACTGCGAAGCTATTTATATCGGCCAAACGTCACAATACTTAGAAAACCGAATAAAGAGCCATAAATATGACAAAAAAAATGCTACAGCACTAACTAACCACGAAAGGAATTAAAACAATAAGTTCAATTATACAGAGACTAAAATTCTAAAAACAGAGAATAATCTTGAGAAACGAGAGTTCTATGAAATGGTAGCTATTCAAAAATCCTCCTACTGTATAACCGACAAAAAAGATATAGACAAACTGAATACAACTTACATTCCACTCCTTTGATAAATTTAATTAGTCTCACACTAAAACGAAACCATGCCACCAAGTGATATTTATAACGATATATATGTTCTGTTATTGTCTTTTTGAAGTGTATGTTTTTGAATGAAGGCTTAGCAGGAATATTTTAAAATTTGTGTTGTGGATGTAAAGGATAAAATATGGGATAAACGTTAATAATGTTTCGGAATACTACACGTCGAGGTGAGCTTTTTTGTAATTTCAATTGTTTTTGTCCATCACAATTCAGATTCTTTTAGTTTGAAAAAGGACTAACATTCGGACCGAAACGTCACAATTGCTGTACCAGTTTTATTAAAATGACTTTTTGATCAGTTCGATACTGTTTTTATTGACTAAAACCCAAGACATATTCTTGAAAAATATAACTATAGTCAGAGAACCTCAAAAAACTTAAGTATATATATATATATATATATATATGTATATATATTGTTATATATTTAATACTATTATGTTAAGTTTATTTATTTAATTTATTAAATTTTAAATGGTTTAAGTTTATCTATGTTTATATTTTTATTTATGATTTGAATATTGAATGCTTTGAATAGGGTAAGTTTTTATTTTTTATTATTGATTTAATGGTTTAATGGAGAGCATGAGAACTCTATACTCCCGTTGGGTTCCGGCTTGAATTGAAAATATATGAAATTTGCACTTTTCAAATATCCTTTTAAAATCATCTCCTCCAACAGATGTGAATAAATTAGGTGAAACACATCAATGCGACGCCTATGGTATCAAGCCTTTCCTATATTTAGCAGCTGACATGCAAATAAAACCAGATGACTCAAAATTTAGTTACTATACTTACCAGCAAACATAAAATCGAAAAGCATTATAAACTGTGAAGAAAAACTCATATTAAACAAAATTATTACAACCTATATCACTTATACCCAATATTAGTATACATATAAATTATCAACGTGAAATTTGGCCAAATTAGTGATTTATGTCTGAATTTGAAATGGTTTACCAGATAAATTATAACACTGACCTGATCACAACACTGGGAAGTTTTTGTTCACTCTATTCCTGTGTTATCTCCTGGAATGAAGCTGGATCTCCTTCAACTTGTAGAACAAACTCTATAGTTTGTACAGCAGGTAAGTTGATGTAATATTATTGAAGCGTTCAGTCAAACTTGGCTCATAATGTTTTTATTACGATTATCAATGTTTTGATGAAGTATTTAACACTATAATGTGATTACTTTCTTAAAATTCATATATATCGTCCCCTCTCAAAATTCAATTGCATTTATTTCTTACAAATTACTAATAATTAACGATATTTTCTTCTTGAAATGTTTCTTAGGTTATAATTAAACGTTTGCAATATGTTTTAACTCTAATTTCTAATAATTTCCAAAGATTTTAATTAAATTTTATGAAAATTGCTTACATGCGTCCATTTCCTTTAGCATCCCCTCACCAACTCCTTTTGTTCTCTAAATCAACAAACTAGTTGTTGCTAGCTCTCTTATTTTTAAACAAAACACTAACAACTTACTAGATATATCACAATCTGTTCTATTTAATGTTTAATACTCCGTTTAATGTCTTTATCTTACTCCTATGATTATTTACCGTTCATGTAAAATTTCAAAATAATTCATTACACCTATTTACATGTGAAATACTTCCAAAAATATACCTTATATTAATAAACAATGATTGTATATATCCGACTTTAAATTCAAATATCTATAAATTTACAATTACAACTGTTTGAGAACCTTTTATAATGCCTTCCAATTAAATTCTTATTCATTATTCAATATTAATCTTAAATAAACTTGGCCTATTATTTGATTCAGTTATATTTTCCAAATATCCTCTTCGCTTTCCAAAGAATAAATACTTCAGGAACATAGATAATTCTATGGTTGAAAATATTTCTGCTATCAACATTCCGAGCTAACTGACATGAAGTTTTAATTGACACTACTGTTATTTCCTCTAGATAATAATGGCAATTTTGTTTGTATATTGTTATCAAATATTCTGTTTATTATTGTCTAATACTAATTTTATGTCCTTTTCAGATTCAATGTTGGATATTCTAGTTGCTGTATACAATTTATTATTTGTGCTGTTAACAATAATAAGGGTTTATAATTTACTAGGGAAATGATTGAAATTTTATGAAAGATGTCGTATACATTCTGGAATTTAAGGTAAATAATGTCAATATTACTTATGTATTTCTATAGTTATGCGGAATAGTTGATATCATAGGTGTTCAATTCAATATGAGATATATATTTCTCTCATATTATTACCATTAGAAAAGATAATTCTATCTGTTTGAAGGATGTAATCTCCACCTGTTACTTGACAAAGTTGCAAATTTCATACATTCGTGTCTTATTCTCTTCAATACTTCTTACGATAAGTTCAATATATATATATATATATATATATATATATATATATATAAATATATATATACATATATATATATATATATATATATATATATATATATGTTATATAGGGAAAAATGCTTATGTTTAAGTAATGTTACGCAATGTCAAACATCAGATTACGATTTCCGTATTTTCATGAGAACGATGCTACGTTGCGTTTTTATAAAATAAACACATTAAGTAACACAAATATTATGTTACAGAAAAATAATGATTTTTGCACTTTCATGGGAGCGACGCTACATCGAGTTCTCCATGAAAATAAACGCTGACGTTGATTTAACAAATTCTATAAATTCTTTGACTTTATGTAAAATAGTTACAATTATAATTTCAACCTATTAATTCTTTTTTTATATAACATGAAACTGTGTAACTCAATAAAAATTATTTTTAAAAAGTTTAACGTGAATTTGTGAATATAACACATATATATATATATATATATATATATATATATATATATATATATATGTAACGGATTTTTTTTTACAGCTGTTGCCGTTTCTCCGTCCCCAATTTCCATTTTTTCCTATCAAAAACCTCGTCTTTCTCTAAGTTCCTCGTGGTCATCGCTTGATCAATGTCATCTCGCCAGCTCCTTCTTGACCGACCCCTCCTTCTTTTTTCCGGTGGTATCCATTCCAGAACCTTCCTAGGCCATCTGTCAGAGTTCATCCGTTTATATATATATATATATATATATATATATACAGAGACAAGTAATCACGGCTGAACTATTAACAAACAAAATTGAAAATATCACGGGGATTGCAGCCTAAATAATATTTATATTCTTGTTATACAAAACCGTACAAAACCGAGCGCTTTCGAAAGACTATTTCTTCCTTTTCCAAGGTGGCATGTTAGAATTATAAGAAATCAATGGAAACAGGATACATAGTAATCACATCCGACTTAAGTTAGAGCTAAAATCAAAGCCTCAACATTGAATTAAAATGCAATAGGAAGCCAAAAAATTTAAAAAGTGAACAAGTAAAAAATTGAAAAAATTGAAACATTGAAAAATTGACAAATTGCAAAATTGAGTTTAAATTAACAACATAAAATAATACTTAGCTAAAATCCCTCCTGAAGGAAACACATTTTGGTTTTTTTAACTTCACCACTACTACATTTTGACAGAGAATATTTAAAACTGATTCGGTTGTTTCAAGTGTATCTAATTTTTGGATAGACAGTAATGTTTTCTACTTTACCGTACCTGCTTTCAGTCGTATTCTCTTCAAACGAGTTTGTTTTATTATATGTCAAACATACAAGGGTAGTTAGAAAGTTGCAAAGTGGGATACCAAATGTTGCACCAAAACTAGCAATAAGATTAATATTTAAAATTTTTGATCTTGATGTCCAATTACTGTTAAAAATTTTTTCTTCTTGCAAAAAACTTCTTTTTCTTTCATATAACAGTTGCCTGCTGTTATCGTTTGGTAGGTTATTTATAACAAGGAGTTGAATATGCTCAGAGCCACCAAACAGCATGTACTCTCACTTCATCCGTCCCGCGGCTGTGAACACATCCAGGCAGTTATCGCGTGTAAAAAAAAGCACAGGCTAAAAGAGGACAACACCAATAGGTGGTAAGTTTCATTATCACAAGAGGTTTCCTTACAGAAAAGAAAAAATTAATCAAAGTCCAGTCTCTCACCCTGGAATTTAAGATTCTGAAATTGCCAACTTCAGAGGCTGTCACCCTCTGAGTAGCAAGAGTTTTTTTATATTTTGAATTTTTTAATTTAATCATACAACAAACTTCAAAGAGGGAAATGGCAAGCCCCACACCCTGTCAAGTTTATCAGTCCCGACAGAGGTAGGAACTCACCACAACCTCCCCGAAATGCTGTTGGTTTAAGTAAGTACTCTCAATGCCTGGCGTTATTTGATTCAACATGCTATACTATTACTTTTTTGTGAATTATGTTATAGTGTGAAAAAATGTTTATAGCGGAGTTAGCTGATAGTGCAACGCCCGTGAAAGAAACGCCACAATTTCCACACAGACATCCCACAGCAACTAACTAAGGGAAGAATCGTCACTGCTAGCTGGGTTGACATTTGTAAAATGTAACAAATATGTATAAATCTTACTTATATCATCGATGTCAGATTTTTTATTCATAGTTAGGTCATTAACTTGGATGTGGTACATTTCTAAGAATTTGCGTTTATTTCTATTTCTTTCAATTTCCAAAATCTCACAGTTTCCAAAATCTACGTGATGTGTCTCATCTATTATGTGTTCTGCAAGAGCACATTTTCTTTTCCCTAACCAACTATCACTTTTATGTTGTACCAAACGATTTTTTAAATTTTGTGAGGTTTCACCTATATACTTCTTCTTACAATTCATACATGGTATTTGATAGACCACATTTGTACGTTGGAGGGTCTCATCTTTGTGTTTAAGTTTAGTGAACAATTGGTTCAAAGGCTGCGCTGATTTTTGTGCAATTTTCACTGTGGAAATATCTTTGAAATGTTTAATAATTTTATCAGAGATTTCACCAAGATATGGTATTGATCTGAAAACTACATTAGGTTGGTTTTCACCTTCCGTGTGATTCCTATCTCTGCTCATCCCCCCCAACCTAATGTTGTTTTCGGATCAATACCATATCTTGGTGAAATCTCTGATAAAATTATCTAACATTTCAAAGATATTTCCACAGTAAAAACTGCACAAAAATCAGCGCAGCCTTTAAACCAATTGTTCACTAAACTTAAACACAAAGATGAGACCCTCCAACGTACAAATGTGGTCTATCAAATACCATGTATGAATTGTGAGAAGAAGTATATAGGTGAAACCTCACAAAATTTAAAAAATCGTTTGGTACAACATAAAAGTGATAGTAGGTTAGGGAAGAGAAAATGTGCTCTTGCAGAACACATAATAGATGAGACACATCACGTAGATTTTGGAAATTGTGAGTTTTTGGAAATTGAAAGAAATAGAAATAAACGTAAATTCTTAGAAATGTACCACATCCAAGTTAATGACCTAACTATGAATAAAAAATCTGACATCGATAATAAAAGTAAGATTCATACATATTTGTTACATTTTACAAATGTCAACCCAGCTAGCAGTGACGATTCTTCCCTTAGTTAGTTGCTGTGGGATGTCTGTGTGGAAATTGTGGCGTTTCTTTCACGGGCGTTGCACTATCAGCTAACTCCGCTATAAACATTTTTTCACACATAATTCACAAAAAAGTAATAGTATAGCATGTTGAATCAAATAACGCCAGGCACTGAGAGTACTTACTTAAATCAACAGCATTTCGGGGAGGTTGTGGTGAGTTCCTACCTCTGTCGGGACTGACAAACTTGACAGGGTGTGGGGCTTGCCATTTCCCGCTTTGAAGTTTGTTGTATAATTAAATTAAAAAATTTAAAATATAAAAAAACTCTTGCTACTCAGAGGGTGACAGCCTCTGAAGTTGGCAATTTCAGAATCTTAAATTCCAGGGTGAGAGACTGGACTTTGATAATTTTTTTCTTTTCTGTAAGGAAACCTCTTGTGATAATAAAACTTACCACCTATTGGTGTTGTCCTCTTTTAGCCTGTGCTTTTTTTTACACGCGATAACGGCCTGGATGTGTTCACAGCCGCGGGACGGATGAAGTGAGAGCTCATGCTGTTTGGTGGCTCTGAGCATATTCAACTCCTTGTTATAAATAACCTACCAAATGATAACAGCAGGCAACTGTTATATGAAAGAAAAAGGATTTTTTTGCAAGAAGAAAAAATTTTTAACAGTAATTGGACATCAAGATCCAAAATTTCAAATATTAATCTCATTGCTAGTTTTGGTGCAACATTTGGTATCCCACTTTGCTTTTTTCTAACTACCCTGGTATGTTTGACATATAATAAAACGAACTCGTTTGAAGAGAATACGACTGAAGGCAGGTATGGTAAAGTAAAAAACATTACTGTCTATCCAAAAACTAGATACACTTGAAACAACCGAATCAGTTTTAAATATTCTCTGTCAAAATGTAGTAGTGGTGAAGTTAAAAAAACCAAAATGTGTTTTCTTCAGGAGGGATTTTAGCTAAGTAATAATTTTATGTTGTTAATTTAAACTCAATTTTGCAATTTGTCAATTTTTCAATGTTTCAATTTTTTCAATTTTTTACTTGTTCACTTTTTCAATTTTTTGGTTTCTTATTGCATTTTAATTCAATGTTGAGGCATTGATTTTAGCTCTAACTTAAGTCGGATGTGATTACTATGTATCCTGTTTTCTTCGATTTCTTATAATTCTAACATGCAACCTCGAAAAAGAAAGAAATAGTCTTTCGAAAGCGCTCGGTTTTGCATAACAAGAATATAAATATTATTTAGGCTGCAATCTCCGTGATATTTTCAATTTTGTATATATATATATATATATATATATATATATATATTAATATATTAATAATACATAAATTTCTATTTTCTACTTCACCTGATTTCAGCCGAAATTTCAATAATTTCGACGTATTGGCCTGACCGTTCTTTGAAGGAACAAACAAATACATATCTGGCTAATTCCACGCAAAATACTACCCTTGCAGTAACAACCAAAATCGACACGGTTGTTGTCCTGAAAACTCGGGATCTTCCAAATGAAGGCACAAATGAGCGTTTGGTTTCCCTGCTGAAATCCGTTGTTTTGTGTTTTCCCATGTTTCGTTTAACATCTTTGCTCCCAAATTTCACATCCTTATTTGGTTATACCGTGCTGAAGAGGCTAATGAGCCAGAAACATGCATGTCCGCGGTTACCACTTTGTTTCAGTAGCCGTTTTTTGCGTGAATTACCCATGAATCTCTTTGTTGTTATATATATATATATATATATATATATATATATGTGTGTGTATATCTGTGGTAAGAAGCCACAACTTGATAAGTCGACTTTTTATCAAAATTAAGGTATCAACACCACTGTGTTCGTCTCGTCGAGATCTACAAGATGGTATAACGTGATAATTCGAATTCCTAATAATAACGGTCATAGAAGGGATGCCCAAGCCTGATATGTTTAGAGTGGATATTACAGACGAGGTAAAAACTTGATAAGTTGACATAACAATGTATGCTTCTAATAAAACGGTTTTAAAAAAGATGTCAACACTTGATATGTCGACTTACCTAATTCTTCCACTTTCAAAAATAGCTAATTTTTACAGATTTTAAAGAAGACATAACTTGATATGTTGACATATCAAATTGTACCTTCCTTAAAAATATCCTCTATTCTATAATTATATCAATGCGGAATCTGTTATGTGAACATATCAAGTTTTTGCGTTTGAGAGAAGATGACTGCACTACAGTGATGTCACTTGTCAAGCTGTGTTATCAAATTTTGTCATATTATTCAATCTTATCGATTTTAAAATAGGTGCTGCTGTTTAGCAGTTCTGTTGTGAAAAAAGTGTGTTTTATGTACCAACAATGACTTATTCTTGTACTAACTGTAATAAAATTAGTGTAACTCGAAGTGAATTGATGGTATATTCCGGAAAATTTGGAGATAAACTACTACAGTGCGGTACAAGGTCTTCGGTTAAAAGTGAGGTTAGTGTTACTAAAAATAATTGTACCTCTGACTGAAAAAATGCAGCTACTGGCGTTATCTCTATGCCACATAAAACATTGATGTGTAAACCTTTAACTAGTAGCCTGAACTCAACATATGAACCCCAGGTAAATATTATAATATTATTAACGTGGACCTAATGTCGTTAAAACTAATAGTAGGTCTACGTAAAACTGATGTTTGTACGTTGTTGTAGGACTCTTTCGAAGAAGATTCCCATGACTCAGATGCAGACCCACAATGGACTCCTGATGTCCTCAAAGACCACTCCAGGAAACGAAAACTATTCATTCTAGTGCCAGTAAAGGGGAAAATGACAAGATCGGAAAGTGATACTGAAGGTTATTTTTTTTATTGTGTATATGATGATTTATTTTAAAGATTACAGATTTTACACTTTTTTTCAGTTTGAGTAGGGAATTTTAAAGATTGGGATTGGGATTTGGATGGATGTACCTGTTGTACACCTCCGTGAAAAAAAATTAAGATCTTAATAGTATTGTTTGTTTTTCAGATGAGGTTATGTTGGATAAAGAACTTAATATACGTAGCAGTCCACTAATAGTTTTCGAAAGCAATGTATCATTGGAACTGTAGGAATTTCCGATAAATTCCCACAATGGACCTTAATTTAACATTAAGCCAAAGGTTCGAAGTTCAAATCTCCGCGCCCTTTATTTATGATCACGGATCCAATTGGTACCTTCTGCGCCACTAGCCGAAAAATTACCGCCAACGAAAGGTAGTCAGTAAGTCTAAGCAGAACTATCAGGACGACATGATAAGGTGTAGATTTATTTTGTTAGAGTACATACCTAGTTCCTTTTATTAATTTCGTATAACTGCAACATATGGAAATGTGATTATAGTGTGAAGTGTTTTTTTTATTTCCGATATTGATTGGTAAATATTCGTATAGTAAGTACTATCATTATTATAAATCATTGTTTAAATCAGCATGGTCGCCTGGACCGGTTATTGTCGGTAGTTAAGCGCTGTTGCCGTATCCGTAAAGTTTGGTATTTCGTTTTATTGTATAAAAGAAATTATACCAATTGTAAGAATTACGATAGAGGGATTGAGAGTGGCCCGTATTTTTTTGATTACACCTTTATCGACAATTTCAGCATTCTCCGTCAATAAAAGGTTGGCGATTGTTCTGTTCTTAAAATTCTCAAAAAACATGTCGGAAGGAAAGGATCAACTAACTTAAACTTATGTGAACCAGCCAACTATCGCTAAGGTGAAGTTCCCTTCTCATACATAGTTTTTTATTGGTCCTTCGAGCCGGATTTAGTCTGTCAATTTGACATATCCATTTTTGCCTCTGCAGCAACTTGATATATCCATTTCCGCCTTTGCGGCAATTTGATTTCATGGGTCTGTCTGAACCCTATTCTTCTTTTCTCTAATAAACCTTCCAAAAAGTAGTTCATTAGACTCTCGTGAGGGCTGAGAAACTGTAAAAAAGAAATACTGAAACAGTATTAGGTATATAAGTGCGATTTGATTGCTCGGGAAATTAAAGACAGTCCGGCAACAGCGCGCGAAGCGAGTTCTGAATCTAGAATGGTCAAAACTGCTGGCCGTTTCCAATTCAACGACACCTCGCTCAAGGGGGGTGTATAGGATTAGGAGCCGGTTTGGAAGTGTTTA
The DNA here is from genome assembly GCA_963921935.1 of Galeruca laticollis. Taxonomy (NCBI): domain Eukaryota; kingdom Metazoa; phylum Arthropoda; class Insecta; order Coleoptera; family Chrysomelidae; genus Galeruca; species Galeruca laticollis. The sequence goes on from OY998176.1 coordinate 179,887,159, forward strand.
TAAACAGCATTTTTTGAAGAAACTAGTGTTTATTCACATGTCGGGTTTTTGTTACCTCAATAATACATGGTATAATAAATACATCGTTAAGTTTGAGGATATTTAATTAGTGTATTTAGTTATATTTAGGTACATTTTCTTGCACTGTTAAAAGTAATTTACAGTTTTCTAAATATTAGATATTTTGTTTATCAATTATCTATTTGCGTTTACATGCATTTTAGTACACTGTGAAAAATAAATCACAGTATTTTCTTCATTATTACTTTGGATATTTAATTAGTGTATTTAGTTATATCTAGGTACATTTTCTTACACTGTAAGTAATTTACAGTTTTCTAAATATTAGATATTTTGTTTATCAATTATCTATGTGCGTTTATATGCATTTTTAGTACACTTTGAAAAATAAATCACAGTATTTTCTTCATCATTACTTTGGATATTTAACTAGTATATTTAGTTATAAGTAGGTACATTTTCCTACACTGTTAAAAATAATTTACAATTTTCTCAATATTAGATATTTTGATTATGTATCTCAATATTGTTTATCTTTTTCCGTTCACGTGCAATTTTAGTACACTGTGAAAAATAATTCACAGTCTTTTCTTCATTATTACTTTGGATATTCAATTAGTGTATTTAGTTATAAGTAGGTACATTTTCCTACACTGTTAAAAATAATTTACAATTTTCTCAATATTAGATATTTTGATTATGTATCTCAATATTGTTTATCTTTTTCCGTTCACGTGCAATTTTAGTACACTGTGAAAAATAATTCACAGTCTTTTCTTCATTATTACTTTGAATATTTGATTAGTGTATTTGGTTATAAGTAGGTACATTTTCTTACACTGTTAAAAATAATCTACAGTTTTCTCAATGTTTGATATTTTGTTTATTAATCTCAATATTGATTATCTATTTGCGTTTACATGCATTCTAGTACACTGTGAAAAATAATTCACTGTAATTTCTTCTTTATTATTTTGAATATTAATACCGTATTTGGTTATAAGTAGGTTATAAGTAGGTAGGTATTTTCTTACAATGTTAAACTAATTTTCAGTAATTTGCATGCTATTGAAATACTTACCGCATTGATTGGAAAATCTCTTTGTCTATTCGGTTATTCCATATATTGTAAACATTTACTCGCTACTTTAGAAGCTTATTTTAATTCAGGTGGAGTTCAACTTTGATTGGTTACACTTTGATTCAATCATGTCGCTAAATCACTTGAAAAATAAAAGAGGGGGTTTCAAATCGCAATTATCTCGAATTGAAACATTTGTGTCGGAGCTGACTGGCTCCGAAGAGGTCTATATACTTAAAGTCAAACTTAAAAGCATATCTGGTCACTATGACAAGGGCGGATGTAAATTCGGCCGAAAAAAGGGCAGGTACTAAAAGCCGGTAGGTAAATTCGGCCGGAGGTTTTAAGTTGCTTCCTTATCTCATAGGTATTTTCGGCCGCAAATCAAATAAAATAACAGAATGCTTTATATTAAAATATTTCTTTATTCCAATAAAATTATTACATCAACTTATTTCTATAACTTAGGTAAACTATAAATTTTTAAAAAACGTTTTGATGTGATACAGATTTATCGAAATTAATTCTAGAAATATTGTCAGATCGAAGCATATTTACCATGTTTTCGATAAATTTTAGTTCGTTTTTTACTTGTTTGTCTTTAATTTTTGCTGGAATATTTAAATTTTTTATTTTTAAATATGCATCGATCTGACAATCTTTTAATTTTTCTATAAAAATAAATATAGAAGGGTGACTTGAATAAAAACTAGAATTAAAGTGTGAATGGAATGATTCGCAGGCATTTGTGGTTCTTTTAATTGATGGGTTTTCATATGCCCATATATTTGGTGGAAAATGAGATTCTGGCGCTATGTAGTTTTCTAATAAATAGTCTGCGTATTTATCTATAAGTTTATGGTCCGGTTTGTATGACATGAGATCAAATATGAAACAATCTTCAACTTCAGAGGGGTCTAAATAAGTTAGCCCAAAAGTATGAGTAAGCCATTTGCTTTCCTCGCAGTTTTTATCTTTATACATTTGGGTTAACCCTAATGATTGTATTTTCCTATACCACGCCTGGTGCAAGTGGAATCTACAACCATTTAGTTTGGTTTTGGGAAAGACAACTTTTAATGCGTTATGAATTGCGATTTCAAAATCCACAAATACCTCCTTCGGTTCAAAAACAATATTATAAAGTTCGAAAATTTTAGATTTTACCAACAGAAAAAGTCTCATATATGTGTCACTGGTCTTATTGGGCAACAGACAATACAAAAGAGGAACATAATGCCCATTTTCCAGTCCATGGATGGTAAATAACTGATAAAAATATTTTGTACAATAAGAAAATGTACCATCCATGTAAAAATCTTTCATTTTACATAAACTTATTATATTTGTATGGCAAGAAAAAACAATGATATTATCAGCTGTGCTGTTAATAAACAAAAAATTTTCACCTGTTGTGGTTTTCGGTCCATAACTATCGAGTACAGAATGTACATCGTGAATATCCTTAGGCAGGGCTGGTAAGAGCTTACGGCGGCTGTTGTACAAATTTCTTCTTATTAGACTGACATCTATCGATGACAAATTCTCTGGCAAATGATTTGAAAGAACGCTTTTAATAATTTTTGAAGGTTTCTCCGATATGTCTTCCTCAGCTTTGCGCTTGCATGAAGTCGTCACTATTTTTCTCTCCAACGTAGTTTCATCGGACTCGTGGTTGTGGATTAATTCACTTCTAGTAACTGTGTATTCCGCACCAACAGTGTACAGTTTGGCTAAACATCTTAAATTTTTCTTTATACACCTCCAACGTACTTCACCACTTTCTAATACGTCCTGTTTACAAAACTGAAACTTTTCTACAACTAGTAAGTCACAACCGCTTGAACTCTTAATTACTGAAACTGATGCCATCGTATACAAATAATATATTTTATGCTTTCTATCGACTAGTAGCTTAAAGATTAGTTATAATACTGACTAGCTATAATAATTTTATACCTGTTATTTGTGAATTTTATACATTTAAAGGAAACTATTAAGCGTAATTACCAATATTTTAATCTCATCGTAAACATCAACCCCTCGGCCGAAATTACCCCTGTCATAAATGGTACCCTTTGATTTATACAGGTAGGCCAAGGGATTACCGGCCGTAATTACGCCCGCCTTATGACAATTATCAAAAAGTCCAATTGGAAATCGTTTCATTATCTAACCCGGACGACGACAACTACTCTTCCGACGATGAGGCCGAGAACGTTGTCGCCGACCGTTTTGAAAGTTGTATTGCTATGCTTGAACTTCTAATTGAAAATAAGCAAAAAGAATCACTCGATTTAAATTCTAGTCCAAACGATGTATCTAATGTCGTTTTACCTAAGATTAACATTAAACCTTTCTCAGGGGCTGCATCAGAGTGGCCATCCTTCATTGACCTTTTCACAGCACTGGTACTTAATAATAATAATTTAAAGTCGGACGGTGAAAAGTTTTATTACCTTAAAGGGCTGTTACGTGGACCACCTTTGGAAATGATTGAGTCCTTGAGCGTAACAAATCAAAATTTGAATATTGCCTTAAATATTCTTAAAAAGGCATATGACGATAAATATAAATTACTGTATTCTTTATACCAAACTTTGGTGGATCAAAAACCTGTCTTGAAAAGTACTCCGGTCGAGTTGCGCGAATTTCAGATATCGACGCGTAAGACATTTGATTTGATTAAAAATATGAATTTATCGCCGGAAGTAAATTTTGAGTAATTAATAATATTTTTATTGGAGCAAAAACTTGATTTTAATTCAAGACGAGCCTTCGAAAGTGAGCGGAAGCCAGAGCTTATCCCTACAGCTGAATATTTCTTTGATTTTCTACAGAAACGCCAATCAATGTTGGAAAATTTAAATCTTTTTGAAACCAACACTAAGGGTAAATTCAACCCCAAGTCTAATAATGTTAGTAAGAATAGGGTGACATTGGTATCTAGTTTAAGTTCTTCGCAACAGTACCATTCTAGTTCTTCTCGGGTTAATAGACCGAGCTGTCTTCATTGTTCAGACCCCTCTCATCTTATATACGGTTGTTCCAAATTTATGTCCTTATCACCTCAAGAGAGGTATCAGATAGTCAAAGCTAAAAACCTTTCTGTAAATTGCCTGAATAGTATCCATAGTACTACCGATTGTAAATCCCTTAGGAGATGTGCAACTTGCAATAAGTCTCATCATAGTTACTTACATTTTGACATTCAGAACAGATTGCCAAACAACTCTAACAATCGTAATAATCCTAGAGCCTCCTCTTCCGGAAGCCCCAATGTAACCTCTCTATTCAATGTAAATAATCACCCCTCTCCTATTAATGTACATAATAATACGTCCCCAGATCAAATTAATAGATCTAATTTCATAAATACCAGTTCTGCATCACCTAATCAATCACCTGAACCTCCGGAGTCAGTGAGATATCAAACTGCTTTGACTGCTATGTCAGCAAAAGACAGTATTGTACTATTGCCTACGGCTTTAGTGAATGTTAACGGTTTCAATGGTCGGTGTTTGGTTGGACGAGTTCTTCTAGATTCCGCTAGTCAAATGATGCGTTATTAACCGTGCCTTTGTACAAAAATTGAATTTAGTCTCTCGAAAACAAACTCTTAATATTTCCGGATTAGGTAGCAATAACTACACCTATAGTAGAGAAGTGGTAGATATCACATCTAATTCTCAAATTGCACCTTACAGTACTTTCACTATATCTTGCTCGGTCATAGATAAAATAACAAATAGTTCACCACAATCTTCTATCTCACCTTCTAATTTAAAAATTCCATCCCATATAAACCTTGAGCTAGCTGACCCTTTATTCTTTGGATCCGGTCCAATAGATCTTCTTATTGGCTGTGATTTATATCATTACCTGCTTAAGGGGACCGTACTTAAAACGGATCCTTATTCTCCTTCCTTCATAGATACTCACCTGGGATATGTTATCGCGGGTCCTATCCCTTTGAGAAATGCTAACTCCTCCCAGCATAAACCTAAGTCTGCTTATTCCTTTTTGACGGTTTATAATGATCAAGTCTATCAATATTCTGACCTCCAGAGGACAATGGAGAAATTCTGGGAGCTTGAGGAAATTCCCGAATGTCCATCACAAGATCCCAGCGAGGAATATGTTGAACAACTATTTCGGGATACAACCGTTATCCTACCATCGGGGCGGTATCAGGTAGATATGCCTCTACTCGCAAATCAAAATAAAAAACTAGGCCAGTCATTCGGTATAGCCATCCAACGATTCTCTTCTCTTGAAAGAAAATTCAATGCTAATCCTACCCTTTTCTCTGAATATAAAAAAGTAATTTCAGAATATCTAACACTCAATCATGCTCAAGTCATTCCTCTGTCTTTCTATAACACTGTCTCTAACGATTTCAAGTATTTTATACCCCATAGGGCGGTGATACGTGAGGAAAGCGCATCCACCAAACTTCGGATCGTGTTTGATTTTTCGGCTAAAACCGATTCAGGTTTCTCTCTTAATGATTTAACGTCGAAGGGATACCAAGTTCAGGATAACCTTTTCGACATTTCGTGCAGATTTAGATGCTATAAATATGTCCTGTGTGCTGACATCAAAATGATTTATAGATTCATAGATATCAATCCCATGCAACGCTATCTCCAAAACATACTGTGGAGGGATAACCCCACGAAACCCCTTCAATGTATCCAATTATCGAGGCTTAGTTTCGGACAGAACTGTGCCCCTTTCTTGGCCACTCGAGTCTTGAAAGACATTGCCTTAAATAGTCCCGATTGTCCAAATGCGCAGCAGGCTATTCTTCATCAAACCTACATGGATGATATCTTAACTGGAACCAATAAGGAAATGGACTTACCGGCTCTTTATGCCGAATTGACCAATATGCTTGGAAAACATGAGTTCCAACTTCACAAATGGCAATCAAATTCGTTCAAGTTTTTACAGTCAATCGATGAATTACCTAACGCTGAATTGGATCGTAGTTTTGACGATTCGTCAAGCAAAATTCTAGGACTAAAATGGAATCCTGCGTCTGATATTTACACATCCAAACTGCCAAGTTGGCTGATTGTTCTCATATAACGAAACGAAGGATATTAAGTACCGTCGGAAGTACATTTGACCCTCTTGGGTTAGTAAACAATCTGACCGTGTTTGGCAAACTGTTAATGCAATCGGTCTGGAAATCCTAGATAGGGTGGGATGTTCCCATTTCCGACACATCCATAATTACTCAGTTTAATAAATTCCTTTCTTCATCAACTGAAGCTGCTCACCTCCGAGTACCCAGATACCTATTTAACCAAAAAATTGTTATTTCGTGTTCTCTCCACGGGTTTTGCGATGCCAGTCAAAAGGCATAAGGAGGGTGTCTCTATTTAGTAGCGATCTACGCTGATAATTCTAGATCCTCTCGCCTAATTACTGCTAAATCTCGTGTGAATCCTTTGAAAATTACTTTGACTATTCCCAAGTTAGAGCTGTGTGCAATGGAGCTGTTGTCCACTTTAGCTCGCAGAATAGTTCAGATTCTGTGCATTTCTCTTCACATCTCTTCCATAAATTTATGGTCCGACTCTCAAGTCGCTCTCAGTTGGGTGAAACGGTCTTCTAATGATTTTTCTCCCTTCGTAGCTCGGCGTGTCCTAACCATTCAAAACAATAGTAAAGATTTTATATGGCGACATGTCAAATCCGATTTAAACCCAGCCGATTTACTTTCTCGTGGTAAATTCTCATCTGATGTCTGGATTTTTTGGTTCGAGGGTCCTCGATTTCTACTTGAATCTAAAGATTTTGATTCTATGGATTCTTTCGAACCTATTGACGACTTGCCTGAAGTCAAAAAGGTCAACCTTGCTATAGTCAACAGCGACTTAAACTTTTGGGATTCTATATTTTTCCGATTTTCAAAATTTATAACCTTAAATAGGGTTATAGCCCATATATTCAAATTTATAAACCTATCGAGGAGAAAATTCAGAGACGTTGGTTCGTTATCTGTTGACGATCTCCGAATTGCCCATGATTTTATAATCAAACAAATTCAACATAAACACTTCTTCAACGAAATTCGTTGTTTAAAAACTAACGTTCCGATTGCAAATAAAGACTTAATTCCATTGAACATTTTCTTGGATAATGACGGCCTTCTAAGAGTGGGTGGCCGATTACAATTTTCTACTCTACCTTTCAATCAAAAATTTCCCTTGCTGTTACCACAAAATGATCATGTTGTTGATTTGCTAATAATACGGGAACATCGGCGTCTTGGCCATGGTGGAGCCCAAAATGTGTTAGGAAATTTAAGGCTACAGTACTGGCCCTTGAATGGCACTCGTCTTGTCAAAAAATTGATAAAAAGCTGCATCACCTGTTTTAGATTTAATGCCCAGTTCGCCTCTCAAATAATGTCCCCGTTACCCCTTGACCGAGTGCAAAAATATCGCCCCTTTTCCAAAACTGGCATCGATTTTGCTGTACCTGTACAAATTAAATCTTCGCGCTTAAGAAAAGCCCCAATACAAAAGGCCTACATTGCCATATTCATATGCATGGTGACAAAGGCGATCCATATCGAATTAGTAAGTGATCTCTTTACCGATGCATTTATCGCCACTCTTAAAAGATTTCTTAGTCGTAGAGGGAATCCTCAGACTATCTATACTGATAATGGTTCCAACTTTGTAAGAGCAAGGAATCAATTACGAGAACTCTCCATTTTTCTCAAATCTTCCGAAAGTATCAATACGATACAGTCTTTTCTTTCAACTACAGAAATTAGTTGGAAGTTTATTCCTCCGCGGTCACCGCACTGGGGTGGCTTATGGGAAGCGGCTGTGAAAAGCGCCAAATCCCACCTCACCAAAATAATTGGCAATTCGTGCCTTACCTTCGAGGAACTCTCCACGGTTCTGAGTCAGATCGAAGCTATCTTGAACAGCAGACCATTATACCCGATGTCAAATGATCCTACCGATCTATCTCCTTTGACACCAGGTCATTTTTTGATCGGAGCACCTTTAACCGCTTATCCCGATCGCTATCTATCTACCATCCATGTACTAAGATGAACCAAGAATTCTGGAAGAGGTGGAGCACCGATTATCTGCATCGACTGCAGCAACGACCTAAGTGGTGTAAAGCCTCAAACAATCTTCAGCTTAATCAGCTTGTACTAGTGCAATCGGAGGATCGTCCTCCTTTGAATTGGCCCCTTGCCAGGGTAGTGGAACTACTAACTGGCGAAGACGGCAATGTTCGTGCCGCACGTGTAAGAACTGTGGATGGAGTTTATATTCGTCCTATTACTCAGTTATCTCCTCTACCATGTATGGACTGAGTTCTATCTACATTTGGAGTAGAACGTATTTTTTTTTCTTTTTCTTTTCTCCTTCCTTCTTGCTTAAAATTTGGATTTTGCTCCTAAACTGTTCCTCTCATTTTTGCCCCGGCCCCCAGTATGTAGGAATTTCCGATAAATTCCTACAATGGACCTTAATTTAACTTTAAGCCAAAGGTTCGAAGTTTAAATCTCCGAGCCCTTTATTTATGATCACGGATCCAATTGGTACCTTCTGCGCCACTAGCCGAAAAATTACCGCCAACGAAAGGTAGTCAGTAAGTCTAAGCAGAACTATTAGGACGACATGATAAGGTGTAGATTTATTTTGTTAGAGTACATACCTAGTTCCTTTTATTAATTTCGTATAACTGCAACATATGGAAATGTGATTATAGTGTGAAGTGTTTTTTTTATTTCCGATATTGATTGGTAAATATTCGTATAGTAAGTACTATCATTATTATAAATCATTGTTTAAATCCGCATGGTCGCCTGGACCGGTTATTGTCGGTAGTTAAGCGCTGTTGCTGTATCCGTAAAGTTTGGTATTTCGTTTTATTGTATAAAAGAAATTATACCAATTGTAAGAATTACAATAGAGGGATTGAGAGTGGCCCGTATTTTTTTGATTACACCTTTATCGACAATTTCAGCATTCTCCGTCAATAAAAGGTTGGCGATTGTTCTGTTCTTAAAATTTTCAAAAAACATGTCGGGAAGGAAAGGATCAACTAACTTAAACTTATGTGAACCAGCCAACTATCGCTAAGGTGAAGTTCCCTTCTCGTACAGGAACCATCTCAGTTACAAGATGATAATCAGAATAAAGGTAGAAACAAACATTCAACTACAACCAAACTACTTACTTCTACTTCCTCTAAACCAAAAAGAAAGGAAGGTGTTAGAGCACGTGAACAAGAAAAAAATAACAAAGATCACGGTTTGGCCTACAAAAATAGAAAAGGTGCAGTTAAAGATCCCGTTGAGCTCAAGTCTATTGAGAGATGTTAGAGGGAAAAGTGTTCCGGGATAATAACTCCAGAAATACAAAGTCAAATATTTAAAAATATTTATTCCCCGCCAATGAAAGTAAGAGATCGAACATTGTGTGAAAGAATTGAAATTTCAAATACAGAGTATAGTGCAAAAGGTAGAGGTAAGAGTGCTCCTACTCACGACTGGCTTGTGACTGTCAGTTATAGTATTATTGTTGAAAATAAAAAACAAAATGTTTGCAAATTAATGTTCATGAGTGCGTATGTAGTAACCAGAGGGAAATTGGACATATTGATAGAAAAGAAAAGGGCCTCTTCCTATGACGTTATTGATGTTGATATGAGGGGTAAGAAGACAATACCCAATAAAACAAGTGATGAAGAGATAAATTTTATTCACCAGTTTATAGAGAAATACCCAAGACACGAAAGTCATTACGCTAGGCGAGATAACTCATCAGAAAAGATATTTTTGCCTAGTCACTTGAGTGTTAAAATAATGTACAAAGAGTACTTACAATGGAGAGAAGAAAATGGTCTCGAAAAATCGGTTGGCTACGACACTTTTAGAAAAAATTTTAATACAGAGGGCTATAAGTTCAAAGAGCCATTCATTGACACGTGCAAAACTTGCGATGAGTTTAATGTATTTAAAAGACATGCTACTAGTAAAGCTGACCGTGATGAAATCGATAAAAATCATAATGTTCACGTTCAAGAGGCACAAGAGGGTTATGACCGTTAACGTGAAGACAAAGAAAATGCAAAGAACACTTTTATCAAAGAGTTTTGGTTTTTGACTTACAACAAATTTGGCCTGTGCCGTACCTCACAACCAATATTGCATATTACAAAAGACTATTAACTATGTAGAACCCAACCATCCGTGATTGTTCACAAGAGAAAGAATCGTCAGACTGTTGTATGTGGAGTGAGCTTCAGGGAGGAGAGGGGGAGAGGATCAGATCAGATTGCCTCTTGTATTTTAAAAAAACTTCTTCAGTTACCAACAAGTGTAGAGCAGGTAATTACGTACTCAGATACATGTGGCGGCCAGAACAGAAACATTAATATGGCAGTTATGTTTATGTATGCTCTGGCAAAAAAAGAGAATTTGAAGGTCATTGATCAAAAATTTCTCCTACCAGGTCACACACGTCTAGAATTTGACAGTGATCATACACGTATTCAGCGGACAAAAAAAAGACTTGGGTCATCAGGATCTTCCAGCAGTGGGGGAGAAAATTATAGGATTATGGTTCTTCGTGATTGGTGTCAGTTTGTAAGAGCTATCCCTGGAAAAAAAAGCTTTAATGTGATTGAGATGAAAACGCCAGTCGAGTGGCTAAAAATAAAATGGCTAAGATACACTAAGGATTTTGGAGTCAATCACTTCAAATATGATCTGAATCCATTTTCTCCATTTCGAACCCTGAACCTTATTCGCGACAAAAAAGGCCGCAAAACCTCTGCTACTAATCTTGAAGTTGGTAACTCATATGGGGGTACCATTGGGATAAATCCTTTGAAAAGGAAGGACCTGTTATAAATAATAAGTTGATTAGATGCAGAGTTCCACAACTTCAACAAGAAGCTCCCAATAACATCAGCAGCTCAGGAGTTCGATGAGTTGACCGATACGATACGCAGGAAGACTCCGAGTCTGAACAATAGTTTTTTTTTGTATTTTGTTTATTAAAGAAATATTAATTTCATAAGATGTTGAATTTTTTTCCTTGGGTACCTATATTGATATAAAAATTTAAAAATGTAAATATTTACTCAAAAATAACATGTTTTGTGATATCTTTAGTTCTGTTTGCCAATTAAAAAAATATACCGGAGTGAAAGATGGTAAAACCTGTTATGTTCAGAAACCTTAAAAAACTCCGATATTTTGATATATTTCACTTTCATACTTAAAACTCCCAATATTTGGTGTTGAAGCTCTACAAAAAGTATAAACTGTGAAATGTATGTTGAAGTATAGATTTGCCTCCGACAGTTTATCTTAAAATGGCTCTCCTGTAAAGTTGCCGAAAGTCGACATATCAAGTTATGGCTTCTCTCCACAGATATATATATAAAATTTTCTTTAAATCAAATATAAGTTGAATTAAATATAAAAGCGACCTATTTTCGTTAGCAGGGGCAGAAAAACTCAATTAAACAATTATGAAAAATCAACAAACTACTACAACGTCGTCACACAAAAAAAACATCGATGTTTTGAATAGTCTAAAAATATAGACGAATTATGTAACTTAGAATAGAGAAATTTAACCAAAGTTAACCTTCAATTTCGAAAATAAAAAAACATAAATGTGAGGACAAGTAAATGACGCACAAGAACACAGCTACGTTCGATATTGTGAATAACTAACTCGTCCCAAAATTCTGGAAATAAATAGAGGGAAATTGGACGATAAGGGAGAGTCGGACAGCGACAGTGCAGTCTGGCACTCCTGGTTTGTCGATTTACGACAGCCCGCGTTTTGTCAGTGAGTTCTAGTGCCTATCAGAGCTCATATCTTTTTTTGCGACGTTCGACCAAGGTTTCCCAAACCTTAAGTTTATGAACCTGACAATCTTTTTTTCTATTGTTTTTTTTTCGGAAATTCTATTGGTTTTCATTTTTTTGTGTGTCTGGCTATTTATCCTGCCATATAAGTGTTATACCGAAGCTTGAGCCGTATACTACCGTAATTAGAGAGTTTATGCTTCGTAAATTGTTCTTTCTCTTATAACTATAAAATTTTATTCAGAGAATGTTGCGAGGGGTACATCCCCCATAACCCGGAGACAGGTAGATTACTCCGATCACTTTCTCAAAAGTTTAGTATCCGTTATGGCATTATAAAGTTTAATTCCCGAGATATTTATTTATGTTACTCGTTTGTGCACACTGTAATCAGGGAGAAATATTTTCAATACCAGTCCATGAAATATGTCAATTGTAACAGAAATTATAGTCGCTTCATCAATAAGATTCTATTATTTATTAGAACTTTGTCGGGCAACGGAGGTTACCACTGGTTCAGTAGGAAGGTCGGTTTACGAAATCAGCTATTTTTGCATTACATAATTTCAAAGTTTATGAAAGCCACTGAAGTAACTGTTAGCTAGGTCAATGCGTTATATGTTAGTAAGGAGACGCTAGATCGTTTTTCTTTCGCGTAAGAAAACCCTGGCCACTTTTCTCTCACGAATGATCTTCCTTGTCCTTACCGGACGATACCTGGAAAAGAGGGCGAATATATGTAGGAATCCTCGCCAGTTTCATTCAAGTGCTGGAAGACAAATAACATTATCATTATATTATATCATATACCTTAGACATCAGAGTTAACTCATTGTTTTTTTTGTAACTTTAGATTTATTTGTTCGTAATATAGGCCTATTTATATGTGCTATACCTGGACTGTTTCCTTTACCCCCAACAAATCCCTCTACCCGACATTGATGGACTGGACCCTGGGGACGTACAGGCAGCTGGACGACACGACAAACTATAGAACTCAGGCTTGGAACATTGAGGTCCCACGAATACCCTCTCGCTCAAGCCAGTAAAACCACCCTACCCCGAGGTTCTTGAACAGGGGATTTCCGGCTCTATTGTGCCCTACGGCACTGGTGACAGCAAAGTTGCAAACAAAAAGGAAATACAAAACTAAACAATTTGGCAGAGTTGTTACACTGGTGACAGCGGTTTGCGAACCATCCTCTATTCGGACAACCCCAGGGTGACAGCGGTCGTCCAAAACCATTTCTCTCCGAGAGGTGATACCGGTTGTCTGGAAGTACACCTCATGAGCGGTGACAAGAGGTTCAGCGACCATACCCAGGAGGGGAAACAATGGTTCACAACCAGGGTCTAGTATAGTGCAACATAGAGCCTTCGGTACCAGAGCTTCTACTAGATCAAGACTAGTGTGCGTGGTGAAGAATCAAATCCTGCACGAGGTGTCACTGCTGGCAGAAAACACACTGGATCTAGACCAGAGAAGGTGAAAAAAAATCCATACTCAAGTAAGGCGAATGACCTACCTGAGGTGAACATGCCAAACGGCGTAAGGTGGAATACTTCTGTCAACAAAGGAGTGACAACGGAGTTTTTCTAACCAGGGTCTAGTAATTGCGCAACACATAGCTTCCATTAGACCAAGATCAGTGTGCGTGATGAAGAATCACACACTCTCTAACGTGTAGCACAGCTACTGCAAAACACACTGGATCTAGACCAGTCAAGGTCGATAAAATAACCCTACTAATAAATATCGACTGAGTTGATAGCTGCTTCACCATGAAAGTGTTACTGGGTCAATTTTTCACAACTAATGATAGCGGTTTTCCCGATACGGGGTTGGCTCGATTAGTCTTCCGACAGAAATTTCTCAGATACGTAGTTGCAGTTCAGGAACAACCAGCAGTCATTACACGGCGTTTCCAGATCCTGAGTTTGAAGTTGGACCACGGAGCAGTCATTCATCTGACACGAATTTCTGTCAGACCAAAAGTTTATGCCGCATCTTGCTACAGCAAAAGAGAACACAGGGAAACGGTGAAGATGTACGGCCTGTAACCAGAGACTGCTAAAGGCAGCAAAAACAAGGCATACGGGAGAGTACCACAGGCTATTCAAAAATCTGGAAATAGCTGGTACCCTGCCACCATCGGTTTGGCGTAAATATCCAAACGGGGCTTCCATTTTATTTCTTTTGTGTGTACTAAACAAATAATTGTTGTGCTCTTCCTTTTCTCATCTTCTCACTAAATCCAACATGAATATAAGAAGACACTCGAGAAATTCACAAACGGGAAAGTCAAACCCATCCTTCTACTCCATACAACCTCAACTTATCCATTTCAGGCATCGAAGAAACCAAATAAAGGTAGGAGTAGACAATTAAGTTAATTTATATCTAACAAGAGTCAGGTACAATAATGAAAAAGGCGAGTAAACAAAATGCCAATAAATTCTAATAATAGAACAGGTACAGGAAACCAAGGTGGCTCAGAATCCACGGGGGATACGAGCAATATCCTGTTAACAATAAGAATGCCACATGCACAACCATTAGGAGTTATTGCCTCAACTCTAACCGACTTTACAGATAGAGATGCGGCCAGGTACATAGAAAATCTGGAGCTAAGGGCCAAACTTGACGGATGGTCAAACAGAAACACCGACGCTACTAAAATTCAAACCCACGGGCGCGGCCCACGACTTCTTCAAAGCCGACCCAAGATAAGACACAGCAACATACGCCGAATTCGAAGAAAAATTACTGAGGAAATTCGTCCCAAGAAAATAAATCGCTGACTGGTGGATGCAACTGGTTCAATGTTACCAGAGACACGAGGAAGACGTAGCAGCATTCTGCACAAGACTACGATTAATAGGAAACAAAATACTTGAGAAAGATATAAAAGGAACGAGCAGAGAACAGATACCAAATATACTAAGGAAACACAACGTAGATCTGTTGAAACAATTCAAAGTTGGACTAAGAAAGAATCTTCTAAGGGCAGTAGGGTTGCACATACTACATAAAAATGACCTCACATTAGAAGAAGCAGAGGAAATAGAAAACTGTCAGGAAACGGCAGCCACAATGGTTAGCGGTAGAAACAACGAACACAAAGTCGCTTTTATGAATGGGCAACTGAGGTGCACGGCATGCAGAAAGTCAGGACATGCAACAGAGGAATGCTGACAAAGCGCAAAATGCATGTACTGTGGCAGACAAGGCCACTAGACATCAAACTGCAGAGCAAGAGAAGTAGAAGAATCATAAATCGAGAAAAAATGCCAAATCTGTAGGAAAAGGGACACTGGGCAGCATACTGCAGAAACAAAGAGACCAAGGAACCATCTACAGATGAAAATGTATGTTATTACTGCGGGATACAAGGCCACTGGATCAAAGACTACAGGGAGGAAAGGTTCAATGAAACAAACAAACCAAACTACGTTAACAAGACAAGAGACGCAAACAAACAATACAATACTAAGCAAAGGAACCAAGAAGGTGAAATCGCAATAAAACAAAATTACTACGGGGAATACAGCGGACACAGGAACCAAAGAGAAAGGAACTGGAACGGAGAAACATCACGGAGGACCGAACAACATAATCTCGGAAACCACTAAGGACAAAGGCGCCTAACAAAAGAGAACAGAAGAGGGAACCACACTGAGAAGAGACAGCCAAACTAAAAAGATGGAAAAAAACATTTGAACTAATAAGGACCACCGTTAGTTCCCAAACAAGTGGTCAAGAAAAAACCAGGGGACAGTCGACGTACGAAGTCAAAGACGGACATCAGCCAGCAAAAAACACAGACAACAAGGAAGAAAATAAGGAAGTCAAGTCAGAAACAATGTATAATAACGGAAGGATGATAAGCAAAAACGAAGAATCCCCGTATATAGACCTCTTAAGAATAAACAGAAGGAACAAACCATGTATGATAGACACAGGTGGAGCATACTCACTAGTAAATAAATCCCTAATCGCAGACCAGGAATTAGATACGCGAATCACGGAACAATTAACCTTAAAAGGAATAACGGGACACACAATCCATCTTAACGGTTCGACAAAAATAGCCATAGCGAACACAGAAATGAACTATAATATTTATACCGAAGTAATCGCAGCCGAGGACCGTATGAAGGGAGACACAGCTGTACTATAAGGAAAATATTTTCTGGAAGAGCAAGATGTGATAATCTCATACAGAGGAGAGCCATCATTGTAAATATGGGAAAGAAAAATAGCATTAATGAATACGAGACAAATCAGAGACTTAGTAGATAGTGACAGACAATTACAGACAAAAGTATACGAGCAAGTAGCAGCAAAAAGGGAAAAAGGAAAGTCCAGAGAGAGAGACACTTGGCAGAAATGCCTAAAAACAGTGGAATCAATGTTCAAAAGGAATGAAATCGTAGAACACAGAAAAAACACTGCGCAACAAGAAATAACAGAACAAGGGAAAGGTATAAATAACCCGGTTATAAGAACAAAGGAAGCTATAGACATAGATGAACCAATAGAAAGAAAACCGACAAACACAAGCCAAAAAGCCATAATCTACGAAGCAGGACGTACAGACACAGAACGCAAAGAGGAAAACAGAAGAAATGAAGCAAACGAAACAAGGAAAAACGAAGATGGCAGGAGAAGCAAAGAAGAAACAAAATGCACAAGGACCTGCACAGATATATACACAGAGGATAGTCTAGCCATACCAGCACTAACCGAGGTTCACACAATTGGAACTCTGAAACATACCATACAGTCGTATGCGAAACCCAAAAAGACGGACAACACGCAATTATATTGGCAAACAGCGTATCAAGGAACCAGAAAAAAAATTCCATCAGGATAATTATTACATCGGCGCAGTAAATCAACCTCACAAAAGGCACTAATATAGGGAAAGCTTACGAATGCTCAGAAGAGGAACGACCAAACACCATTATACAGGGTACCATCGGAAAATTCGACATTAAAACAGACGCGTGGATCAGAAACAATTTCGAACTAGATCACATAGATACACTCAGTAAAGGATAACTAGTCAAGCTAATACAAAAGTACCACCATCTATTTATGGATGACGACGAAACATTGACCAGCACCACAAAAGTCAAACACCACATAACTCTTGAACCAGGCTCTCAACCGATATGTAAGGCTCCCTAGAGGATACCCTACCATCAACGAGAGACACTTCAAAAGGAAATCGATAGGCTACTAGCAGCCAAAGTAATCAGAACATCTTCCAGCCCATGGTCAGCACCAGTGGTATTAGTAGTAAAGCAGACTCCGGAAGGAGAAGAGAAAGTAAGATTGTGCAAAGATTTCAGAGCACTGAACGCAGTAACCAAGAAAGATTACTATCCACTACCCAACGTATCAGACCTACTACAAGGATACAAAGTGGCAGGCGAAACCTTATTTTCAGTTTATATATAATTAATGGTTCTTCGCCAACTTCATTTATAAGGAATAAAACTTCAAAAGTTTTTCTTTTTTTCTTTTTCCAACGTTTCGAATCCTTTATTTTCAGTTATCGACGTAGCTGAAGCATACCACCAAGTAGACATGAGCGAAGAAGACATCCTTTCAACAGGATTCAGCTCATACCAAGGACACTACGAATACACCAAAATGCCGTTCGGGTTAGTAAACGCACCATCAACATTCCAGAGGTTCATGAATTCAACCCTAAGAGGATTAACCGGAATAAAATGTTTGGTATACTTAGATGACATCATCATATTCAACTACACAGGAAGCAAGGATTATTAAGAAAAACTAGAAGAGGTGTTCGAAAGATTATCGGAAGCCAACATCAAATTAAAACCCAAAAAATGCAAATTTCTGCTATAAAAAGTAAAATACCTGGGACACATCATCTCACAAGAAGGAATAGCTCCAGATCCGCAGAAACTGGAGACGGTACACAAATATCCACTACAGAAGAATTTTGAAGGAGTAAGAGGCTTTCTAGGATTAGTAAACTGGTACACACGCTTTAAACCTAATATAACGGAATTAGCAGCACCATTAGTAAACCTAACCAAAAATGATACACCGTTTAAAATCTCGGAAGACGTAATATCAGCAATAAATCAATTAAAAACATCACTGATATCAGATAAAGTTCCAATATTCCCAGACTTCACCAAATCCTTCTTACTGTCAACAGACGCATCAAACATAGGCGTAGAAGATAAGAGACGACAGAGAGAGAGAGAGAGAGAGAGAGAGAGAGAGAGAGAGAGAGAGAGAGAGAGACCAATATCATACGCAAGCAGAACACTAAATAGGGCAGAAGCAAACTACTCAACAACGGAAGAAGAACTACTAGGCATCATTTTTGGAATTGAAACCTTCAGATGCTACATTGTTACCTACATGATCAATAGGTAACAAATAAATGTTTGTTGATTATAATCCTAAATATAACCAGTTTGATGACCAGCTAGTTACAGTGGGAAAGGGGTGGGTGAATCAATATTATTCACATTTAATTACCCTTAAAGGTACTGTGTAACAGTTTTTATCGTTTCATTTTGCGATAGAATAGTGGAGGAGACAAGATGTTTAAGGAAAGTTGAAATTGTTTACGGTTTCACACTATACGCAATTCCCCTATTAGTACTGATAGGTTCACAAGGTAAGTAGATATTAAATGTTATTTCATGAACACATATAAAATCTTAGTTTGGGGAGTCCTCTACTATGGTGGAGTCGGAGTCAGTTCCTCAATAGTCGATAGGCGAATGATGCTATACAAAATAATAACTATATTCTTACTTGTGGTCGGTAGTCTGGCTATATTAAAAAGGGGGCTATCCGGACGACTAGCTGTGGTGAACCATGCAGATAGTCACAGCAATGGTATTACTGTCAGTAAATGATCCAAAGTATAACAAAAGAAAAAAAGCCGAAGGTGGAGTGGCTTTAAATAGACTAGTTAATAAAATATCCCCTCGCGGGCTTTTCAATACGTGAAAATATTATAAAATGTCTCGGAAAGTGTTTCCCTTATTTCCTTTTTGGCCTCAAAAATCCGGAAAAGTTCGGTTCACCTCATTCAGGTAAAATTCAGCCATAAAAGACAAAAAAGTGGGGTGGAAATGAAAGCATAATGACAGTAGATCAATTTGATAGATAAGTCAAAGTACCAACCTTAATTACTTACTGGTCTTCCACTAGCCAGCTTGACTCTTTGGTAGGGATAGCCCTTTATGTTTAGACCGTTTAAAGTGAGGGAACAATAAAAGAAGAATTTCTTATATTATATAGTAAACAAACAATGTGATGACTAAGTGATTGAAATTGAACTTTTTAATTTAGTTTTAACTAACTTCAATCAGTTTGAACCCGTAACAACCCCCCTCTTTCCTGGAAAAAGTTTTCTTTCCCAAAAAAAAACTTGACAATCCAAAACAATTTTATCTACAATCTTATTTGATCTATATCAGAGTCCGAGTCAGAATTTGAATCTTCCGGCGGATGAGCCTTTATATCCTTGGCGTGCCAGACACCTTTGGGATTTCGCTTTTCGTCCTTTAGCTCATAGGACCAGGGTGTACAAATTTTTGAAATAATAAATGGACCTTCAAATTTTGGAACAAATTTGGCTGTTATGGACCTTGCCTTATCAGAAAGAGCGTATCGACGTTTCCATACTTTCTGTGCTACACTAAACTTCTCGTCTCGTCGACGTAAATTATACCTCTGCTTGGTGTTTTCATACGTTATTTTGATACGACGTCGAATGTCCTGGAAAACTTCCAATAAAGCTTCAGAACGAGTAAGAGGATCGGAATTTGGCTTTTCCGATGTGGCTAGCGGGTGAATATCCTTTCCAGATAACTGGATTTCGCAACCAAAGACAACAAAGTTTGGACTTAGTTGGGTTACCTCATGACAAGATGTGCGTATGGCGCAGGCAATCTTCTGAAGGAACTTATCCCAGCTCCGATGGTTTTCAGCCACATAAGATGTCAATGCCGTCTTTATTACTCTATGAGAACGTTCTACTGGGTTGCTCTGAGGATGGTAGTTTGCAACGTGGAAGAGGTAATGTTGTATTGTCTAAGAATATCCTGAAATACCGAGCTAATGAATGATCGACCATAATCCATTATTGCCTTCTGGGGAGCACCATAGACAAGAATCACGTTATTTTCGAATATTTCCGAGATGCGTTTTCCAGTAGCTTGCCTTAAAGGGAATGAAAGTATATATTTACTAAATATATCCTGTATGGAAAAAACGAAAGAATATCCAGATGCCGAACGAGGTAGAGGTCCAATTATTTCTAAGCTAACTATTTGAAATGGTCTTACGGCAATTGGGCCTTGACTAAGCATAAGTCCAGCGGGAGCTTTTTGAAGAGGCGTAGTTTGGAGGCAGATTGGACATTTTGCAATGTAGTGAGCGACATCTTGCTAATGTTTAGGCCAGTAATACTTTCTATCAATCTTAGTTCGTGTTTTATATACTCCAAGATGACCTGATGTAGGAGGATCATAATGTGAAGATATTATTTCCGTTCGTTTCTCCTTTGGGACCACCATTAACCAACCATCGCTATCTTCAGCTAGTTCTGGATAGGCAACATCGACTTTTTTAAATAGTTGTCCATTTTCCAACTGCCACAGCGGATACTTGGCTGGTGTATATTGTATTCTCTGGCACATTTTGAGATACCATTTATCTTTGGACTCCAAGTCGATACTTTCAATACGAGGTACAACTCTTGAGAGTGCGTCAGGAACAGTATGGTTACTACCTTTACGATGGACTACTTCAAACTCAAATTGTTGTAATCGGACTGCTCATCTAGCGATTCGTCCTACGGGGTCCTTAATGTTATTAATCCACTTAAGAGCGAAATGATCTGTTATGACAGTGAATTTAACGGCTTCGGGATAAGGACGCAAGCGCTTTATGGCAAACAACACAGCCAGACACTCCTTCTCGGTAGTGCTGTATTTTCTTTCTGATTTCGAAAGAGATCTGCTCAAATAACAAATGACTCTCTCATTGCCTTCATCATCCATCTGTGACAAAACAGCACCCAACCCGTAGTCAGAAACATCAGTTTGCAAAATTAACCGTCGTTCTAAATCTGGACAGGAAAGTAATGGAGCGGACACTATGTATTCCTTAAGAGCCTTGAAAGAATTATCACATTCAACACTCCAAACAAAAGGCTGGTTCTTTCGAAGCAGAGTACATAGCAAGGAGATCAAGGACGAGTAGTTGGGTACGAATCGTCGATACCAAGATGCAACACCGATAAGTCGACGAACTTCGGTAACAGACTTGGGTCGAGGGATTTGCAGGATAGCTTCACCCTTAGTTGGATCTACCATTAGTCCACCAGCGCCTATAATGTAGCCAAGGTATTTTAGTTCGGACTTGCAGAAATGGCATTTATTTCTATTAAGAGTCAGTCCCTCTTTGGTGATTCGAGATAAAACTTCCCGTAGAATATTAAGATGTTTCTCGTAAGTATCCGTACAGATGATAATGTCATCCAAGTAGACAAATACATATTTTTCTAGATCTACACCTATGACCTGGTCTATGAATCTTTGTCACGTTGCTGAGGCATTGTGGAGTCCCATCGGCATTCTCCGAAATTGATATAGACCACGATTAGGTACAACGAAAGCTGTCATTGGCTTAGATTCTTCCGAAAGCGGTATTTGCCAGTATGCACTTTTGATGTCCAATGTCGTCAGATAGTGAGCATCACGAAGTTTGTCCAACGTAGCGCTTACGAAGGGAAGAGGGTAAGCATCCTTAGTAGTGACCTTATTAAGTTGTCGATAATCTACGACGAACCGATGACGTTCATCAGGCTTCCTAATGAGGATTATCGGAGAGGCCCAAGGAGAGTTAGAAGGCTCCACCACTCCATCTTCGAGCATATTAGTAAGTTCTTCATTTACTTGCTTCAAAATCGGCGGCGACAAAGGATAATGCCGTTGTTTTAGTGGCGGCGAAGAGGTTCGGATGACATGCTCAACGTAGTTAGTGCATCCTAATTTGGAATTTATCCCTTGAAAGGTATCATCAATAAGTTTGTTCAGTCGAGATTGCTGCTCAGGATCCAGATGGTCGGATGAAATTAAGGCTAATTGCATAGTTGGTTCACTTTGGGAGGAATCTCTAATCTGCCACTCACCCAAGAACATATTCGGGATTATCTCCATTTCCTTCCAAAAGTCCATTCCCAAAATAAGAGTATGAGGGAGTTCAGGAACAATAAGAACATCGATAATCTTTACTCTCTCACACAACGCAATAGGTAAAGATACCTTACCCAAAATACCACAAGTTTGGCCTGAAGCCACAACACAAGACTTTTGTTCAGTGTTTTGGATCTTGCAGGAAGATTTTAACTTGTTCCAACCAGATCCACCCAAAACGGTGTTTGTAGCTCCGGAATCCAACAAACCAAGCAATTGACAACCATATATTTTCACCTGAAGATAGGGTCGCATATCTCCTTTCGCATGAGCAAGGACATAATCTAGTAAAACTTGACGTTGTGAATCGGCCATGGAAAACGATGCGTCAGACAGCTGGCCTACTGTTGACTTCGGTTCCAGTTTTTTCGACAGTTAGGGCAATTATAAATCGAACAGTTGTTCTCTCCACATTTATAACAAAGTCGTTTGCGAGGCTGATCGCACTTCTCAAAACGGTGACCAGTCATGCCACAGTTCCAACAAGATGATGCAAGTGAAGCGTTAGATTGAGGTTCAGCTGGTGCAGGAGTCAATGCTGAAGATGCGGCCATTGTTCCAGATTCTCGTCCTAGACAATCAGAAGTGTTTCTGATAGCGGCGACATAAGGCTGACCTGAAGGTTTTCGGTATGCCTATTCCGGCTCGAGGAGAGATCGATTTGAAGAAGGTGGGTGAAGGAATCTTTGTATCCTCGCCTCAGTCTCTTCTACAACCCGACCTAATCGAATAAGCTGATCAATCGTTGATACTTTATGTAGCGCAAGTTGAGACTGGATGTTCGGTAGGAGGTTTCGCTGTATTAGGGCTACCCGATCCTTTCAACTAGGTGGTTGATTTAGTTTGCGAAAAAGATTTTCCATGATCGTAATAAACGTAAGAACTTTTTATTGGCCACCTTGAGTCCTTCTTCGAATCTTATCCATTAGGCTTACTTCATAATCGTACGGAAAGTATGCTTCACGCAATTGGGAGACAAAATCTTGCCAGGAAGAAAATATTCTGTTCCGGTACCAAAGCAAAGCATCTTGGGTCAGAAGATCAGGAGCACAACGCATCAATTGTTGTGTAGAGACACCCCTAGACCTACTGAGCTCTTCGATTCTTTCTAAAAATTCATTGACGCTCGTGCGGCCATTGAACTTCACATTCCATCTGGCAATATCTGGCATTCGGGAATCATGGCTCCAATTATTAAAACTGTGCTGTAGATGATAAGGAGAGTATTCGTCCATATGACCTGTCATGAATTCAGGTCTATCCCAAAGTACATTAGTACTATTCAACGTAGCTCTTCTAGAAGAAACATTGGTTGGATTAGGCTGATGTTCGGTAACTGTGAGAAAAAAATTCACACGGTGTCTAGGATCAGTCATATAATTGTTTCATTGCGCATGATGGAACATTGGGTAAGACTGATGGGTAGCTGCAGCAGTGACATGTTCCTCAGGCATATCTACGAAGTCACCAACTATATTTAAGTTTCGACTCCCTGGAGGCTGACGAGAGAATATTGGTTTATCCAATAATGATAACTGTTGAACCCTATCTGCAATGTTTACTGATGTGGCATTCTCCGATGTTGTATTTCCTGATGCAGAAGGTAATGAAACGTCTTGGTTCGACGACAGGTGAGTTTCAGATTCGTTAGGGGATTGTTCGTAAATTATTGAAAGTTTTTGTTTCAACTGATAACAATGTTGCATTAACGCTGTTCGTTTATGTTCTTCTAGTTCTCCATGTCTTTTAAATCGTCATAACTGAGCAAAGACATGTTGAAGCCTGGTAGAAATTCTTTTGAAATCATTTTCAGCATTTTCGTTATCAAAACTTTCCAAAGCTTCGTCTAATTCCCGTATTTTCTTCTCGCATATATCCATTTCACTGACACAATCTAGAGACACGTCCATTTTAATCAGCGATTCTCCCTTCTCTTTTTCCAGCTTCAGAGCTTCTCTTAATTTATGTCTGAGTTCCGCTACCGTATTTACTGTAGGTAGTTTGCGAATATATAACTCGTAGATTAATTCATCTTTAAGGAGCCTATTAATCTCCATATTGAATTATAAATCTGTTTAAGTTAAATTTATGAATAAATTTTTATTTTAGAAAAAAATAACTGTACCTAAATGTTTGAATTACTACAAGTATCCCCACTCCTTCCAAAAAGGAAAAAACCCACGAGTATTCAATAAAGAAGCCTGCAAAATAAATCCCACAAAAAAAATTTTGAAGAGAAAGCTACAAACTCAAAATATATAAAATAATCTAGGATAGTTGCACACAATTTAAATTTTTACCTTAACTACCTTTTACTAATATAGTAGTAGGAAAAACTTTATATAAACCTATTCAATTTACCCAGATTAAACTTAAAATTCTCTTGAATGGTTATCCTTCTTTTATTGTATACCGCCCATACTATTAGAATAATACTGATAGAAATATTTTATTTTATCATATTAACTAAAATGTAAAAGACCAGATCCAAACTATATTAGTTAACCGAAGTTAAAGAAAAGAAGAATAAATTGACAGTCGTTGTGTTATTGTATTTCCGAAGAGATTTTAAATTACCGAAAAACTAACTAATAAAATGAAATATATGTTTTTCTTGTGTTGTTACGTTCTCTGACGTTTTGATTTGTCCTGTTGTGAAGTTTTATGTTGTACCTTCCTTCCAAGTTGTTCAAAAGGTCAAGACAAGGATACAAAAGTTGACTTCAATATCTACTATCTGAACCAAAATACTACAGGTACTGTGTATAAATGCGTATCAAAGCAACCTAAAATTGTATAATAGCTTATAAAAGTAGAATTACACACGATAAGGGCGCCAAATTTTGTTACCTACATGATCAATAGGTAACAAATAAATGTTTGTTGATTATAATCCTAAATATAACCAGTTTGATGACCAGCTAGTTACAGTGAGAAAGGGGGGGGTAAATCAATATTATTCACATTTAATTACCCTTAAAGGTACTGTGTAACAGTTCTTATCGTTTTATTTTGCGATAGAATAGTGGAGGAGACAAGATGTTTAAGGAAAGTTGAAATTGTTTACGGTTTTACACTATACGCAATTCCCCTATTAGTACTGATAGGTTCACAAGGTAAATAGATATTAAATGTTATTTTATGAACACATATAAAATCTTAGTTCGGCGGAGTCCTCTACTATGGTGGAGTGGAAGTCAGTTTCTCAATAGTCGATAGGCGAATGATGCTATACAAAATAATAACTATATTCTTACTTGTGGTTGGTAGTCTGGCTATATTAAAAAGGGGGCTACCCGGACGTCTAGCTGTGGTGAACCATGCAGATGGTCACAGCAATGGAATTACTGTCAGTAAATGATCCAAAGTATAACAAAAGAAAAAAAGCCGAAGGTGGAGTGGCTTTAAATAGAATAGTTTATAAAATATCCCCTTGCGGGCTTTTCAATACGTGAAAATATTATAGAAGGTCTCGGGAAGTGTTTCCCTTTTTTCCTTTTTGGCCTCAAAACCGGAAAAGCTCGGTTCACCTCATTCAGGTAAAATTCAGCCATAAAAGACAAAGAAGTGGAGTGGAAATAAAAGCATAATGACAGTAGATCAATTTGATAGATAAGTCAAAGTACCAACCTTAATTACTTACTGGTCTTCCACTAGCCAGCTTGACTCTTTGGTAGGGATAGCCCTTTATGTTTAGACCGTTTAAAGTGAGGGAACAATAAAAGAAGAATTTCTTATTTTATTAAACAAACAATGTGATGATTAAGTGATTGAAATTGAACTTTTTAATTTAGTTTTAACTAACTTCAATCAGTTTGAACCTGTAACAACATTTACGGAACAAAATTCACCATTATAACAGATCACAGGGCCCTAAAATGGGTACTAACACTAAAAGACCCCCAACTCTAGGCTAACACGATAGGCCTTGATTCTGGCAGAATACGACTTCGAAGTAATACACAGAATGGGAAGGAAACACGGAAACGTGGACGCGCTGAGAAGAATGTACGACAAAACATGCAATTACGTAGAAACAACATACAAAGACTACTTACAATATATCTCAGAAAACGACCTACCAGGGAAAGACAAAATAATCAAGAGAGAAGGAGACTTATGGTTCCTCCAAGACGAAGAATCAGTAGCCATCCTAATCGCAAATAATAAACCAAATCAGGAACCACTGATAAAGATGATTGAAAAGATATACACTCTACCGGACGTCTCACAAGGACAAATAGAATCTGTCAAAGAATAGGACACAGTAGACACACAATTTTATGCAGCCTTAAATAGAACGTCAGTCGAAGGAGAAACATCATACGAATTCAGGTGGAATATCATCCATAAATTAAAAAAAACCATGCGAATAAAACTCAGAAAACAGCATAACTTCCATAACCAGCCAAAAGCAGGTTCCAGGACTCTGGGACGAAATCATAAAGATGATTCAATTCACTTTCGACGGGTCAACCGCCAATGTAAACATACTGAAACCAATCAAATCAGGAAAACTGAAAAAATTCACGCAATCGAAGCGGACGAGTAATGGGAATCGCTTTGGGATAAAGACTGAAAAAAGCACAAAAACGCGATGAATTCTGCAACAGCATCGTACAGCAAGGATGAAGAAACAATTCAAAAATATTACATCGACAAAGAATGGCTCTTATACAGACAAAAACAGGATTTAATTTAATAAATTAACAATTACCAACAATAATTGAAATAATCACTCTCGGCCACTCTCTCACTCACTCTGTAAATATCCCGTTTATGATAATGTCTTTAATTTTATTTAAACTACCAATAAAGATTATAAAATTGGACCTAAGGTAAAAAATTTATTAAAATAATTATTGTCTCAGATCTACAGGAATGCAGAATCGGAGGTTAATTTGAATTTTAAATTGTATTGAATTGACCAGTAAAAATGGAACACTTTTGTGTACCACTGGTGAGCCTCTATCTCTAGACTCTAGCGCGTCTGCACCTATAAACCTTCTAACTTCAGTTTATGAACCTAACCACGATGTTTTGACGTTTATTAAGATAGTATGTGATGGATTTAAATCATAATCAAAATCGTTATTAGATGCTGTATCAAACACAAATAAAATAAATATAATGTTAATACTGGACAGGAGACCTTTGAAATGGTGATTATTCGGGTTAGTAATTAATCGAATAAATCGAAATATCTTATATCTTTAAATGAGCAATTCTTGTATATATATATATATATATATATATATATATATATATATATATATATATATATATATATATATATATGTATATATATATATATATATATATATGTATATATATATATATATATATATATAATATATATATATATATATATATATATATATATGTATATATATATATATATATATATATATATATATATATGTATATATATATATATATATATATATATATATATATATATATATATATATATATGTATATATATATATATATATATATATATATATATATATATATAATTGAAATCTCGGAATCGGCTACAACGATTTTTATAAAATTTAGTATGTGTGGGGTTTGGGGGGCGATAAATCGATCTAGCTAGGAATCATTTCTAGAAAATGTCATTTTATTCGTGTTTTATCGATAATCAACTTAAACATAAACTTGGAAGAAAAATAACAAAAAGGAGGCGTTTGAGTAGTTTCAACTGAAAAATATGACTCTTCCTGATATCTAATGGCGAATAATAATACTATTTTTTGTGAGCAACTAATTGCTATAACGACACGACAGCAGATGACGTTGTTAAGTAACACGAAGTCAATGAGGTTAGACTACAATCAATTGTTAATTTATGTTATTTGTGTCTTCTTAATGCACGTGTTCACTTAAAAATGCCTAAACGATCTTGGAAAAGAACGCTTATAAACAATCTAACTTCACGAAGCCGCAACTTGTCTCAAGAACACCTAGAAGAGCATCGTCATCAAACTGATCGGGATTCTCAAACTTCTCACCGTGAAGACTCATTAAATACAGAACATAAACAGGTTTCTGCTCGTCCCACACGTGCTGCTAAAGTGAGATGCTCGCAAAATTTGACTGAAATTACACGAGCAGACAGGTTTTATGAATTAGATGTTTCACGAGAGCGTGCGGCCCAACGTGTAGCTAATGAAAATAACGAACAACGAGAGCGACGTCTACAAGATTTGCGGCAGCGTGCGGCAGAGCGTGTAGCTTCTGAGAATGACGAACAACGAGAGCGTCGTCTGCGAGATTTGCGGCAGCGTGCGGCACATCGTGTAGCTACTGAAAATTACGAACAACGAGATCAACGTCTGCAAGATTTGCGGCAGCGTGCGGGACAACGTGTAGCTATTGGAAATGAGGAACAACGAAAGCACCGATTAGAAGAACAAAGACGTCGAGACGGAAGACGACGTAGGGCTTTAGAACTTAATAATTGTTTTGCCGACTTATAAGTGTGCCGTTACTGCAGCTGTGCAATATCACGCCTTAGGACCATTTGAAATTTTGTGTATCCATTGTGGTGCATTGCATTTCGGTGAGGAACGCGTTTCTAATCGTATAAGTAGAAATTTTTTGGTGACTGTTATTTGCATGGACAAATTGTAATGGAGCAACCAAAATTTTCAAATTAATTAGTACGTCTCTTTTCAAACCGTCACCCATATTCGGAAGAATTTCATAAAAAAATAAGAAAGATAAACGCATCTTTTGCTCAAGCATCCTTCAATCTAGAAGATGATAGATCAATAAATAGCCATGGAATTTATAGTTTTATTGTTTGCGGACAAGTATATCATAAAATGAATATGGCAGCACATCCGACCCAAAATGATGTTGGTGTCTTTGAACGGCCACAGTATGGACAACTATACTTTTTAGACCCTGATGAAGCCGTGAATGAAAGAGTTAACCATCCACTTAATTCAGGAATTACTACCTCAATGATGAAGTTATTGGAGTTTATCGTTCGAGCGCAAAATCGTTATGCACAGGGATATATAAAGATGCGAGAAGTAGAGGATGAAATGAATCGGTTAACGAGCAAAGTTCGGTCATCCAGGTACTATGTATTGATTCTAGGTAACTAGAATCAAAGCCTGACTCCAATTGTTGGCGGTTGAATGCAGTATTTCTGAGAATTTAGTTCCCACAACTTGGGAACTGAACCATAGGTTAGGCTAGAAATCTGTTGACAGTGTTGAAACAGAGTCAGCTTCAGGAGCGTGCTGTGTTGAGAAAAATTATGAATTACTGCTTTATTTAAGAACTAAAGGATATGAATATGTATATAATTTCATTGGTATTTGCAAGAACTATTCAATATACAGTGTGCCCCTGTATGTTTCCGTTGGGGAAAGTGAGTGTCGGTGGAAGAACTGGAATTTCTAAATGCAATCGTTAACAAACTTCGCGAAAATGAATGATTATGAAAAGTAATATTGAGGAGGTAGTTCTAAGTCAACTCTCTATAATTTAGATGGTCTCATAGGGATAAGTAATCTAAAAAATATTTAGCAAAAACTAGAATGGCGTAAGAATTGACATTTGAAAATTGGACTGTATGTATTTGAGGTAGTAGAATCCAAGAATGTAGAAATATACAGGGTGTTCCTCTTAAATTTTTAGTTTTTGGGTCATTTTCGGTGAAACCGAAAGTCGACCATTTTATTTTTTCACGTAAAAAATCTCGATTTGTTGTAATATAACCCTACAACATTTACGCGTTTAAAAGTTTCAGAGGTGGCCCCTATTTAATCTACACCCGGTATATATAAAATGAATTAACATTTCATTAAATACGAGGTGTGTCTATATGAAAAGTAAATTTCGATTTCCTACTGCACCTACGTTTTAGTCAATTATTGAAATTTATATAGATTTTAATTAATCCAAGATATTTTACCAAACTAAGAGCCCTTGTCGATGGGAGTCATACAACTTATTCCAACCTTCAATTGCAATTACTAGGTGATAGGGTCTGAGGAGTAAAATTGTTCCGAATTCAATATGGTGGGATACTCTGAAATGAAGTTACCGAGAATCTGTTGAAAACAGCTCATGATTACATGATTTGGTGAGATGAGCGTCGTTAGCAGATAGCTCAAAACTTACAGAGAAAAGAACTTGTAATAACGATGCTCTATTTTAAATGAAGATATTAAGAGGAATAGCTCAAAAGCATAACATAAATAATAAAAAACCTTTTAATAGACATGCTTTTATTTGAGCTGAACTGAAACGAATAAAATAAGTTCAATTCATCGCTGACAATGATATACTTACTTTTTGTTGGATTATTACGTTTCAAATAGCTTGTCGTGCGAATTGGTAAACAATAAATACCTCAACTAGTTCTTACTCAACATCCAACCACTGTCCCATGAAATTAATGGGTGCCTACTTTTATGAACATTTCGCGAGACAAGCTTTTTAAAACCAAATAATTCAACAAACAAATAATTATATCATTATCAGTGATAACATGAACTTATTTTATGCGCTCAAATAGAAGCTTGTTGTTTTTTATTATTTATTTTTCCAAAACTTTTTATTTCACAAACGGTATGTAACTGGAATTAAAAACTTGTTTCCTCACTTTGGGAGAACATCCCAAAAATATGAAGAGTTTCTTAGCCTAGATTAACGGGAATTCATTGATTGACTAGACGAAAATTAATCACAAAAATATATTCACAGAAATTGATGATTTATCAATGACGTGAACACTCATATATGAATCAATTTTGTGTGTTATTTTATTTTCCAAGGACAATCATTTGGTATGTGATCGTTATTCTCAATGAAATTTCCAAAACATTTTCTAAACATCCAACTGCGCATACCAAACCTGCAATTCTCACTATACAATGTTCCTCTAGTGCCGTGTATCGTTATAACAAACGTTGATTTGCTTTTAAACTTATCAATATTCATCATATAGACCAATAATATTCAATAGGGTGTATGGATATAATTGAAAACTATTCTCATACAGATGCACTGAAAATAAAAATAGTAACTTTTAACAACAAGTTTTTCAACAAATGACTTAAAAAAGAAAAAAAAACGTTTTTTAAATAGATCTTGATTATTGGGTAACATTCAAAAATTTGGCGTACCAGAACACCTATTTTGTATTCGCAGCAAACTTTTGAATTTTTGCTCACCTAAGTCACAGTCACCGATATAGACGAAAAATATTCTTTGCTATTTTAACTTTCATCCCAATTTGGATAACTTTCGAGGAGACCCTTTAGTGAAACACACTTTATACTTAATACTGATCCACGATTATCACCAATTCCTCTCTCAGAATTATTGAATACGAATCAAATTCGAGGCGCTGATATATATGACACCACTGCTTGATGCACAAAAGTTGGTTCGATGAACATATTACCCCAAATTGGACGCTGAGTTGCATATATATAGTGAATGAGAATATTTGGAGATGCAGGAAAATCGGTAATATGTGCGTATGCAGAAATATCTGAGAGATATATGGTACATTTTTGGAAAAAAATAGTTTGATCTTGAAATTTCAAAGTAACTACGTGTTTGTCTCAATTAGGACGTTGGAAGTAAATAATTGGTTTATGGGAGACGCCGAAGCGCAGGAAATATAGTATTGTTGTATATACTAGTATTTGAGACATTTTTGAATATATTGTCACTTGCATGATGTCATAAGAGAACATGTGATTTGAGAAATGTGATAAAACTACACTATTCTGAGTGGATTATATCAATACAACTCACTTTGAAAAATTCTATTTTATCATTTAAAGTTTGACGTAGGATATAATATTCTCATTTAGTGTTTATAGAACGTAAAAGTAATATTAATCGTTTCTGAATTTTTCAGAAACCTAATTATTGTTTTAAGAATGGGAAAATCCATAAAATTTTACTGCACCTATAAAAATAATTGAGCAAATAATATTCATTGTGTATTGAGAAGCAAATATCTGCAACCTGCAATATCTATAGTGCATGCAAGAGCATCTTATGATGATATGTATGGAAAATAAAGCAGAGGAATGTGGGATGTGTGGCAGTAACAATATTACCTAGTTCGGTACTACAAAAATATCACAAAATAGGTATTCCTCAATATTGGGAGCAAATTTTTATTTATGAACAAAATAATAAGATTCACATCACATGGAGAAATACATCATGATGTGACTCAAAATATTGGAGTCATCCTTCTATACAGCAATCTTGCCGATACAATAATTTGGCGACGAATGTGAAACGGTTGCTGCTTGCTGCAAGGGTTGCTTCCATTAAACATTTATAATGAGTGTGATACAAATTTTGTTTACCTAAAGTGCCTTTAATATGTACATTTCTGTTCAATTCGATTTTCAATAAATGAATATTCATCATTATATTATAATGTCAACGGAAACCTCCCTATAATCTGATTTCGAAGTTTATGGAGATATAATGGAAATCCAATCAATAGTAAAAACTGCTGCATAGAAAAAACTAACTTTTAGTAATAATAGAAGTTTTCCTGATTTAATGTATGAGTTGATTTAACCAATTGTCCAGAAAAGAAATTCAAGGGTTATTATTTTGTTCATAAATGAGTTGAGCACATAAACTATAAATTGATAATATCCAACCAATATCTAACCTGTAAATTGAATATTAGCTTATGGAAATTAGGCAGAACTCTAGTAGCAGAGCTTGCCAAATCTCTGTGATCATCTGGGACGTAGAGCTCTAGAGTGCTTGAAGGTAAATATGAAGATCGATCCTTCAGCAGCATAAAAATAAATAAAAACTGGGTGAATGGTATGTATATATATATATATATATATATATATATATATATATATATAAATATAGTCGATATAACTTTTTCAATTGGGGAATCGGTAATGTGAGAAAGAAAACTCTGTTTAGATAATCCTAAGCTTTCGATAATTTATTATTATCATATGAAGATCGATCCTTCAGCAGCATAAAAATAAGTAAAAACTGGGTGAATGGTATAAATATATATATATATATATATATATATTTATATATATATATATTTATATATATATATAAATATATATATATATATATATATATATATATATAAATATATTTATATATACATATATATACAGGGTGTTAAAGTTATGAAAAATATAATGTTTTAATTTGATAACTTTAAAATAGAGTATTATATTGATCTGACATTTGGCAGGTTGTTTTTAAATGTAAGAGGGCATATTTTGATGCAAAAACATGTTTCAATTCTTGATCCAGCGGTGTACATTTGGAAGAATATGTCACCTTTCTCCTCCCATTTTTGACGCCACTGGCATTTGAAGCTATTTTTATTTGATTTTGTATTCCTTAACAGTTTTCACGTGAAAATCGCATAACCTTTACGTATCAAAAAATTTGTAGTTTTCAAGATATTTAATGTTTTTATGAAGCCTGCAAGATCGCTTTTTAATGAAAAAAATATTTTTCTTGAATGTTCTTTAATAACTACCAAACTACTAATAGTTAGAATATGTAATAGGAACTAATTTGTGGAACAGCAATGCATATAAAACATTGAGAGAGGATTGTTGATAATACTTTTCCAAACTTGTGATTATATTAACAAAAGAAATGATGACAATAAAAAATAAGATAATTACAAAGTTAAATAATATCCCATTCAAATATAATTTTTAACTAAGCAGCCAACAAACTACAAAATATGTTCAAAATTTTGTCCATTTACATTTACACATAATCTGCAACGTTTTCTCATTGAAAATCGCATACCTTGGAAATACAAGCGAACGCCGGAAATAATTTCTGTAGCTGCATGGATTCTTGCTATCAGTTCCTCCTCCGTTTCTACTATTGTATCGTAGACTAGGGACTTCATGTAACCCCACAGAAAGGAATCGATTGGATTTAAATCCGGTGACCTCGCAGGCCTCATATTGGGTCCACCTCGGCCTATCCAGTTGTTTCCGTATTGTTGCTTTATAAGTGGTCTGGCCGCTAGAGAATAATGTACAGATGCCCCATCGTGCTGAAACCATACATTATCCATATTCGCCCTAGTATTTAATGGTACAACGTCGTATAATAAATCTGGCAGTGTTTCTCTCAAAATATCACAATAAATATTACCATTGAGTTTATTAGGTAATAAATATGGACCCACTATACAATCTCCAAGAATGCCTGCCCACACGTTAAGCGAGAATTTTTCCAGAAATCCACGTTGTCGAATAACATATGGATTTTCGTCATCCCACACGTGGCTATTCCTTGAATTAAAAAATCCTTGATGTGTGAATTTGGCCTCATCAGTAAATAGAAGAAATTCGGTAAAATTCCTATTTTCTAAACATTTTTGGGTTTACCAATTGGCAAACTCAACTCTTTGAGGACAATCTGTTAGTTTTAGGGCCTGAACTTGGGTATACTTATATATACAACTGCTGTTCATTTAAAATATTCCACACAGTTGAATTACTTACATTTAAAGATTTGCCGCGAGTGTTTAAATCGGGTCTACTTTCAATACGGTCTAGAACAGCCTCCTCTAATTCCATAGTTCGTATAGTTCGTTTTCTACCGCAACCTTGCAATTTTGAATTGAGTTGTCCAAATTCTCGCAATCTCCTGTCAATTTGAGAAGATGTGGGCCATGGAAATTTAGGTCGATTTGGATATCTTCCTCTATACAAGCGCTCGGAACGTCTATCATTCTTTCTGGATTCCCCGTACCTATATTAGTTGCATATCAGCCATTTCTTCAAAAGTATAATCGATCATAACAAAAATTGTGAAAGTTGCACAAACCAATTTAATTACAAATAATTCGTTTCCGTTTTGACGTTAAACAAAATTACATTGACCATTTCATTATTGACATCCATAGCCTACTATACGGAGGAGCCACCAATAGCAAGAATCCATACAGTTACAGAAATTATTTCCGGCAATCGCCAGTCTTTCCAGGGTATGCGATTTTCAATGAGAAAACGTTGCAGATTATGTGTAAATGTAAATGGACAATATTTTGAACACCTTTCGTAATTTGTTGGCAGCTTAGTTGAAAATTATGTTTGATTGGGATATTATTTAACTTTGTAATTATCTTATTTTTTATTGTCATTAATTCTTTTGTTAATAAAATCACAAGTTTGAAAAAGTATTATAAACAATCCTCTCTCAATGTTTTATATGCATTGCTGTTTCACAAATTAGTTCCTGTTACCTATTCTACCTATTAGTAGTTTGGTAGTTATTAAAAAACATTAAAGAAAAATATTTTTATAATTTTTTCATTAAAAAGTGATCTTGCAGGCTTCATAAAAACATTAAATATCTTGAAAACTACAAATTTTTTGATATGTAAAGGTTATGCGATTTTCACGTGAAAATTATTGAGGAATACAAAATAAAACAAAAATTACTTCAAATGCCAGTGGCGTCAAAAATGGGAGGGGAAAGGTGACATATTCTTCCAAATGTACACCACTGGATCAAGAGTCGAAACATGTTTTTTCATCAAAATATGCCCTTTTACATTTAAAAACAACCTGCCAAATGTCAGATCAATATATTCATCCATTTTAAAGTTATCAAATTAAAACATTATATTTTTTAAACTTTAACACCCTGTATTTCGAAAAGTAAATGGGTTGGTTCTCTCAATCCCTATATCATCTTGTCCAATTTTACGAGAGGTATCTACATGGAAACGTTGTAAGTGTCATTTGAAAACACCCTGTATATATATATGTATATATATATATATATATATATATATATATATATATATTAATCGAAATGTATATATGTACTGTTTTGTTGTGCTGCAATCCTCTATCATACTTTTCTTCATTGAAAAGTGGGCTTTTCAAGGCGGGCGGCGTGTTAAGTTTATATTTTTTCTCTATTTTTTGTTATATTAAAAAAAAGGCAACGGTGTCGGCCGACTGCTGTCAACCTGTACCCATCGCTAAAGAAAACTTTTTTACCGACTTTCGAATGTATTTTGCAAGCCAGTTGTAAAAAACAGAATGTTGTTATTATGTCATCGAGACAGAGCGTCATGGAAAATATGCATGTCACGGTAAACGAATAAATAAAGTTTTTGTACAAAGTATTGGATTTTCGTCATGAATTCATATAGAATCATTCACATAACAGTTCCTTCACCCACACAGCCATTTATTTGTTGCTCTCTTTGAGCTGGTCCTTCGCTTAAAGCCATTAAACAAAAAGTGACTCCACGACATTTAAACAGATTATGTTACTCAAGAACTTCCAGAACGAAGAATGGTGCGTAACTTAACAACTCAACAAGATTTTGAAATATTCAGTAGATATTCATCATTGAATAAATTAGGAAGAGTAATAGCTTATTGTTTTAGATTTTATAATAATTTGAGAATACCTCCTTGTATTCCGCATGGAGCTTTGACAGTGCTAGAGGTAAATAAAGCGCTCAAGTCATCATCATTCAGGTTACCTCAACAGGAATAATTTCCTTTAGAATATGTAAATTTACAAAATAATAAGGCTGTTCCTAGAAGAAGCAGTTTACTATGTTTACAACCATTTATAGATAATGACAGTATTATTAGAGTAGGGAGAATACTAAGAAACTCTAGCCAACTTTAATATGATAAAAAGTACCCAATTTTTTTAGTGGGATGTCATAAGTTGACACTTTAATACTAATTTACGAACATGAAAGACTATGCCATTGTGGTCCCCAGCAGTTACTGGCCTCCATTCGAGAAAGTTACTGGCCTATGTCAGGTCGTAATTGCAAGAAAAATTGTACATTCATGCATAAAATGTTTTAAGGCTAGGCCTACTTTTAACCCTTAACTACTACCACTGGTTCACATCGACCCATGCGCAATCGGTAATTTGTCAGTGCGCCATTCTACGGAGATTCTATTGCTTGGGCTTCTCAGTATGCTCTAGGTAGCCAGAGAGAACACATGAGGCGGCGTTCTTAGTTTGAATTAATTATCGCAAGTCTGTTAGAACGATTATATTGGGTCAGAGTGACCCAGTTATAGTGTAAAAGTTATATTTGAGTCAGGTAGGTAATTGTTCCCTACAAAATAGTATTCGCTAAATATAACTGTATTTCTTAATAACTACTTTATTTTCTAGAAAAATTAATAACCGTCCTCTTACTGAAAAGAACTCGTAGAATTGGCTGAAAGTGACGAATTTTGGCTAGATGATGACAACCCTCAAGAAAATAATGAAAATATACCTCTTTCAAGCAGTGATAAACTAGATGCTTGTTAAAATATTCTGGACTGTGGAGATGAAAGCGACAAAGAAGAAGATGAAGAAATACAAAGCGATCATTACACTGATAGTGAAGAAGAGTGGGAACCTGACAATAATGAAATTTTAGAGAGTGACGATTCTGTTGAGAATGATACGTTGGTTGAAAATAATAAACAAATTGATGAATCGCAAAGAGAAAATATAGCGCCAGAAAATGAA
This sequence comes from Galeruca laticollis, assembly GCA_963921935.1. Classification (NCBI taxonomy): domain Eukaryota; kingdom Metazoa; phylum Arthropoda; class Insecta; order Coleoptera; family Chrysomelidae; genus Galeruca; species Galeruca laticollis. The sequence continues at coordinate 179,924,937 of OY998176.1, forward strand.
CAAACAAGAAAAAATTATTGGCATGGTAATAAAGACGAAATGGGATGGTCAAAGACACCTTCAAAAAAAAAAGTAAAACACTCTCAAACAATTTGGTTAAATTTTTAGCAGGCGTCAAATGTTTAGCACGTGAACATCCTCCTACAACTCCTCTATAAAGTTGGATTACTTTTGATGACTCAATGATAGAGAGTATTGTGCAATTCACGAATCAACGTATTGACATAGTCGCTGCTAAATACAGTCGAGGCAAAAGAAAGAAAAATGCGCGCCGATTCCTATAATATACGAAATTGAGAATGGAATCTCAAATATTCAAAATCTTGAATATAAAACATATTACTTAACAATACCACCTAGAACTCAAAAAAAGTTAGAATTCCAATAAAAATGGAAGAAGGCACCAGACTATTAGAATATGAAAAGTTAGCAGCTCATACGAGATGCCGGTTGTTGACGCCATAGGTAGACGTCTTCTTCTAATTGGTGTAATTTTATTAACGTCACACTGATTAGTCTACCAATAATGTATACATGAAAGGTACGTCGATGTTGATTTCTGTTTATTTAATCTCATAGAATAAGTTTTGTTTTAATGTTATATAAAAAAGTTTTTAACTGTCACTATCAGTCATAATTGAATAATTCTTTTCTTTCAAAAATTTGTAAATGTTCTTTTAACAAGATGAAGAGAAATTATACAATACGGGGAGTTCAAATTAACAAAATTGTTTCAATACAGTCCAACAAACGATTCGAAGTTAGAAACACCGGTCGCTATGATAACAGTTGAAAATTATTTTGCTCTTATCACTATTATTAATTTTAACACTTAATCTGATGAAATTGAATTTCTGGAACCAGTAGATACTGAAAGATTAAATAATAACGAAATTAAAGTCCTAGAAAAAATGGAAACTGATCCAGAAATAAGTAAAGGACATGATTGTATTTTGAAAACAAATTAAAAAAACATTGTTTACTGTAATCCGGAAGAGAAAGAAGTTATTATTAAATTATGTTACGAATGTCGTGACATTTTTAATTGTGTCACTAATCAAATAAAACACAAAATAAATTTAGCAGACGATACTCCAGTATTCACTAAGACCCCTAGATTTATAAAGAAGAAATCAAAACACAGATAAACAAAATGCATCCATATCCTAATTATTAGTTGAGCAGGAAACCTACGAAAATCATTAAATAATCAATGATAAAATTCCGACTCAAAATAATAAAAGTTTTATACTCGAATTTCTGAAGGACTACACGATTACGAAACGTTGTTACTGCATGAATTTTCACAACAATTTTCTTTGTAATGATTTTAATAAATTTTATTTAGAACACTTTTCGGAAAAAGGCCCAAACTTAATTAAATGCTTAAAAAAACACAATTAAGGAAAAAGCAGAGCAAATAATTGTGATGAAACATGATTATGTTGGCTAAACTAACCATTACGGTATTGTAGAAAAATATGAAAATTACCGTTACTGAATATATACTCGTAAACTTGTGTGATATTTGTCAACGAACAAAATACGGCAGACATTCTCCTAGCAATAATCGAAACAGCATTAATACCTGTCCAAATTATTCATATAGATTTGTTTCATTACAACAATAAATTATATTTGTTATTACTGACGCCTTTTCCAAATTTGCTCTAGCATAACAAGTCGAAGGCAAAAAAGCCATTTACCTAAGTAACGCATTAATAAAATACTTTCGTTCTTTTGGAGTACCTGAGAAAATAATTCTTGACCACGGTACCGAATTTATTAATACCTAATACGGTAGAAGAAATTTTTAATCTACATAGAATAATAGTTATTTGTAAAACACAAGTGTCACAATGACTCATTTTGTAGTAGGAGTGAAGTTTGCGCAACGAACCGCGAAGCGGTGAGTTGCGTAAATAACAATTACTACAGAAAGTCATTGTGACACAAGTTTTACACGGTATTTTTTATAATACGCATATATTGAATTTTTAAAATAAAATGGAATTGCATATAATCCCTGTTTTGAACTAGGAGGAGTGGTTTGGATTTAATTTGGCAATTCTGTAGATTCCTGATTGGTCAGATCACAGATGGTTTTATTCGGCACTTATGACTTTTGACATATTATGACAGAATAATTGTGTTAATTGTAAACAAACTTCAATTCAAGCAAACAGAGGATGATTATTTTTCTAAAAAAGAGCTTCTTCGTATATGCTTGCGATCTATTTAAATTATATCATGAACAGAATTATCTACATAATACATCTTCACATAGATATCTGGTAATTTATCCCAAAAATTGAACGTTATGTGTACCTATATATTGATCCTATTCAATATAAAAATAAACAATTGACAAATCATTGATGAATAAACGTTAGTGTACTTCACTGATTAAGATTTTAAATTTTTCAATTCAAACAAATTTATATATAAGACCGTTTAATATGATAATTCTCTAGCTAGAACAACGCTTGACCATTTTATAAATTAACTCAAGGTTAAAGTCCTATGCCAAATAAATGCTAGATACAATAATCAACTGCAAGACACTAAAAAAGTGTTCAAAGAGCTTCATTGTGACACTGTAAACAATGTTATAATGAAGTCTCTTTTATACGCGAATTATAAAAAAATACATTTTGGCACTGTAGGACATCACTCATAAAACAGTATAGTAGAAAGATTCAATCATAGTTTAAAAGAACATTTCACAATTCTAAAAGCAGTGCACCCTATTGAAGATGATTTAATCGACTACGCAATTTTATACTACAATAGCTCAATACATAGTAGTACTAAATTTACACCTTTCAAATTAGCTTTCGGACACAATAATTAGCGAAATCTAATCGAAATTTTTATTCCCGTGATATTTTACTCGGATTATACTGAAGATCATAAAGGAGAACTTGAAACGTGTATATGAAAATGTGAAAAAAGCCATAGAAAAACCGAAATATGAAATTGTAGATGAAAATAGTCAAAAGAGTAATACTGATTTTAAATTAGGACAAATAGTATTCAAGAAAAACTTCTGTTATCATAGTAAAAAAGATAATAAGTTTATAGGAGCCGTATGAAATAACGGAAATTTTAGGAACTAACAAAGTAAAAATAACCTCGAAAAAAAATCAAAATAAAAAGGACATAATACATATGAAGGAACAAAATCAACCTCCTACTGTTACAGGTTGTCCATCCACATCCATGAAGGATCAAACCACCCAATACTTCATAACATTAATAATAACATCGGTCTTTTACCTTATAAATTTGGCATGGCTCAAGATAAAATTGATTTTTGATCTTTTATTCAAACTTTCGATATAAATCAATTTGAATCTATACTATATCACTTTAATAGAATTCAGCAAACATTTGCAAATGATAAAAATAAAACCATTTCAATTAATAAATTTCAAAATATATGCAACTTAATCCTTGATTTAGAACAAAAAATAAACAATCAGTTAAATAAATTCAATCCAGCATTCAATATAAGTGTCCGAAGAGGATTAGTAAATTAACTTGTCTCAATAATTAAGTCTTTGACAGGCAATCTACATCAAAACGCTGCAGAAAAATACGACAAAACAATAAACGCAGTTTCTAAAACCCAATCAAAATTAAAGAATGTAGTTAATTCACAAATAACACTTCTTCCTAATTCTATTAGAATTATTAAACATAATACGAACACATTGGCACAAAACCAACAAACTTTATTGAAACGCATTGAGGAAATTGAGACTCATATCAAATAAGCAGATAGAGATTACCACTTTTAAGTCACAGATCCACTGATTCCCCAAATTGCGCTAACGTATCCATAAATTTGCAGTTACTAAGATAAAATCGAAGTACCTACCTATATAATTATCCAAACTGAATACAGTTCATAATTCAATAATTGAACCTAGAAAACTTTTAAATGACATAATGATTGTAAATGTACAATTGAAATTCAATAAGCTTCCATTTGAACAAAAGGTAGAACATATTCTTTTGTATGAAAATGTTATACAAAGGGATACATAATTACTAGTATTTATCTTGGAAATTCCTATGAAGGAGAGCGAAATACAGTTATTACCATATATACTTATCCTAAAAGACATTTCCTATATATTTTCCGACGAGCATTGCCAAGAAGTCTCATTCGAACAGTACATTTGCAAACAGAATGGACCCGCCATCATTCAAGAGGAAGGTCCATGTGAAATACAGATGCTTTCCTACTTCAAAAACGTCTCATCATGCCAGCAGTTACCTGTTCGAATGTCCAAATTACGATTCAAAATCAGAAAAAAATCATTGGATTATAATATCTCCTGAAATAAGCGTAGTTAATCAAAAGTGCGGATCTAAGGAGGACAGTTTTCCAATTCAGGGATCTTTTATTATAGAACTTGATTCCAATTACATTCTATCAATTTAGACAAATTCAATCAAGTTCAAAGTGCATTAGATATTCAAATAATACATTTTAATATTTGAACTATTTTTATATATTTCATTATAACAATAATAATCTTGTGACACCACAGGATTGCTGAGCTGCAATTCCATGAAAAGTTTTCATATTTAAAGTTTTCATTATGATAATGAGATTTTATATAGATCTAGAGTGGTGAGCTCTCACCAAGTTGTAAAAATAAGGTTAATTTAAAGAAAATAGTATTAGGAGTTACAAATTCTATTCGGATGACATGGAACACATACCCTAGATGATGGATGACATAAATACAGAACGGAGGCATAACACAGACCAAATGGGAGGACCTGCCATAAATCTGATCCGCTAGTACAGGCGGACTTTTCCTTATCTAGGGGATCCATTTTCACTTGCCAACATCCGCCCTCCAAATCCAAAGTAGAGAGAATGTACAACCCGCTAGAGCATCAAGGAAGTCGACGATCCTTGGCAAATTATAAGTGTCCTTTTTAGTAACGTGCCGAATCGCATTGTTGCATCCTTTTTTTCACTAGTACCACGGGGGAGCTCCAAGAACTACTAGATATCTCAACTACCCCGTTTTGAATAATATCTTGAAGGGCTCTATCGGCCAGTTCTTTTTTGACTTGGGTCATCCGCCAGGGAACTTGACGAATAGGTCGTGCATCGTCGGTATCGATCTTGTATTTCACCACATCCGTTCTTCAGAGTTTTCTTCCAGCACCAAATATATTTCGCTGGTAATGTCTTTTTCCGTAGTTGTTGCCTGGTGAACCACGCCTGTAACTGGTTTTAGAGTGCCCAATTGCGTACCTTTATGAAGGGAGACTGAATAATCGTTTAGATTTATCAAGAGTACTGGTATTTCTTGGGTTGATAGAACAAGGGCTTTGCCGATGAATATTCCTCTCAGATTCAGTTCGACAATCTTTGGTTCTATCTTTGCTGGTGTACTGTTTTTCTCTAGACCATCTAATTGACCAGCTACAACGCATTCACAATTAGCTGAGAGTTCGACGTCGTCTGCCAGCGTTATTGGAACAATAGCTTCATCTTTTCGATGCAAGAAAAATTCTTCGGTCCCAATATAGTGGGTTCGTCGTCGAAGGTCCAAGCGAAACTCGCAGTGATTCATCACATCCTTACCCAAGATGACGTCTTTATCGATGTCGTCCACTAATACCGAATGTCTTAGAATAGTGGTACCAAATTGCAATATTGCTTTTATTTCCCCACAGACTTTGGCAGTTTCTCCCGTAGCGGTTCATAATTTCCAACTGGAAGGCGACATCCTTCTGTGGTTGGCGAAGGTTGATCGTACGATGGTTTTCGTGGCCCCGGTATATATTAACATGCCATAATTCTTTTCATCGATTTGTCCGTCAATGTATAGAGTGCCCTTTTGTTGTTTGATCGTAGCCAACTTCACAATATGAGGGTCTCTTCGATGATCTACGGACGATGTTGCCCTGCAGGAGTCGATCCATTTCAGTTTATCATGCCGTTGAGAATTTTCAGCATGGGGCTTTCTGTTACGCGGTCAAGCGCTTCTTATGTGGCCAGTTTCACCGCAAGACTTCCTCCACCACTTCTCCAAGTTCACTATGGTTACCAATCGCTAGTGGTACTAAATCTGAGCTGGTAATTCCCCGGGCACGAGCAGGGCCTAGTATAGCTTCCGTTGCCGCTTCAAATTCCAATGCAATTGACAGCGCATCCACCACTGTCTTTAGACGCGCCAGCAGCACCGCTCGTTGAATCTTCGAAGACCGTCGACTAAAGCTTGTACTGCCAGATTTTCTAATACGTCTTCTATTGCAGATGGATAGGCACATCTTACTATCCTAGCGATATCCATCTCGAATTCTTGCATCGATTCTCCGACTTTCTGCTTCCGGGTCTTAAGTTGGGATTTGTAGACCGGCTGCAGCTAGACATGACCATAACGCATCTCAAGTCGTCTCACTAAGGCCGAAAAGTCTTTTGCATAGCCCTCATGAATACACTGCAACACATCCAAAGCCTCTTCTCGCAGTGACACGGTGAGTGATATGGCTTTTTCTCGAGAAGTCAATTCGTTGGCAGTTTTTCCATCAAAAGTTGGTGGCTAGATGGTAGGTCTGAGGTCTGCTGAATTTATGACGTGGCCTTGACCATGGCGAGTTCTTGATCCTTGTTACCGTCTCAATTCAGCATTCAACCCATTCATTCGCTGAGTTACGTAAGTAATATGCCCAGTCAATTCTTCCCTCATTCGATCAGCAACCTCGTATCTCTGGGCGGTCATCTGACGATTGAGTTCTTCCATTTGATTTGTTACCTCTTTTCGCTAGACGGTCTGCGAGTAAGAATTCGATTCGTAATCTGTTCTTGAAGCTGTTGAGTCAATTGCTCCATGAGCTCAGTCCTTTGGTTGGCTATTTGATCACACAAATCATCATAACGGTTGGCTAGTTACTCGTTGTTCTGTTCACTAATTTGTTGTTGAATACTGGCTATTTCGTCTCTCTGGGTCGATAATTGCTAAGATAACTCGTCTCTATGGGTCGATATTTGCTGGGATTACTCGTTGTTCTGTTAAGTAAACTCGTCTCTCTGGGTCGATATTTGATGGCATAACTTGTCCAATGGATCTTTAAAAAAATACCTTCGTGATCTTTTTAGCAAAACCGTCTTGTTAGCTTCGGTTTCCAATTATCGCAGTTCATTCAATTTCTTTCCAGGCATCCTTGCTTCTTTTATACCCCACACCTGACACCAATTGTAACACGATAGTGGATATATTGAATTGGTTCATTAACAAACAAGGAATACAATTTATAATTCGTTTACAATGTCTCGCTAAAACGTTCAACTTCACATTCCCGTCACAGTTGTCAACTCCCCTTCTGAACTGTCGCACTTCCCTATATATTCATTTTCAATCTTCCAGAATGTTCCAGAATGACATTTCAAACCCACCAGAATCATCGATCGAACAATCCAGAACATTCTAATAATGTTCAACCTAACTGACATAAGACTAATCAAAAGGGAAATAAGACTACCTAATCACAAACTACTTAACAGGGCAAGAAGAATACCTAACCTAAAACTAAGAAACGGGGAAAAGAAGAATCTCTAACTAACTTAACTGTTAAAATGCATAATTCTGACGCAATAAAATTATTTAGCCGTTATTCCAAATGAACTTGATTATAGATGGCGCCACAGTATCTTGAAACTAAGAATATTATTTATCTCTGTTTGTGGCTATAAAACAGGCGAGTAGTAGGCCCCTTATAAAAGAGAGTGAGCTTATGTGTACAAATACATATCATGCCCTGTGATCTTTTATAGCCACTGCTCAACTGCATTTGTAACGCCATCTATTCGCTTGGAAGGTTACTAACGAACTTTATTTTGCTGATTGCTGTAATACCGTCAAAGTAATACATCAAAATGTCAGGAGTGAAATAATAACTAATGGATCAGTATATTAGAGACTTTGACAGAGTATTATTGTATTTGTCATTTTTTAAAGAGAAATAATTTTTTAACTTGTAGATGACGTTACTGTAGCACAAATAAAAGTCAAAAAGGCCTTGATTACAACAGACCTTTAGTCTAGTTCCGATATTTACAAAGGACGGGGATCAGATACGGAAAAAAAAATACAAGGTATATGCCCCATCACTCTAGCTCTGATTCAGACGACAGTCCCTCATTAAATCGTAACATTTATCCTGATTTTAAACCTACACCACAAACAAATTGTAAGTATTTGAAAACATTAATAAGAATGTTTTGTGCTAATAATATATTTTCTGTATTGTATAAAAAGTCGGGGAATTATGAATCAGGTAGTACTTCTCCCGAGATTCAAGTGGAATCTATTGCCAAAACTATGAGGTCTGAAGCTGAAGAAATTTCCCTTGAGAATAAAGAATTAAATGATATGGCGAGATTTGCTGTTCCTAAAGTTAATTTGTTTCTTCAGATAAATCATAATTTATAATAACCCAAAGTTTGCATATTCAATTTGACTTTTAGTACAAAAATACTTAATTTTATAATGTACCGTTTTTAAATTTTTTTGGGAGTCAAAACCGTGTGGCAGTGGAATCAGATGAACACTTCACAAAAGAGATAAAGCATCACCACAAATAGATACACTTGAGGATCAAGGTGACTAAACTAAATAATTTTGTTCAATTTTCATATTTAATCTTATTTTAAATTTATTTAAGAATTTGAAAGGTTGATGATAGATGAAATATCTCAATTGAGTTTAAAAATCAACACTTTAATTGAAAGCGTTGGCACTCTCTTGAAAACACAAAGAATTCCGAGTAACCTGCAAGTAACATCGTTTGAAAATAATGTGAAAACGTTATATGAAAAAATTCCATTAATTCCACATATTTTTGAAATCCAAATTCAACGTACTCAATCAAATACTGTCCCTAGTATCGCAAACCGACATTACAGTACTGGAAAAGATCAAATGCAAATGCAACAAATACTTTCATTGAAACACGTCAAAAATATATAGACGACTGTACATATACAAAAAAATGTGAAAGGATAACAAATGCTTCACCCACCTCAACTACCACAAAAAATAAAATGGCTCAAGTTTTGAGAAGAAACATGTACTATTTTATAAACAAAACTTTATAATTAATTTTTGAAACTATTTGTCGACATTCATCTTTTAACAAACTATTCTGGTTAATAAAAACGGATAAAAGATTTAAACAGCTTTTTGAAACACCTATCCTACTTTTATGATAAAAGAAAAAATAGCAGGGTGCTTCAAAAAGTGTTTAAACTTTGTGTGACTGTTTTTATTTGTTTAGTTAATAAAAAACAATATAGGCATAATTTAAAAAACCCTCAGTATTTGCTTGGTTTGCCATCTAGTAGTAGCTTGTAAACTGTGACTGATCATGCAGGTCTCCTTATGATTTCCCTGTTGGTGAATAGTAACCTTCCACCATAATAGATGGCGCAGCACTCGACAAAACTTTGTGGCTTCGGACTTAGTACAGGAGATTCCATTCTTCCCCGTATTAAAAGTATCTATGATACATATATAAAAATGACAAGCTAGAAATGTAGTTTTTCATCATAAAACTTTTGTACTTTTTCTATTAAAAGTTAGTGAAATACTGGGTGTTTTAATATAATAACTTCAGGTTATGGGCCCAGTCCCGTTTTGTGCATAAAAATTTAAACCGACGTGATTTAAAAAAACTGTGAAAACTTAAAATCTTTGTGAAATAAAATAACCAAAAAAACGTGTAAAATAGTGAAAATGGCGTCTTCAGAAGTTTTGTCCTTAATAACCAAATTAACAGACAGTGAGTCGTTCGAATTGTGGAAATTCCAAATTACAATTTCATTTAAGACAAGTAGTCTATTTGAAATTGTTGAGGACACCAAAAAGTTTGAAGATATGACCAAAGACTCTGATAAAAATGACTGGAAAAAGAAGGACTCTCAAGCACAAAAAGGCTGTACTTCTCATATGACCAACAATGCAGATATTATTAATTGCATGGAAAACAGAAAAAGTGATATATTGGTCGCCAAGAAAAACGAGAAAATGAAAGCTGTTGGAAGTGGAAAAATAGTGAGTGAAAAGTTCATATTAAATAATGTACTGTTAGTGCCTGACTTAAGCCGAAATTTACTCTTAGTGAATGCAGTAATTGAGAACGGAGGTGAAGTTCTATTTGAACAAAATAAGGTTATAGTCTCAAAAGATAACAAAGAATATCTAAAAGGAAAAAAAAAGAGAATGGCTCATATGTAGTAAAGTTGTTTAACACCAACAAGGAAACTGTATTGGCTGAGAATAATGCTGAAGAATGTTATATAACAGAAACTTCAACAGATTGGCATAAAAAATTGTTACACATAAATTTCGATCAAGTAAGAAATACATTGAAGTCACGTGAAATGAAATACAAAGAACAAGAAAATCCACATTGTACTGATTGTCTTCTCGGAAAACAACACAGATTGCCTTTCCAGTTAAGCAGTTCAAGAGCCAATAATATTTTTGAACTAATGCATGCTGATTTATGCGGTCTTTTCGAAGTAGAATCACTAGGACAGCCAAGATATTTTCTTATCAAATAAAGATGATTTTTCAGGCTACAGATTTGTATTTTACTTAAAATACAAGTCAGAAGTTATGAATTGTTACCGAAAGTTTATTGAAATGACCAAAAATCAAACAGGCCGCCAAATACAAAGACTTAGAATAGACAACGGATCGGAATTTGTTAATAAAGATCTGAAATTATTGTTCCAGAATAAGGGAATTATACACGAGACAACCTGTCCATATACCCCACAACAAAATGGAGGAGCTGAAAGAAATACGAGGACTCTGGTCGAAACAATAAGAACACTGTTGCACAGTAAGAACTTAAATAAAGACCTTTGGGCAGAAGCCTTAAATACAGCGGTTTTTGTTCTTAACAACGTTGGTTGTAACTCTACCAGAAAACGAACCCGACATAAACTTTGGTTCAAAAAGGATTTTGATATTACATTTTTCAGAGAATTTGACTCAAAATGAGCTGTACCTGTTCCCAAACAAAAAAGAACAAAATTAGATGCAAAAATTATTTGGGAATCTTTGTAGGCTATAGGGATACAGTAAAGGGATATCGCATATATTTTCCTGATAAAAACGAAGTTGGTATACATAGAGATTAGGTTTTATTCCAGAAAATAAAAACCAATTGATCAGTACAACAGAAAATGGAGAAATATTAAAATTACAATTAGAAACAGAATATTATCCATCCAAAGAGCAACCAGAGAACCAGGATCATGCAGATATTGACTCAGAAAATGGAGAGGAAGAAAATTCAAGAAGAGGAACAAATATAAGAGACATTAGACAACCATTATGGATGAGAGATTTTGATGTAAGTTTTTACACAAAAACAGAACAGCAAATTACATATGAAGATGCAATAATATGTGAAAACTCATCGAAGTGGCAAGAAGCAATAAATCAAGAACTAAAAGTGTTAAAAGAGAATAATACGTGGTCGGAAGTGTCGTGGCCAACATACAAAAAGGTGATTCAAAGCAAATGGGTACTTGAACAAAAAAATGATAGTGAGTTTAAAGCGAGATTGGTGGCACGTGGCTTTCAACAAGACTGTGATAACGAACTGTACGACATCTACGCTCCAGTAGCCAAGCTGACAACCTTTCGCATGTTGCTTGTAGTAGCAAATTTGTTTAAGCAGCCCATACACCAGATGAACGTCCGAGGTGCATTTTTGTATAGTGATATAGAGGAAGAGGTATATATGTCGCTTCCAGGTAACAATGTAAATAACAGTAATTTTGTTTGTAAACTTAATAAGTCAATTTATCGCTTAAAAAGCTCGCCAAAGTGTTGGAACAAAAAGTTTGATTCATCAATGATACAAAATGATTTTTTAAGATCCCAGAATGATTATTTATTATATTCAAAGTGTAAACAATGTAAGCTTCACTTATTAATATATGTAGACATGTGTTAATTTTAGGCACTGATAAAAATGAGGTAACTAATTTAAAAAATCTATTAAATAGAAATTTTTGTAAGAAAGATTTAGGGGTTATATCTCAATATCTGGGTATACAGATAGAACAAAATTTAGAGCTAGGTTGCACAGAGGTTAGTCAAGAGAATTATTCAAAAAATGTACTAAAAAGAATTCAGATGCATAACTGTAGGAGTATTGACACTCCTCTTGACAGTAACCTAGACCTAAAGCTTTTTCAAACAGGAGAAAACAATGTAGAGTTGCAAACTGCGTCGAAAAATTATTGGCAGTATAATGTATGCTGCTTTGGCTACCAGACCTGATTTATTTGAGAGTATAAGTATACTTAGTAGATTTCAATCAAAAGCGAATGAAAATTTACATAAATAATTAAAACGGGTACTTAGATATATTCAAGGTACTATTCAGTTAAAATTGCTTTTTGCTTTTCAAACCAAACGGTAACATTTTGACAGGTTCTGTTGATTCAGACTGGGGTGGTGATACGATTGACAGAAAATCCACCTCTGGTTTTATTTTTGAAATGTTTGACTGTACTGTTTCCTGGACCAGTAAAAAACACCAAAATGTATCAATTTCGTCTACTGAGTCCGAATATGTAGCGTTGAGTCTAGCCGTTACAGAGGCCTGTTGGCTACGTAAACTTTTGCTTGATTTTCAATTAGAACTAAATGAACCGACTAAGATACACGAAGATAACAGGGCAGCAATTTGCTTAGCCAATAGTCCTGAAAACAATGAAAGACTTAAGCATTTAGATATTAAGTTTAACTTTATAAAGGAAAAAATAGACGAAGGAATTCTGCAAATTATTTATGTTAAAACCGAAGATCAGATAGCTGACTTATTCACAAAACCTTTGTCTAAGATAAAATTTGAAAAGTTCCGATTAGCATTAGGCGTGGAATTTTAAATTTTTTGTTTGCGCCTAGAGTAAAGTATGTTTTATTTTTTGTATTTTTGTTGGGAATCTTTGTATGCTGAAATAATTTTATTGAGGGGAAGTGTTAAGGTGCATAATTCTGATGCGACAAAATTATTTAGCCGTTATTTCAAATGAACTTGATTATATATGGCGCCACACTATCTAAAATCTAAGAATATTATTGATCTCTGTTTGTGGCTGTAAAACAGGTGAGTAGTAGGCCTCTTATAAAAGAGTGTGTGGTTATGTGTACAAATACATATATAAAAACGACAAGCTAAAAATGTAGTTTTTCATCATAAAACTTTTGTACTTTTTCCATTAAAAGTTAGTGAAATACTGGGTATTTTAATATAATAACTTCATTAACACTGTCACTGTCATTACAATGTCACTATCATTAACGGGTACGTTACAATATTATTGGAGACGAAATGTTGGAAATTTTTTGTTTTTGAATATCTATGTACTTTGAACTTGTTTAAATTCATCTAAATTGATGGTATGAAATTGGATTGGTACCATTTGAAAATTTGATATTCCACTGTTCGCATTGTTAAGTTAGGAATATTAATCAATTTAGGTTCGATTTAGTAATTTTCATACTGTTTAATTTTTATCCCACCAATGTCCACTTTGCACTCTGAATCAAGTTCTAAAATAAAAGTTTCCTGGAAAACTGTCTTTGTTAGATCCGCATTTTCGATTAACTACACTTATTTCAGGAGATATTATAACCCAATGATTTTTCTGTAATTTTTGGACTCGTAACTTTGGCATTCGAACAGCTTACTGCTAGCATGATAATACCTTCTTGAAGTAGGGATGCATCTGTATTTCATATGGAGTTTCCTCATGAATGATGACGGAAGCATTCTGGTTGCAAATGTATTGTTCGGATAAGACTTCTTGGCAATTCTCGTCGAGGAACTTATAGGAAAGTTCATTTAGGATGAGGAATTTCGCTTAGGGGATAATTACTATGAATGAGTTTTGTGTGTATACAGGCAATGAGTACATAGAGTATTAACTGTTAATTTAGCTTTCTACTATCGGAATTTCTAGGATAAATACTATTTTATTTCCCTTTCTATAAGATTTTGCTTCTGTGACCTATTCATTTAAAAGAATATTTCCTACCTTTGGTTTAAATGGAAGCTCATTCAATACCAATTGTTCATTTACAATCATTAAGTCATTTAGCAGTTCTCTAAATAGGTTCGATTATTGAATTATGAACTGTATTTAGTTTGGAAAATGATATAGGTACTTAGATATAGAACATACGACATATGACATATGACACAGGACACCTGACACAGGACAAATGACACAGGACAAATGACACAGGACACCTGACGCAGGACACTTGACGCAAGACACCTGACAAACGGCATATATGACACGTGATAGATGACGTCATCAAGATGACCCACTATGGAGTTGTGCCGTAATACCTACTTATGTGGTTTAGCGCATCTGAAATTTGATACCTGGAATGAAAGGGATGACGTTATTATTTCAATCAAAAAATTTATGAAAAATAAGACTAGTTGCCTTATTTGTTCCATAGCAACCAATAGTTTATCATTTCTTATAACACAAAAATGAAGTATCCATTTGAAACAACATGTTACACATTCACACACTAGATTTATATTTTTGAATCTTTGTAATATATATGGTTTCCCAAAAGTCTATCCAGTCAGTGCCTAATTTTCAAACGAGTGAAGTAAGAAATCTATGAATTTGGGTAGGACAAAAACTACATCTTTAGAGGGTTTAGTACTTTTACAATGGAAAGTTTTTTTAGGGGGTGATAACACCAAAATTTCTCATATCGTTTTTCATCTTATTTTGAAGGTAATAAAAAAATAAAGACATCTTCAAAAACCAAAACCAGTTGTCTTAATGATTTTGAGATTCACACTACCAAATGGGATTTTTACAATACATTCTGAAATTGTCGACTTATTCGATTTCACAGTGACCCAACCGCTCATAAATGGAACTTTATAGCCTCTGGAGCAAATCCCTAGTGATATTGGTGGTTGCTTCAAGTATACTAGTTTGCAAATAATTTATTTTTTGTTGCATACACCTCACTTTTCAGAAACACAAGGAAAATCTGACTTTGGTTATGGGATGTGTATCTTTTTTATTACTTATTGGAAACGTGGTACAGTTTAGAATATAACAAATCATATATTAGTATAGTGAAACCGATTTTAATCAGGTTATACTTCCCTAGTAATTGTGTGATAAGTATATGTCTAACAATATGAACATGGCAGATTCCAGATTTTCAAACAAGTATTTGCTAAAACAAAATTGAAGTTTGAAGCATTTCCATTGGTCCGTTGTCCATACAAGAGCATTGTGTTCATTTTAATATGATCGAATACAGAACAATTTTTGTGTTAAGAAAAGTGCAATTAAATATCGGAGGATGCTGCAGTTGTTGCATATTAACTAATGGTTTGCTGAACATTCGTAAAATCAAAATCACAATACTTAGATAGAGTCCAAAGTGATGAATTTGATCATTGCCATCTATTGTCTTATGATCCATTATTTATTGAGTAATATGAAAAATTATTAACATAGGTATTTAGTTAAGAACTTACCTTGTCTTCGCTTTTATTCAGAGAATTCTGTAACTGTTCGTTATAATTTGGATCCAGTCGAAGTGAAGGCAATGTAGGTGTGAATAATTTCGAACTAGGCTTCTTCCTTGACCTATCCGGTCTTTGTTCGTGGGAATGATCATCGTTGAAAATAGGAGTCTCTTCTTCGTTCTTCTCATGAAAATTAGAAACGAATTCCACCTTATCAGTTTTTGTACCTTGTTTTTGAATTTCTTCGGATGTGAGGAATTCACCGGGCTTTGGTCTAATCGTAATTTTGATATTGGCTACTGACTTGGCAGCCACACAAGTATACAAGCCGCTATCTCTCAAAGTAAGATTAGAAACTCTTAAAGCTCCCTTTTTGGAAGTCTTATATTTTCTATTTTGTGGGAGAAAGCTGTTATCTTTCATCCACTCTATTTTTGTTCTGTCGAACCTTTTTACAGGACATTTTATCTTGATAATAGTTCCCGAAAACACTGTAGCTGCACCACCAATTTTCAATGATATCTTCTTCTTTCTTGGATCGTGTTGAATGAATGTGCTATTTGAAACATCAATATGGGGTTTATCACTTTCCACTAGACAACTTTTGTTATTGCAAGGTTTAGATTCAGCAGGCTTTGGCATAGCACACATAGAAGGTAATCTGTCCACAGTATGATTCTGTGCCATCACTTGTTTACATTCTACTTTTCTTATTTTTCTTCCTCCTCCACAACTTTTAGAGCACCTAGACCATTCCCCTACTTTCCACTTCACTGGACAATCAAGTACATTACAGTATTGTCTATCCGGTGGTGGAGGTTGGGGACACATGTTATTAGGAACTATTACCGTATTTCCTCCGCCTTGAGTAACTTCGTGAATGCAATTCACTTCCCTTGTCTGAATTCCTATTCCACAGCTTTGGGAACATTGTGAGAAATCAGAGTAGTTCCACCTAGGCGGACAAGGATGATCGTTACAGGTCTGTATTCTAATTTCAGGTTTCAATTCTATAGGGCACATATAAGGCGATGTCAGTTTTTGAGTATCATCTCTAACACAATTTATTATTAACTCTTGTATTCCTCCTAAGCAAGTGGCACTGCAGTGTGTGAAACCCTGCTCTTTCCATGAGTATGATTTACCTAACAGAAAAGGAGCTAATTAGTTTCAAAAATCATTGTATTCAAAATAATATTTTAGAGATGCTAAAATGTTCAATCTAATACTCGATAAAAACTATTTTATCGCTCTAGTCGCTATTCCAAATAGAACATTTACTAATGTTCCTATAAAAATGTGTATAAAGATCTTACAAATTAGGAGCAACTACTACGTTTTGACATTGACATACTATGAATTATACTTCAGAATAGAGGAAAACCTGACTACAGACTTGCGAATGAGTGATAATCACACATAGAAAATTAGTTCTTCAAAAATTAACAAATACAGTGGTATCAAACATTAAACTAATAAACCAACTGTTTGCTTTCATCAATGAAAGATTATCGATTAGCAAGCCGATATTACGCGTTATCGAAAACGATAATTACCAATAAACAAAACCGGGCTTAGAAAAAAGTTACAAAAAATTTATTTAGAAGAAAACAAAAGCACTTGTAGTAGTTTGATAAGGTTTGAGGTTCGAACTGTGTCCCAACACAACTCTGTATAGACTATGAAGTCAATCTTAGAATATTTCCAACAGCAAATGAAAAATATAGGGATAAATTTAGAAGGAAATTTAGACGAGATACACAGAATTAAGAAGGATGACAGTGGAGAATAGAATCAAATCTTAAATGAAGAAAATGCTGAATTAAGAGAAATAATGTCAAAACAGGATAAAATATTACAACTATTGGAAAAAGAGATATGAAAAATCCTAGTAATTGGAATAAATGAAGAAAGAGAGGAAGACACACTACAGTTAAGACAGAAAGTTAGATAATAGAAATCGAAGCACGGGAAAACACAAATCAATGGTTGTTTTGTGGTTTCCATTGTTTGGATCAACGGCTTAGCTTCTAACTTCTACAACTTTACTTGGGAAAGGTTCAGATTAAAACTATTGTACGTTTACTTGACGTTTCGCCTCAACTATCAAGCCTTTTCGAAGGTTTTCAATATAAATTTAAAATATAAAATACATAATTTGTATAACATTGATAATACCTAATTGACATTAAAAGTGACAAATAGGGGATATATGTAAAAGGTAATGATAACTTTTGCTTAATTTTTCTATGTCTTTCTTATCATTCAGTGCTTCAGGTTAATATCGGTAATTTTCAATTTAGTAATGTTTTGGTATTTGTAAATAATTTTAGTGTTTCGAAAATCGAATTCATGTTCTTCATTTGTTTCATGTTTATGAAGTGCAGTTGAAGAATTTTTTGTGTATTTATGATCATTTATTCAATTGTCTAAGTATTGGGTGGTCAATCCAATATATTTTTCTAGACAATTGAGACAAGAAATAGAATATATCAAATTAGATTGTTTTTTAATTGGGTTTTTTCTTTTTAAAGTTGTGTAGGCAGTTGATGTACGGCAGTGTGACTTGGATATTTGTTTTTTAAGTATATATTTCAATTTTTCTGACAAATCTTTTGTATAAGGTAATGCTACGTATTTTTGTGGGGTATTCAACTTGGTTTCAAACTTCGAGGTGTTGTGATATTTTAATGTTACTTTCAAATTATTAACTTGAAATACAGTTTTTTAAAATGTTCATTTTACAAACATGATACTTTTACAAATACTATATAACAATGTGAAATATAGTACCTGACTGACTTTTAATTTACAAACAAGTAATTTTATATAGAATATTCATGCCGATTACGTGGTCTTCCTCTTACACCTCAAATTCAACTTACGCAGCTAGCGAGGAAGTTGAACGGTTGAGTGGTCCATCTGGGATGGTTTCTTTGCAGTATTCGATGCCCATTTTTTATATATACAAAATACAAAAATAAAAATTAATAATAAATAAATTGATAAGGTCCATAAGCTGGGGGCTTTTGAGACTCATCCAAATGATAATTGAGGTTGGTTTTCTACAGATTTACTTTTTAGCGGTTGAAGATCATTTAGTTCTGTTTCACCCAAATGAAAGTCCAGGTTTGATGTTGGGCGAAAGGTTCTGTTGTTTAGACCTAATAGTAGTATCGGCTGGCTGAAACTACTATAGCTTTGTTGGTTATTCATTACTGTATGATATGCTACTACTTGGCATCTCAGAGGAATTTCTAAGAGGTAAGTACCAGGTTTAAGAGACTTGGTTTCCTCCTGGTTTGGATATTTGAAATTTGCGGTAGCCTAGAATCGAATGATGTACAACCAGTGGAAATTGTTTAGTTGTTTCAGAAATGGCTTCGACAATTGAAATTTGGTTTTTCCGCAGGTTGAATTGCGTTTCATTCCAAGTAAGTTTATTTCACAAGGCCTTTCTTCTTCAATTTCCTGCTTGTCTATTCTCAGGCAGACACACTGCTGAGGGAGAATCTCTTTGCATGGTTTGCTTGAATAAGCTAAGTTGACACGATTCGTAATTAAGAATCTATTCTGAGGTATTATCACTTTGAACTGACTCCCTTCCAGTATTGGAGCCGAAAATGAATGACGGTATTCAGGAACTTTGGGATATGTTATAGGAATATTTAAAATATATGTAATTTTATTATTATATGAGTAGTAATCAATTTTTCATAGAGTAAAATTTTATCGAATTTAATTTCTTAGGGCAATTCGTTATCAGTAAATATTTTTCCCATATTCTTTAATTGTTTAAATAAATAATTATGCTTAAAGTTTAGCAAATGTGATAGAATTTTCGTTATCGTTAAAAACCGAATTAATCGATTCATACCGATCTATTATTAAGCTAATAACCAACTTAATATGTGCATAATATCCGTAATCTGCTTGTCTGTTGATTAAATTATGGATAAATTTAATTTTTGATTCCAAAATTTGTTCGTTATTGGTTATTTATTCAATTGTTCCATTAGATCTATCAATGAGTGAGACTGATAATGAATTTTTATTTCTTATACTACTAGCTAAATTATCTTGGTTATTTTGTAATTCTTTGATTAGAGTTTCAAATTATTCTCCATCGTTAAAATCTACATTTCCAGTGATAGATTTGAAAATTGATCCTATGCCGCTCATAGGGCCTCTTTTTGTTCTTGAAGGATGGGGTAATATTTCTGCTAGCTTATCGTTAATCTTGGTTTCTGTGAAGTCAAGCAATTTTCAATAATTTGACAGATCATTAGTGTACTGGATGTTTTTATCGGCAAAGGCCCTAATTTTTGCGGCTTGAATTTGTAATTTATTTATTTCTAAAATAATTGAAATCAAATCATAATAGTGTATAAGTCCATAACTGTACATTTCAGTTTTAACGGTTGCTTAAAGGGTAGCAACCCGGGAGTGTTAACTAGATTTCTAATTGTTATTTTCTCCTGGAGTTCCATATATCCAGAAAATCTGAAATAAAGCAAAATTCTACATTCTAAATTATTGTCTTACTATAACGTGTGAGAGTTGTTTGAAAAAATCGTACATAAGTTTCTATTTTTCAGGTTTTTCCGTTTTCGTTATAAAATATGTCAGAAGTTTAAGTATTTTGGATTTTTCCTCATCGTTTATGTGATCCGTTCTATTATTATTTAAATCTAAAATTTGTGTAGAAGTGTCTTCTAGGTAATTTAATTCGAAATTTTTAGAGCATTCTTATCAAATTTTTCTACAAGAAGTGGTTCTGAAACACTCAATTTAACTGGATTTGTTGTGATATTTAAAATTGTAGTAATTGCTTCTCCATTTCTTGCAATTGATAGCGACACTGGTATTTCACAACCATGAAATTTTTGCTGTGGAATGATTATTCCACCATTTTTTATACTTGTTTTCATTTTGATAACCTTTTCAGTTATAGGTTCGATAGTAATAGAGTTTATATCCTTCTGAGTTTTATGAAAATTTAATTTAATTTTACTATGTGGAGTTATTAATCATTCACTAGAAAAGTTTATGTTGGCTTTCAATAATTTCAAGTTATCTAAGCCAATAAGTCCTTGGAATACACTATGGAATTTGAATACATAGTAATACAAGTGATTTTATATAGAATATTTATGCTGATTACGTGGTCTTCGTCTTACACCGTGGAACAGCAACTCATCGGTTTCCATGGGAATCGTTGATATAATTTGTTCGTTGTTTTGTATGTTTCTTATAAAGTTTTGAGAATAACCATTTCCTATGAGTATTTCTTCTGCTTTTCTTGAAATTTCTGAACTATTATCAAGTTAGTTTTATGACTCGATCTATTAATCCAATGACTACGCTCCGATTTTTAGAGTGATAGTAATTAAAATTTAGATATCTACCCGACCATGTATGTTTGTTGTGAAGTTTTGTTTTGATATTTTCACTATTATTGTTTCTAATTAGTGTTAAATATAAAAGATTGATGCAACCATGTATCTCTATTTCATGTGTGAAGTGAAATTTGGAATTAAAGTTATTAAATTCATGTAATATCTCGGTTATTTGATTTTCTGTGATAGCTAATATACAGTCATCTACGTAACGTTTAAAAAACAATAAATCTGTAGAAGAGTTTTGTAAAACACGTTCTTCTAAAAATTCCATAACTAATTGTGCTATACATGAGGAAATTGGTGAATCGTCAGTTTGCTAGTAAAAATTGTCTTTGTATTGAAATACATTTTTACTCCAATAATAAATTCTGCACAAGAAAGAGACGTATGTGTTCTTAGAAGATTCCATTTTTGTTTAAGTACTTCTAAAGCGAATTCTACAAGTATATTGGTGTATAATGATATAACTGGTTCTGGATTTCAATTTTTATGGAAATAAGTGATAAATTTGAATATAAATTCATTCTTACAAAATAAACGTGCACATGACAATCAATGTAAATCGTCTTCGTTTTGACGTCCTTCAATTTCTCTTGACAAGCATGCGCGAGTGAGCAGACTGTGAACTCTCTTACAATGTTGCCGTTGTTATATTTATAATACAATAAAACATCAAACAATATTTATGTTTTTAAAGCGCAGCGACATGCCTGCCACCTTGAAAGTTTATGTTTTCAAATAATCAAATTAACAATAAAAAACAGCTCACAGAACAAATACATGAAAAATTAAAATAAGCTGTAAACTAAAGTTCAGATTCAATGTCTGGTAAAGGACTTATTTTATTTATAGCTCTTTTCACTATCTTTCCACTAGACAATCTTACACTAACCACTTGGGAGACGCTGTCTTTACCCGGGCGAAGTTCCGTAATTCTGGCCATCGGCTATCTCAAAGGAGGTGTATCATCTTCTACCAGTATAACGAGAGAATCAATTTTGTAATGATTCGCTATATCTTTCTTCCATTTGGACCGCTCCTGCAGAGAGAAAAGGTAATCGCGAGTCATATGGAGACATTCTGTTAAACTCATATAATATTATTGTTAAATTGCTGACAGGACGTTTCCCATATTATTGGATTTATAATTTTAACCTTAATCAGCAAACACGTGGAGACATCCTGTTTACACAATTGTTATAATTTTCTTATCATATATTTTTCTTCTTTATTCAGCATTATACTACATTCTCCTTATTTTTGTAAACTAAAAAGAAATGAGTCATAATTGTAACATCAACTGTAAATAATCATAGAGTTTAAATTAAATCTTTTTAAAAAGTATAATTTTTACTTATTAAATTTAACTGGCGCTGCGAACAGGATACTGTGAGTAGAAAATACTCTTTCTGTGTGGTAAAACGTCTACGTTTTCTATCAAGAAATAAGGATAGTATCCGAACCAATAAACTGTGTGAAACAAGTTACGGTGTGTGAAAAGGATGACTCCAACCCGACCATTCCTCCAGTGAAGAAGACGGTTGTTCAAGAAGACAGCTCAAATTCCTTCAGAGAATTAGGGACAAGGAACAAGCTCGCAGATGATCCTTCAGTGCATACTCCTGTAAGTTTTTCCTTTAATTTTATTATGTATCGGCTAATAATTGTTTTCAATATTATAATATTTTTTTTACTACAATATGTGTTATTTGAATTGCAATTTGAACATTCCAATTTTAATGGTTGTATAAAATTAATATATTATTAGAGTCAATCTCCTAATGTCACAAAATCGTGATCGGTCCAGATCTCCATTATCTGTACGTCGATCCAGATCTCCATTACCTCTAAGTCGCAACTTAAATACCAATACCGAGATGTCTACTGCAATTTCACAAATCGAATTATCTTTAGCAAGCAATATTGTTCCTACATATAACGGTGGTTTTAAAGATTTAGCATATTATTTAAGACAATCTGAAAAATATTTAACTCTTTTAAAAACCGAAAATAATTATTTATTCAACAATCTTCTGTTAGAGCAAGTCAAATCTAAATTATTAGGTCCAGCTAGAGACGTAATCATAAATGGATCTTTTGATAAATGGTCCGATTTAAAAACAGCTCTAATCACTCGTTTTGGCGATCCTAGATCTGAAGAAATATTAGCACACGATTTAAAAACTTCTATTCAAACTCATTCTCAATCATACTCCGAATTTCATGACGAAATTTCTCAAAAATTACAAGTTCTTAAAGAACACTTAGTTATAAATTCTGATAACAGAGAAGTTAGAATTTCTAAGGAAACTATGTATAATGACCAAGCCCTTATGGTATTCGAAGCAGGTCTCTTACATCCCTACAGAGACCATTAACTTGATATATCAATTTCATCTCTGGAACAAGCATTGTACGAATGTAGAAGATGAGACAACAAAAGATCCCAAATTGAATTTGCTAACTTTCTTAGATCTCGAAAAGGTCAAAGAATTCGCCCACCTCCAAAATATAATACTTCATATAATCAATCACCAAGAAACCAACCTTCATTCAATAATTATAATTCGCCTCACAGACCACAAGTTTCTCAAAACCCTAATTATAGACCATTTAATAGATATAATGATAACAATCAAAGATTCCATTACCAAAATAACTATCAAAGACCAAATAATCAAATAATAGACAAACACAATCTCCTAATAATCAAAATTTTAATCGTCCCTCTCAACCTTCCACAAGTAATTACAAACCAATCCCAATGAGTATATCTACAGCAAATACTTAGAAACCTCCACAATAAAATTCTTTTAGACAAACAGGACCTCCGAACGTAGTTGTCGAAGAATTGTTCAGTATTGAAGATACTGACGAAAATTCTGATGAATCATCATATGCTAACCCCCAAAACGAACAATACGATGAAACTGAAAAATTTTAATTACGAGCCTCGGAATTGATATAAATAATATAAATTCAGCCCCTAAACTTCCATTTATATACCTCTCAAATCTAGACTTAAAAATATTGATAGACCCCGGTGCAAGCAATTCCATTATAAACCCAGAACCAGGCTATAGATTATTTTCAGATTCTATTTATGAATCAGAATTTTCCGTTAAATCAATTAAAACAACTTACATTTATTACGTAAAATTTGTTATATAAAATATTCTATATATTTCATATGTATTTCTTATATACGAACCCCATCTAGTGTCTTTCTAAAGAAAAAGAAGAAAGCTCTTCAATATTATAACCTTTAAATTGTCACGAGTCTATCTGCCCACATACCTGCAAGTATAATAACGTTTTAAAAGGTTTTTCTTCAGTTTTGGCTGTGTGTTTGTTTTTAGCTTTATTTGTAGAGGAATGGAGAACACATCATGTAAGTGTTATTATTATTATTTTCAACAGGCAAGGGGCATCGCCGATGAAGCCGTTCATTGTCGTTTACAAAAGATTATTTAACAAACTAAAAAGGTTAACTATATTAAAATATACAATGAAGTAAACAATTAAAAATCACATTATACCTATCTCACTAAAGTACTTTTCAAGATAATATTTTCGTTTTAACTTACAACAATAATTCCCTCTGTAGGGAGTCGTTAATCCGAAACAAATACCGCCGCCCAGGTATGCACTTAGGGCTAAAGTAGATTTTGTAATAGTATCAAATAAAATACACATCTTTAATCCTCTGACCACAGGTAGTAAGTCAAGACAAAATGTCTTGAAATGGAATAATTAACACTTAGGTATCTGCTGAAAGTTATTTATGTTCGAATACTTAGATGGGGATAGGCAAATTCCCTCCCAAGAAAAAAGGGGTCAAAAATAATGGTTAAATTTGGTCCGTAATTTTGTTTTTGAAACTGTATAGGTAAATTCGGTCTCGGGTAAAATATTCTAAGATTGGTCCAGTGCAATAAAACTGTAAAATTGAATAATTTCAGTTTTATTTAGTCAAATAAAAATATTTACATTGTTGACAAAGTTTACATAAACGGAATTGATATGTCTATATATTGTCTATACCTATAAAAATATAACATATTACATACAATTCTATATTAAGAAAGCAAATTCTCGAAAATTACGAAATAGGGTACAAAACACAGGTACATAATATTGTATACCTAATAATTAAACGCCACAGTGACATGAGACACATTGAATAAAATGCAAACGACTTATTTCGTTTTTCGTATATGATTCAATCATTTTTGTAATAAATTTCTGACGGTTTTTAACTTTACTATCGGTAATTTTAGTATTCAAATGTACACTTCGTAATTTTACATACGTTCCGATTTGAAACTCTTTAAGTTTATTAATAAAAACAGAAATGTTTGGATGAGACTCGTAAAACGAATCGGTAAATTGTCTATGGAAAGATTCGCATGTATTCGTAGTCCATGTAAGTTTTGCTGAGTTTGTAGCCCAAAGTAAAGAAGGGAATAGTGACTCCTCAGATATTGCATTGTACAAATTCCTCCTTATCAACGCAACGTCTGCCGTATTGATCGTTGAAGGCAGATTTTCTTGAAGCTCCCGGCGGATGATTTTTGCAGGCTTCTCCGATAAATCATCAATAGCCTTTCTTTTACAAGAAGTGCTTACAATTTGGCGCTTCAACTGTTCTACATTTGCATTATGGCAATGATCCTTTACATGCTTTGTAACAGTTACATTATCCACTTCACCCATACTAAGCAAATAAGATCTACACTTTTTATTTATACACGTCCACCGCTTTTCGCCACTTTTTAAAATTTTTTGGAAACTATACTTATAGTTATTTATAACAACTATACGCTTTCCTTTTTCACTCAAAATAATATTGAGATCCATGGTGTCAGACTACAAAGAATATCTGAATCGACTAATATGTAAACTGGATTTCATGTATTTATATTATTCATTTACCTACTAATTGCTACTATTTTCGGAAAAGCCCATACTTACCATAATTGCTTCATTCTACAAAAGCGATTAAACTCCTCAGTATCGTAAAACTCTGGTTGGGAGGGAATTAACCTACGGATAAAAGGGTATAAAGTTTTTAATTTAATCTGCTACCTGCTGGGACCAAATTTACCATGCCCCACTTAGATTATTATTAATTATGATTTTAGGCAAAATAACTGTTTAAAACAAAAAAAATTGAAAAACTCCTGTGATTTATCAATAAGACAGAAAAAAGATATGTGGTACAATGGTGACGGTGAACCAGAAATACATAATTTGGAGACATATCACTCATGGTTAGGACATAGAAATAACTACAAAATAAGGAATTTAAAATCAAATAAGTTATTTCAAGGTATTGTTACTATATGATTTATCTATTTAATATAATTAATATATATACCTACATTTTTAGAAACGATGCTGAAACAGTTTAATATGACATGTACTGATTTTAATCAGTAATGAAGAGACTCCAGAGGGAAAAGAAGGGCGAAACTGTAACCCTTCAAAACAATGGATAATATCCCTCGATATCGCCATCTCTCTTACAAATGGACCTCGAAAAGTCTTCTAAGAGAATATTCTCCATGGTTAATTATTGTTTTGTCTACGAATATTCATTTGTTTTGCATTCTTTTTTTATATTTTAGTATCATTTAGTATTTGAATATTTTTTGTCATTAGGTGTTTTGTTTTTAGTTTCTTAGTCCCAGCTACTAAATTCCAGAGATAGATAAATACCGTTTACAATAAATAAATATTAAATTGTATTAAGTTGTTTTAAGTTTGAAATATTCATAAGGTAGGTATTGAATAATATAGTAACAATAGTTCCTTAATCTTTTGGCCATCAACACTACTAAAAATATTGTATTTCATTTCATCTATGAAAAATCATGTTTCCACAGATTTTTCTGAATTATTACAAATTAAGAATTTCACTGACTTTTTCATAGATCCAATGAAATAAAATATTTTAGGTAAGGGGCGAGGCAAAAGAAAAATTAGGTGACTTTTGTTACATCTATATTATGTAATATTTAATACATAAATATTCTCTAGATATAATCTCATTTTTACATAAATATTACATAGTAATTTGGAAATATTTGAGATATAATTTATAATATGTATTTCTTATATCATTATTGTTCTCTAGCTGTGCCGGCCTTTGTCAGTATTTTATACATAGATATTATCTAGTTGTGACTTCAGAATTATATAACTGTGACTTTTACATTTCAAAAAATATGTAACATATATGTATTCAATATGTTTTTGTGTTTGCTGGGAAGAATTTTAAATATCATTATGAATATTGATAATGGACAAGTAGTTCTTCCGTACTCAAAATTAAACAACATAATAATACCTGAATGTATAGCTCTAGCAAAAGACGGTTACTGACCTATAGAACAAGATATCTCTTTAAATAATATTTCTATAAATTTTCATGAACCTCTTCCAGTCCAACCCCTTTCGAAATTTGATGAAACAACCCCTTTATCATT
Source organism: Galeruca laticollis (assembly GCA_963921935.1). Taxonomy (NCBI): domain Eukaryota; kingdom Metazoa; phylum Arthropoda; class Insecta; order Coleoptera; family Chrysomelidae; genus Galeruca; species Galeruca laticollis. Next base: position 179,952,409 of record OY998176.1, read on the forward strand.
TTATAATAATAATATTGATATTACCAAAATTCTTCGAACAGATCACCTGAATCCCGAAGAAAAAGATGCAATAATTTCTCTTTGTAAAAAATTTAAAAATATATTTTATAACGAAAACTCCGACTTAACTTTTACTCATGTAGTTAAACATCACATTAGAACGGTCGACGATGTACCGATTCATCAAAAATCATATAGATACCCTTACCATTTAAAACAAGAAATTTAAAATCAGATACAAAATCTCCTAGACAATAAAATAATTAAACCTAGTATATCTCCGTACAGTTTCCCTACCTTTCTCGTCCCCAAACGAATGGACGCCAGTGGAAAGAAAAATTTCCGATTAGGTATTGATTACAGAAAACTAAATGAAAAAACTATCGAAGATAAATATCCCCCTCCTCGTATCGATGAAATTCTCGACAATCTTGGTCGAAGTACTCACTTTTCCACTTTAGATTTGGCACAAGGTTTTCACCAAATTGAAATACACCCAAATTCGGCAGAAAACACTGCATTTACTGTAGATAATGGCCACTACGAATATACTAGTATGTCATTTGGCCCAAAAAACGCTCCTGCCACTTTTCAACGTGTCATGGACACAATTCTCCGCCCTTTTCTCTATAAACAATGTTTCGTATACATGGATGACATAGTAATATTTTCAAAGTCCCTCCAAGACCATATTCTTCATATAAAACAAATATTCAGTGAATTAGAAAAATATATTTTGAAAGTTCAAATAGACAATTGAGAATTCCTCAGAAAAGAAGTTGCCTTCTTAGGCCATGTCATAACCTCTGATGGTATTAAACCAAATCCAGATAAAATCAAGTCCATCCAAAACTTTCCTTAGCCCAAAAATGAAAAACAAATAAAATCATTTCTCGGCATGCTCTCCTATTATCTTAAATTCATTCAAAATTTCTCCAAAATAACATATCCAATTAATTAGTATCTTAAAAAAGGAACTAAATTAGATTTAAACGACCCAGAATACCTCAATGCTTTCCAAAAATGCAAACAACTTCTTTGTTTTTCTTCTTTTTTAGCATACCCCGATTTCACAAAAACTTTTACTTTAACGACCGACGCTTCAAATATCGCTATAGGAAGCGTACTTTCCCAAGATACCCATCCAATAGCTTCTTACTCTCCATCACTTAATTCAGCTGAAAGAAATTATGGCACTATCGAAAAGGAACTCTTAGCTATAATCGATAGCTGTAAGCATTTCCGACCATATTTATATTCCAAAAAATTTATTATTGAAACTGATCATAAGCCACTCGTCTGTCTACATTCTCTCAAAGAACCCAAACAACGTCTAATAAGATGGAAAGAAATTGATTTTGAAATTATTTACAAAAAAGGCGAAAAAAATCGCTGATGCATTATCGAGAATTGAACTCAATGCAATCGATGAAAAACTTCCTAAACGGGATCTAAAAATTAATATAATTAGTGATATAGTTATTACTTCCCCAAACTCAACAACAAACACTAAAGAATTCGAACAAAACCCTGATGATATCGATGCCATTTCAACTATGGCAAGAGCAAATTCCGATCCAAATCTAGCATCGAAATTTTAAGTAAGATATCCGACGATAACAAAAGTACCGCTTCAGGGGAAACTAGACACTCCGCACAAGAAAATCCAATCTTTGGTTTCCCAATTTCAGAAAAAACCTTAAATTCCGCTCATTTTCAAATAATCCTAAAATACGGAGACAAACACGACATAGATTATTCTAAGCCATTTAGCAAAAATCCCTATATTCTTACTTTTAGAAAAGGGTCCGACTATAACGTTATAAGTAATATGTTTTCAGAAATAGTTGATCCAACAAAAACATACTATATATACTGCCCCAATGATTCATCACTTAATATTGCTTCTACAGAATGTTCAAAAATCTTGGAACTAAACGTAAAAATCATTAAAACAAATACTTTTCCGAAAAACATAATTAATAAGGAAGGACAAGTCCGGTTAATTCAGAAACTCATAACGGTATCGCAGAAACTATGAAACAAATAGAGTCCCTGTATTATTTCCCAATAATCCAAGAATTAGTAACGAATCACGTTAATAATTGCGAGTTATGTCTCACCTCAAAATATGATAGAAACCCTCGAAAAACTCCATTTCACGGCCCACTTATTTCTAAAAGACCTTCCGAAAAGCTTCACTTAGACGTATTCTCTATAGAAAATAAACTATTCCTTACAATACTCGATTTATTCTCAAGGTACCTTCAAGCTTACGAAATTAGTGACTCAAATTCTATCACTATACTTAGTAAACTCCGTCATCATTTTTCTCATCATAACTACCCTTCGCAAATAACTTGCGACAATGCTAGATAATTCACTAGCGAAACCTTTAAAGAATTCATGTCACTCTTTCATATAAAAATTCATTATACAACACCCTAATCTCATACCGACAATTCTCCGATAGAAAGAGCACATTCAACTTTAATCGAAAAATTAAGAGTCCTAAGACAAAAATCAAAAAAAAATATTACCGACTTAGTTACAACTGCCATTCTTATATATAATCAATCAATTCATTCAGTAACAAATTTTACCCCATTTTCACTTCTTTATGGACCATACAAAAATCTAAATCTTCATGAAATAGATCCTCATAAACAAGTATTCCAAAACCACAACGAATATCGAAAAACAGAAATTATGCCATTTTTCGACGATCTTTATTAAAAACAATTAACAAAAAGAACCGAAGAATTGAATAAAATTTATAGTAAACAAACATACGATATCCCAAAAACAGATGTTGTATATCTAGATATGGAACCACGAAATAAAATTAAACCTAAATATAAGAAAATATAAGTAGACACAAATCAATCCAACGATAAGTTAGTTTCTTAAAAATCTAAAAAGGTTACTAAACGCATGATTAAAAATACTAAATCTTTCCAAGTTAACCATGAAGATAGCCACCCAGGCACTTCAAGTCAAAACAATTGAACCCCCAGGTTACATATTAGATAGTTTAGGATTAGCTAAATATAAGACCAATTATCATCAAGATTTATTTTAGAATAAGTATTGAAGAAATTGAAAACTCATATAGTAAATTAGTATTAAATCAAGTTCATTTAGCTAGTAGACTTGACGATTCAACAATAACTTTAGCAGAAATTTATAACATAGATATCGACTTACTCTCAGAAGATATAAATAAACTTAGAATGTATGCTCGATCAAATAAAGTAATTAAAAGAGGTCTAATAGACGGCTTAGGTACAGTAGTAAAATATATTTCAGGAAATCTTGATCAAAACGACCTAATTGAAATTCAAAATACATTTTAAAAAATCAATTTGAATGAAAAGAAACTAATGACTGAAATTTCGAAGTAGCATTCATTTGCAGGACAGATTACTCAACGCTGGCAAACAGACCTACGTAAAATACAAAATTATGCTGAAAACGTTCTAAAAGAATTAAATACTTTGAATGATAGATTAAATAACGAAATTATCATTCATATTCAACTAGAACAAATCAGAGACCTAAGAAATTATATTCAAATTTTACTAAGAACAATATAATTTAGTAACCAAGAAATTTTAAATGTACAATTAATTAAACAAAAGAAATTAGAAGAAATTCTTAATTATTTACATACTATTCATTCTCACAATGAAATCGCTTCCGATAATCCTACTTTATTAGAAATAACCAAAGTCAATCTTATGTTTACTTCAAAAACTTTATATATTACTCTTAAAAAACCCATACGAAGACCCTTGTAACTTGGGAGAACTTTCACTCTGCAACTACGCTCAAGTAAAAAACGACTCTCCACTTTTCACACAATCAACTAATGGAAATACAATAATTTGCTCGAAGAAATAACTACCATCAATGAAGACTGCAAACAAAATTTTGAATCATTGAAAATATCAAAATGTAACATCGTACTAAGAAACAACAATTGTATTGATTTTTTTCAAAAACATACTTGGATGGGATCCAATAAAACATTCACTCAAGAATGGCCCAGCCTCAAAGAACCCACAGAAACTCATCACACAATCAGCATCAACAATTTACATCTGGACGATCCAACCAAGCTACTACCACAGATTCAAGAACCAAATTTGCTACCTATAGAACTTCATCAAAGCCATTTAGGAATAACAACAATAATAATTTTCATTTTGATAATTCTACTATTTTTGTATCTGTATAGAAAATATTTTAGAAAAATCAAAAATCCAGAACAATCCCAGGGTGAACCAATGGAGCTACCGCAATCCCTATTGGAGCCAAAGCCACGAGGTCGTGCCTTTAACAAAGAGGGGAGGAGTCATATGGAGACATCCTGTTAAACTCATATAATATTATTGTTAAATTGCTGACAGGACGTTTCCCACATTATTGGATTTATAATTTTAACCTTAATCAGCAATCACGTGGGGTTATCCTGTTTACACAATTATTATGATTTTCTTATCATATATTCTTTCTTCTGTATTCAGCATTATACTACATTTTCCTTATTTTTGTAACGTAAAAAGAAATCAGTCATAATTGTAATATCAACTGTAACTAATCATAGAGTTTAATTAAATCTTTTTAAAAAGTATATTTTTTACTTATTAAATTTAACTTGCGTGACCAAGCCTTCCAAAACTGATGGTACAGCTGTTGAATGCGGTGAAATCTGATAAGTCTATTCGAGTTTACATTATCTTCGGGAATTTGTGGCATCGCTGAGAGTGATTCTCCCACTAGGAAAAGCGCTGGGGTCAAAAGAAGAAAATGATTAGGATCTTGGGAAATAGGAACAAGGGGTCGCGAATTTAGACAAGCTTCGATCTGTGTCAAAATAGTGTGCTGAGATGAAATTTTAAAGATTTAACAGCGGCTTCTCCATATGCGGTGATCCTGCAGGTATGAAAATCCACTTTTATTTCATTGTTAACTAGAAAATCATGTATCTTTAGGCTTATTTCAGAATGAAATAGGGCTATTGTAGAGAGTAACATGACGCGACTTCGGAAAAATTTCAATGCATTTTTTCGTTTTGGGGTTCCCTGATGCCAAAATCACCCCCCGTTCCGAAGGTTATATCGAAGGTTATATATATATAGATATTCATATATATATATATATATATATATATATATATATATATATATATATATTATATATATATATATATATATATTAGTGTTTTTAAATGAAACTCAAGGTCTCTAGTTAATTCCACAATACAATACAAGTTATTGAAAATTCTAAAAAATTGACAATTGTTTCGATAAATCAATATCATCGTAATTAACTAGAGACCTTGAGTTTCATTTAAAAACACTAATATGAGCATATTCCACGAAGTAAGGGTCGAGACAGTCAATTTCATATATATATATATATATATATATATATATAATAAACAACGAATAGATTAGTGGGTATTGCACGCGAATAGAAGAAGGGGCTACTGAAAAGAGTGGTAACCGCAGACATGCATGTTTCTGGCTCATTAGCTGTCATCGTTACGGTACAACCAAGAGAAGATGTGAAACATGGGAGCAAAGGTGTTGAATAAAACATGAGAAAATATAACAGAATTCAGCAGGATAGTCAAAATTCGTTGTTTATTGTTCATATGTCACGCACTATTCGTACATCTTGTTGTTATATATATATATATATATATATATATATATATATATATATATATATATATATATATATATATGTATATATATATATATATATATATATATATATATATATATATATATATATATATATATGTATATATAACGGAATTTGTAAGTACGATAGAAGGCGTATTTTTTGACGGATCGAAACCAAACTCGCTGCAAAAATCTGTTGGTTCAAAATCTTGGACGAGTTCGTTATTGAGCCAAATCGGTCCAGTAAAAACGAAATGGCGGCCTCCTCTATTTTTAATTTGACTTAAAGAGTTATTCAGTTTTTTTACAGACCTTAACACGTTCTACAACTTTTTAACTTAACATTTTTCTCTGAATCGTATATTAAAACATTTATTTAAGAAAATTCACCAATTTACCAGATTTTTTTTTCATTTTTTTGTTTTTGATTTGATGTCAAAATGTTAATTTGGTTTTTTGTACATCTGAAAACATTCTATTACCTTTGTATCTAATTTTTTATTTTGAGTTTTATGCAAAAATGTTACTGAAATAAGTCTGTCCAATTGGTCCTGTGCCATTGAGATTTTTTTATTATGAGTTTTGTCGTTAAGTAAATCAAATAGCTCTACATAATAATTATTTGCTACTTGGAAGTTACCTTCGCTTTCATAATGAATTATGTAAGGTATTCTGTGACGTGATATGAAGCGCTTTAGAGCATTGAGAAACCAGTCAGTTGTTAGGTCGAGAACCAATTCGATATGAACGCAATTTTCCAAATTTACTGTTGCGCAAAATACCTTCGCTGACCAAGATTGGTACCGCGTTATCAACACCACACTGATTGAAAGGGCGAGTTGGTATAACTCGATTTGTAGGGAGTTGCCCCATTAAATACCCCCCCGGTTTGGGTTTAACCTTAAAACATAAGATACATTGCTTTATTACCTTTTTTACTAAATTTTTTCCGTGAACTGGCCAATACTGCAAACGAATTATCGATAATAAATTTTGAACCCTGGCGTGAAGATTACGTAGATGTTGTTCTTTTATAATAAGGTACGTTAAAGGGTCGTCACGAGGAAGTATAATTGGATGTTTAGCATTATAATCTAAAAATGAATTTTTTAAGCGTCCAGCTACACTAAGTATCCCGTCAGAAAAGAAAAATGGCGCTCAATTTGAAATTGGACTTCGTGAACAAATATTTTTATTTGAATTGAAGCAATCACTCTCCTGAGAATAATGGTTTCTTTGCGCAAATCTGATCAAATTTGATTTTGCCATTTTCATCTCATTTGTCATTGAACTGAGGTCACGTAATCGTGATAAAACTAAAATGCGAGACAAATATTTATATTGTAACTATATTATCGAGCACGAGTTGAATATAATAAATATTTTACCACATATCGAGCATGCAACAAAGTAATAAGTAGTGTTAGGAATGTGGAATTATATGTACTCACTCGTGATTCCCAATTTCAATATCACTTTTCCATCCGGTTGGTTAGATCATTTTGTCGATAGCTGATTTTGGATTCCTATTTTTATGGAAATAAGTGATAAATTTGAATATAACTTTATTCTTACAAAACAAACGTGAACATGACAATCAACGTGAATCGTCTTCTTTTTGACGTCCTTCATTTTCTCTTGACAAGCATGCGTGATTGAGCGGACTGTGAACTCTCTTACAATGCTGCCGTTGTTATATTTATAATACAATAATACAACAAACAATATTCATGTTTTTAAAGCGAAGCGACAATAACATCTAGTGATACTAATTTATAATTGTTTGGTATTTTTATATTGTCAATAAATTTTTTCTACATTCATGCAAAAAACAACAATTTTGTGAAACGCATTTAATGGAAAAAGTGGTTCTTTTCGCACTAGTGCAACAAATTTTTTGTTGCGCTCATCTGTCATTCTTGTCAGTTTTGTGATGATTTATGACAAACATAAACATTTAAATAAAATAAAAATCCAGAGCAAGTGTTTGATCCTGCTCTAATACAGCAATAATATATGTATATCTTACTACTTAGTCTCAACGAGTTACGATTATTGCAAAAATCTAAATGGTCAAAGCGAAAACCAGCTATGATTAAGTACTGACAAGGTGGAGGCCATAAAGATACAAAAAAAGAAGAACTGTTAAGTTTGAGTTTCTAACATATTATATTCTAATTTTTCAGTTTTTGCATGAATGTAGAAAAAATATTGTATGCAACTCGTGCAAAACGTGTTTTTTGCACTCGACTTGTTGTCACGTCCCGTGCAAAAAGCACTCACTTTTTGCACTTGTTGCATAAATAACTATTTTAAAACTAAAAGAATCTTTGATGTAATATTCATTTTTACTGGTTATATTAGAAATACAGTTGGCTAGATATTTAGATAATTTATGTTAGGTTTGTGTGTTTTTGGTAGTCCGTATATTTAAGGTGCTGTTGCGTTGTGTATACTTAATCTCTAATACTCTGTGTTAGTGATGGAAATGTTTGATTTTATTTTTGTAAAAATGAGTTGTTTTTATTTTGGTTCGTTTTGGTTAAATCATATTTTAAAATTTTGTATAATTTTATAACTACGTGCTGACGTAGTTAATGCTACAACAAATTTTAAAGAAAAACTTTGACATAGGAATCATCAAAACCAAAAGATCAAATACTTGAATAAACTTTGGCAAAAGTCAAAAAAGTCTATCTGTAATAATCCTCAAATAACAATTTTGAAATCAGATAAAAGTTACAAAACTGTTGTAATGAATACCACAGAAGATGATACTAAAATGATAGAACTTCTTATACGAGTAGATAAAAAATTAAACAAAACACTTAAATATGATTTAACCAAAACAAACCAAAATAAAAACAATTCATTTTTACTAAAACTTAAATCAAACAATTCCATTACTTTCACAGAGTATAAAAGTTTAAGTATACACAACAGCACATAAAATATATGGACTACCAAAAACACACAAACTTAACATGCCTCTAAGACCTATCGTGCCATGCATACAATCTCCTCTTAATAAATTATCTAAATATCTAGCCAATTGAATTTCTAATATCACTGGTAAAAATGAATATTACATGAAAGATTCATTTAGTTTAAAACAATTCATTGACAATATAAAAATACCAAACAATTATGAATTAGTATCACTAGGTCATTATCATTATACACAAATATACCTGTAGAATTCTCTTTAGAAGTTATCAAAGAAAAATGGAAACTTCTAAGAACACATACGTCTCTTTCTTGTGAAGAATTTATTAATGGAGTAAAAATGTAATTAAATAACAACTATTTCCAATATAAAGACAATTTTTACCAGCAAGCTTGTGGTTTTGCAATGGGTTCATCAATTTCTTCATTTATAGCACAAAAAGTGTTTTACAAAACTCATATACAGATTTAATTTTCTTTAAACGTTACGTAAATGACTGTATATCAGCTATACCAGAAAATCAAATAACCAAGATATTATATGAATTTAATAACTTCAATTTCAAAATTCAATTCACACATGAAATAGAGATGAATGGTTCCATTATTATTTTAGATTTAACACTAATTAGGAACAATAATAATTACAACATCAAAACGAAACTCTACAACAAACATGTATGATCAAGTAGATATTTAAATTATAATTCATATCACTCTAAGAATCAAAAGAGGAGCATAGTCGTTGGATTAATAGATCGAGCCATAAAACTAACTTCTCCTGATTATCGTCCAGAAATTTTGAAAAAAGCAGAAGAGATACTGATAGAAAATGATTATTCTCAAAACCTTATTGAGAACATTCAAAAACAACGAGCATTAAAATATTACAACACCTCGAAATTTGAAACCAAGATAAATACCCCACAAAAATATGTAGCATTACCTTATACCAATGATATGTCAGAATAATCAAAATATATACTTTAAAAACAAAATATTCAAGTATGTCATAACTCATACTACCGTACATCAACTGCCTTCGCACCTTTAAAAAGCAAAATCACAATTAAAAAACCACCTAACTCGATGTATTTTATTTCTTGTCCAAATTGTCCAAAAAAATATATTGGATTGACTTAGACATTTGAATAAATGATCATAAATACGCAAAAAATGCTTCAACTGCACTTCATAAACATGAAACAAATGAAAAATATGGATTCGATTTTCAAAACACAAAAATTATTCACAAAGACCTAAACATTAGTAAACTAAAAATTAAAGAAATTATTGCAATAAAAAATGAACCTGAAGCACTGGATGGTAAGAAAGACATAGAAAAATTAAGCAAAATTCATCATAACCTTTTACATATATTCTCATAATAAAATGAAATGAAATAAACGAATAATAGAATATTTATATATTCATTACCAATTTCAAACACTCTATATATTAAAATATTAGAAATAAAGTAAGACACATTGTATTAAATATAGTTGTCAAGGTACGTACGCTTTTTAATTCATAACTACATTTATTTTATTCGTCAACTTAATGTCAATTAGGTATTGTCACTGTTGTAATAATTATATATTTTAAATTTATATTAAAAAGTTTTGTAAAAGCCTGATATTTAAGGCAAAACGGTCAAGTCAACCTACAATAGTTTTAATCTGAACCTTTCCTAAGAAAAATACATTAAAAAATAATATACATATATATATATATATATATACAGGGTGTCCCACGAGGTTTTAACAGTTCGATTTCTCGAAAACTGCTCATATAACAAGTATGAAATTTGGAAGATATGAACAGTCAAAACTGCTGCTTATATTTATTATAAAATGATCTCCGTTGTTTCTGTCATTTCGGGTCACGTGACCCCAATATAATTTTTTTAAATGGGTATAATATCACAATTATGGATATATAATTCAAAAACAAATTCAACGATACCAAACTTGTCATCATTATATTGTGCAGTAATGATACTAAGGGCTATTCATTTTTACTAAATTTATTAAAGCGATATTTTGCACTCAAAAATTCATTATTTTGTTAGGTGAAGTTTATTCAAGAACTGTCATTAATTATTAGTCATAATTAGGGGCAATTAAATGAACATATGTATAAATTATTTTATTAAAAAATGTAACATAGGAAATTAAAAAGTACAAGTGATTAAAAAATTAAAGAAAATGTTCAAATTGATTACCATGCACATTGACACAATGTTCAAACCTTGTTAAAAAATTTCTTTTAAGTGCTGCTGTAATAATTTCGGGTGTTACGGTCCGGCATGCCTGTTTTATTTTATCCTTTAAATCATTTAATCAATCGGGGGCGTGACATAAAGTCGACCTTTTAAGTAACTCCAGAGAAAGAAATCTAAGGGTGTAATATCGGGAGAATGGTGTCGCCACATAATTGTACCATTTCGACCAATCAATTTTTCAGGAAATGTGTTATCAATATATTCTATAACTGACCAAAAAAAGTGAGGAGATGCTCCATCTTGCTGCCACCATATTGTCTGCCTTTCATGTTAAGGAATATCTTCAAGTAATTCTGCAAGAGTATTTCCAAGGAAATCTAAATATTTTAGCCCCGTTAATGTTCCGTCATGAAAATAGGGACCGATCAACCGATCTTTAAATAAACCACACCAATCATTGATTCCCCATATTGTTCGGAAATTGGCTTCGTTCATCCACTTAGGATTCTCTTGCGAAAATAATGACAATTATGACGATCAACAATACCATTGTTATGAAATCTACTTTCATCACTCCATAATATTTTTTCAAACAGAAGGGTCATCATTACTTTCAACTGACATTTCAGCAATAAAATGTTTTCTCCTTTTAGGATTTGCAGGAACCAAACCTTGTGTTAAATGTATTTTATAAGGATTGTATTTCTAATTTTTTAATACTCCTTGTATTGAACTTCTACATATTTGTAATTTTTGTTCAAGAAATCGTATTGAGTGTGGATTTACCTGAAGATAAGCCGAAATATTTATAACCTAGTCATCTGTTTGAGCGGTTTTATGACAGTTCTCGAATAAACTTCACCTAACAATAATGAATGACAACCTATGTTGTTGCTACTATAGTTATTTGTTTCATTGCCACCTAAATTTCCAAGTGCAAAATATTGCTTTAATAAATTTAGTAAAAATGAATAGCCCTTATTATCATTACTGCACAATACAATGATGACAAGTGTGGTATAATTGAATTTGTTTTTGAATGATATATCCAAAATTGTGATATCATACCGGTTGTCCCATTTAAAAAAATTATGTTGGGATCACGTGACCCGAAATTACAGGAATAACGGAGATCATTTTATAATAAATAAAAGCATCAGTTTTGACTGTTCATATCTGCCAAATTTCATACTTGTCATATGAACAGTTTCCGAGAAATCGAACTGTCAAAACGTCGTTGGACACCCTATATATATATATATATATATATATATATATATATATATATATATATAGAGAAGATGTAGGAATATCGCGTGATATGTTAACAACAACAACAAAGAGAATCATCAGCACGGCATAACCAAATAATGATGTGAAATTTGGGAGCAAAGATCTTAATCGAAACATGGGAAAACACAAAATAACGGATTTCAGCAGGGAAACCAAACGCTCATTTGTGTCTTCAATTGCGTGAATTACCCATGATTCTCTTTGTTGTTGTTGTTAACATATCACGCGATATTCCTACATCTTCTCTGTTATTTACTATGGGTCGGAAGGTTCATGGCGGGGGGGCTATATGCGCCTCCGTGTCGATGTTGGTTGATGTCCTGAAAACTCGGGATCTTCCAATTGAAGACACAAATGAGCGTTTGGTTTCCCTGCTGAAATCCGTTATTTTGTGTTTTCCCATGTTTCGATTAAGATCTTTGCTCCCAAATTTCACATCATTATTTGGTTATGCCGTGCTGATGAGGCAAAATGAGCCAGAAACATGCATGTCCACGGTTACCACTCTATTTCAGTAGCCCTTTACTTTGCGTGAATTACCCATGATTCTCTTTGTTATATATATATATATATATATATATATACATATATATATATATATATATATATATATATATATATATATATATATATATATATATATATATATATATATATATGTATATATATATATATATATATATATATATATATATATATATATATATATATATAATATTTCTTGATCTTCCATATATAATTTTTATTTCAATTATAATTTTATTGTTTTATTGTTAATATTTGGGTATCATACATATGAACCATTTTGACCAAAATTGAATTATTATTTGCAGTTATTTCAAGTGATAAAATACCTACATCAAAATTCATGACTTTAGACAATACTAACCATTTCTAGATTTGTATCTAAAATAAATGATCGTGATTAAAATTAATGGATGTTTTGTTTTCTTTATCGATTTTTGATATAATATTTTTTTAATGAGTTCTAATCAATATGAAGGTACATTAAAATATTTTATGTTTTATACAGATTGGAATGTCAATGTGCTAATGAGCCAGAAACATGCATATCTGCGGTTACCACTCTTTTCAGTAGCCCCTTCTTCTATTTGCGTGCAATACTCACTAATCTATTCGTTGCTTATTGTTCATACTCGTATGTCAGGCGCTATTCGTACATCTTGTTATTATTTCATTAATTTGGGTCGGAAGTTTCAGACGGGGGTGTTATATGCACCTCTGTGTCTATGTTGGTTGTTGTCTCGAATATTCGAGATCTTTTAATATTACTGACACAAATGTTGTATTTGACTATCCTGCTGAATTCTGTTATATTTTCTCATGTTTCATTCAACAACTTTGCTCCCATGTTTCACATCTTTTCTTGGTTGTACCGTACCGATGACGGCTAATGAGCCAGGAACATGCATGTCTGCGGTTACCACTCTTTTCAGTACCCCTTCTTCTATTTCTTCTATTTGCGTGCAATACCCACAAATCTATTCGGTGCTTATTGTTCATATGGCACTTACTATTCGTTCATCTTGTTATTATTTTATTAATCTTGGTCGGAAGTTTCAGACGGGAGTGTTATATGCACCTCCGTGTCTATGTTGGTTGTTGTCTCGAATATTCGAGATCTTCTAATATTACTGACACAAATGTTGTGTTTGACTATCCTACTGAATTCTGTTATATTTCCTCATGTTTCATTCAACACCTTTGCTCCCATGTTTCACATCTTTCCTTGGTGGTACTGTGCCGGTAACGGCTAATGAGCCAGAAACATGCATGTCTGCGGTTACCACTCTTTTCAGTAGCCCCTTCTTCTATTTGCGTGCAATACTCACTAATCTATTTGTTGCTTATTGTTCATATGTCACGCGCTATTCGTAGATCTTGTTATTATTTCATTAGTTTGGGTCGGAAGTTTCAGACGGGGGTGTTATATGCATCTCTGTGTCTATGTTGGTTGTTGTCTCGAATATTCGTGATCTTCTAATATTACTGACACAAATGTTGTGTTTGACTATCCTGCTGAATTCTGTTATATTTTCTCATGTTACATTCAACACCTTTGCTCCCATGTTTCACATCTTTCCTTGGTTGTACCGTACCGATAACGGCTAATGAGCCAGGAACATGCACGTCTGCGGTTACCACTCTTTTCAGTACCCCTTCTTCTATTTCTTCTATTTGCGTGCAATACCCACTAATCTATTCGGTGCTTATTGTTCATATGTCACGCACTATTCGTTCATCTTGTCATTATTTCATTAATCTTGGTCGGAAGTTTCAGACGGGAGTGTTATATGCACCTCCGTGTCTATGTTGGTTGTTGTCTCGAATATTCGAGATCTTCTAATATTACTGACACAAATGTTGTGTTTGACTATCCTACTGAATTCTGTTATATTTTCTCATGTTTCATTCAATACCTTTGCTCCCATGTTTCACATCTTTTTTTGGTTGTACCGTACCGATGACGGCTAATGAACCAGAAACATGCATGTCTGCCGTTACCACCCTTTTCAGTAGACCCTTCTTCTATTTGCGTGCAATACTCACTAATGTATTCGTTGCTTATTGTTCATATGTCACGCACTATTCGTACATCTTGTTATTATTTCATTAATCTGGGTCAGAAGTTTCAGACGGAAGTATTATATGCACCTCCGTGTGTATGTTGGTTGTTGTCTCGAATATTCGAGATCTTCTAATATTACTGACAAAAATGTTGTGTTTGACTATCCTGCACAGTTCTGTTATATTTTCTCATGTTTCATTCAACACCTTTGCTCCCATGTTTCACATCTTTCCTTGGTGGTACTGTGCCGGTAACGGCTAATGAGCCAGAAACATGCATGTCTGCGGTTACCACTCTTTTCAGTAGCCCCTTCTTCTATTTGCGTGCAATACTCACTAATCTATTTGTTGCTTATTGTTCATATGTCACGCGCTATTCGTACATCTTGTCATTATTTTATTAATCTGGGTCGGAAGTTTCAGACTGGAGTGTTATATGTACCTCCGGGTCTATGTTGGTTGTTGTCTCGAATATTCGAGATCTTCTAATATTACTGACACAAATGTTGTGTTTGACTATCCTGCTGAATTCTGTTAT
Source organism: Galeruca laticollis (assembly GCA_963921935.1). Lineage (NCBI taxonomy): Eukaryota > Metazoa > Arthropoda > Insecta > Coleoptera > Chrysomelidae > Galeruca > Galeruca laticollis. The sequence continues at coordinate 179,967,695 of OY998176.1, forward strand.
ATTTTCTCATGTTTCATTCAACACCTTTGCTCCCATGTTTCACATATTTTCTTGATTGTAACGTACCGATGACGGCTAATGAGCCAGTAACATGCATGTCTGCGGTTACCACTCTTTTCAGTAGCCCCCTCTTCTATTTGCGTGCAATACCCACTAATCTATTCGTTGCTTTTTGTTTATATGTCACGCGCTATTCGTACATCTTGTTATTATTTCATTAATTTGGGGCGGAAGTTTCAGACGGGGGTGTTTCATGCACCTCCGTGTCTATGTTGGTTGTGGTCTCGAATATTCGAGATCTTCTAATATTACTGACACAAATGTTGTGTTTGACTATCCTGCTGAATTCTGTTATATTTTCTCATGTTTCATTCAACACATTTGCTCCCATGTTTCACATCTTTTCTTGGTTGTACCGTACCGATGACCGCTAATGAGCCAGGAACATGCATGTCTGCGGTTACCACTCTTTTCAGTAGCCCCTTCTTCTATTTGCGTGCAATACTCACTAATATATTCGTTGCTTATTGTTCATATGTCACGCACTATTCGTACATCTTGTTATTATTCCATTAATCTGGGTCGGAAGTTTCAGACGGGGGTAGTATATGCACCTCCGTGTCTATGTTGGTTGTTGTCTCGAATATTCGAGATCTTCTAATATTACTGACACAAATGTTGTGTTTGACTATCCTGCTAAATTCTGTTATATTTTCTCATGTTTCATTCAACACATTCGCTCCCATGTTTCACATCTTCTCTTGGTTGTACCGTACCGATGACGGCTATGAACCAGAAACATGCATGTCTGCCGTTACCACCCTTTTCAGTAGACCCTTCTTCTATTTGCGTGCAATACTCACTAATGTATTCGTTGCTTATTGTTAATATGTCACGCACTATTCGTACATCTTGTTATTATTTCATTAATCTGGGTCAGAAGGTTCAGACGGAAGTGTTATATGCACCTCCGTGTCTATGTTGGTTGTTGTCTCGAATATTCGAGATCTTCTAATATTACTGACAAAAATGTTGTGTTTGACTATCCTGCACAGTTCTGTTATATTTTCTCATGTTTCATTCAACACCTTTGCTCCCATGTTTCACATCTTTCCTTGGTGGTACTGTGCCGGTAACGGCTAATGAGCCAGAAACATGCATGTCTGCGGTTACCACTCTTCTCAGTAGTCCCTTCTTCTATTTGCGTGCAATACTCACTAATCTATTTGTTGCTTATTGTTCATATGTCACGCGCTATTCGTACATCTTGTTATTATTTCATTAATTTGGGTCGGAAGTTTCAGACGGGGGTGTTATATGCACCTCTGTGTCTATGTTGGTTGTTGTCTCGAATATTCGTGATCTTCTAATATTACTGACACAAATGTTGTGTTTGACTATCCTGCTGAATTCTGTTATATTTTCTCATGTTTCATTCAACACCTTTGCTCCCATGTTTCACATCTTTTCTTGGTTGTACCGTACCGATAACGGCTAATGAGCCAGGAACATGCATGTCTGCGGTTACCACTCTTTTCAGTACCCCTTCTTCTATTTCTTCTATTTGCGTGCAATACCCACTAATCTATTCGGTGCTTATTGTTCATATGTCACGCACTATTCGTTCATCTTGTTATTGTTCCATAATTCTTGGTCGGAAGTTTCAGACGGGAGTGTTATATGCACCTCCGTGTCTATGTTGGTTGTTGTCTCGAATATTCGAGATCTTCTAATATTACTGACACAAATGTTGTGTTTGACTATCCTACTGAATTCTGTTATATTTTCTCATGTTTCATTCAATACCTTTGCTCCCATGTTTCACATATTTTTTTGGTTGTACCGTACCGATGACGGCTAATGAACCAGAAACATGCATGTCTGCCGTTACCACCCTTTTCAGTAGACCCTTCTTCTATTTGCGTGCAATACTCACTAATGTATTCGTTGCTTATTGTTCATATGTCACGCACTATTCGTACATTTTGTTATTATTTCATTAATCTGGGTCAGAAGTTTCAGACGGAAGTGTTATATGCACCTCCGTGTCTATGTTGGTTGTTGTCTCGAATATTCAAGATCTTCTAATATTACTGACACAAATGTTGTGTTTGACTATCCTGCACAGTCCTGTTATATTTTCTCATGTTTCATTCAACACCTTTGCTCCCATGCTTCACATCTTTCCTTGGTGGTACTTTACCGATAACGGCTAATGAGCCAGAAACATGCATGTCTGCGGTTACCACTCTTTTCAGTTGCCCCTTTCTCTATTTGCGTGCAATACCCAATATTCTATTCGTTGCTTATTGTTCATATGTCACGCACTATTCGTACATCTTGTTATGATTTTATTAATCTGGGTCGGAAGTTTCAGACTGGAGTGTTATATGTACCTCCGGGTCTATGTTGGTTGTTGTCTCGAATATTCGAGATCTTCTAATATTACTGACACAAATGTTGTGTTTGACTATCCTGCTGAATTCTGTTATATTTTCTCATGTTTCATTCAACACCTTTGCTCCCATGTTTCACATATTTTCTTGATTGTACCGTACCGATGACGGCTAATGAGCCAGTAACATGCATGTCTGCGGTTACCACTCTTTTCAGTAGCCCCCTCTTCTATTTGCGTGCAATACCCACTAATCTATTCGTTGCTTATTGTTCATATGTCACGCACTATTCGTACATCTTGTTATTATTCCATTAATCTGGGTCGGAAGTTTCAGACGGGGGTGGTATATGCACCTCCGTGTCTATGTTGGTTGTTGTCTCGAATATTCGAGATCTTCTAATATTACTGACAAAAATGTTGTGTTTGACTATCCTACTGAATTCTGTTATATTTTCTCATGTTTCATTCAACACATTTGCTACCATGTTTCACATCTTTTATTGGTTGTACCGTACCGATGACCGCTAATGAGCCAGGAACATGCATGTCTGCGATTACCACTCTTTTCAGTAGCCCCTTCTTCTATTTGCGTGCAATACTCACTAATCTATTCGTTGCTTATTGTTCATATGTCACGCACTATTCGTACATCTTGTTATTATTCCATTAATCTGGGTCGGAAGTTTCAGACGAGAGTGTTGTATGCACCTCCGTGTCTATGTTGGTTGTTGTCTCGAATATTCGAGATCTTCTAATATTACTGACACAAATGTTGTGTTTGACTATCCTGCTGAATTCTGTTATATTTTCTCATGTTTTATTCAACACCTTTGCTCCCATGTTTCACATCTTTTTTTGGTTGTACCGTACCGATGACGGCTAATGAACCAGAAACATGCATGTCTGCGGTTACGACTCTTTTCAGTAGGCCCTTCTTCTATTTGCGTGCAATACCCACTAATCCATTCGTTGATTGTGGTTCATATGGTACGCACTATTCGTACATCTCTTTATATATATATATATATATATATATATATATATATATATATTGTTGTGGATAGAACATATAAACATATAATAAGCATATAAACATTCGTAAAATCCCAATATAGGAAAACCAAAAGAATTCATAAACAATTATTGGAAAACATTTTCTTAAATAATTCTGTACCTTAAATAACCTTAGACAGAACTTAACAAGCAACGAAGCTCAATGAAATAACGTGACGCCACACGGAAAATTAGACACCTAAAAGATCTGTTTATATTTGAAGAATAAAATAGAATAGTAATAAAAAAATCAACAGTGTTACGAATGATTGATAAATAAGTGAAATTTAGAATTAGAAAAATATATATAAGATATGTTAATCAAATATTCAATCATAAACGTTAATAGGAAACATAATAGAATGTAGAAAACTGTAATTAGTAGGTAATGTCAAAACAAAACGAAATATAACAGTTGAAGACAAGTATACCAACATAAAATGCAATCTGATATGAGATATAAGAATAAAAATGAATGATTACCGACCTAATTTATGTATATAGATGTAGTAATTAGGAACAAAATAAGAAATGAACTATATCCATATGTCTTATGTAAATATTTAGGTTATAGGAAGTGAAAAATTTGTATGTTTGCATTGACGAATCGAAAGATTTCAAATAATTATCTAACAAGGAAAACCATGATAAAAACTATGTTAGTGAATAATTCAATGACGATAAGGTTATAGTGCATTAAAAACAAACAACATTTAGTAGCAAGTTTAAGTCAGAAAAACAATAAAATATCAATAAACAAAGTGGCAGTTGAACAATAATCAAAATTTTTTCTAGAACATTGCGAGCTTCCGGTTATAAGCAAAAAAGAGGTTTTGGCGGATAAAAAAACCGCGGTAGACAGTCAAGCGTTGGTAACCAGAGAAAAAGGAAGTGAATTGTATGTAATGCAGTTTATCTTGTAAAATGTGAAAGTAATAAGTGTTATATATAAAATATAAGAAGGCATAAAAGTAGTTAAAAGTTAAAATGAGTGCGGAGACAAAATTTGTGTAACATAACGTCAACCCACGTAGTAGAATTATCACTCGATAATACCAAGAAGGGAGATTGCCACCTGGAGCGGGAAGGCGTCATGAATGGACACTATTGAAGGCGTCGGCTTGGTGGAAAGCAAAGGTCTGTGGTTTGTTTAATTACTATATTTGGTACTAAATTTTGAATAGTGAAATTTAAATAAAAACACCTGATAATACAATTTTGAATGATAATAATAAAAAAGTAAATATAAAAAACTCACCTACCAAATTTGTAGATACATGTATTATTTATTTTATGTTGCATGCTTCTCTAATCACATATATATATATATATATATATATATATATATAGATAGAATCCATATTTTTACGTTTATGGTGTAAGAATAGTTCATATTTTAATAAAAGGATAATCATTATTTTTGGATATAATAGTTACATGAGTCTAATAACTAAATTTCAATCGTCAACTGCAATTCATGAATAACCAATATTTTAACTTTCAAATTTTTTTTTTTTCTTTAATTAATAATATAAAATAAATCACATTGAATAGTGATGTTGATTTTCTTATGACTTCGCCCAGAAACCCTACTGCGAAAAAGAGTGGTGTATGAATAGGAGTAGCCGAGGTAAAATTTTGAAATTAAATAAACCTACATGATGCAAAATAGCAAAATGAATAGGAGAAAATATTGATAAAAAAGTATATAAATAAAAATTTGTTTTTACATATCAATTAGCTAGCCAAAAGTATATTATTATTTCAATTGTAACATTGCATCTCATATTCAATTCAAATCCTCAGTTATAATACTATACCCACAATAAATTCATATATATTAAAAATAAGGCGGAAATATGGGATACATTGGGGGAATAGAAACAATTTATGGATCAGCAAATCAAAGATTCGATGGTAATATAAAGAAGTTGCACCCAAGAATATTTATTAGGTTAATAAAGAACAGGATAAGAGGTATCAGCAGTATTGAGGATAACAAGGAAATAATAAGAGGTCACCTAGAAAATCATGCACAAATATGGTTTGCGGAAAGAGAAAAAGATATGATGAAATTTAATGATTTCTAAACAGCGTTTTTACAATATTTTTTGGGTGAGAATGCACAATCAGCTGTGAGAGAACAGCTATATTTCGGCAAATTTTATGAAAACAGAAGCCATAGTTTAAATAACTATGCAATTCATATGCATGCCATTGTTATGTTCATAGCAAAATATTTTGAAGCAGAGTTAGCTGAAACAATTGCGGTGCAGAACATAAGAAAACTTGATCAATTATCCATGTATCTGCAAAGAGTAGAAATGAATATAACAAGACAGAACAATTTTCAACAAAACAGGAGAATAAACAATACAAATAACGAAAACTATTCAAGAAACACAAATAATTATACAAATAATCAAAACAACAATTGGAATAATAATGGACTTAATTATAATAAAAATAATGATAATAATAGACCATATAATAATAAAAATAATTACAACAATAATCATAATAACAACAGAAATGCAAGTTACAGAAGCAATAACAATGAAATTGACTGTCTCGACCCATACTTCGTGAAATATGCTCATATTAGTGTTTTTAAATGAAACTCAAGGTCTCTAGTTAATTCCACAATATATTACAAGTTATTGAAAATTCTAAAAAATTGACAATTGTTTCGATAAATCAATATCATGATGATGATATTGATTTATCGAAACAATTGTCAATTTTTCAGAATTTTCAATAACTTGTATTATATTGTGGAATTAACTAGAGACCTTGAGTTTCATTTAAAAACACTAGCAATAACAATAATTATAATAATAACAACAGAAATAATGATTTTAATAATAACAATAGTAGAAACAGAAATAACAATGACGCATACCGACAAAACAATTACAATGACAGAAACAATAGACCATATGGAACAAACCACAGAAGAAACTCAGAAGGAGATAGTGAACGAAGAAATGGTAATTGTGACACAAGAAGGATAAATTATCAGAGAATTCATCAGAATAGAAGAAGTAGATCCGAAGAAAGAGGGTTAAGAATTACAAATGAGAATAATACAAGTACAGAGACGACACAAATACATAGACAAGATACAGGGCGAACAACAGACTTGAACGACAATCAAAATTTTTAGACAAGCACACACCATATCAGCAGGATCTATATATTTCTACTAATGAAAATCCTAATGAATTTATAAAGTTATGTGAAAATATCGATACAAACGGAAATAATGGCTTAATAATTATAAATGGATTAGTTAATAAATTAGAAACTAAATTAATCATCGATACAGGATCGGAAGCATCAATAATTTATCAAAATTTTGTAGAGAAATTAAATATTCAATTGAATAATATAATTAAAATTCCGAAAATAAATCTAATCGGGACTAATTGCAAAAAACTCTGTGAAATTAATAAATCGATGAACGTAAATGTGAATATTGAGGGAAAGGAATTTAATCTACAGGTATTAATTGCTCCAAATATTAAAACTGACATAATAATAGGATGTGATGAATTGGAAAAAATAAAGCAATAATAGATTTAGAAAAGAGAAAATCAAGAATGGATGGAATATGGATTCATTTTGAAATAATGAAATTGCAAGAAGAAATAAAAATAGTTAATTAAATGTACAAGGAGGAAGTAGATGATGAATATGAAGAAGAAAAAGAAAATGAAATTATAATTGATTGTCCTGATGATAGGAAAGAAGAAATGATAAATTCAATGGATAAATATAATAATTTATTTCCAAAGGAGAAAAGAATTGCAAAAGATTATGTACATAAAAAAGAAGTGAATGAAGATATTAAAAATTTCAAAGCGAAAACATATCCCATCCCGTATAAACATAAAGAGCAAGTGAGAAAAAATATCAAAGAGTTTCTGGAACATAAAATAATAGAAAGAAGTAACTCACAATACATTAATCCTATTGTTGTAGTAGTGAAGAAAAATAGAGAATTAAGACTTTGTTTGGATGCTAGGAATATAAACAAATTTTCAAAACCCCAATATGAAGCACCTATGTCGGTTGAAGCTATTTTAGGACGGATAACAAAAACATCAATATTTTCACGATTAGATTTAAAACATAGTTTTTGGCTAATTCCATTGCAGGAGGAAAATAGAGATTATACAGATTTTTCCATAGATGGGGAAATTTATAGATTTTGTGTTGTGCCATTTGGTGTTCAAAGTGTATGTAGTTTGTTAGTGAGGGCACTGAATAAGATATTAAATAAATATGAATCATTTGTATTGCATTATGTAGATGACATATTAATTTTTTCTAAAAATATACAAGAACATAATTTTAATCTTGAAACAATTTTAAAAGCTCTGGATTCTGCAACTACAAAATTAAATAAAGAAAAATGTGAATTTTATAAAGATGAGATAATATATTTGGGATATTTAATTAATCAAAATATTATACAATTAGATCCACAAAGAATCAAAATAATTCAAAAATATGCAAGTCCGAGGAATTTAAAGAATTTACGGAGTTTCTTGGGAGTGCTGAATTATTATAAGAGGATTATTCCTGATTTAAGCAATAAAGAAATTACATTAATAGAAATAATAAGGAAAAATGTCAACTGGCAATGGAATGAAGAGAGAGAAAAGGCTTTTCAGGATATTAAAGCACAATTTGTGAAAAATTTGAAAATTTATCACCCTATTTATGAAATTCCATTTATTCTGAGAACGGACGCTTCAGTGAACAGACTAGCAGGGGTACTGGTACAAGAAGAAGAAGTTCCTATTTGTTTTGTATCAAGAACAACGAAAAAGAGTGAGAAACACTATAGTGTGAGTGACCTGGAATTTGCCAGTATTATTTTTGCAATAATGAAATTAAGATTCTATTTGCTAGGAAATCATTTCACAATAGAATGTGATAACCAAGCGTTAACATATATTCTAAGTAATAAATATGGCAACAAATGAATTCATCGAATTATTGCTAATGCAAGAATATGATTTCACAATAAAGTGTGTACCAGGAAAATTGAATGTAGTAACAGATGCCATCACTAGAATGGAAGAAAGTCAAGAAATAAAAATAGACAAATTAAAATAGGTGTGAACATATTAAAATAAATAGAAGGTTTATTTTCAATTAATAATATAATAGAGGACCAAAGGACATTAAATCGAAAGGAAAAGGAAAGAGCTCAATATAAGGATATTATTTATTATAAAATAGTCAATGAAGTAGAAATATATCTTATCACACAGGAATTGGCGGAGAAAATTTTACAAGAAATACATCAGAAATATGGACATACTGGGAGTAGGAAAATTTTACTAATTTTCAGAGAAAACTATATAGCAAAAGGAGATCTAGCTATTGCGGATAATATAACAAGAACATGTGAGATTTGTCAGATGGCAAAGGAGAAAAAAATACAAAATCAAAATATACCAAATTCCATCAATGTAACGAAACCTTTGGAAATTTTATCAATTGATTTCATGTCAAATCTAGTTCCTAGCGAAATAAATGGTAATGTATAAATTTTAGTAGTCCTAGACAATTTCTATAAATACATAAAATTTTATCCAAAACGAATAAAAAATACTACAAAAATGTTTAACAAATTACTTCTTAGAGATAGGAATACCGGAAAATTGCATAATGGATAATGCTACATAATTGAATAACAAAAGAATTCAAAATTGGTTAAGAAAATCTAATGTAAATCCAATTCATACTAGTGTAAGACATCCGTGTGCCAATCCATCGGAACGATACATTAGAGAGGTGATAAAATATCTAAGTATTCTCACGAGCAGCCATCATGAACAATAGGAACAACAGCTTCCAATGATAGAAGAATATATGAATGGGATACCTAACACAGTCACAGAACTTTCACCCATGTATCTGATGAAACAAATATTACCAGACCGTCCATGGATACCTAAAACCATCGAAAATTATGATAAATTGATTGAGAAGATTAAGATTAAGGAAAACAGGAGAAAAATTTGTACAGAGAAATTAGTAATTATAAAGGTATCTAATAGAAAAGAAAACAAATGTGCGAAATTGCAATTACCATTCCAAGGTCCTTATGTGATTGACAATGGAAATGGAGTGATTAGCTATGTATTAAAAGATCCTATTAGTGATAGAACTAGAGGAGTATTTCATATCAGTAATTTATATAGATTTTGTAATTAAATTATAACTAATACTAACAGACAATAACTGACAATTTAAAAGACATTTGACAAATTAATACTAAAGATTTCATGATAACCGACTTAATAATTAAAATCAAACTAAAGAATCGAATAACAGACAAATTTCAAGGTATCCAAAATTTAACAACTACAATGATCATAATTTCAAAAACAAAACATAAAAATCAAATGAGAAATGAAATTTTAAAATTTATAGCATATAAAGAAGAAAAGTTATTATAATATTGAATAATAATTTAATTATGAGGATAGGAAGAAAGAATAAAATGGAAAAGTATATATAAAATGAATGTATCTAAATGATGAATATTATCAATGAAATATGAAATAAAAGAAGTGAATATGGAACAATATTGATGAAAAATGAATGATATGAAAATATATAAAAAGAAGACATATCATAATTAAGATATTGGAATAGGGTTATAAATAACAAGAATAATAAAGAATGGCATGCTATGATAAATTAATCAAGTAAGTAAAATTTGGTTTTCTTATATCTTTTACATATAAAATGAATCAAGAAAACACATTTTGGGAATGTTGTTGTAGATAGAACGAGTATATAAACGTTAGTAAAATCCCAATAGAGTATAAAATATATATATATATATATATATATATATATATATATATATATATATATAATTGCTGAAAAGCGAAAAACACCGTGATCGTTGCTGATCAATTAGAACACAAATTGAAAAATATCTTATTGGGGATTGCAGCATAAGAGGAAAAATACACTCTATTCAATTCTCCAAGCTTTCGTAAATATTTATTTACATCATCAGGGAACTACAATAAGGAAAGAGAAACATAAATGATAAAAAGTGTTCTTAAAAACATTTCTACAACTTACATTGATCGAGATTGCATCATTGGTCTTGAACACAGGAAAAGTGCACAACAGAAAGTCATTAGAAATAGGTCCAGTCGGCAATACATTTGCCTATTACTGGTAAAAAATTTTTTATTTAAAACATTATTAAGAAGTAAAAAGTTTAAAACATTTAAAATCGAGAATCCACACACCCACGCGGACTTGTGAGAATAATGGCGGAAACTAAAAATGTCAGGTTAAGTACACCAATCATCATTACTAAATGAATGAAAAGAATCGATCTTTGCAATGACGCGAGACACTGAAACAATCGAATTGAAAACTTTCAAGAGAATACAAGGGTGGTACCAAAATTATGGAAATGTATTTGAGTTATCACTCCAATGAAAAAATTATTTTAATCACGAGAAATAATATGTGATTATTGATGTTATCAATTATTATTATTAATATTATTATGGAACTATTAATAATGGGGGAACACCTACTAACAAGGGGGAACACCTACCATGATGCCACAAGTAGGAAACTAGTGAGAAATATTCATATTATCATTATTATTATTATTGTTATTAATATGGAGACAATTATGCTTATCAAGCGTTAGAAGGAGGGAGTAGAGATTACTCAAATTCTGAGTGTCAGTCTTCCTATTCATACAACCTTCTTCCTGGAAGATGAAAGCCATTTCCAAAAACAGTCTTTTATTATAACTTCTCTCACCAGAAAGGATTTTAACTCCCTCAAAATCAATGACATGATCCAACGAGGAGGCATGATTAGCCAGAGAACATCTTTAAGGATGTAACTTTATATCACTTTTATGGAGGGATACACGGCTTGAAATTTTTGGGAAGTTTGACCAATATATGGTAGACCACAACTGTTACACCACAGCTTATAAACAACATTACTACAATCCGCAACAGGTATCTTGTCTTTCAAAGGACTATTAATTGACTTAACAATCAAGGAACTCCTGGAGGCAAACCTAACATTCTGTAAGTATTGTGAAAAAATTCTAGCAAGTCTGGGCGTAATTTCCTTTATATAAGGCAGAGAAACCGTTAAAACGGAAGGAATCGTTCTGGAGGATGAGAGAGGATCCAACTCAGTTGCACCTGCTGCGTCAATTGATTGTATTGAGGTTTGTGACAAAACAGAAGACGTGTTGAAGATGATCTTTCTCAGTAACTGTTTTGGATAGGATTTGTCAAGGAACAAATTGAAGAGAATAATACGATTTTTATTTCTAAATACAGGGTCAGAGAGGTTCATAACTCTAGCTGTCATTTGTTTAACCAAGTTAACCTTTATGCTAAATTTATGGTAAGAATTGTAGTTGAGATATCTCCCAGAGCTACTTTGTTTTCTATACCAATCAATTATAATCACATTATCAGGAGACCTAGTGCATAAAGTATCTAAAAAAGGGACAGCTATGTTAGAGTTTTCTGTTTCGATAGTAAACTGAATGTAAGGATCATAGCTATTAAAGGTGAAAAGGAGATCTTCGGTGGAGTCCACAGGGCAAGCTAGGATTATATCATCTACATATTTCTTGATGAAAGGTACACTGAAAAGAAGTACCGGAAGGACCACGTCCAACAGATCATCCATTACATAGCACGCTAATATCGGAGAAATACTAGCACCCATAGGAGTACCAAAAGTTTGTTTGTAAAATTTATTATTAAAAGAAAAGCAGGTAGAACTGAACAGGAATCCAATCAACTCAGTGAACATGTCAATATCAATATTACACACTGTACTAATGGATGGCCAGTGTTTGTGAACTGAACGTATAACTGCTTGTAAATAAATATTGCTAAAAAGGGAAACCACATCCAGACTGACCAAAACATAGTTTGGTGGAAGAGTTCTTCTGTTAAATAATTCAAAAACCTGGAAGGAGTCCTTAATGAAAGACTGATTATCATTACTGTATGCCTTGGTCAAGATATCTGTGAGGAAAGAAGCAATACACTTAGTAGGAGAGTTAATAGAAGCGACAATAGGTCTCATTGTCAAGGTAGGTTTATGAATTTTAGGAAGAGTGTAAAATTTTGCTATGACAGAGTTATAAGAAGTTAATTTTTTCCTTGTGATCTCATCAATCTGTCTCTTATTATACAGTCTCTTAACAAGAGTGTTAGATTTGGATTGAATCGTCCTACTGGGATCTCTCGAGAGGGGAACATAGGAAGAATCGTTGTCGATTATATCCTGAGATAACTTGAGGTAATCCTCCTTTAACATAACAACAGTTACATTACCCTCATCTGATTTGGTAACAATTAACTCAGGATGCATCTTCAGGAAACATCTTGCCTCAAACAACAAATTTCGAAAAAGAGAAGGATGGCAATCATCTTTATGAGCATGATTAAGGACTCCTTCCAAGTTTTTGAATTATTTAACAGAAGAACTCTCCCACAAAACTATGTTTTGGTCAGTCTGGATGTGGTTTCCCTTTTTAGCAATGTTTATTCACAAGCAGTTATACGTTCAGTTCACAAACACTGGCCATCCATTAGTACAGTGTGTAATATTGATATTGACATGTTCACTGAGTTGATTGAATTCCTGTTCAGTTCTACCTGCTTTTCTTTTAATAATAAATTTTACAAACAGACTTTTGGTACTCCTATGGGTGCTAGTATTTCTCTGATATTAGCGTGCTATGTAATGGATGATCTGTTGGACGTGGTTCTTCCGGTACTTCCTTTCAGTGTACCTTTCATCAAGAAATATGTAGATGATATAATCCTAGCTTGCCCTGTGGACTCCACCAAAGATCTCCTTTTCACCTTTAATAGCTATGATCCTTACATCCAGTTTACTATCGAAACAGAAAACTCTAACATGGCTTTCCCTTTTTTAGATACTTTATGGACTAGGTCTCCTGATAATGTGATTATAATTGATTGGTATAGAAAACAAAGTAGCTCTGGGAGATATCTCAACTACAATTCTTTCCATGAATTTAGCATAAAGGTTAACTTGGTTAAACAAATGACAGCTAGAGTTATGAACCTCTCTGACCCTGTATTTAGAAATAAGAATCGTAATATTCTCTTCAATTTGTTCCTTGACAATTCCTATCCAAAACAGTTACTGAGAAAGATCATCTTCAACACGTCTTCTGTTTTGTCACAAACCTCAATACAATCAATTGACGCAGCAGGTGCAACTGAGTTGGATCCTCTCTCATCCTCCAGAACGATTCCTTCCGTTTTAACGGTTTCTCTGCCTTATATGCAGCTAATTACGCCCAGACTTGCTAGAATTTTTTCACAATACTTACAGAATGTTAGGTTTGCCTCCAGGAGTTCTTTGATTGTTAAGTCAATTTATAGTCCTTTGAAAGACAAGATACCTGTTGCGGATTGTAGTAATGTTGTTTATAAGCTGTGTTGTAACAGTTGTGGTCTATCATATATTGGTCAAACTTCCCAAAAAATTTCAAGCCGTGTATCCCTCCATAAAAGTGATATAAGGTTACATCCTGAAAGATGTTCTCTGGCTAATCATGCCTCCTCGTTGGATCATGTCATTGATTTTAAGGGAGTTAAAATCCTTTCTCGTGAGAGAAGTTATAATGAAAGACTGTTTTTGGAAATGGCTTTCATCTTCCAGGAAGAAGGTTGTATGAATAGGAAGACTGACACTCAGAATTTGAGTAATCTCTACTCCCTCCTTCTAACGCTTGATAAGCATAATTGTCTCCATATTAATAACAATAATAATAATGATAATTTGAATATTTCTCACTAGTTTCCTACTTGTGGCATCATGGTAGGTGTTCCCCCTTTTTAGTAGGTGTTCCCCCATTATTAATAGTTCCATAATAATATTAATAATAATAATTAATAACATCAATAATCACATATTATTTCTCGTGATTAAAATAATTTTTTCATTGGAGTGATAACTCAAATACATTTCCATAATTTTGGTACCACCCTTGTATTCTCTTGAAAGTTTTCAATTCGATTGTTTCAGTGTCTCGCGTCATTGCAAAGATCGATTCTTTTCATTCATTTAGTAATGATGATTGGTGTACTTAACCTGACATTTTTAGTTTCCGCCATTATTCTCACAAGTCCGCGTGGGTGTGTGGATTCTCGATTTTAAATGTTTTAAACTTTTTACTTTTTAATAATGTTTTAAATAAAAAAATTTTCACCAGTAATAGGCAAATGTATTGCCGACTGGACCTATTTCTTTAATGACTTTCTGTTGTGCACTTTTCCTGTGTTCAAGACCAATGATGCAATCTCGATCAATGTAAGTTGTAGAAATGTTTTTAAGAACACTTTTTATAATTTATGTTTTTCTTTCCTTATTGTAGTTCCCTGATGATGTGAATAAAGATTTACGAAAGCTTGGAGAATTGAATAGAGTGTATTTTTCCTCTTATGCTGCAATCCCCAATAAGATATTTTTCAATTTGTGTATATATATATATTTTTTTGGAAAATTTTTTTCTTGGGATTGTAGGTTCCTAGTTAAACAAATCAAATGGTTTTTTTGGCTTCAATTAACATTTTTGTTTTTGTAACGTTTCGGACATATCGTGTCCTTCATCAGACATAATTCATAAAACAAGAGCTTGGCGAGCGCATGTTAAAATATGTTAAAATACACGAAAACAATCATTTTCATTAAAAACATTTAGTATCAATATAAAACCCACATACAACTGCCAGTACACTACATTATATTATATTCATCAAAAAACCCTCATACTCGTGGGGAAAGCAGCCAAAAAAACTTTACAGGTTAGAGATAAAGTGAATCAAATAGTATATTACCTAAGCTTTCGAAGAGCATTGTCTTAATTTTCAAAAGCTATAATAAACCAGAAAGAAAAAATCGGTTAACTTAATAAAGAAAATAATTTTTGAAATCATTACGACTTACTTGTAGTGTTGATTTAAAATTAAACTCACATTTCACAAATTGCAGGAAAACCTTCATCCACCAAAGACCAAAATGTCGACTAAATATAATTTCTCTCCTACATATAGTAATGGAAGCCAGGTTTTTTTTCCTGTTTTTTAAAACCAAAAGACTTACAACAAGAAACGAACTGATTTTGTTGAATATATATTTCAACATGAAATCGACTGCTGTCGAAAGGTAGAGATACGGGGGCAATTGCGAGGTTGAAGTAAAAACATTTACCAAAAATCTAAATTTCTCAGCAATACTGTTATGTTTTTTCGGTTGCTTTGGTGAAAACTTCGAAGAAAAACAATAATAGATTATGTCCACACCTACGATCACGTCAAGATTGAAAAATAACACCTTTAAGTTTAACCATACTATTGTCTGACAGCTGCCACCTGTCTTTTGCAAAATGTAAAAAATTGGGATGACGAAATAAGTCAACAGTCAGTGAGCACTATAACCTCTCACATTCGGTATTCCCAAACTGTCAACCCATTCCAGCATTACTATTATTAGATAAAAAAGCCAAACAAAACCCACCCGCAAATACTAACGATCTCCACTTTCGTCTGATGTTAATTTCCATGAAAATCAGTATTAATAATTTAAAATTCTTACTAAGTGACTCAATGTCAGACCTTCTATTCATTGGTTCCTCAATGTTATTAATATGATACATTTCTAAAAACTTTCTTTTGTTATAGTTTCTTTCTACATCAAGAATCTTTACTTTATCAAAATCTATATGGTGGAACTCATCTATAACATGTTCTGATAATGCACATTTCCGCTTTTTTAACCTAGCATCGCTCTTATGTTGAGCACAACGTGATTTCAAATTCTGAGATGTCATTCCTACATACTTTTTGTTACAATTTTCACAAGAGATACTATATATTACGTTAGTTTTCATCCTGGAATCCTCCTCTTGAGAAGTTTGATAAGATAACTATTTTTTGGAGCGTATCAATCAATATTTTAAGGTTTTTATTAAGTAATGTTGAATGTGCTATTTTTTTTAATTGGTTCTTTATCCCTAACACTAAATTAACCTTTATTTTGTAGGGGTGATTGGACTAAAAGTTGAGGTATCTACCCGAACTGGTAGGTTTCACGTACCAGTCAAGTATCACCCTGCCTCCATTGGTCCTTATTAATTTTGTGTCCAAAAATGGTACACATCTGTTAATTCCATTTTCAACTGTGAATTGGATGTATTGATTGTAACCATTAAAAATGTTAAGAATGGTTTCGATACCATCTTCAGTAACAGCTGTGATGATATCATCTACATATTTTTCCAAAAAAGGGATATCAAAAGGTAAATTTCCAACACACTCAGCAATCAAATCGTCCATGACATATTGCGCAAAAATGGGTGATACAGAACTACCTATTGGTGTACCAAAAACTTGTTCATAATATTCATCATTAAAAACAAAAACAGAAGTGTTATACACAAAGTCTAATTCCAAAAATTGGTCAATATTTGATCTACAAGAATCCTGAATGGAGTTCCAATGTTTGGTAATAATATTTTTTACTAAATTGATCGGTATATTAGTGAGAAGTGACACAACATCTAAACTAATGATTACATAATTGGTAGGTAACTGATAATTTTGAATAAACGTTGCAAATTCAAAAGAGTCTTTGACAAAAAACCTGTTATTACTATTATAAGATATTGTAAGTTTATCAGTTAGGAATTGTGCAATTTTCTCATTGAGTGATTCTATAGATGAGATAATTGGGCGTAAACTTAATGTTTCTTTGTGAATCTTTGGTAGTCCATAAAACTTTGGAATAACTAAAGAACTCATCGTTTTCTATCTTCGTCATCGAAAAATTCCGAAAATTTCCTAACCAATGTTTGCGATTTTTGTAATATTGTTGAATTAGGATTGTTATTAATTTTATGATAGTAAGTATCATTGTGCCTTCAATTGGAGGATCCCGAGTTTTCAGGACATCAACCAAGATCGACACGGAGGCGCATATAGCCCCCCCGCCATGAACGTTCCGACCCATAGTAAATAACAAAGAATATGTAGGAATATCGGGTGATATGTTAACAATAACAATAAAGAGATTCATGGGTAATTCACTCAAAAAATGGCTACTGAAACAGAGTGGTAACCGCGGACATGCATGTTATATATATATATATATATATATATATATATATATATATATATATATATATATATATATATATATATATTATATATACTATATTCTTTTATAATTGCCCCACGTTTGGGTGAAAAATTATAATTTATCGAATCCTTTAATTGTAATTTAATAGTTAATATATGAATTTAACGATATGAATATTATTAATTGCCGATGTTTTCACAATTTTTGATTGTAACTACACTATTCTGAACACACCTTGACCACTGAATATAACCTATTTGAATTTTGACAGCAGTTGTCAAACTAATATGCCCGGCTCAGGTGAATATTAAATTTTGTACTTTGAAAGATAAATCAATACACAATCGACTCACTCACTCTTATCTCTACTTAAAGCATCTGCAACAATATTCTGTTTTCCAGGAGTGTATTTTATTTCGAAATCATATTCTTGTAATAATAAAATCCAGCGATATATTCTATTATTCGCATATCTATTTTTAAGCATTGCTGTCAAAGCTGAATGATCAGTTTCTATAATGAATTTAGCTCATAATAAAAAGAATCTCAATTTAGTGATACAAAATACCAGGCTTGTCATTCCAGGTTCCGTTACTGAATATTTCCTTTCATGTATTTTAGTAATCCTGGATATGAAACTAATAGGTACTTCTCCTTTTTCCTGCTCTTGTGTCAGTACTCCAGCAAAACGATCAGCTGATGCATCTGTTCTCAAAATAAATTGTTTATCACACTGTGGGTGATATACCTTGAGATTATTCGTAAAATCTTCTTTTAGTTCTCTGAATGGTTTTTCTTGTTCTCCATTCCACTGCCATTTTACACCTTCTTTTAATAATTCAATTAATGGTATTTCTTTTTCACTTAGATCTGGTATTAATCGTTTGAAATAATTCAAAATTCCTAGAAACCCTCTCAAAGTTTTCAAATTTGTTGGTTGTTCATATTCTTAAATTCTTATTTCTTCTTGATAAAATTAACATTTTTCGATGTTTAATTTCTATCCAGCATTTTCTAGTTCTTCATAAATAATATTTAAATGTTTTCTTCATTTTCCGAATATATTAAGATATCATCTATATGATGAAGTATAAAATTTTTATATTTGTTGAAAATGGCGTGGAGTGTTCTTACTAAAGCTGCACAGGAGCTCTGTAATCCGAATGGTACCACACAAAATTGATATACCACTCCATCTATCATGAACGCAGTCTAATTAATCGGACCCTAATACTATATCATAAATTAAATTCTTCACGACCACCATTTGTACTTTAAACGAATTTTTTCCTAATTGTAATTCTTCAATTATCATTTTACTTGTATCATATAGTTTTTATTATTCGCTCCCACTAGTGATAATTTATTTGTATTCACCACAATAATATTATTTTTCTTGCACTTCTCTAAAATCTTTTCACTTAGCAACGTTACTTCTGATCCTGTATCTATCAGAATTTTACATCCTATATTTTGTATTTTACCTTTAATGAATATTAAACCTAAATTGTCATGCATTTCCTCAATTTCCCCAATATCAACAAATTCTCTTGTATGTTCGTACTTAGAAAAAGTAATATTATGTACGTGAAAGCGGTTTATGTAAAATTTTTATTTACATTTTGACTGTGATCATCATCTCTTTCTTGCTCTTGTATTATGTTTACTTGTCTTCTGTCTCCTATTTCTTAATGTCTTCTATCATAGTTTCTTTCATGGTTCTCTTGGATACCATTTCTTCTATCATTATTCTTTCGATCATGATAATTATTTGTTCCTATCCATCTATCCTGTCGCCAATTCTCAACTCTGTCTTCATTACCATTTCTTCTGTCCAAATTTCTAGGATCTCTTTTATTTTCAAAGTACTTATTATCATTGTTTCTATTGCCATTCCCATATCTTCGGTCTTCATTTCTGTAATTTCTATTTTCATTTCTAAAATTCCTGTCTGTATATCTATCATTTCTTCGATTATCAAAGTCCCAGTTTCTATAGTTTCTATTTTCATATGTATTATGCATATCTCTTCTGTAATGTCCATCTCCATTCCCCCTTATTACATTAGAATTTTAAATTTCATTTCTTTTTTCATTATGACTTCTTTCAAGTCTGAGTAAATAATTTGATAAACCTTCCATCGTCTTGATTTTTTGTATCCCAATAGTTTCTGATACTTGTTGACCGAAATGTCTGGAAATATATAAAACCATTTCTTCTTCTTGCATGCTTGGCTCCATATACTATGCGTTGTTGTACATTTTTATTGCATATGCATTGAAATTTTTACTCTGGTTATAATCAAATTTCCCAAAGTATAGTTTCTCTCTGAAACTCGCCTGTTGGATCTCACCCCAAAAATATTTTGAAAATTGTTTTTCAAATTCTTCGACCTCAGGTATTTGTTCCTCTTTATTGCAAAACCACAATAAAGCATGTCCAGATAACATTCCTCTGATAATGATTTTTTTTGTCTACAATGGCCCTTATTCCTCTCATCCTACTTTTGATTATTTCAATAAATACTTTTGGATGATTAATATTTATATTTCCATCAAATTCCACCCCAAAGTCGATATTTCCAGTCTGCATCATTCCACCTCCATTCCGGTTTAGATTATCTTCAATTCCATTTACAATTTCTTGTAATTTTCTATTCATTTCCTCCAATTCCTTGTTAAATAATTTATCTATATATTCTCTCCTTTTTATACACGTTCCTGTTTGTTCTTCTATCCTTCCATTTAAGTCTTTAAATTTCTTATTCAAATTTTGTTCATACATTTGCATTACTTCTTCATTTGTTTGCCCTTGTACTTTAATAGCCCGTATCTCTTCAATTATATTCTCATTTTGTTTCTTTACTTCTACTTGAATTACTCCAGATACATTTTCTTCTAGGCATCTCCCTAGTTCTTGAACTTCTTCTACCGCCTGTTTGTTAATATCTTCCCTGATTTTAATGCCAACTTCTTGAATTTCCATGCGTAAATTTTCATTCTGGCCCTTCATATCTTCTTTCACCTTTTCAATTTTCTTCCTAAACTCATTATTCTCTTCCCTAATTTCCTTAATATCCTCCAAATTCTCAATTTTTCCTTCTTTCATTTTCTTTTCCAGTCTGTCCATGTTTCCGGTGATATTGTTGATATCCCCCTTAACCTCTTCCCTCATTGTATTCATATCTCCCCTATTTTCTTCAAACTTTATATACAAGTCTCCCCTCATATTTTTTTCCATATTCTCATTTTGTTTATCCATTTTTTCATTTAAATCTCCACGCATATTATCCATTTTTCGATTTAAATTTTCACTCATGTTCATCAAAAATTACATAAATTTATCCTGGTTATTTGTGGTTTCCCTACTCTCTTGTCTCCTATTATCTTGTTCTTCCTTATCTTCTCTTGTCATATCTCCTTCTGATTGTTCCCTTCCTTGTTCCAAGTACTGCACCTGAAAATCACCTATACTATGTTTTCTTTCTTCTCTTTGTTCCTCAGATCCACTTTCAACTCCTACTTGTTCACCAATTCTTAATGTCATTTTTCTTTCCATGGTCGATACTCAATTTTTTATATAGTCAATGAATTTGCTGCGTCAAATCATAATATTTTTCTATATTTATGATACTAATGATAAATCTATATTTGCCCCACTTTCCGGCGCCAAATTATTATATATATATATATATATATATATATATATATATATATTATATTCTTTTATAATTAAATTATTATATTCACTATATTCTATATTCTTTTATAATTGCCCCACGTTAAGGTGACAAATTATAATTTATCGAATCATTTAATTGTAATTTATTAGTTAATACATGAATTTAACGATATGAATATTATTAATTGTCGATGTTTTCACAATTTTTGATTGTAACTACACTATTGTGAACACACTTTTACCACTGAATATAACATATTTGAATTTTGACAGCAGTTGTCAAACTAATATGCCCGGCTCAGATGAATATTGAATTTTGTACTTTGAAAGATAAATCAATAGACAATCGACTTACTCACTCTTAACTCAGGGAGGGATCAAAGATTTTAAATAATAATTCAAATTCATAAATTTCAAGGAATTCTCCAAATTACGTATTACGCTATTCCAAATCTAGAGTAACTGTTTATTCAATATACTACAAGACACTTAGATTATCTTATGACACATATGATTTTACTGTCACTGGAAATTAACCAAATGTCACTTATTATATCCAATTATTTATAGCATGAAAATTATAAAACACGATAAGAATAGATATGAAATGAGTACCAAAGTGAGTTGGAATTCAAAATTATATAATATATGATCAGATAACAAATTACAAAAAAATATAATTTTTCAAAAATATCATAAAGGAAACACAAAGATAAAATTTTCAATCAACCTTAATACTAAAACAACCTATATTAGAAATCTACTAGCTAAATATTTTTATCAAAATTTCAAAATGTCTGATTTTATACTTGATTTATATCAATGTCAAATACGCAAATTTCCGTGCAAATTGTCTATTCCAAAATTTTCTAGGATTTAGATCGAATTTATTATCATAAGATGCATTTATTTTTGAAATATATTTAAGAAAGGCCTATAATTTAGAAACCAGAAAACCACTTGCACTTTAACGATGTAATTCTTTGCGAATTATACACGCACTGGATTTACAATGCAAGGTTTTTATGATCTGATAATATATTCATATAATTACTATTATATTATTGAATAAATTTGAGACAACTCTTATTTTGATGTTGTCTCGTGGGGATCTCAAATTCAACTGCCTAAACTTTATACATAAATAAATCTCCTCTCCTTTGGTTACCAAAAATTCTTTTTTTCCAAAAAATACAAATTTATGTTTTCCTATAACAAAGAGAGATTTTCATTCTTTTATTATAAATGCAATTTTGCTAGCAGAGACATCTGTATTTTTGTTTTCAAATCGTTATAAAATCTATCTATCATTAAGTACATTCTGGATTAATGTCATCCGAAATTGAAATGTCAAATTTTATTTGTATATTGAATCTTTCAAATTATTGATTATACAGTGTGTATCACAAGTATTACATACAAATATGCACATTTTTCCTCTTTTCAATATATTCTTTAAAATTTAGATAGAGGGAATGTATTGTGTATTTTATATATATATATATATATATATATATATATATATATATATAAAAGAAGATGTAGGAATATCGCGTGATATGTAAACAACAACAACAAAGAGATTCACGCAAAAGGAAAAAAGGCTACTGAAACAGAGTGGTAACCGCGGACATGCATGTTTCTAGCTCATTTGCCGTCTTTAGCACGGTATAACCAAATGAGAATGTGGAATTTGGTAGCAAAGATGTTAATCGAAACATGAGAAAACACAAAACAACGGATTTCAACAGGGGAACCAAACGCTCATTTGTGCCTTCAATTGGAAGATCCCGAGTTTCCGGGACAACAACCAAGATCGACACGGAGGCGCCTATAGTTCCCCACCTGACATCTTTGCTCCCAAATTCCACATCCTCATTTGGTTATACCGTGCTGTAGACGGCAAATGAGCTGGAAACATGCATGTCCGCGGTTACCACTCTGTTTCAGTAGCCCTTTCTCTTTTAGCGTGAATTGTCCATTATTCTATTTGTATATATATATATATATATATATATATATATATATATATATCGCGATAGCGGTTGAAGTTGCATCCGTATACATTTTTAGCGCTGTGACATCCCCCGATATACACAATATGTATATAGAGCAGCCCCTTTGTATCGAGATCACGCACAGAGTGGCTTCCTATTATTTGGCAACACTTGGGACCTTGATTGATTATTAGTAAGTAGATTTGAATTTCTTTAGGAATCGGTGCGTCCTGTATATTGTGTATAGATCACGTTCAAAGGGACTTCCAGTAATTTTAAATATGTATTTATTTTTCTTTTGGGAGAAAAATGAAACATATCTTCTATTAATAGTGATGTTGACGGTTGGTACAAATCCATGTGAAGCTATATTTTACACATAAAAGATAGTTTTTAGAAACCTAAAATAACATTCTAAAAAACTTATTATTCGTTTTAAATTAAACTTATTTCTCATAACCCAGTTATAAATATAAACTATTTTTCTTGATAATTTGTTAGAACAACGATAATATTTCACGATTTTTATCACAATAGAGACTGGATCCATCAAAAGAAATAGTTGTATTACACCGAAAATTGATTCTATAATGGTGCGAGTTTCTTTGCTAGAAACATGCTTTCTATGCATTGGAGAAGAACGTGAAAATGTCTTTGTAAGTACCTATAATTGTACATTGACATACTTTATTACGAATGAAAGACACCATTTACTCATTTTATTTACTCTATTATCATATTTAGAGCTACTTAACATCAATATCAACGAAATACAACTTGAAATCAGATATGTAAACAAAGAAACTACTAACGAATAATTGACTTCTTACTTTTACCACAACCAAAAATATTTAAAATGATTTTCAATTTGTATTTGTATTTTATCAGAGATTATAACTTACATTGAAGTTATGGAAAAAGACTATCCATCTCGAGTGTATTATGTAGGAAAATAGCAGTAAGTAAAACGCAAAATTCGTACAGCATATATTATTACAAGTTACAGGGGCAACTAGTTTCGGCACACTGAGCTTTCATTAGACCTTAAATGTATTTATCATTCACTTGAAAAGTATTATAAAAGGAAAGCTGTCACATGCCCATGGCATCCAGCAGAATCCAAGATGTGTCTGTAGATAATATGGGAAATATACTGTAGGAAAATTTTATTAAAATCAGGAAAATTTACATAATTGTGCAAACACCAAACAAAAATAAAATTAGACAAGTTAAGAGAAGCGATTAAAACTAAATTACTGTATAATTGAAAGAAAAAGAGAGAAAATATGGACTTCGTCTTACAGCAGAATCTGTCTGGAGCAAAAAGTCCGGTACCTGAATAGTCGTAATAGGAAAATGAGCAATAGAGAGGACCGAATGCGGACTAACGAAAAACAACTTTTGGGTTCTGTTAGTCCGCATGATAATAATTATATATTCAGAATTCATATTTTAACACTCATACTTCACACAATTTATATTTTCATTGTCGTAGGAAAAATAGAGTAAAAAACTCGTCAGAAATTGTATTTCCTGCAATCGTACGGAATATTTCACTTTCCACACTTCTGATACAATGCTATTCAAATTCGAGTCTATGCATCATGGTAACGGTAAGAGATATAGGGCAAAGTTGTGTATTTCAAATATCATTTATTCGATTCAAGACAATCTAGCTTCTTTAGCTCTGGAGTTATACAGGAAAAATTAGAAAATTTTGAGTTCTTCTTCTTATTTTCCGAGGATTTTCCAAAACTTTGCCATAACAATTTTTTGTATATTGAACTATTACCAGAACAGTTTTAACCTCTTTCAATATTCAATAACAGCTGTAATTGGAGAATATCAGTGAGTAAGAAATGGATCAATGCCAAGTTGATCATACAACATATTGATGATCTGAAATTTTACCGGTAATAGTTCAATATTTCCAAAACACTCTGTATTTCAGATGTAAATAATACGCCGATATGAAACATGACTCTTGGAATTTGAATCAATTTGAGGGTGGCACAATTTTAACGATACTTTGTATATAATTTTTTTTCAAATAGAGCATGCTGCAAAATTTTTTAGTTCGAATACAAAAGCTTTTCAATCTCTAACCTACAGAATAATCCACGATATACATCCAAAGAAAGTATTGTTTACTTTCTAGCGCATTTGAATAAAAGAGATTAATATTTCAGGTATTCAAACATCTAACTATAATTTACGGTTCAAATGGAAATTCAATGAAGTTCGTTTTTTTTTTCAACTAGAATAAACTAAATATTTCTCAATATCTGGATTCTTGAAAATTTGAAACATGTATCATACTTCATACTCTATCTTTAGTTATGACGTTTCCAAGAAATGACAAATGAGTATTAGTTTGAAATAAAATAAACTATTATACCAGAAATCCTAAATATATTGCATTGTTATTTCGGTGGCCTTGTATGTTCCAGTACTAAAAACATTCCTTCCGATTCTAATGCTGTGAAATTTGATATTCACACGCTGATTTTGAAAATAACTTAAGTCTCATATTCAGAAACTTTCAACGTTATAAATGATTCTCATGCAGGCATTATTCCTCATCATCATATTAATCAAAATCCCAACATTGAAAATGTCATCATGATACCTCTGAAAATAGCAACTTCAGACCCAGAACACTCTGGAAGATTTTGATATGGGGTTCAAAAGATGGCTTCCAAATAGATATTTGACGTCATCAACATCTGACTGTCAGATTTAACAGCACCTCTTGTAAAATAGGGAGAAATGTTATTGTACTTATCATACCCACGAAATGTCATAGGAAAATGATATCAGACTTCTCGCACACACTTTCACATTTTGTTAGAGCGGATAAAATGTGCGACTCAAAAATCGTCAAAGATAAGTTAAGGATATGATAGATGTTTAACATACTTTTTCTTAGAATCCAAATCTGAAAAACATTTAGGAAGCCCCTTTCGTGATGACGAAAATCGTTAAGGTTTCGATTGAACCAGAAATGCCAGTCAGATGTTTAAATACCTGAAATGTTCATCACATGTACCTATACAAATCACCCGAATTTCAATACTCTCGCCCATTTTATAACAAAATAGCAGGCTCGCTAGTAATTTCGATGGCAAACCACGAGTATATATGAAGAGAAAACATATTTAATTGGAATATGTACTGTTTATTTTTTGTACGAACATTTGTATAAGTTTCATTGAACATGTTTTTATGTTTAGTCTATCCAAAATGCTCAATAGAAAGAGCTTTAATGATGATACTGATCTGAAAACTTGTACACAGCCATGATGGATTCCTTACTACCTCATTATCCCTTTAGTTTCCTTATTCTTTTGATATGATCTTCATTAGCGTTACACCCAAGTCTAGAAATTTGAAAATTTCGTGTTCACACTTTTCTTTTTGAAATTATGTTTCTAAATTTTTCTTTCCTCGAATTTCAGAGCTCAACTCAATGGTGCATATAAAGGTAAGTTGATTTCAATCGTCCTATTTGGCTCTCGACTTCACCCTGTAGGATTATATGTATGTTGGTCTGGGACACCCTGTATACAGACATCACACCAGTAGAACCAATTGCACATGCTTAAGTTTTGCACCAGTGGTTTAATAATGAACAGGTTAGATTTTTTTTCTAACACCAAACCGCTATGGTGTTGGGAAAAATACTTTAGTGTATACATAGCTTTTATTGCTCTCTATAACTTTAATTTAGGACATTTTTTCCTTACATAAAATAAGTATGCAGCTATCGTCCATCCAGTTATCATTCATACACCCTGTATATGCGTGAGAGAGTTTTAACGTCTGCGAAATTTTTATAAATTTTTGTGAAATCCAATATTCTAGGTCAACTACTAGTAATCTGATTGCATTTGGTTTTCGGAATTTCCACAAAAAAAGTTGACTTCTGCTATCTGCTATAGAGGAGTAGAGAAATAAACCAATTCGATAATTAACCTGAAAATTGAGTGAAAAAATTACTTCATCTCGTGGTTTACGTTGAAAAATTTAACAATTCTTCCTCTTATTTACATAAATTCAGATTTATTAGTTTGTTTTATCGCCAGCATAACTCATTTTTATCGCCGCTTGTGTTTTATTTTGCCTCAAAATTGAATTTGAGTGAAATGTAGAACGAAAATATAATTTTTCAATTAATAACGGTAGATCTTTTGCAATAAGTAACATCCCCGCACTGTCGACAATTGTATCAAAAAATTAAAACAGATGGAATTAAACACAATCAGTATTAAAAGCTTTCTATATTCAGAAGTAATGTCGGCAACACTGCCAGGATGCCACTTTGCAAGAATAATACATATAGAGACGCCAAACCATACCTTCTCACGATATGTATACTGACGGATGCTAATTGTGATGAAATCAGCAAGACGTCACTTTGGTCGTTTTTTGTATAAATATGTACACCAAGGTAAACAGGGTCTCCGTATACTGCGTTATAGTAGCACACTTACATATTTATTATACATCTGACGCACAGAGTGGCATCCGTCAAGTATACATATCGAAGAACGGTATAGTTTGGCGTCTGTATATGTATTTTTCTTGCATAGTGACATCCTGGCAGTATTGCCGTCCTCACTTCTGGTTATAGGAAGCTTTTAACATTGAATGTGATGATTTACATCTGTATTATACATATATATATATATATATATATATATATATATATATATGTTAATACAGTTCCTCTATTTAAAATGTAAAAGAAGCATTAAAATAAGAAAAACTATTCATATTTGTATGCAATACTTTCGATACAAACTGTATTGTATGTATAATCAATAATTTTGAAAGATTCGGTATACAAATCAAATTTGACATTTTAATTTTCGGATGACATTCATGTAGAATATATTTAATGGTAGACAGATTATATTACAATTTGGAGTATATATTTGAAATTTTAGAATACAGATGTCTCAGCTATTAGAATTACAATGGTAATAAAAGAATTGAAATCTCTCTTTGTTATAGGGAAACATAAATTAGTATTTCTTTCAAAAAAAGGAATTTTTCGTAACCACAGGAGAAAAGATTTATTTATTTGAGAAAAGTTTATCTAGTTGAATTTGAAAACCTTAAGAGACAACATCGAGATAAGAGTTGTCTCAAATTTTGTTGAGAATTTAATAAAAATCATAACTATACAATCAGATTATAAAGCCATACTTTCTAAAGCCAGTGCGTGCATAATTCATAGAAGAATTGCATCGTATCAAGTGTTAGTGGTTCCAGTTTCTAGATCAGATATCTAGAAAGTTTCGCATAATTCTAAATACAATTAGAATACGTCCTGTCCTATTTGATGAGTCCACTCCAGTTTAAAATTATTTCTCGAGAATTAACAGGCCTTTTAAATACATTTCAAAAATAGATGCATCTATAGAATAATAATATTAGCTAAACCAATTAATGAAATGGACTGTCTCGACCCTTACTTCGTGGAATATGCTCATATTAGTGTTTTTAAATGAAACTCACGGTCTCTAGTTAATTCCACAATATAATAAAAATTATTGACAATTCTAAAAAATTGACAATAGTTTCGATAAATCAATATGATAAATAAGCTAATTAGTAAAAAAGAAGAAAAAGTGGCATTACAACTAATATATCCTAAACAAGCTGATGGAATTAAAACTCATAAAACCATCACATATGCATGAAATATTTCATTTCTAATAATATTTCAAAGATAAATATCTTCAGCAACGAATACAACAATCTCTTTCAAAACAGAAAGTAACGTTAGTACAATATTGTTAAATGTAAAAACAAAAATACCACTATTAAAGAAGTCAGGTATATATAAACTCAAATGTCCAGAATGTAATGCTGTCTATTTGGGTCAGACCCTTAGGAATTTTGAAATACGATACAGTGAGTACTTACGCGCATACAGATTAAAACAACCAGATAAATCCCACTACGCAAAACATCTACTTGGCACCAATATTGACACCTAACAAAGAACTAGAAGTGCTGCATATTTGTGAAAAGAAACAAGAATTGGATTTCCTTGAAGAACTGGAAATAAGAAGACATTTAAGAAACCCATAATATGAAGTTGTCAATGAACAGTTAAATCTAGGGAGTTCTCCGCTAATAAACTGTCTTCTTAAGTGATAATTGTTAAGATCAGCAGATATAGTTTTCCTGATTTTCTATATCATTGCACAGTTAAACTGATCTTAATTGGAAAAATGATATCCAGGATATCACCATAGGGCTAATAATATCTAAGCTTCAATATTTGTAATATCACAATTTATATACTTCTTCAACCACATGTTTGTCTATCTCTCCCGTAATTTTAATGATATTCTCTTGTATTTCTATTCTTAAATTCTCCTCTTGTACTTTCATGTTTCTTTCAATACTTTTAATCTCTTCCTGGTGATCTTCTTGTACCATTTCAATTTCTCAATTTCTTCTGGAGTCTTGTCTAATTTATTATTAATATTATTAAAGTCTCCTTCATTTTCTTCAAATTTTTTATACGAGTCTCCCCTCATCGTGTCCATTTACTCATTTAAATATCCCCTCATCGTGCCCATCTTCCAATTTATACCTCCCTTCATCGTGTCCATCTTCCCATTTATATCTCCCTTCATCGTGTTCATTTTCCCATTTATATGTCCCTTCATCGTGTCTATCTTTTCATTCATACTAATCAAAAATTCCATTAACCGATCTTCTCTACTTATTCTTTCATGTCTCTCTGGTCTCCTATCCTCTTGTTCTTCTTCTGCAATATGTCCCTGATTATCAATAAGAGTTTGTTCTTGTTCATCTCCTGACAAATCTCCTTCTGAATGTTTTCTTTCCTTTTCCATATACTGCACTTGGAAATCACCCATAACATGTCCTCTTTCTCCATCTGAACTTCCTTCTGTACCTATCTGTTTTCCGTCCCTTAATGTAATTTTTCTCTCCATCGTATCTACTTATTTTTAATGCAGTCAAAAAAATTCAATATTATTTATAATTACATGCAAATTTTTTTAGATTCCCCACGTTGGGCGCCAAATTATATATATTATATAGCTTGAATTGATTGTTGCGGCGATAATTCATAATTATTTTTGTTTATTTATAGCTCAGGTTAAATATATCAAGTCGACCATGAGTACTCCTTAATCTCTTTGAGGTTTGGCATAAAGCTTTTTCTATGTAATTAATTATTTTGCTTTATATGGATTAATAAAGACTTATTTGTTTTTATCTATTATTTAAAATAAAAATTATCCCATGTCTAAATTTATGTTGAGACGCCTATGTTATCAATCCTATTCCTGTTTTTAAAATTGACACTTGGAATTATTGGAATAACTATTTCCTGTTATAAATATAGGGTATTGAAACGAAAATGACGAACACTGTAATAACATATTATCAAAATTACGATGGAAATTGGAAAAGAAATACATGTAAAATAACTTTTTACACACGGAAAAAGGTTTTTTAAAAAATTATTTATTTAACAAAAGTTACAAGTTTCAAGATTCGAAGTAAATTCTAGACTGACTATATAAACTAAACCATTCAAAAAGGTAAAAAATACAATGTAAGTAAAAATAAGGTTCAACAATTTATAAAACAAGAGGTTATTACACAATATACTGAATAAGCAATTTAATGAAATTAACTGTCTCGACCCTTACTTCGTGGACTATGCTCATATTAGTGTTTTTAAATGAAACTCTTGGTCTCTAGTTAATTCCACAATATATTGTAATTTAAGGTATATAACACCTCCCCCATTAGATCGACGCACCCCCTGGAAGTTGAATTTTCTTTTCTTGTAATTCCATTGGAGTTTTTTCTGATTTTCTTCTTTTCTGAATTTTCTTCAAGAGTAGCCAAATAATTATCAATACTCCGCTAGAATATAGAAATCTAGTCCATATGCTAGGAATATGGAGATTTAATTGTTCTTCATGAATTGGTGTCAATCATTGCAAAGATATTTCTTTTAATTTCAATTTTTTCAAATTCATTTCCAAAGGCTGGATTTTAATTTTATTAAAATGTATCTGAAGTTTATTCAATACTAGTGGTTGACCAAAAGTTCTATCTTGAAATATTAATTCTTGATTTTGAAAAGTTATTTTACATTGCGAATTTTTTATTAGGAAAATTCCTTTTAAAATTCTTATTTCTGTGTCTTCTGAACATTTAATTATCAATTATTCTTCTTCTGGGAATACTACTAGGTATCGGTTTATTTCTGGTATAATTTCCAAATGATTTTCAATAATTTTGATTTTAGTGTATTCGCAGTTAGTAGAGTTTTTCATTAATAGTATTTGTTCTTCACATAACTGTTTATTATTATCTTGAAGGTGTGAAGCACATTGAAAATTTTCACTTCTTGTACAAATATCGTTTAGAGGTTTTATTTGGGTATCAGATCTTAGCAAATACTTCGAATTTGGTATTATTATTACGAATTCTGATTCTAACTTAGTAGGTATGGGTAATAAATAAAATGATTCAAACTCATTATTAAAATCTATAGGAATCGATAAAAAATATTCTATTCTCTTTTTACTTACTCTACATGTTATGTCTAAAATTGATTCGAGGTTTAAAATATTCTCGTATTTCAATTCCAACGGTAATTGTAATTTATAATACGAAGATATTTTTTTTGTAGCTCTGTAAATAATTCTTTTG
Organism: Galeruca laticollis; assembly: GCA_963921935.1. Lineage (NCBI taxonomy): Eukaryota > Metazoa > Arthropoda > Insecta > Coleoptera > Chrysomelidae > Galeruca > Galeruca laticollis. The sequence continues at coordinate 179,999,762 of OY998176.1, forward strand.
ATATTATACGCGAATGCAATGTCCTAAGTTTGCAGAATGAACAGAAAATCTCTACAGTTTCTATTATATCTAATATTACATTATAAATAATTAAAACTCAATTCAACATTGTTTAATAAAAGTAAAGTTATCATGTAATATGTGTAGATAAACTTCATTGGTTTTAAATGTTCTAATATTAAACTTTTTCTGTAATGAAAGTATGAGGTTTCTTCTTAGGTCGTTTTTTATTTGAAATATGAATATCTTCAGCGGTATGAAAATGACGTGTTACAATTTTCGCAGTTTTATGTTTTCTTTTTACGGATTTTATTTTTTCAGGTTGATATTTATTTTTTGTCTTACTTTTAATCTGCTTATTTTTGACAAATACTTTTGTAGGTAAAGGGTCTGGAAGATCTTCTCTACTTTCATTAGCTTTTGAAATAACTTTATCTTCAGTTTTTTGCAATGATTCATTTACTTCAGAATACAGTAATTTCATTTTTTCTTTGTGATTATGGATATAATTATTCACTAACTGTCGATCAATGTCTAAATCAAAGGAAGAGTTATTCTCTAAATGACCTGTAATAATTTCGTATGGTTTTAGTTTCGTTACAGAGTGAATACTATTATTATATGCCAAAAGAGCATAATTTACTTTTATTTCAATAGGTTCTTTCTTTAATTCATTCTGATTATTTAAAAGTCTGATATGTTCAATAATTGTTGAATGAAATCGTTCGGCAATGCCGTTTGCTTCAGGATGTTGTGAACTGATAAAATGAATTTGAGTTTCTAATAAATCTTTTACTAAACTTTTTTATAATTCTGTTCCGTTATCGGATATTATTTGTTCCGGTATACAATGATGGGTGAAATATCTAATTAAATTATTAACTATCTCTATACCTTGGGCTGAGTTCAGTTTATACAACTGCCCGTATTTTGAAAATGAGTCTATAATAGTAAGAAATTTCGTATTTTCTATAGTAATAGTGTCTAAATGTATTATTTGAAATGGTTTAATAGCTGTTAGGGTAATATTAAAATATGGTTTCACGGGTTTGCGATCATATTTTGTTATTTGACATATTTCGCATTCGTTAATGTACGTTTGAATAGAAGATCATTGATTAGGCCAATAGTATCGAGATTTTATATTATTTTCGGTTTCATCTAATCCTCTATGATTTCGTTTACTTTCATGATAGTTTTGTATTACTCCTTTGATTTCATTTAGAGGAATGTCAATTCATTTTTCATTACATTTGATAAATGAAATGTGTGAATTTCTGAAATATGTTTGTAAAACAGTGCTGAACTTTTCGTATAAGGGATCTTCAAAATAAATATGATATTTTGCTTTTGGTGCTACATATTTTTCAACAAAATATATTACGTCTTGTTAAAAGTTATTTTTAGAAAATTGTACTAGAATTTTTTGCTTAGTTTCATATAATTTGATTATAGTTGGTATAGCTGGTTCAAAATTTACTTCAGAGATTATAATTTGATTTTTTCCCACATTTACTGCAGATTCCGAAATAGGTATTCCTGCAATAGGATTTTCTATGTTAGTGTGAATAGTATTATTATCGTCATCAATTTAGTCATTAAAATCTTCAGCATCTACAATAAGTGATTCGGTTTCTACATTTTTATTTTTAGTATTATTTGAAAGTGAGTCATCAAATCTTTCCATATAAACTAATAATTTTTTGGGAGGATTATCCGAAGAATTTACTCCATTCATATTTAGCTGGATTCGTGATAGACAGTCACTATTAGTGTTCAATGAACCTTTCTTGTACACTATATCATAGTCGTATTCCTCGAGTTTCAACCGCCATCTAACTAATTTAGAATTGGGTTCTTTTAAAGAAAATAACCATTGAAGTGGTTTATGATCTGTTACTATAGTGAGTTTTCTTCCGAAAAGGTATGGGCGGAAATATTTTACAGCACAAACAATTGCAAGGAGTTCCTTTTCAATTGTTGAATAATTTACTCAAGAATCATTAAGTGTTCTGCTAGCATATGCCACAGGTAAATCGGTTCCGATTTTTCCTTGGCTAAGAACAGCGCCTACAGCAAAATTGCTTGCGTCTGTTGTTAAATATAATGGACGAGAAAAGTCCGGGTATTGTAAAATAGGATCATTTAATAACATATTTTTACAAGTATCAAAACTGTTAAGGAATCACTTGTATTTTCAATTTTGCCGCTAAACGCATCATTGGCGCATGATTGATAAACCGTCGACGTGCCCAGACAGTAGTACCTTATCGACATTCGCACGGTATACATGAGTTTATAAAAACACCGGTAAATTGTTTGGACGAGATTCGGTCAAAAGAAGTGTACCAAAAACGACATCGTCAACCCTCCCAGGCGCCTGGATACGACGGCAAGACAGCTTCATCAGGTAGGAGCCTTACATATATATTGTTTTTATTTATGCGTTGATGATGTGCTATTTTTTTTGTTAATTAACTCTTCGAAATACAGTCCATTACCAATGTTAAGGGTTGGAAATATGAAAAGGGACTAATGGACTGTATTTCGAAGAGTTAATTAACAAAAAAATAGCACATCATCAACGCATAAATAAAAACAATATATATATAAGGCTCCTACCTGATGAAGCTGTCTTGCCGTCGTATCCAGGCGCCTGGGAGGGTTGACGATGTCGTTTTTGGTACACTTCCTTTGACCGAATCTCGTCCAAACAATTTACCGGTGTTTTTATAAACTCATGTATACCGTGCGAATATCGACAAGGTACTACTGTCTGGGCACGTCGACGGTTTATCAATCATGCGCCAATGATGCGTTTAGCGGCAAAATTGAAAATACAAGTGATTCCTTAACATTCACCCCACCAAAACGAATGTTTTTTAACCAAATGGAATATAAAGATAAAAAAAAAATATATATATATAAAGTGAGAGAAAAAAATAAATAGAATATTCCCGCGCTTAAATCCAAAAAAAAAACGACTTAACTACTTTAGTTAATTATAGTGAGAGTAAATTAATTAATCGGTAAGGGACAAATTTTTACCACAGGGCGTTGCATAACGCCGTGGTTGGTTTTCAATGTAACCACACGAACCACATTGTCTCGACCAGGGTGCACATCGATAACTCTGGCAAGTTCCCAATTCAGTGGAGGCGTTTGTTCGTCTTTAATTAAAACTAAACCACCTTTAACAATAGGATGTGAAGGTTGGGTCCATTTAAATCTCTCTTGGAGAGAATGAATATATTCTTGCGACCAACGCTTCCAAAAGTCACTCCGCATACGTTGCAGCAATTGCCATCGATTCAATCTGTTTAAAGATAAATGCGTTAGATCCACCTCGGGAATAGGACTAGTGAGGGGTTCAAGAATTAGAAAGTGCCCCGGCGTAAGAGGTTGTAAATCATTTGGATCGCTACTAATTTCACACAACGGGCGTGAATTCAAAAGTGCTTCGATCTGCGACAACAGGGTGTAGAATTCTTCAAAGGATAGTATCTGAGTACCTAAGACTCTATAAAAATGAGTTTTAAACGATTTTACTCCCGCCTCGGCGAGGCCATTAAAATGTGGACTACCGGGGGGTTGAAATTCCAAGAAATGGCCAATTTCTGCGCGATAGTTTTAGCCATGTCAAGGAGTTCATTATTAGCACCCTTAAAATTTGTGCCTTGGTCGCTGGTAATGGTAAGACATCTTCCACGCCGAGCGATAAAGCGTCTAAAGGCGGCTAAGAAAGTTTCAGAACTCAAATCTGAAGTAGCTTCTAAATGAATAGCCTTTGTGGATGTGCAAACAAAAACACAAACATAACCTTTGTAGGTTTTTGCACCTCTATGTTTACTCATCGAAAGTGAAAATGGACCAGCAAAATCAATACAAACTGATGAAAAAGCCTTGACTTGAGAAACTCTTATAGAGGGCAAATCAGCCATGTATGGGTTGTAAGATCTTGGTTTGCAACGAAAACAACGAATGCAACTTGAAAGACATTTATAAATTGCACTACGTGGAGATAAAATCCAAAATTGTTGTAATAATAAATAGTGTAATGTTTTTAAACCTGGATGAAAGTGTTCCTGATGAACTGCTTCGATTATCAAGTGGGTTAGTCGGTGTGATTTGGGTAGCAAAATAGGATGTTTAACATCAAACGAAAACTCCGAATTTCTGATTCGACCACCAACTCTAAGCAACCCAAAGGAGTCAATGAAAGGGGCGAGTTTTCTAAAAGGCTTAGGTAATAGTTGATTGTGTTTAATTTTGAGAAAAATGTCAGAAAATGTATGTCGCTGAACACATTTTATAATGATTTTGAAGGCATTATCTACATCCACGCTTATTTGAGACTGAGATTGTAACCTTAAGCTATTAATAAAAAAGAGAGAATACGCTACTATTCGCTTAATCTTGGATAAAGAGGAAAATTTATTTAAAAGGGTGAAGATGAAATTGTCAGAAGAAGTGCAGGCAGATAGTATAACCCTTTGTTCTTCCTGAGAGATTTCAAATAAATTTAATTTGTTATTAGTCTGCGTAGGCCATGTATTACTAGACTGAGCTAAAAATTCAGGACCTGACCACCAAATAGGAGTTTCTAAGAGCTGTGCTGGGGTTTGACCTCGACTAGCACAGTCAGCTGGATTCTGGGAAGATGGAACATAATACCAAAGAGAGGGGGGAATGAGATCTTGAACATGACTGACTCTATTAGCTACAAATGTTTTCCATCTATGTGGAGATGAAGATAACCACGCAAGAGCTACCATAGAATCTGTCCAAGCATAAATAGCATCAAAAACGACTAGGTCACTATAGCTTTCGTTAACAAAGTGCATTAGATAGGCCAATAAAACGGAACCCATAAGTTCAAGTCTTGCTATAGATTGTGTTTTTAATGGAGACACTCGACATTTCGCACAAATTAAGAACGTTCTCACAAGTCCAGAAGATTCGAGAATTCGGAAGTAGACAACACTAGCATAGCCAACTTGTGAGGCGTCACAAAACCCATGTAGCTCAATCCGGGAAATAGAACTGGAACCTACATGGCGCGGAATTTTAATATTAGCTAAATTCGGCATTTCTATCTTAAACCTTGACCAGACATCCAAGATATTCTTTGAAGGAGTATCATCCCAGGAAGTCTTGGATTCCCACAATTGTTGTAAAATACGTTTTGCAAGTAGAAGACATGGGGAAATAAATCCAAGGGGGTCAAAAACTCGACTTATTTCAGACAGGATGTTTCGTTTTGTACAAGGCCGTTCAAATGGAATATAAGTGTAAGAGAAACAATCTATATTAGGATCCCATTTGAGCCCTAACACTTTAATAAAGGATGGTTCATCTTTATCAAAGTTGCACGATTCTTGGCGATCGGAATGACTTACTTGAGCTAAAAGAGCAGGATGATTACTTGCCCATTTGCTCAATTGAAAACAACCTCGTTGCATGAGCTGAATTAATTCAGATTGAAGTGAAATGGCTGAACTTAGACCATTGCTTCCAAGCAAGCCATCATCTATGTAGAATTGATGATGAATCATTTTAGATGCTCGAGGAAAAGAAGATTGCTCTTGTGTGGCCAATTCTTTCAAAGTTCGTAGAGCTAAGAACGGAGAACTCGAAATTCCGTAGACTACGGTTCGCAAAAAAAATTCCTGAAGAGGCTCAGTGGGCTTGAAGCGCCAAATAATTCTTTGATAATTCCAGAACTGAGATTGTACGTTAATTTGTCTGTACATTTGCTTTATATCGCAGACAAAAACATGAGAGAAAAATCGAAATCTTGAAAGTATTGTAGAAATATCACGTTGAAGTTTTGGGCCAACTAAAAGAGTGTCATTAAGTGAGACACCCTGTACATCACGCAAACTCGCATCGAACACAACTCTAATTTTGGAAATTATTTGAGAACCTGAAAGTTGTTCTTTAAAGACGGCGTGATGGGGTATATAATAAGCAGATGAAGATTTATAATCGTCCAATGGGACCGGAATCATATGTCCACTGTTAAGATAATCTTGCATGAATTCACAGTATTTGATGTGTAATTCAGACGATTTTAAAAATCTATTTTCTAGCATTGAGAATCTCCGATGAGCTTGTGTATAAGTATCAATAAAATTGGGGAAAGATTGACGAAACGGCAGAGGTACCGAAAATCGTCCAGAAGGTTCTCGAAAAGTGGAAGTCTTATAAATTTCTTCGCATTTCTTATCTTCGGGGGATGCTGGGAAAATAGCTTTGACAACCTGTTCGACCTCCCAAAACCTTTGCAATTGGATATCAAGATTTACATCCAAAGATGCATGGCAACTTAAAGAATAATTGTTTGAGGCATAGGAGCAGTTTGTTCGTCCTTGAAGAATATAACCAAAGACAGTTTCTAAAGCGACAGGTTGATCCGGATTTCCAAATATACGACCTGATTTCAAAATTAAAGGTATTAATTCAGCTCCAAGAATCATATCCAAGGGTCCGGGAACATGAAATTTACTATCCGCCAAGTTTAAATTTTGAATATATGTTAATTCTGCAGGATTAATAAAGACTTTCGGCTGATCAGAACAAACTTGAGGAATAATAATAGCTTCGAAGGAAAAAACAGGATTTTCTGCGCTACATGGTTTAATGATACAATGTGCTGTGCCTCGATTTGTAAAGGTAGTCATTCCATTGAGGCCTTCAATGGGAATAGAGCAGTGTTTGCGAGAAAGTCCAAGTTTTCTAATACATTTTTCGGATATAAAGTTAGCCATGGAGCCTGTGTCCAGTAAAACTCGGATTTTTTGAAAATTACCTCGAATGTCCTTAATATGCACTTCACAAGTAGATAATAAAACTGTAGATTGTGGTAACGTTAAAGTATTTGTAATACAATGGCCATTTGTAATTGAAGAGCTAGAATTGTCACTAGAAGTATTCGTGAGATTGTCAGAAGCGGAAATCGAATTATTTATGTGATTAGAATTAGGAGAATTTTTTGGAAAATGTAACACAGTATGATGAGGAAATCGACAAATTTTACACTTTTGTGTGGATGAACACATTTTCATAGAATGGGGAGATACTAAACAGTTAACACATAACTGGTGCTGCTTAGCGAAAGAAAATCTTTCTTGTGGCATCTTGGCCAAAAATGATTGACATTTATACAGTGGGTGAGAAGAGGAGCATAAGATACACTTCAAGTTACTACTGTTTTGTTGTGTATTTGCAACAAATGTAGATGTTGAAGGTTTATTACAATTTTTTGAGTTTGAAAACTTGTTTTTGGATTTATCTACATGGGTAGATGGGATAATAATAGAAAATTGAACCGATTCCAAAGCTATACAATTCCTTTCTAAGAATGTTATTAATTGTCTGTAAGTAGGCAATTCTGAATTTAAGCTATTTTCAAGTTCAAAATCAGTTCTAGTTTTAGTATCAAGTTTATTCATAAGCATATTGAACAACAAAAAATCCCACTGATCAACTGGAAATTTGAGAGCTCGAAAAGATGCTACATTTTCAGAAAAGGTATTTAGAAGTTTCCTTAGCTCCTTAGAAGTAGACATTTGAATTGAAGCTGCATTCGAAAGTTCATTATAGTAGTGAGTAGCCAGAATCCGTGTGTTTTGGTATCGTTTCTCCAGCATTTCATATGCTATAAGGTAATTTGCATCAGTAAGGGGAATACCCTTAATTGAAGATAAGGGTTCTTTGTCTAGTGACGAAAGCAAATATTGAAATTTTTCAGCGTCGGACAAATCAGTATTGTTGTGAATAAGCGAATTGAACAGATCATAAAAAGAAGACCAGTTTTTAAAATCTCCGTCGAATGTCGGTAAATTAATTTTTGGAAGCTTTGCTACAAATCGTTGATGTGAAGAAGTTCTATTTAAATTGGTCACCGAATCATTGACGGAATCCGAGATTAAAAAATCGTGCTTGATAGATTTAGCCCCATAAAATGCTTTATCTGCCGAACTACGCATTGTATCGTAAGTTACGAACTCATCATCACTAACTAGAGAAATGACAGTATTATGGGCTGTTTGGAAGTCATTATAAATAACATCAAGATCCTCTGCTCTAGCTAAGAAAATGGATCTCAAGGATTCATCGTTTAACGCATCAAGACCTGCTTGATGAGTCTCTTGTAATCTTCTGTGAGCAAGCGTGCGATTTAAATTCGCTTTTGTTAATTTATCTGATGGTGGAGCCATTACAAATATAAATAATTGTTTTGAAAATTATAAACAAACAAATATCGAAGCACCTGCTCAAGGTCAATGTGGTTTTTGTATGCCAAGAAAAAGTTAAATTGAAAAGGTAATTAAGAACTGGAAATAATATTTTAATAAATATTTTCGAACAAAGCAATAAAATTCTCTAGCAAAGAAGAATGCAAAATTTACGTTTAAATTTGATTTTAACTGTTGATATTTGACGGTGAAATGATAATTATAATAACATCTAGTGGAATAAACTAAAACAGAGTTTATCTGCATAAAAAATGAATGAGAAACCGGTAAACGAATTTAAAATGTACCGAAAAAATGAACTTAACTTGAAAAGGTAAAAGGGTATAAATGAGGTATATTAATCCGCGTGAGAAGGACCAATGTTAAGGGTTGGAAATATGAAAAGGGACTAATGGACTGTATTTCGAAGAGTTAATTAACAAAAAAATAGCACATCATCAACGCATAAATAAAAACAATATATATATAAGGCTCCTACCTGATGAAGCTGTCTTGCCGTCGTATCCAGGCGCCTGGGAGGGTTGACGATGTCGTTTTTGGTACACTTCCTTTGACCGAATCTCGTCCAAACAATTTACCGGTGTTTTTATAAACTCATGTATACCGTGCGAATGTCGACAAGGTACTACTGTCTGGGCACGTCGACGGTTTATCAATCATGCGCCAATGATGCGTTTAGCGGCAAAATTGAAAATACAAGTGATTCCTTAACAAAAACAATTAATATAATCAGGATCTTTTATGTTAATTACTGCATTTTTCTTGAGACGATTGGTTAAAGGTTTAGTCAGTTTTGAAAAATCTTTAATGAATTTTCTATAATATCCAAGAAGTCCGAGAAAAGCTTTAATTTCTTTACTAGTTTTTGGTATGAGAAATTTTTGAATAGCACTTATTTTTTCGGGATTTGGTTTTACACCTTCAGGGGTAACAATATATCCTAAATAAGCTACTTCTTTCCTCAAAAATTCGGATTTGTCAATTTGTATTTTAAAATTCGATTCGCGTAACCTCTAAAATACTTCTTTTAAATTATTTATGTGTTCTTGCAAGCTTGTACTAAATATAATGATATTGTCAAGATAAACTAAACATTTTTCGTTTTGGATAACTCTTAAAATGTTGTCCATCACTCTTTGAAAAGTTGTTGGAGTCCCTTTAATCCGAATGGCATTCTCAGAAATTCCCATTGGCCGTTTTCAGTAGTAAAAGCCGTTTTGGGTATATCTTATTCAGCCAACTCAATTTGGTGGAATCCGGAGGCAAGATCCAATGTAGTGAAGTATTGGCAACGTCCTAATTTATCCAATAGATCAGTTATGTTTGGTAATGGATATCTATCTCCAATAGTTATTTCGTTAAGCTTGCGATAGTCTACGACGACTCTGAATTTTTGTTTACCTGAAGAGTCCAATTTTTTTGGGACAATCCAGATACTACTAGAGTACGGTGAGGATGAGGCTCTTGATGATATTTTGATCTAACATACTCTGTATTTGATTTTGGACTTTGTTTTTATATACTTCTGGATATCTGTACGATTTAGTATGAATAGGTACATCATTTGTAGTTTTTATTTGATGCTTGATTTTACTTGTAAAAGTTAGTTGATTACCATCAACATGAAAAATGTCAGAATATTCTTTAATTAATTTAAGAATAGCATTGCGTTCTTCAGAATTCATATGTTCTGTTCGAACTTTATTTTTATCAAATTTGAATTTTCTGCATAAATAGCATTAAAATTAGGGCTCAAGGTTTGTTCGTATGCGTCGAACTGTTCAACCTCTGAAGGAGCACTTAAATCTACTTTAAAATATGACTAAGACGGATTTAAAATAGTGCATACAGCTTGACTATTTTCCGCTCTTGTAAGACATTCGGGAATTTATATCGCCATTACTGATATTCAATTTAATTATTTGTTCAGTTCGCGGAGGCACTACTATACAATTCGTGTTCTCGATTCTGATTTTAAAATAATTTATTTTTATTTCACTATAAGTCGTAATTAAAACATTATTCACTAAATCAATAATTGCACTCAATTTTTCCAGATTATCTAAACCTAATAAGCAATCAAAATGATTGTGAAATTTAAATATACAATATTCTAAGTTCATTTTATTTTTCATTTTAAATATCTTTGAAGATGGAATTACTGTACAATAACTTTGTTGACTTGAGCCTAAAGCAGAAGTTACTTTGAAAGATTTTTTCATAGTCGATTTTGAAAAATATTTCTTTGCAATTTCAGGTGTTACAAAAGATTTTGTACTACTTGTGTCAATCATTACTTTCAAATTTTGTTCAGGAAATATTATGTACGGTAATTCACTTTCATAATTCGTAAAATTAAACATTTCTACGTGTCTGTCTCTTCCGAGGCCATTTCGTCTAAAAAACAATCTTTAACACAGTGGGACGTTCAGTATCGTCCATATTCCTTCGCAATTGCACTTCCAGAATATCTTGTGAAGAGACTCACCGCAAGAGGATCTTAAATGCATCCAACTGTCCACGGTGACTTATGGAGTCACTTGTTCGTCTTTTCTTGCTACAAGAGTTCTAAAAGAACTCGCTCCCAATTCCAATAAATTTCCTTCAGCGCAAGGGGCCTTGTCACATCAAACGTACGTAGATAATGTACTTCATGGTGCTGATTCAATATCCGAGTTGGAAGAGTCCTATCACCAACTCAATACATTATTGAATTCTGCGGGTTTCCGACTACATAAATGGTCGTCCAATTTCGACAAATATATTGTGACTCCTCTAACCCAATTCCACTTGAAAAAGAAACGGAAGACAAGGTTTTGGGGTTATGTTGGAATCCGTCCTCCTTCTAAGCGCAAAGCGTTATCCCTCATAGCTCAGATGTTTGATGCAATCGGATACTTGAGCCCTTCCATAGTCGTAGGAAAGATTTTCATGCAAAGATTGTGGCTATCAAAGCTTTCCTGGGACGAACCTTTAACTCCTGAACTAGCCCAAGAATAGAAAAAATTCATATACTCCATTGATTCCTTAAGACGTTTGAAAATTCCTAGATATCTGTTTTCCGATTAATCAATAATAAAGGTTCAAATTCACGGCTTTGAGCTTATGGTTCTTGTTTATATTTCAGAATTATTGATTCCGACAACACCGTCTACAACACTTTAGTAAGTTCCAAGTCGAGGGTTACGCCTCTCAAGACGGTTTCACTTCCGCGCCTTGAACTATGTGCAATGGTACTACTTTCTAAGTTAACCCAAAGGATTCTCAAGATATTCGAGAATTGTGTAAAATTCGCATCCATCAATCTGTGGACTGACTCCCAGATAGCCCTCTGCTGGATTCAATCACATCCTTCCCGCTGGCATACATTTCTAGCATATATTTGTAGCCAACAGAGTTTCCCAAATTCAAATTTCCATACCGCAAGCTAATTGGAGGCATGTTCGTTCTTCTAAAAACCCTATCGATTTGCTGTCCAGAGGAGTACTCGCTCCCGATCTCTTAAATTCCGAGCTATGGTGGAATGGTCCTGATTTCCTGCCCGAATTAAATGTCGACTTTTCTAAATTCACGTTGAAACCTCCGAATGTCGTACCCGAACAAAAGGGCAACAAGCTGCAAGTGTTGGTGGCAATCACCGACTGCGAATTCCAATTTTGGAACCCCATATTTGAAATGTTTTATTCGTTCAATGAGTTGTTGCATACCATAGCTTATATACTCCGGTTTGTCTCCAATACTAAGGGCAAGGAACCAAGGCTCCGCGGCCCCTTGTCCATATCAGAAGTAAATTCTGCTGGTCCTTCGAAACTTACAGTTCATATACTTTTCGAAGGAGATTTCAGAATTGAAATACCTCAAACCCATTTACGACAAAGGCGTATTAGCCCTCAATCCTTTTGTCAATGATAAAGGACTCCTTTGCGTCGGAGGCCGTTTGCGACATGCAGACGTTCCTGAGCCTTATAAGCATCCCGTGTCCTTCCTGCTAAAAACCACGTAGTTTCCCTCCTGCTCAAGAGAAAGCATGTCAGATTGGGACACGCTGGTGCCCAATCCGTCTTGCTAACGTCCGCTTGCAATATTGGCCCCTGAATGGAATCAGGGAAGTAGAAAGAGTGATTCATGAATGTATGACTTGTTTCCGTTTCCGAGCTGTTTCTGCTCAACAAATTATGTCCGACTTGCCAGCAGACAGAGTCAAGCCTTCGAGATCCTTTGAAAGAGTAGAAATCGACTATGGTGGCCCTTTCTTCATAAAATCTTCCCGCCTCCGAAAGGCTCCTATCACAAATTGCTACATGGCGGTTTTCATATGCATGACCACAAAGGCCATCCACTTAGAGCTAGTGTCCTCCTTATCCACTGAAGCCTTTCTGCTCACCCTGAAGCGTTTCATTTCACGTAGGGGAATTCCTACCGTCATCTACAGTGACAACGCCACCAATTATGTAGGCGCCAGAAATCATTTGAAGGAATTGCGCGAATTCTTCTCTAATTCCTATTTATTCGATCGCATCAAAACATTCGCTTCTGAAACCAGCTTCGAGTGGAAGTTCATTCCTCCTCGCAGTCCTCATTGGGGAGGTCTGTGGGAATCCGCTGTCTGTGGTGCCAAAAGACACCTGCAACGTATCGCTGGAGACGCTCAACTCACCTTCGAGGAGTTGAATACCGTTGAATACCACCAAAATTGAGGCAATCCTAAACTCTAGACCACTGTGTCCTATATCTAGTGATCCCAATGACTTCCAAGTCCTAACTCCGGGCCATTTCCTAATTGGCTGTCCTTTAACCTCCTATTCTGACCACAGTGTCACACACCTGCCTGAAAACAGACTTGCACACTGGCAGAGATGTTCTCAAATGCAACAGTACTTCTGGAAAAGATGGACTACAGAGTACTTAAACCGTTTACAAAATCGGCCTCCCCTCCACTGGCCTTTGGCAAGAATTGTCGAGATTATTCCTGGCGTGGACCAAAGAGTCCGTGCTATAAAACTCCGTACCAAAGAAGGCACATTCGTCAGACCGATCACCAAGGTTTGTCCTCTGCCCTGTGCAAACTCCAGTCCGTAATCAAGCAGACCAACCTGCACACAGTTGCTTCGTTGATTGCGTTCTCGGGTTGTCTTCCGATGGTAGTATCGTCGCGCCATTTCAATCGCGCTTTGTTCCATCTTTCCTTGCTTTTCCTTCTTATTGAAATCAGAGATTTCAACGGGCGGGAGTATGTTGAAACCATATTTAAAATTAAAATGTTAGAACAAACAACTATAATATGATAAACGCAATGAATTGGTACCTTTACGAAAATTTATTATGTTTTAAATGGCCAAATCATAAAATTTTAAATTGGTTAACCAATAAAAGACGCACTAGTCTTCACAGAACAATAGTTTCTTCTTGGCACCAAAATTCTCCAATCTGCTATAACACCACGTTTGTGTTATTGTGTCTACTATCTTTCCTCCCGCTGGGCTTCAACTAGACACCACTCCTCCAGGTAAATCTTGAAGTTCTCGTTATTAATACACTTTATACTATTATTTATGGCCTCTTCTCTCGCAATCCAGTTTCTTTCTTCTAATTATCTGTTACAAATGATACTTTCTGGTATCTTTCATTATTCCAGAGCCTTTATTTTATGTATCTATTTTAATTACTTGTCTTCTGTTCCTATATTTATCATTCAAATCTTCTCAAATTATTTCATTGACTTTCTATAACTCCTTTTTATAATTTTCTTCTGATTATATGAAGACTAGACTCATATTTTCTTGAATTTACAAATTTTTCTAAGCATATATCCTCCCTCAACAATATCACACCACATACTACTGATCGCTTCCAAATCAACAAACTATTTTTTCTTCCCCTTGTCATGGACGAAATGAATCATGTAATTAGATTTTTTTCAACTATATACATTATTCGAGGACTTTTTATCAAATTTCATATCTTTTATAACTACATTAGGATATTTAATATTCTTTCCGTTTGCAAAATTATTTAATCTACTGAATTAAAACTCAACTCTTATAAATGGTAATTTTGCTTCTAAATTCTTGTTAAATCGTATGTATTATAATGATCTAAATATTTGCATTCATTCCTTTAGGTTTTTCTTTGATTTGGATAATCTCTATGAAGTAAATGCCAAATTTACAACTGATTCTTTCATCTAATGAGGATTTATAGCCTGGTATATGAATTGAACTATTTTATGAAGTGTTGACATCATGGTGAATATTTTGAATGTTATTTCGTTAATTCAATATTCATAGTAAATAAATGATATCATCAATATTTATTCCACTTTAACTTCATTCATATATGATAAAAAAAAAATTCCCTATGTTTTGGTGATTTCTAACCAACTTTTCGCTTTATAAACAGGAAAACATTTCACATCAACATTTTGAAACTCTTAGATGTGATGAGTTCAGTAGAGAATGGGGCACTTTGGACTGGGAACTTTTTGTGACGTCACATGACCACGCCCTCTGACCTTGACCTACTTTTCGTGACCTTGACCTATTTTTGGGGGTTTGGCCCGGGCCTATTGCCAAAATTTTTTGTTGGCCCTGGCCAATTGCCAAAATTTGGAAGGCCAAAGATCAATGACCCCAATTACCAAAATTTGGAAGGTCAAAGGTCAATGACCTTTTGTGATCTTGACCTAGTTTTTGGCCAGGATTAAAGGTCAATGACCTAACATGACCACACCCTATGACGTAACATGACCACGCCCTATGACGTAACATGACCACACCCTATGACGTCACATTGTCTACGTGCCGTATGTACGTTCCGTCGTATGTGTCATCCGTATAATGTCTCATCTGTCATATGTGACGTACGTGCCGTATGGCCATCCGTCAAATGTCTCATCTGTCATATGTGACGTATGTGCGTTCCGTCGTATGTGTCATCCGTCAAATCCTTGCCATCTATCGTCGTCGTCGTCAACCTACACTATCCAACAGGTGTCGGTAATACAGTTACCTTGTCCTGCCATCTGTGGTGGTCGTCGTCAACCTACACTATCCAACATGTGTCGGTAATACAGTTACCTTGTCTTGCCATCTATCGTCGTCGTCGTCAACCTACATTATCCAACAGGTGTCGGTAATACAGTTACCTTGTCTTGCCATCTGTCGTCCTAGTCGTCAACCTACATTATCCAACAGGTGTCGGTAATACAGTTACCTTGTCTTGCCATCTGTTGTCGTCGTCGTCAACCTACATTATCCAAGAGGTGTCGGTAATACAGTTACCTTGTCTTGTCATCTATCGTCGTCGTCGTCATTGCCATAACGGCACTAACATATATCTATTTGTTATTCACCAGAGTGCCCAAACGGCCGTGGCTAGCTGGGGTAGCTACGCTACTTTTTCCGTATACTGCGCATGTTTTCCGTTACATATAGGCCTAAAAAGACACATTCCAACGTTCTGCGCACGTACTAAAGGCATTTTCCCCATATCTCTCTTATTATTTGTCGGATTGGAGTCTAATAAACAGCAATATGATTGTTAGAATATTATCGTATACAGTATGTACAGAAAAAAAGATGCCATTAGGGCACTAACGTATATCTCTGCTATTATTGGTCGGATTGAAGTCAAATAAATGTTATTATATTTGTAAGATTATTATCGTATACAGGATGTACAAAAAAGATGCCACTAGGGCACTAACGTATATCTCTGCTATGCTCATATACTCCCAATGTATTCAGTATATAATAAATTGCAATATTTTGGTATGGCTACCCTGTTTAAATTCAGAAGTGTAAATAAAACAAAATAATTTCAATCAATCAATTTATTAATCTAAATCGTTTACAACTTTAGGTTTATAGAAGTATATAAATTCTCTAAGGGCCACTGCCATTATACTATTACTACAATCACAAATGGTGTACAATAGTTCGAATTTACTCAAATGTCCATTATTTTGAGTGAAATTCCTGATAATTTCAATCACATTTCTATAGAATTCACAAAAATTTAGAGATCCTAAATGAGTGAGACGATTGGAACTCCTTAATAAAGAGCAGTCGTGACTCATTCCAATCTTCGTCCCAACACTCTTCCTTATGATGATTGGTTGACATGATCTACAACAACAAAAAAGGTAGCTAATTCACTATTCTATATGAGCCTTTGTACAGTGTGTTAAATAGGAGATAAATCACTCGATGTATCTACATTGGTTTCGTCTAAAAACTTACTGACTTCAAATAAATCAATATTATCGAAACAATTGTCAATTTTTAGAATTTTCAATAACTTATATTGTGGAATTAACTAGAGACAGTTAATTTCATATATATATATATAAAGATGGGGGAATTCTAAAAAACTTACTTTTTTTCTTTTATGATAGGTTTTCAGGAACAAACCACAATCCTTTCAGAAAGATCTTGTTTGACACAAACTCCTTATTCCTACTCGTACTTATATGAAAAAAACTCACTCTATAATTTCGGATACAAAGTTACAATTTTCTATTGATAAAATAGAAATGCAATAAAAAAACGAATCATTTTGACCTTTTGGATACACCTCCTGTTACATTGTATATCAAATATTAATAATAACTACCTCATTTCAATACATACAGGATATATTATATAAATAAAAATTCTATAAAATGTAAATAACCTCATTCCTTATTAACACTTCAACTATTTTTATTTTATTTTCAAATGTGTAACCTTTAAGAGACTGCAATTACACTGAATAATTATCTTGCATACAAATTCCCCCTATTGCGTAAGAGTATCTGGCACGTTGATTTTTTATAACTATTTGCGTTGATCTCGCTATATAGGAATAAATAAATACGGAGGTGAGGTTCATTACACATTATTGGTGCTCTAACTTCGAGTGTGTGTGCGAATTTATGGGTAAGTTTTTTTTGAGATTTTTTTATATTGGAAAAATTTTAATTTTTTTTTACAAAGCTGCCTTTACTATTCTATCTGATTTGTAATCGTTAGAAGTCGATTAAAAAAGTTTTTTTCGGGTTAATTTCATGAAGATGGATAACTTTCAAATTATTAAGGATTTTACCAAGAAAATACGTAAATTCGGTGTCCAGGGGCGGACTTTGGAATTTAAAATTAAACCTATACCAAGCGAAACGACGGAACCTGTAGAATGGATAAAGAAGCCGAACGGGATATTATTTTGAAGGGGACAGAAAATGTGGGTTCTGAAGATTATGTTGGACTTACTTTTTGTTCCAAAGATTTTGCACGAGGTCAGGGATGGATGCGGTTAAGACCTGTGTGAATATGCCATATGGAAAAGGTAGAGGAAAACAATATAATAATTTTAATGAGGAAAAGATTTTGATGCAGCAAAAGAAAAGTTACTGTTTTAATAAAAAACAAAGATAATATCTGCCTACCTCGTGCTCTCATTGTCGCTATGGCTTTTAGGAATCCCGAATACATAAAGATTCGACGCGATATTGGAAAACTCCAAACAACCAGAGCCATGGAACTGTTGAAATCCAGAGGTGTTTCTATCCCTCCAGAGGGGTGCGGGATACCTGAACTCCGACAGTTTCAACAGTATCTGAATAATTATAAAATAAAGGTTTATCAGTACGGCAGCAAAGGGCGTGAGGTCATTTTCGAAGGTGATGGTAATGGTCCCTCGCTGAATTTACTCTACCATGAGGGTCATTATAATGTAATAACCTCCTTAACTGCAGTTTTTTGCTGTGATTACTATTGTGAGGCATGCCACACACCTTACAATAATAAAAATTAACATAGATGTGGTGGAACATGTTATGCGTGTAGGAGATCACCGGTGTGGCCTAAAGACGTGGTGAAACGTGGTTGCAATGAATGCGGGAGGAACTTTTATGGCGATGAGTGTTTTCATGCACACCTGAACAGTGTCTGTAGTGAAATAAAAAGATGTAAGGATTGTTTTAAGATACGCGCCGATAATAAACACGTATGCGGGGAGGTTCACTGCAAAATTTGTAAATCCGATCAGTTAGAGGGTCATTTATGTTATATGCAACCTGATAGAAAATTCCCCAAAATTAAAGACTTTTTGTTTATTTTCTATGACTTGGAAACGACACAAGAAAACGCATTAACTGATGGAATGTTCCAGTAAGAACCCAATTTATGTGTTTATTCAAAAGTATGCCATAGATGTAAAAATGAAAGTGAATTAGTATTTTGTCAGAGTTGTGGATTCAGGGAAGAGATAATAAGAGATAATGTGATACCAACATTCATGCAGTGGGTACTAACGTTAAGAAAAAAATTTAAAGAAGTAGTTGTTATCGCTCACAATGGTGGAGGTTTCGACCATCAATTTGTTTTAAATTACATTTTGACTAAAACTGATTTGAAACCTGATCTGATTATGCGTGGTATGAAACTGATTTTAATGACTGTGGGAAGCGTTTAATTTCTGGATTCACTCAACTACTTTCCAATGCCTTTGACTTTGCTACCGAAAGCTTTTTGTTCCTCGGAGTTGAAGAAAGGATATTTTCCACATCTCTTCAACAAAATGGAAAATCAAAAGTATTTTGGACCGTTGCCTGCTTTGGAATTTTACGATTCAGACAATTTAAAAGAAGACGCACGCAATAAATTCATTGAATGGTACAACGAAAGAAGCGCAGAAGTGTTCGACTTTCAAAAGGAAATTGTGGAATATTGCGTTTCAGATGTACAGATTTTAACACAGGCTTGTCTCTAATTTCGTCAGCAACTTATGGACACGTCAAACGTCTGTCCCTTCACCGAGGCAAGCACCGTAGCCTCTGCGTGTAACAAGGTCTTTCGACGAAACTTTCTGGACTCAAACACTATTGGAATAATACCTAAAGGCGGATATAGATTCAATGACAAGCAATCGAAAATAGCTCTACAAAAGCAGAGAAATATCAACATTCATCATGCCGCCAAGGGTTCAGAAGCTGTTGTGGTAGGTGTAAAGGTAGATAGCTCATTTGAAAATCAAGTGTTTGAATTCTACGGTTGTTATTACCACGGATGCCCTACATGTTTTAAATACAACAGAGATAAACCGTTAGATGATGACTCGTACGATTATATGAAAAACCGATACGATAGAACCCAAAGAAAAATAAAACATTCAGAAAATAATGGCTTTGAAGTGATACAGATGTGGGAGTGCAATTTTCGTATAACCCCCGAAATTGGAAAATTTACAGAAAATCACTCTTTTTTGAAACAATTACCGTTAATCCCCAGAGATTCATTATATGGGGGAAGGAAGGGGAACACCGTCGAGTATTATAAAGCGAGAGAAAATGAGACAATTAAATATGTTGACGTATGCTCCCTCTACCCTTGGGTGTGTAAATTTGTCAAATTTCCTATTGGTCACCCTAAGAGAACTTACGTAGGAGGAGAATGTAGTTTGGCAGAAATTTCTCAAATGTCAAGTGTGATAAATTGTAAAATATTACCACCTACAAATCTGTATCATCCTGTACTTCCGACTAAAATGAATAACAAATGTATGTTTGTTTTGTGTCGTAAATGCGGTGAAGATTTTATCCAGGATGATTGTAATCATAATGATGATGAGAGAAGTTTAGAAGGTACTTGGGTGATTGAAGAAGTTGTAAAAGCTATCGAAAAGGGATACAGGATGATCAATATTCACGAATTGTGGAGTACTATTCAACTCAGTAAAGAACAAGAAGGTTTATTCTCTGGTATGATGAACAAATTTATTAAAATTAAACAACAGGCCTCTGGATGGCCTAAGAATTGTGTCACTAAGGAAGAGAAAGACCATTACATTGAGGAGTTTCTTCAAAGAGAAGATATATTATTGGAGTTTTCTGAAATAACTGAGAATCCGGGTCTGAGATCGTTGGCTAAATTAAAGTTAAATTCGTTTTGGGGTGAATTTGCTCAACGAGAAAATCTACCTAAAACATCAATAATTAGAAATCCTGCGGAATTTTATTCGATGATGACGAACGCAGCAATAAACGTAAACACTATTCTACCTGTAAATGGAGAAACGTTAATCGTAACATGGGAGTATAAAGAAGAGGGCTATGACCTTTCCTCTACTGTGAATGTTGTTTTGGCAGCCTACGTTACAGCTTTAGCCAGATTTAAATTATTTAGCTACCTGAATCAGGTGGGTGAAAGAGCTCTGTACTATGACTAAGACTCAATTATTTATATTTCACAACCTGATTTGCCCGACCTCCCCACAGGTACTTGCATTTGAGATTTAACAGATGAATTAAGTGGTGGGTACATTACAGAGTTTGGAAGTCGTGGGCCAAAGAACTACGCATATAAATATATAGTTATTGGGGAAGAATTAGTTTTATATAAGGTTAAAAGTATTTCACTAAACTACAATGCTTCGCAAATACTAAATTTTGGAAAAATAAAAGAAATGGTATTGGAAAAATCGAATGCTATTTATATAACAAACAAACAAATCACTCATACTGGAGATCATCAAGTTATTACGAAATTTGTTCAAAAACGTTATAAACCGAATTCAACTAAGAGAACATTTCTTCCTGACCACACTTCGGTACCTTTTGGACATAAAAAACGGAGTGTACTGATAAATCGTGAGTAATTTTTTTGAGAAATAGAAACAAAAAAATTAAAATTTGAAATGTTTAAACTTACGCCTGATATTTTTTTCCTTGCATTTGGATTGTACACATTGGATTTATAATATCTAGTTTTCAGGTATGATTTGTCAACATCGGCTGCCCTGCTGTGAAAAAAATGAGGGAACTTTTTATTGTAGCCGCTGTGAAAGTAGCTTTTAAAAACAAAAACATGTAAAAGATGGTTGAAAAGAACCAAATACTAACACAAAAAAAAATTATCTTTTTTAATCCTAATCGATGGCAAATTAAAGAACCGTTTCGAATAAATTCGAAATAAGTGTTCGTGATGCCATTTGAACTAACAAGAAAAAAGATGAATAAAAGATCCAAATACTAACACACAAGAGATGATCTTTTTAATCCTAATCGATGGCGAATTAAAGAACCGTTTCGATTAAATTTCGAAATAAGTGTTCGTGATGCCGTAGGCTTCTGTAAATTTGAGAAGCGAGTGTGTGTGTCTGAGTTAATAAATTTCGTTTCTTTGAGTTTAACTCTAATCGATGGCAAATTGAAATAAACGTTCCGATTAAATTCGAAATAAGTGTTCGTGATATCTAAATATTTGTAATTAACATGTAAAAGATGGTTAAAAAGATCCAAATACTAACACAAAAAAAAGATGATCTTTTTAACCCTATATGGCGAATTAAAGAACCGTATCGATTAAATTTGAAGTGTTCATGATGCCATTTGAACTGACAAGAAAAAAGATGATTAAAAGATTCAAATACTAACACACAAAAGATGATCTTTTTAATCCTAATCGATGGCGAATTAAAGAACCGTTTCGATTAAATTCGAAATAAGTGTTCGTGATGCCGTAGGCCTGTCTTTTTGACGGGGAATCTTAACGAGGCCTTAAACATCTCCGTTAAGCCTTATGCTTACCGCCTCCTGGGTAGGCCATGGAAAGAGATGAAATTTTTTTAATGTACATATTTTGTGAAAACCTGTAATATTTTTTAAAACGAAATCATGATTAAACAGTGATGAGGAAGCGGTATTTAGATAATTTTTTTTGTGATAAAATGAAGAATCAAACTACCACATCCTTGCTCACATATGTATACAGAAAGATCAATAATTGGGCGTGATGATGTCGTGATTTTTTAAAATAGTTGTTATTGTATCTTTTTTTCCAGAGTCAGCAATAATACAAATAATAAGAGGCTGTTTATCGTCTACTCAACGCGTAAGTGTTTATCTAATACATTTTCAAAGCGTTAATTATTTTTCATTACACTTCAATCAACTATATTTTTTTTTTCAGAAGTTTCATAACCTTGTCTTCATTTTTTTTTGTTTCGCTGTTTGTCATTATTACATTTTGCTGTATTTTTCAAACTTCTGTTATATCCGCATTTCAATAAAAGATTTGTTGTATTTTTTAAAATCTATGAGATATTTTTTTTTTCGTTTTTTACAGCAAAAACCAACCTATCTAATGTTCGTGGGATGAGAAGGAGGAGGAGGAGGTACTGTCCCAGAGGGGTTTCAATACGCGGGGGTAGTGCAGCAGCACACGAGAATATACTACAGGGATGCCGGCCCCTATATAGACGTGTGGTGTTTGAGCGGATAAGGTATACTGTTATTTAAATTTGTATAGAATTTTATTTATATATATATTTTTTTTGTTATTTACAGAGGACAATGAAAACTTTTTGAAATTTTATATTGACTTTTTTAAAAAAAAATCTGCTTATAACCCCTGTATGTATCGAAACGAGTTGATGATTAATATTCAATTTATCTTTGTGTATGTGTTGATATTATTATAAAGAAATTATACAAGGTGATGATGAAACGAGGACAATTGAATATGAAATCTAAATGGTTATTTAAAAAAAATATGAACTGATAATATAACTATAGGTAGGATTTGCTAGTAATAGTTGAATTTTTTATTATTGCTAGAGATTTAAACAAAAAATGTTGGAAGTATGTTGGATGCTCCTATGGAGTTATCGAAATATACAAAGTAGTTGTTAACACGAGAAAACGTTTGCAACATGCTTTCATGGAAGTAGTTTGGTCATTTCTCATACGGTAGCAGCAGTGGTAACTATATATATTTTCAAAAAAAAACGTGAGATAACTTTTGAAACATCAATTTAATATAAACATATTTGAAAGCTATGATTTTTCAAGAAAGTATTTCTTAAGGTATGTTTCTGTAAATGAAAAAGTTAGGGATCTTGATGAAAAAATAAAAAAAATTCATAGCTAAGTATTACATTTTTCATTGATATATATTTATAATTTTGTGTAACAGAGTTTTTAATTGATTCAATAGCGCATCTTCAGGGCAGGGTACTCCAAAAAGGCTCCAAGTAAATGGTTTCGCATCAACAACTTTACGAATATATTCACTGTATTTGTAATATGTGTCCTCGTAGAAAAAGTAAATGTGACCATCCGTGTAGCGAAATGCAGACGTTACACCTTCGGGAACTCCTGGAAATACGTCATGTAAATGTCCTCTATTAAGGATATGTCCTTCTACATTGAACCCAATGTGGGAATTGTTATTGTACAGCAGATACATCTGTCCGGTATTGGTTTGAAATAGAGCATTAATTATGGCATATCGGGGTATGGGAAGCTTGAAAGAGTCGTATATATTTAAATTTGGAAATGCAGCTGCATAATATTGATTGTTGCTGAATGTAACTAATCCCCCCACGGTGTTTTGGAACACGTGAGAGACATCTGAGGATGCCAGTTCTTTTGGTAGGTAATCAACAATTAATTCTGGAGTTTTTGGTATATGCATATCATTCAAATCCAACCTCCATAAATATTTTTCGTATCTCACATACATTCTATAGTTTGGAAAACGTGGAGCCATTGCGAGAAACATAAAGTCCGGAGTGCGAATTTCACACAGGTTCTTATTAATTCCTCCTCCTCCTCCTCTATCGGTTGACATAATACTTCTTCTGGTTTCAGGTTGTAGCGTTGATTTTACTGTCGTCGTCGTCGTCACCGTCGCAATCAAAATGGAATTTTTTTCGTACACCCCATATACATCTATCATCCCGTTTTTATCATCTTCATCCAGTTCTACTATATCCGTTTGATTCCAAGGGTACATGATCAAAAAACTAACGATTCCTTCCGGAACCTTGTAATCATCTCCAAAATACCATTTTTGGTTGATATCTAGATGAATTTCATATAGGTAAGAAAACCACATTACTCTACTTTCGGCGACCCCCCCCCTTCTCGCACGCGTTTCAGCGAAAATCGAATAGTAAGCGTTGAAAAATGTTACTTTCCGTAGTTCCCGCAGAATAGCGTGCGAGAAGGGGTGGGGGTCGCCGAAACTGCTTCGCCGAAAGTAAAGTAATGTGGTTTTCTTACCTATATGAATTTAAACAGGGTAGCAATACCAAAATATAGGGATTTATTATATACTGAATACATTGTGAGCATATGAGCATAGCAGAGATATACGTTAGTGCCATAGTGGCATCTTTTTTTTTGCACATCCTGTATACGATAATGATCTAACAAATATAATAACGTTTACTCGACTTCAATCCAACCAATACTAACAGAGATATACGTTAGTGCCCTACTGGCATCTTTTTTTCGTACATCCTGTATACGATAATATTCTAACAATCAAAATGCCGTTTATTAGACTCCAATCCGACAAATAATAACAGAGATATGGGGGAAATGCCTTAAGTACGTGCGCAGAACGTTGAAATGTGTTTTTTTTGGCCTATATGTAACGGAAAACATGCGCAGTATACGGAAGAAGTAGCTTCGCTACCCCAGCTACTCACGGCCGTTTTGGCACTCTGGTGAATAACAAATAGATATATGTTAGTGCCGTTATGACGATGACGACGACGACGATAGATGGCAAGACAAGGTAACTGTATCACCGACACCTGTTGGATAATGTAGGTTGACGCCGACGACGACAGATGGCAGGACAAGGTAACTGTTTTACTGACACCTGTTGGATAGTGTAGGTTGACGACGACGACGATAGATGGCAAGACAAGCTAACAGTATCACCGACACCTGTTGGATAGTGTAGGTTGACGACGACGACGATAGATGGCAAGGACTTGACGGATGACACATACGACGGAACACACATACGTCACATATGACAGATGAGACATTTGACGGATTGCCATACGGCACGTACGTCACATATGACAGATGAGACATTTGACGGATGACACATACGACGGAACGTACATACGGCACGTAGACAATGTGACGTCATAGGGCGTGGTCATGTTACGTCATAGGGCGTGGTCATGTTACGTCATAGGGTGTGGTCATGTTAGGTCATTGACCTTTAACCCTGGCCAAAAACTAGGTCAAGGTCACGAAAGGTCATTGACTTTAGATCTTCCAAATTTTGGTAATTGGGGTCATTGACCTTTGACCTTCCAAATTTTGGCAATTGGCCCGGGCCAAACCCCCAAAAATAGGTCAATGTCACGAAAAGTACGTCAAGGTCACAAAAAGTTCTCAGTCCAAAGTGCCCCATTCCCTACCGAGTTCAATATATATATATATATATATATATATATATATATATATAATATAAATTTCGATTTTCTACTACACCTGTTTTAGTCGAAATTTCAATAGGTGTTGGTTCGCAACTGAAAGTGAAGATGGCGCCAACTGACTACTTCTCGCTTGTGTAACTACACGAACCAAGAGAGGTTGTCGGAGGGTGTAATCTTCAGTTCGGATTAGAGATTCTGAACTGGAAGGCATTACGGCACTCTTGAAGAGACCCAAGAAGGTCGAAACGCGTAAGTGTACTATGCTCTTCCGCTATCAGTTGCGAATCACCACAGATGTACGTATCGGCAAAATGGCCGATCGACGTCACGGTTTTCGAAGGGGATGTAATTCAATATTCTGCGTGGTATTAGCCAGGAATGTAGTTGTTTTGCCCTTCGAAGAACGGTCAGGCCAATAAGTCGAAATTATTGAAATTTCGACTAAAACAGGTGTAGTAGAAAATCGAAATTTATATTTCATATAGCACCTCGTATTTTATGAAATTATATTCATTTTATATATATATATATATATATATATATATATATATATATATATATATATATATATATATATCCCGAGTTTTCAAGACATCGACACGGAGGCGCATATAGCCCCCCGCCATGAACCTTCCGACCCATAGTAAATAACAAAGAAGATGTAGGAATATCGCGTGATATGTTAACATCAACAACAAATATATTCATGGGTAATTCACGCAAAATAAAGGGCTACTGAAATAGAGTTGTAACCGTGGACATGCATGTTTCTGGCTCATTTTGCCTCATCAGCACGGCATAACCAAATAAGGATGTGAAATTTGGGAGCAAAGATGTTAATCGAAACATGGGAAAACACAAAATAACGGATTTCAGCAGGGAAACCAAACGCTCATTTGTGTCTTCAATTGGAAGATCCCGAGTTTTCAGGACATCAACCAACATCGACACGGAGGCGCATATAGCCCCCCGCCATGAACCTTCCGACCCATAGTAAATAACAAAGAAGATGTAGGAATATCGCGTGATATGTTAACAACAACAACAAATATATTCATGGGTAATTCACGCAAAATAAAGGGCTACTGAAATAGAGTTGGGTCGGAAGGTTCATGGCGGGGGGCTTTATGCGCCTCCGTGTCGATGTTGGTTGATGTCCTGAAAACTCGGGATCTTCCAATTGAAGACACAAATGAGCGTTTGGTTTCCCTGCTGAAATCCGTTATTTTGTGTTTTCCCATGTTTCGATTAACATCTTTGCTCCCAAATTTCACATCCTTATTTGGTTATGCCGTGCTGATGAGACAAAATGAGCCAGAAACATGCATGTCCACGGTTACAACTCTATTTCAGTAGCCCTTTATTTTGCGTGAATTACCCATGAATATATTTGTTGTTGATGTTAACATATCACGCGATATTCCTACATCTTCTTTGTTATTTACTATGGGTCGGAAGGTTCATGGCGGGGGGCTATATGCGCCTCCGTGTCGATGTCTTGAAAACTCGGGATCTTCCAATTGAAGACACAAATGAGCGTTTGGTTTCCCTGCTGAAATCCGTTATTTTGTGTTTTCCCATGTTTCGATTAACATCTTTGCTCCCAAATTTCACATCCTTATTTGGTTATGCCGTGCTGATGAGGCAAAATGAGCCAGAAACATGCATGTCCACGGTTACAACTCTATTTCAGTAGCCCTTTATTTTGCGTGAATTACCCATGAATATATTTGTTGTTGTTGTTAACATATCACGCGATATTCCTACATCTTCTTTATATATATATATATATATATATATATATAAACAATACTATATTTCCTGCGTCCTTTCATCCTTCCGACGTTTCGGCGTCTCCCTCAAATCAAAGAGTATATTATACTCTAATGATTTACTTCCGATGTCCTTATTGAGACAAACACGTAGATACTTTGAAATTTCAATATACTCTTAAAACAAAAAAGTTTTTTTCCCAAAATTCACCATACATCTTGCAGGCATTTCTGCATCCGTACATATTACCGATTTCTCTTCATCTGCAAATATACTCATTCACCACATATGCAACTCTGCGTCCGATTTCGGGTATTATGTTCATCTTATCTACCTTTCTGCACCAAGCAGTGTTGCCAGATATATAAGCGCCTCGAATTTGATTCGTATTCATTAGCTCTGCGAGAGGTGTTGGTGATAATCGTGAATCAGTATAAGTATATTGTGTTTCACTATAGGGTCACCTACAAGGTTATCCAAATTGGCATGAAAGTTAAAATTGCAAAGAGTATTCTTTGTCTATATCTATAACTGTGAAATATTTACTCATGATATAATAACTTTTTTGTGTAGGAGATCATTATTTCACGGTCAAAATTCATAAATTCGATATGGCGGCTCCCAGATGACAAGTTTTTTTATTATGATTCTAGTCTATTCAAAATTGAAAGTATAAAAACTGAAGAGAAATTTTGTTTACAAATACACTAGAAATAAAAATAAATGAATGAAGAATATTTTTAAAGAGACAATTTTTAAAAATACGCTAAAAAATAATAATTTATTTGATTTTTTGACCTAGGTGGGCAAATATTCAAAAGCATGCTGTGAATACAAAATAAGTATTTTGTTGCAGGACAAAATTTTGAATCTGTTGACCAAAAATCAAGATTTATAAAAAAAATAATTTTTATTTTCTGGGGAATTTGTTGAAAAACTTGTTTTTATAAGTACCTATTTTCTTTGTTAGTGCATTTGTCTGAAAATAGTTTTTAATTATATCCATTCAAACTATTGAATACACGGCACTAGAGAAACATTGCATTGTGAAAATCGTAGGTTTGGTATGCAAAGTTATGTGTTTGGTACATGTTTTAAAAATTCCGATGTGAAAAGGAAGTAAATATTATTTTCCCATGGGTCACATACCAAATGACTATCCCAGGAAAATAACATCAAAGAAATAAACGATTCCTACATGAGTGTTCATTTCTTTGATAAATGATCAATTTCTGTGAATATATATTTTTGGATTTAATTTTCTTCCAATCAAGCAATGAATTCTCGTTAATCTAGACTAAAAAAACTCCTCAGATTTTTGGGATGTTCTCCCATAGGAATCAGGAAACAAGCTTTTTACTTCAGTTACATACTGTTTGTGAAATAAAAAGTTTTAGAAAAACAAATAATAAAAAACCATTTTATTGACAAGCTTTTATTAGAGCTGTACTAGAACGAATAAAATAGGTTCATGTTATAGCTGACAATGATGTATTCTTTTTTTCAGTTGAATTATTTGGTTTCAAAAAGCTTGTCGCGCGAAATGTTCATAAAAGTAGGCATCAATTAATTTCATGGGACAGTGATTGGTTGATGAGTAAAAACTAGTCGAGGTATTTATTTTTTCCCAATTCGCACGACAAGCTATTTGAAACCAAATAATTCAACAAAACATAAATATATCATTATCGGCGATGACTTGAACTTATTTTATTCGTTTTAGTACAACTCACATAAATACTTGTCTTTTAAAAGTTGTTTTATTATTTATTTCATTTCATGCTTTTTAGTAATTGCGCCTCAATCTGTTCATTTCTAATAGAGCATCGTGATTACAAGTTCTTTTGCCTGTGCGTTTTGAGCTATCTGCTAAGGACACCCGTCTCACCAAATCATGCAATCATGAACCGTTTTCAACATATTATCTTCACTACAGAGTAACCAACCATATTGAATTCGGAATAACTTCACTCGACAGATCCTATCACAAAACTTCATTAATTTTGCCAAAGAAATCATGATCTCAGACCACAAAAACTACCACACACCATTTTTTAATATAATCTGACCATAATTACAAAACTCTTCCTCCATCTTGTGACCGCCATTATGAATTTAAGAATTTCGACGAAAAATTCGTTTTCTCTGAGTTCGAAAACCCATACATACCAATTTTGAATCGAAACGGATAATAATCAGAATTTTCGTTCGCCATCTTGAATTTATGAATGTTGACAATAAATTCATAATCTCCGATCCCGAAAACACCCACTTACCAATTTTGACTCAAATCGGGACATAATAACAAATCTCGTCTGCCATGCTAAAGCTGCCATTTCGTTTTTTTTTAACAAAAATTCCACAATGTATTGTATCAGGAATTATGAACACCTGACAATTTTCAAGTTAATCGGAAGAATAGAAGTGGGTAAAAATTCAGTTGCAAAATTTGAAAGAACTAACAAGTTACTTATCTAAACAAGCAAAAAAGAATTTATCTATCTCATGGTTAGAAAAGCAGGTATTAAAAAGATAAAATATGTCTCCTAAAATAGAATTTACAACAAATAATAAAAGTTCAAACTAACATTCATTTTTGTTAAAAGAATTCAACAATATCATTCAATACCGTTTCTTTTCAAAAATATAAGAAGAAAATTTTTTTGGATATAATAAAAAAAATTGTTATTTATTTTAAAATTTTATAAAATCATTCGATATAGAGAAAAAATTTTTATTTTGAATTCACAGAAACCCGAAAAGAAAAAAATGCATTTTGTTTCAACAAATCTAATATGGAAATAGTTTCAGTAGTTGGAATACACAAGAAGTGAAAAACGCGATCAAAAACATGTTAATAGTAAAACTGAGTACAAACTGTTGATAAGAATAATAGTTTGTTGTTTAAATAGTCCTAAATTTGTAAAATTGCTACATGATGCCCGAAGTTCTGAGTGCAACAAATATGCTTTTTGCACATGCAACACACAACATTCTTTCCTGTAAGAAAAAACGTTTCTTTTAAATATGTCATGTTTTAAGGAATATTCAAGGGAACATAAGTACCTATTTATAGTTACCATTTTCATTGGTACACTCAAATTTGATAATTTGAACCGTAGATCAACAAACTTGTCAATATTCTTCAGTTCTGTCATTTTAACCATGAATTCTTCAATCCCTACACCAAAAAGCCCTAGGTACCAATTTTGATTAGAATAGGGCACCAAATCAAAAAATTCGTTCGCCAGCTCGGAACAGAAAAATGGTTTCTTTAGATGTGTGTGATATAAACTACCTCCTTTCCGAGCTGGCGGAAGAATTTTGTGTGGATAACAGATTCAAAAGCATGCTGCACAAGGATACTTATATTCAAACTTAAAATATTTCGCGGCAATATTCTGAATCTTTAGATTACATAGTAACGTCACAAATCTGAATAAATTTAATTAAATTTCTTATGAATTTGGACAAAACCTTCAAATATTTGCCAACCAATCTGGAATAGTATTGGACTATGAATCACAAAACTCATTCGTAATTTTGAGATTTGGAATTCAGATTATAAAGGTCAGAGAGAAACTGCATTCTGAATAATCCAATTCAAACACGACGAAAGAAATCAAAACTCCAATATAAGAAATACATGATGTATTCTAAAAGCGACGCTGAACGGCAAACCCACTTTTGAACGTCCTCCTGTCACAATGCAATAATGATTCTATATATTAATACGGAAAATGAAATACTACAACATTGCCAAATCTCATGGCCGAAATTTTAGGACTTTCTTCGATTTTTTGCCTAAACGATACAATATCGAAAAATAGCATTAAATTCTGCGTTACCCACGGTCAGAAAAACGTTTTTTACAGCTTTGTCAAAAACGGAAATATAGTGCTATATATGAGTCTGCAGTTCAAAAATTAATACTCCTGTAGAGCATAAAATTCTGCGCCCACTGAATTAAAAAGTTGAGCAAGTATAAAAATTTCTTATAAGAAATAAAAAAGCATTGGCTGTATTTGTATTTTTTAGTCTTAGAAAAGAATATAATGGTCAGAATTTGTTTATAACTTGATAAACAATGAAATGATTGATATTTCTTTGTAACTCTATTGAGAAATGCCAATTGTGATTTTTAAGTCGAAAAAATTCCTAACTAATTATATAAATGATGGAAATATAAAAAATCCATTGAAAACCATGGAAAAATAAGAATGGTTTCTTCAAGTCATCATAGTCATAACACAATATGACGAATGAAATGAAAAGATTATTTCATTTGTGTACAGACCATTTATAAACAAATCACGTGAAAAAATTCATAACGTTTCTAAAAATGGAAAATTTCATTTTTTTTCTAACTTTAAAAGATTATAATAATAATAAATTTTTTTGTATCTTTTCTAGAAAGGAGCGAAAAATTTATAGACCATTTATTTGCCGTACTGGTCGCGCGGAGCTGTATTTTCAGTTGAATCAAAATTATAAATAATGGAGACAGCGTTCCTGGAGAAAGGACTTTTCAATTCAAAATTTCCCCTTCACCAAGAATATTTTTTGTAAATTTCTTAACAATTGTTAGTTTCTGAATTGTTAGCATAAAACTAAAAGCCTTTTTTCATCTCAATTTTTTGTGTGGTGTTAAATCATTTTATTGCATGTTTCTAGACATAATTTCCAATCAAATCAGCTATCGCTCATATTTTTAGGAGCTTTATCAGGAGTTAACACCGAGGTAAACATCTCAACTACACTAAATGCCACATAGCTGAATTAATTGATTATAATAATTCAATTCTTTGATCCCATTCATGAGGAGGCCGTAATCCGCATATTTGGTAACCCAGATAATTTCAATTCCCACACCTAGAAGTCCTGTGTAGAAATGTTAGATAGAATAATACAATGAATCACAAAACTTGTTCGCCATCTTGGCGACGTCTTCTCAAATCATTGAACTTAACCAAAAAATATGTTTACAAAAATCCTCAGATATCAATAATTCTGAGTAGTACCCATATGTAGTAAATGTTATACCAGAACGTAGTGGAACTCAAAAGTCTATCGGGACAAGCTTCTGAATATATTATTCTCGGAACTGAATAACTTATGTCATATCTACATCATTAGATCAATCTCATTGCATTTTTTATTGCATACTTATATGTATTTATTTTTTTATTCTTAATTCTCTTGTGATTTCATCATGCTATTCATGATATCCGACCCTAAAAACACCCGAATACCAATTTCCTAGAGAGTTGGATCATTAACATATAATTAAACCTTTTCAAATGCACTCAAACGGGAAAATAATTCCTTCGGATGTGTAAAGTAGGATATTGTGATAATAACAAGTTCCAGGTCATTCCAAAAAAGAATATTGCACGGCACGAATATGTTTATTACAGAATAACTAACGTCACATATCTGAAGAAATTATCCCTCAATTTGTGATGAATATTAGCAAAACCGATGAATGAACTTTAGAATCTTGAGAATCAATTTATAATTTTTCTTCTCAAAAATTCTGAAATTCCAATTTGGAATAAAATTCCAAAAGAAACGTGTTCTGCAATTCCAAAACCTCTACATACCAATTTTCCATATAATGGACTCAGTAAGTACAAAACTTCTCCGTCAAATTTATTGTCAATAGGGTAGGTAGATGTGGGTGAAAATTCGATTGCAAAATTGGCATCTGTCAATAAGATAGTCAGATAGTTAAACCGAATGATTTCTATAAGAAATCATTCATGAAACGTAATTCAGGACCTGCAGGAAAAATAAATCGTAAAATCCTCCAGAACACCTATTCATCCTATTCATAGTGATTAAGCAATAGTGTGAATCTGCGCGCCAATAGACCAAAATATACATGTTTTATCTCTGGAACACAACACGGACCCAAGAGACTTCCTACCTTCTGTTTCCTTGTTTACTAAGTAGTTGGAGCAAATCTATTACTGAGAAACTGCACTAAAGATAATCCAATCCGAACCCGTCAAAAGAAGACGAAATCCAACAAAATAAATACGTGATATATTCTAAAAGAGACACTGTATGGCATATCCACCTATGAACGTCCTCTTGTCACACTGCAATATCAATTATAAATAAAAATATAGAAAATAAAGCACTACAACATTGCCAAATCTCTTGGACGCAGAAATATCGAAATGGTGACAAAAATATACGCCATCCCGATATACGCAGAGCGTGAACAGCACACCAACAGCGAGTTTGGCTGAACTACGATAGACGTAAACTGGAGACCATTCTCACAAATGGGTCCGGCTAAAAATTTATTCTTTTACGTTTTCGACCATCCTGCATTTGATGGAGCAAAAAACTTTCCTGCGTCCATATACGGACGCAGAAAGTCGCAGGACGCTGGTATTAATGCAAAAACCACAATGTACGGACGCACGCTTATCGAAGAGATGTAATATATATATATATATATATATATATATATATATATATATATATATATATATATATATATATATATATATATATATATATTATAATAACAAGATGTACGAATAGTGCGTGACATATGAACAATAAGCAACGAATAGATTAGTGGGTATTGCACGCAAATTGAAGAAGGGGCTACTGAAAAGAGTGGTAACCGCAGACATGCATGTTTCTAGCTCATTGCGTGCAATACCCACTAATCTATTCGTTGCTTATTGTTCATATGTCACGCACTATTCGTACATCTTGTTATTATATATATATATATATATATATATATATATATATATATATATATATATTATATATATATATATATAACAACAAAGAGATTCATGAGTAAGTCACGCAAAATAAAGGCTGCTGAAATAGAGTGGTAACCGTGGATATGCATGTTTCTGGCTCATTTTGCCTCTTCAGCACGGCATAACTAAATAAGGATGTGAAATTTGGGAGCAAAGATGTTAATGGAAACATGGGAAAACACAAAATAACGGATTTCAGCAGGGAAACCAAACGCTCATTTGTGTCTTCAATTGGAAGATCCCGAGTTTTCAGGACAACAACCAACATCGACACGGAGGCGCATATAGCCCCCCCGCCATGAACCTTCCGACCCATAGTAAAAAACAGTTTCCCTTATTTTGCGTGAATTACCCATGAATCTCTTTGTTGTTGTTGCCAACATATCACGCGATATTCCTACATGTTCTTTGTTATTTATATATATGTATATATATATATATATATATATATATATATATAAATCTATATATTTATATATATATATATATATATATATATATATATATATATATATATATATATATATGTGACGGTTTAATTTGAATATACAGATAACAAATATCACAATAAAATAGACATCTTAATAACTGTTGCACCTTGAAAAATATATACAATCTGTATAAAACAAAAAGTAAAATAATTTTCCTTCATACTGCATACACTAAAATTATTATATCAGAAAACATTAAATAAACATAACATCCATTAATTTGATACACGCTCGTTTATTTAGATACAAATTTTAAAATGTTCAGTATTGTCGAAAATCATGAATGTTGATGTAGGTATTCTATCACTTGTTGAAATTACGTCAATAACTGTAAATATTGATGAAATTTATTGTAATTAAAGTGAAACAGATCGAACTATATATATATATATATATATATATATATATATATATATATATATATATATATATATATATATATATATATATATATATATATATATAAACTATATATATATATATATATATATATATATATAGTGGGCACAAATAAAATTTCAGACCATGCCAGCACCTTTATTTGAAATCAATAGAGGTGTCAAACAGGGAGACCCACTGTCTCCCACCATATTTTATTTATTAATGAGAGGCATACTGAGAAGGTCAATTTTAATGTAATTGTATATCAATTACAAGTTGCATATGCAAAATAATAATGAATAAAATATATAGATAGGCTAGACAGGATAGCACGAAACTTCGGTTTGTATATAAATGAAGGTAAAACAAAATATATGTATAGTGAAAGAGAAGACGATAACGCACAAAACTACCTTAAAACAAAGATGAGGAATAACGAATAGGAGGCTGGATATTTAAAGGAAATGAAGTCTATTGTCGGACTCTAGCGATGCTGAAAGGTAAAGCAGCAACACCAAAAGATAAATATTTATAAGGCAATTATAAGACCAGTTATCCCCTGCGCAATGGAAACAAGCACAATAGAAAAGAGAAAAATTATTTCAAAATATTAGAGCGAAAAGTGATGAACATAATCCTGGGACCGGACACTACAAGAAATGAGACTGGAAGACGAAGAAAGGAATAAAGAAATAGACGATGAACTGGATGGCGGAAACATTATAAGATTCACAAATACTGCAATATATAAAATATATGAAATATTCTAAAAAATTGTTGAAGGAAATATATAAATACTCGTATTTTCTTACTGCTGGCACTGATGCTATTGTGGATACTTTGGGATGGATTAGAAGTAACAAAATATGAAAACGTAACTATAAGCAAACACATCGATTATGTGGTCAACAAGGATCGAGTTCTCCACTTGAACAGTTACGCATGCTTAACAGTAAAAGTTACATCTTCTGTAGAATAAATTTCACGTTTATAGTGAAGTAAAATTTCCATATTAAATATAAAAGTTGATAACACAAGTAAATGAATATAGGTATATGTTGTTGATGTTTACATTCCTTTGTTTGTATAGGATATAAGTCACTGGACAAATAAAATCGACAATGACCTTTATGAAATTGACTGTCTCGACCCTTACTTCGTGGAATATGCTCATATTAGTGTTTTGAAATGAAACTCACGGTCTCCAGTTAATTCCACAATATGATAACAGTTATTGAAAATTCTAAAAAATTGACAATTGTTTCGATGATATTGATTTATCGAAACAATTGTCATTTTTTTAGAATTTTCAATAACTTTTATTTTATTGTGGAATTAACTAGAGACCGTGAGTTCCATTTAAAAACACTAATGTCCTTTATGTTCATTACTTTCATCCACCAGTTTCTTCCGTGTGTTTATTGTAAAACTGGGAAGTAACAGTTACTATTATGTATATCAAGATGATATGCTATCGGGATTGCTTTTGTTATAGAACTTTCTCATTAATCGATCTAGTTTTTGTCAACATGTAATACTTGTCATTTATACTGCATATAAGTTTGAATTATTCATAAGTTTACCTGGTATTCCTGGCGCAACTTTGATGTCTGCTCTACTATAAGGGTCATCTTTAATATCAATATCAATTTTTCCCGACACACAAGGTTCCATGTTACATGGTTCTGTCTCTATAGGTTTTGGTCCGGAACATTTTTCATCTGGAAGTTTGGCTATCGTCCTGGAAAACTCTAGAAATATTTTACAATGAACTTCCCGCCGCCGAAGACCTTCTCCGCAAGTTACTGTACAGGGACCCCATTCATCTGGTATGAATCTGAAAATATGTGTATCATTATTACGTTTAATGTAAGGAACTAGAATACAAAGAAAATGCTTGATAAAAAATACTAATTATTTCGAAAAGGGGAAGATGTAGTGGAAAAAATGCATAATGCTTAGTTAGCCATCTCTGGCAATGTGTTGTTATATATTTTAATTGTGATTTATATGCATATGTTATTGTCGACAGAAAAACAATCAGTCGAAAATAAACATTTCAACAAATTTTATTAAATGTAAATGACAAAAATCCTTAGTTAAAAGAAGTGACATAATGACAGCGAATATGCAGCAGATACGGAAAGGTTGAGCAAAATTTGAAAAAGGCATATAGCGAAGGTGTACTGGAAAAAGTAACAGAAAGCTACACGATGAGCACTTACAAAACTTCGACATACTTTGCTTCGACAGCAAAAACAATAACAATCAAAATAGAAATATGATGTTATTAAAGGATATAAACATTACTGAAATTCCCGAATTTTCGAAACATTATATGGTAAATGTATGCCAAGAATATTCAGACATATTTGCGCAAACTTTACAAGGGGTTCTAAATAAACCAGCGTATGATGCATTATTTTGCGCAGGGATCGGTTCGGTGGTCAGGTATACCAATTGATTGAGATGTTATCTTAAGAATTTCAAGCAATTACAAAGCATTGGGGTCTGGAAGTTATTCCAGAAAGCGCTTCTTACCTACAATCATCGACATCTAATAGTTTTCTGAATCAATTTTATGCATCTAGTGGTGTCCAATTCATCTTATTTCAACAGCCTTTTTAACTGTTGCGTTTCCCTCTAAGTTAATTTTCAATTCACATTATTTCGGTAATATCATTGCTCTGATTCATTTACAAAAATATAGAATTCCAGGAATCTATATAATTTGTAATATATGTGACCTATTGAAGAGTAACAGACT
This sequence comes from Galeruca laticollis, assembly GCA_963921935.1. Classification (NCBI taxonomy): domain Eukaryota; kingdom Metazoa; phylum Arthropoda; class Insecta; order Coleoptera; family Chrysomelidae; genus Galeruca; species Galeruca laticollis. Next base: position 180,037,452 of record OY998176.1, read on the forward strand.
GTTTGAAGGTTTTATAATTTGATTTTTGAATTTGCATTTGTATCGACATTTATATGAATACGGCTTTCTCGATAGAGATATATCGAAAAAAGTGATATAAGCTAAATACTCATTCGTTTATAATGTAATTACTTATACATACCGTCGGAGCAACAGAATATACTGAATACAACTACTAAGTTGCTAAGTATCTCATTTGACAAATAGCATAGAAAACAAACTTAATATGATTCAGTCCTGGAGAAAACATATAATAATTACCTCAAAAGAACGGATTGGTGGAATAATAAAGTACAATAAATGATGAAGAAAAATGAAATAGCAGATAATATAAAACACATAACAAGTAAAACACCAGAAGAATAATAAGAATATCCAAAGGAAAAAGGAAATCGAAAGAGAATGTTAAAATAACCAAATAAGAGAAAGTTGGAAAACATTTGGAGAAGGACTAACTAAACCCAAAAATATGGACTCGAAGATTCGTTTACTGCTAGATTTAAGTGTAAACTGATGAATTAGCGGAAGGTACCTCCATATATATCTAAATCCATTTTCCAAAAACATCGGTTCTACAATTCGGTTACAAACCAAAAATAACAAAAAAAAGAAGGGCCATTCAACATTATATTGTGTCATGAGTGCCTTTCTCTGGCGATGCGGTCCATTACTCGTAGCACTAGTCGCCCAGGACTTAAAAAAGGTGCACATCGTCGGAACTTTCCATCCAATAAAACCTTTCACGGATTCGCTGAAGGGTTTTGTACACTCCTTGATGACCTCCTGACGGACTGTCGTGTAACTTCCTCAGTACCTCAGCTCCTCTCGTTCTTGGGATAACTAGCTGTCTTCCCCTCTTGGAACCATCCTCTTCAAGGATTCCTTTCAATAGGTCTTCCTTGAGAACAAGGGAGTCTCATCGGTGGAAATCTTGACAATTATTGTCAGGTGGGGATCATTGTCCTGATATTATGTGATCCTGGTCGGTGATCATTCATCGTTGACTGTAGTTCTTGAAACAGCAGCTTCGACGTACCGTAATTACCGCCGATGTTAAAGGCGTTGGATTACATGGATTTTTCTCTGCAACTGAAACGGCATACGGTGCGTGCGTTTACTTACGCTCACTTTATCACTTAGGAAAAATTATCATGTGTTAAATCTCTTGTTGTACCTATAGAGACGATAACAATACCGAGATTAGAGCTGTTCGAAGCACACCTCTTTTCTACATTAATGACAACTGTAAATACGGGCATCCGAAAAGAAGTTTAAATATTTTATTGTTTCGATTATAAAATTTCATTACGGTGGCCTCAAGCTTGTCCTCGACGATTGACAAATCCTTTTCGGGACAAAGATCGGATAATGAGGACAGGTGTCTAATTCAACATTGGACGCTAAACACTCCGTTATCTTGCTTAAAAATAGACATGTGATCATTTTAGTTATGATGAATTTTCATTAAAATCATTTGCAAGCTGTATTTCATAAAACTTTATACTCGATACGTCGTAAATATGTGGTTATTGACAGACGTAGTCGAATGTATACACATATTAAACTATGTTGTAACTGCTTCAATGCTAATTTTCCTCAGGCACCACGTGTTGGGGGATTTGAGGAAGCAACATTGAAAGTCTTTAAAAAGCATTTGTACAAAGTCGCCGGTCGCGACCTGTTGTTACATATGGACGATTTAATATGTTAATTATCGAAAACGAAACTAGTATTTCCTCTCACCCTACCGATCCTATCACCCTTACTCCTGGTGATTTTTTAATAGGTAAATTATTGAGCATCTTGCGAAGTCGTGATTATTCCACGACTCCTAGTAACCGTTTGTCTCACTGGCAGCACATATAGAAGGTTAAGCAGCGTTTCTGGCCGCGGTGGAGCAAGGAACAACTGAACGAGTTGACTGTTCGCACCAAATGGGAAAGGCCGGTCCTCAAATCCACGAAAGGGCTGTGGCCTTACTACGAGAAGACAACATTCCACCCTCACAATGGGCACTGCGAACAATCCTGAAGTACTTTCCCGGTAAAGATGGTGTAGTACGTACTGTTTTAGTAAAACCCGCGAAATATATAGTATTCTCTCAACGAGAGGAGTATATTCAGGATTGGAAAATCTTGATTTGTATAGACTACAGTACTTTTTCACAAACGTGCAAAATATTTGTAGATGTGAAATTCTTCTTGCATCGGTAAACCATTGTTGTACATTCAAAGCGTGAATTCATTTCATTTTGTAGCTTTGTTAATATTCAGAAAATATCACGTTTCACAGTATTATTTATGAAGTAGTATTGTCTAGAGCAATCGAAATAGCACATTGCAAAATTTGTGAAAAACCTATTACCACATCATATTTGAATTTCTATTGTTACACAAGGCTGACTCTTTCACAATAATGGATCATTGTCGGAAAGTCTTTAATAAACATTTGAATAACCTTTGAGTGAAAGGTTTCAATAGTAGAAGTTGACGTACAATAGCAATTAAAATATCTATTGGAGGCGGCCATTGTTGATTCTTGTCAATGGTTCAATCCGGGTAACTAATACTGACCGATGAGGAGGTTTTTTTCTCTTTTGGTTCAACCAATCTACGTGTAAACACTCCTCATTGAAGATTTCTATTTAACACGTCTAACAACGTGAAGAAGTCAGTCGTCGTTACATTTACAAGTAATCTTCACTTAAATTCAGTGAGTTGAAGTTACATTTAGAAGTAATCTTCACTCAAATTCAAGCAGGCGTAGTTACACTTCGGAGTAATCTTCACTCAAATTCAAACAATCACAGATACTAAGTCTAACATATCGTTACTAAGTTGGTATTTGAGCCAAGGGTGCACTCTTAAGTCGAAACACATCGTTTCAAAGTGTAGTCATGTTCAACTATGCCGCTTCCTAATTATTGCTCATATCTAGTGTGTACTCAAAGCCGCACAAATCGTTCTTAGTCAGTATTCAGTTAGCACCAAAGTAGAGATATACTGTCGCTTCTTTTGGTCACCTCATCAAGTCGAAGCATAACGTTTATCCGAAGCAATAATTTCTTCCAAGTTCAAACATTCATAAATTTGTACCATTCATTGTAAATTTGTATATAATTAACTATTAATTTCGACATTAACGTTGTCAGATTAAGATTATCAATATAGTTGAGTGTCTGCGCCAGTCGATGAAGTTCAATTGAATTATAATCAAAAACAAGCAATATGATGGAATGTTCAGAATGTAAAAATTTTATAGTAAAATGGGTTTCAGAAAGTGGTAAGTTTTATATTGTTTTCTCGCAGTTAATTATGTTATTCTGATTGTAGAACATTATTCAGGTTACAGAGAATGAGTGGTAACCGTGGACATGCATGTTTCTAGCTCATTAGCCGTTATCCGAACGGTATAACCAAGAAAGGGTGTACAACTTGGGAGCAAGCATTTTAATTGAAACATGAGAAAACACAAACAACGGATTTCAACATGATAACCAAACACACATTTGTGCCTTCAAATGGAAGATCCCGAGTTTTCAGGACAACAACCAACAGAGACACGGAGGCGTCTATAGCTCTCCTGTCTGAACCTTCCGACCCTGGATATAGACAAATAACTAATGAAAAGATGGAAGAGTAACGCGTGGAATATAAAACGAAAACAGAATTAGCGGGCATATCACGCAAAAGAGGTTACAGAGAATGAGTGGTAACCGTAGACTTGCATGTTTCTGGCTCATTAGCCTTCATCGGTACGGCATAACCAAGAAAAGGTGTACAATTTGGGAGCAAGGATGTTAATTGAAACATGAGAAAACACAAACAACGGATTTCAACAAAATAACCAAACGCACATTTGTGCCTTCCAAGGGAAGATCCCGAGTTTTCAGGACAACAACAACCAGAGACACGGAGGCGTCTATAGCTCTCCTGTCTGAACCTTCTGACCCTGGATATAGACAAATAACCAATGAAAAGATAGAAGAGTAACGCGTGGAATATTAAACAAAAACAGAATTAGCGGGCATATCACGCAAAAGAGGTTACAGAGAATGAGTTACTCTTCCATCTTTTCATTAGTTATTTGTCTATATCCAGGGTCGGAAGGTTCAGACAGGAGCTATAGACGCCTCCTTGTCTCTGTTGGTTGTTGTCCTGAAAATTCGGGATCTTCCATTTGAAGGCACAATATATATATATATATATATATATATATATATATATATATATATATATATATATATATATGTGTGTGTATATGAAAGTAATTGTTAAATGTGCCTCTCAAATTTTCGTTATTTATTTATAACTTCCTCCCCCTACAATGAAAGGAAACGAATCAATAGTACCAAGCAAAAACATATTTCTATAAAAAGCCTTCAATACTAACAACATTTGAACTAATCCATCGAACCAGTCATCGCGATGAATTTATTTTAAAATTAAAACAGAGACCAACATAAACTATGACGAAACGGAACTAAATGATAAAAGGTAAACTCATTTTATGGAAAATCAACAAGGCAATAAAAACTTGTCACACTGTAACGTGTTGATTTTGGAATACGCCACTGGTTTTTGGTAGAAATAGTATTTTTGATTCATTGGTACATACTAGTTAGGCCACCAAGTGAACTTGTCAAGTATAGAGTATTTGTTAGGTTGTGGGAGAGATCTTATTTCATTGGATACAAAAGTATTCGAATCGGCATTTGGTAGAAATCAAGAAACGAGGTAGGTTTTACCTATACCTTGTGGTATTTTTTTGTTATTGGTTAAAAACCCGTAGTAATCCCAAATTTGTGGTGTGTGTGGGATATAACCCTTTCAATAAGGTGAGCTGCCTACTTAAGATCCTATCTATTCAAATTTGATTTATCTATCCTTTTGTTTGTCATCTCAAAATCAGGAATCTTTTGTTTTGTTATTGAAAAAAGTTTTCTTTTCAGGGTTCTGAGGTAGTTTAAAAATAGCTATTGTTGGTAAAATACGTCTATTCCTCGTTTTGTATTGTAAGGCGTGTGCTTGATTCTGAGTATACACTCCACGCCCAAAACGACAGAAAAATAATGTCTTCGTAGTGGAACTCCATTTGGTGGTTACGACAAATGAGGGTATTTTAGAGACCAAGAGAGCTTGGAAGAAAACGTTGAAGGACCTATAGGAACGAGCAGGCCAGATATTTCTTCATTTTCACTTCCACTAATTCAATTTTTATTTTTAGAGTCTGAGGGTAACTGTATTTTGAGTTTAAATAACAGTAATTGAAATTAAATGAATTTCACTATGAACAAATTTACAATCATACTATGTAATACAAAAATATTTCTTTTGAAAGTGTAAACTATAGTACCATAGTGTTGAACAGTCACTATTGTAGTTATACTGGGAAAATATCTAGGGTTCCATAAACCAATAGAGTATTAACCGCCTTGTTATAATTAAATTTCTATACCTACTGAAATCTGATTTAAGGATTGATCTTTGCTATTATTCAAATAATATTTCTCTTTTATGTTTTACTTCACCTCTTTACTAAGTTTTTCATATTTTGCAATTTAGTAAAATCTATATCTTCTTAATTACTTGTCTATAAAACAAAAAGTGCATGGCGCCGCGGGTTATGTGATATATTCCTTATTCACACCCATAAATGCTCTCCGATGAACAGCTGCCGTCGCATTTATAACCTTTAAATTTTGATTTGAGTTGATAGAGTTTTTTAGAGTTAACAATCCCAGGTTATAAAGTTGGCACACCAACGCGTGGGGCTTGTGAATATGTTACATATATTTTTTGTAGTTTAATTTTTTTATTGATGAACGTAAAGTGTGAGACCAAACAATTTTTTCAATAGTAAAAGTTTTCCCTTAAACATAATAAATTTCTTTGGTTGATCAGTGTATATATAGAACAGCTCCGTTAAACTTCTTTTGCAATAGTATTAAAAAGGTGTTTTACTATTTCAGGATTTATATTGAGAATATAATTGAAATTTTGATATTTATTGAAAGAATAATTAAGGTTGGTATTTTAAACAGGTTTTTTGTGCCCCATAGATAATATTTATTATCCTTACGATTTAATGTGTTTTTATTTTTCATTTTGGCACTATCACAAGTACGTAGGCACTCGTTTATCTAATTGAATTTGTTCAATAAAATACTTTCATTCCGTAATTTACTATACCGGGTGTTCCAAAAATACTTTTTTTAGAAAAATAGACATTTCATATTAGAATTTAGAATGGAGGATTACTTTAAAGCGTAACATTTATTAATCGACGAGCTAAATTACGAGTAACGAATTCGTGGTGTTATTTCGACTAGAGATCAGAATGAGAAACGTGAAATTTTAACTAGACTTGTAGAACGTGAACGAAATACAGTCAATTTAAGATTGTTAGTTGATCTAAATTATGATTTTAATACGGAAAGACGTGAAATTGAAAAAACTCTCAACTCAATTTCGACCCTTATCAATGATTTTGAAGGGAGTACAGTTAATTCGTTGTTTCAAAGAATTAGATCTTGACTTTTACATGTTACGCATAGAATTATTAGAATTCAATTATTGGATCAGGATACAAATATTGCTCTAGTCACAGACTTTAAAAATAAGTCATATGCTACTAGTTCACATTTAGCAGCTGAATTGTTTCCTCGTATAAAACAACCAGATTCTCCTTCAAATGTTCCCACCGCTAGTGCTAGTTTTGTTAAGTCCAATTCCAATCCAATACATCCAGTTTCTACTGGAAACCATAAGACTATTTTTGTTAATAAATTGGGAATAAATTTTGACGGTGGCCCAAAGAAGTTATTTTCCTTTATAGAACGCGTAGAAGAAATGGCTGAAGCGAGAGGCATAACAAAGGCGGAACTATTCGCAGCAGTGAGTGATCTCTTTTCCGATAAAGCTATATATTGGTTACGTCCAGTGAAAAATAGTCTAACTGATTGGAACTCCCTAGTTTTAAAACTTAAACATGATTTTCTTAGAACTGATCTCGATGAAGACTTGTGGGATCAGATAAGATCGCGTCGACAACGTAAGCGCGACTCTGTGGTGCTATATCTGTCATGTATGGAAGGTTTTTTTAGCCGGCTTTCGCGACAAGTGGCTGAGGTAATGAATGTAAAGTATATGAGAAATGGTCTACAACCGGAATATCGGAAATAGCTGGCCCTTAGAGAAATTGACCTGGTAGCCGACTCAAGTGATCTTTGTAAGAAGCTGAAAGAAGCCGACGTCCTTAGTTTAAATTCGGAATATATTAATTAGCGTCTATTGACCCGGAATTAGCATATGTCAGCGAGAATTCGCCTTCGTTTTACTCACATTCTCGCGATGCCCCAGACAGTAGTAATACTCGAAAAAGTCGACCCAGTATAATCATGTACCAAATAGTAGAGAATTTTCTTCCAGCCAAAATAATTCTAATTTGGCAACTACTTCAAGTGAACAACCTAAACAGGTGATTTGTTGGCGTTGTGGTCAATTGAACCACACTCACCGTAACTGTAAATCTTCTAGTAAAACTGAATTTTGTTATAAATGCAGTTTAGCGGGGTGTACCATTCGTACTTGTGATAGGTGTAAAAAAAAATAATCTACGAGTCGGGTGTAGTTGGCTCTCGAGTACTCCCATGTGTCAAAGCCTACAATTCTCCTGAAACTTTCAGATGTCCCAAAAATTTTGAGATTACTGATTGGGAAAACTGGAAGCTTTTGGTAAGAAATTTTTATGAGTCTGGGTACAAAAATGTTGCTCCTTTTTTCATTGAAAAACCTTTTGATAATCGTCCTTACATTTCGATATATCTTTATGATTTACCAGTAGTAGCACTCCTCGATAGCGGTGCGAATGTTTCGGTGGTATGTTCTCAGGGTATTGAAATACTAGAAATATGTCATTTAAAAATCAATGCTTCAAAAGTTAGCCATATATCTACGGTAGATGGAACAAAGCAGCCTGTCCAAGGTATGGTCGATCTCCCTGTCGTAATCAATTATATCTGTCAGATTGATCCTGCATTGGTAGTTCCATCCCTTGCGCAATCTTCTATCCTTGGTATAGACTTTTGCAGACTCTTCCAAATTAATGTTAATTTTGAGAATAACTCTTGGAAAATCCATGACAATTTAGGTAGGAATTGTTTAAATGTTTTAACTGAAATAAACTCTTTGGTTAAAGAAGAAGTAGGGTTAAGCAATTTAGATGACCTGTCAACAAAAAAAAGGTTGGAGGCAATGGAAGTAATTGGACAGTTTGAAACACTTTCTAGTGAGGATCGGTTAGGTCGCACTGATGAAATAACTTTATCCATAGATACTAGGGATGCAAAACCCTTCAAGCAGCGACAATATCCCTTCTCACTATATTTGTTGAAAATTCTAAACCAAGAATTGGACCAACTGCTATCACTTGGGGTAGTGGAACCTTCAAAAACCCACTGGAATAGTGTTGTCCTAGTTGTAAAAAAGTCTGGTGGTGAATACCGGTTTTGCTTCGATGGTCGACGACTGAATGAAGTAACTAAGCACGATTGCTACCCTTCACCACGCATTGATCACATCCTCAACTTGCTGAAGGGGGCTAAATTTATTTCCAGCATAGATCTACGCAAAGCATTTTGGCAGATACCCCTTGATGGACAAAGCAAGGACAAGACGGCTTTCAGCGTACGAGGAAGAGGTCTTTTTTACTTCACGGTCATGCCTTTTGGTTGTTGTAATAGTGCACAGACCCAACAAAGGCTATGCGATGCTTTGTTCGCACCAAATGGGAAAGGCCGGTCCTCAAATCCACGAAAGGGCTGTGGCCTTACTACGAGAAGACAACATTCCACCCTCACAATGGGCACTGCGAACAATCCTGAAGTACTTTCCCGGTAAAGATGGTGTAGTACGTACTGTTTTAGTAAAACCCGCGAAATATATAGTATTCTCTCAACGAGAGGAGTATATTCAGGATTGGAAAATCTTGATTTGTATAGACTACAGTACTTTTTCAAAAACGTGCAAAATATTTGTAGATGTGAAATTCTTCTTGCATCGGTAAACTATTGTTGTACATTCAAAGCGTGAATTCATTTCATTTTGTAGCTTTGTTAATATTCAGAAAATATCACGTTTCACAGTATTATTTATGAAGTAGTATTGTCTAGAGCAATCGAAATAGCACATTGCAAAATTTGTGAAAAACCTATTACCACATCATATTTGAATTTCTATTGTTACACAAGGCTGACTCTTTCACAATAATGGATCATTGTCGGAAAGTCTTTAATAAACATTTGAATAACCTTTGAGTGAAAGGTTTCAATAGTAGAAGTTGACGTACAATAGCAATTAAAATATCTATTGGAGGCGGCCATTGTTGATTCTTGTCAATGGTTCAATCCGGGTAACTAATACTGACCGATGAGGAGGTTTTTTTCTCTTTTGGTTCAACCAATCTACGTGTAAACACTCCTCATTGAAGATTTCTATTTAACACGTCTAACAACGTGAAGAAGTCAGTCGTCGTTACATTTACAAGTAATCTTCACTTAAATTCAGTGCGTTGAAGTTACATTTAGAAGTAATCTTCACTCAAATTCAAGCAGGCGTAGTTACACTTCGGAGTAATCTTCACTCAAATTCAAACAATCACAGATACTAAGTCTAACATATCGTTACTAAGTTGGTATTTGAGCCAAGGGTGCACTCTTAAGTCGAAACACATCGTTTCAAAGTGTAGTCATGTTCAACTATGCCGCTTCCTAATTATTGCTCATATCTAGTGTGTACTCAAAGCCGCACAAATCGTTCTTAGTCAGTATTCAGTTAGCACCAAAGTAGAGATATACTGTCGCTTCTTTTGGTCACCTCATCAAGTCGAAGCATAACGTTTATCCGAAGCAATAATTTCTTCCAAGTTCAAACATTCATAAATTTGTACCATTCATTGTAAATTTGTATATAATTAACTATTAATTTCGACATTAACGTTGTCAGATTAAGATTATCAATATAGTTGAGTGTCTGCGCCAGTCGATGAAGTTCAATTGAATTATAATCAAAAACAAGCAATATGATGGAATGTTCAGAATGTAAAAATTTTATAGTAAAATGGGTTTCAGAAAGTGGTAAGTTTTATATTGTTTTCTCGCAGTTAATTATGTTATTCTGATTGTAGAACATTATTCAGGTTACAGAGAATGAGTGGTAACCGTGGACATGCATGTTTCTAGCTCATTAGCCGTTATCCGAACGGTATAACCAAGAAAGGGTGTACAACTTGGGAGCAAGCATTTTAATTGAAACATGAGAAAACACAAACAACGGATTTCAACATGATAACCAAACACACATTTGTGCCTTCAAATGGAAGATCCCGAGTTTTCAGGACAACAACCAACAGAGACACGGAGGCGTCTATAGCTCTCCTGTCTGAACCTTCCGACCCTGGATATAGACAAATAACTAATGAAAAGATGGAAGAGTAACGCGTGGAATATAAAACGAAAACAGAATTAGCGGGCATATCACGCAAAAGAGGTTACAGAGAATGAGTGGTAACCGTAGACTTGCATGTTTCTGGCTCATTAGCCTTCATCGGTACGGCATAACCAAGAAAAGGTGTACAATTTGGGAGCAAGGATGTTAATTGAAACATGAGAAAACACAAACAACGGATTTCAACAAAATAACCAAACGCACATTTGTGCCTTCCAAGGGAAGATCCCGAGTTTTCAGGACAACAACAACCAGAGACACGGAGGCGTCTATAGCTCTCCTGTCTGAACCTTCTGACCCTGGATATAGACAAATAACCAATGAAAAGATAGAAGAGTAACGCGTGGAATATTAAACAAAAACAGAATTAGCGGGCATATCACGCAAAAGAGGTTACAGAGAATGAGTTACTCTTCCATCTTTTCATTAGTTATTTGTCTATATCCAGGGTCGGAAGGTTCAGACAGGAGCTATAGACGCCTCCTTGTCTCTGTTGGTTGTTGTCCTGAAAATTCGGGATCTTCCATTTGAAGGCACAATATATATATATATATATATATATATATATATATATATATATATATGTGTGTATATGAAAGTAATTGTTAAATGTGCCTCTCAAATTTTCGTTATTTATTTATAACTTCCTCCCCCTACAATGAAAGGAAACGAATCAATAGTACCAAGCAAAAACATATTTCTATAAAAAGCCTTCAATACTAACAACATTTGAACTAATCCATCGAACCAGTCATCGCGATGAATTTATTTTAAAATTAAAACAGAGACCAACATAAACTATGACGAAACGGAACTAAATGATAAAAGGTAAACTCATTTTATGGAAAATCAACAAGGCAATAAAAACTTGTCACACTGTAACGTGTTGATTTTGGAATACGCCACTGGTTTTTGGTAGAAATAGTATTTTTGATTCATTGGTACATACTAGTTAGGCCACCAAGTGAACTTGTCAAGTATAGAGTATTTGTTAGGTTGTGGGAGAGATCTTATTTCATTGGATACGAAAGTATTCGAATCGGCATTTGGTAGAAATCAAGAAACGAGGTAGGTTTTACCTATACCTTGTGGTATTTTTTTGTTATTGGTTAAAAACCCGTAGTAATCCCAAATTTGTGGTGTGTGTGGGATATAACCCTTTCAATAAGGTGAGCTGCCTACTTAAGATCCTATCTATTCAAATTTGATTTATCTATCCTTTTGTTTGTCATCTCAAAATCAGGAATCTTTTGTTTTGTTATTGAAAAAAGTTTTCTTTTCAGGGTTCTGAGGTAGTTTAAAAATAGCTATTGTTGGTAAAATACGTCTATTCCTCGTTTTGTATTGTAAGGCGTGTGCTTGATTCTGAGTATACACTCCACGCCCAAAACGACAGAAAAATAATGTCTTCGTAGTGGAACTCCATTTGGTGGTTACGACAAATGAGGGTATTTTAGAGACCAAGAGAGCTTGGAAGAAAACGTTGAAGGACCTATAGGAACGAGCAGGCCAGATATTTCTTCATTTTCACTTCCACTAATTCAATTTTTATTTTTAGAGTCTGAGGGTAACTGTATTTTGAGTTTAAATAACAGTAATTGAAATTAAATGAATTTCACTATGAACAAATTTACAATCATACTATGTAATACAAAAATATTTCTTTTGAAAGTGTAAACTATAGTACCATAGTGTTGAACAGTCACTATTGTAGTTATACTGGGAAAATATCTAGGGTTCCATAAACCAATAGAGTATTAACCGCCTTGTTATAATTAAATTTCTATACCTACTGAAATCTGATTTAAGGATTGATCTTTGCTATTATTCAAATAATATTTCTCTTTTATGTTTTACTTCACCTCTTTACTAAGTTTTTCATATTTTGCAATTTAGTAAAATCTATATCTTCTTAATTACTTGTCTATAAAACAAAAAGTGCATGGCGCCGCGGGTTATGTGATATATTCCTTATTCACACCCATAAATGCTCTCCGATGAACAGCTGCCGTCGCATTTATAACCTTTAAATTTTGATTTGAGTTGATAGAGTTTTTTAGAGTTAACAATCCCAGGTTATAAAGTTGGCACACCAACGCGTGGGGCTTGTGAATATGTTACATATATTTTTTGTAGTTTAATTTTTTTATTGATGAACGTAAAGTGTGAGACCAAACAATTTTTTCAATAGTAAAAGTTTTCCCTTAAACATAATAAATTTCTTTGGTTGATCAGTGTATATATAGAACAGCTCCGTTAAACTTCTTTTGCAATAGTATTAAAAAGGTGTTTTACTATTTCAGGATTTATATTGAGAATATAATTGAAATTTTGATATTTATTGAAAGAATAATTAAGGTTGGTATTTTAAACAGGTTTTTTGTGCCCCATAGATAATATTTATTATCCTTACGATTTAATGTGTTTTTATTTTTCATTTTGGCACTATCACAAGTACGTAGGCACTCGTTTATCTAATTGAATTTGTTCAATAAAATACTTTCATTCCGTAATTTACTATACCGGGTGTTCCAAAAATACTTTTTTTAGAAAAATAGACATTTCATATTAGAATTTAGAATGGAGGATTACTTTAAAGCGTAACATTTATTAATCGACGAGCTAAATTACGAGTAACGAATTCGTGGTGTTATTTCGACTAGAGATCAGAATGAGAAACGTGAAATTTTAACTAGACTTGTAGAACGTGAACGAAATACAGTCAATTTAAGATTGTTAGTTGATCTAAATTATGATTTTAATACGGAAAGACGTGAAATTGAAAAAACTCTCAACTCAATTTCGACCCTTATCAATGATTTTGAAGGGAGTACAGTTAATTCGTTGTTTCAAAGAATTAGATCTTGACTTTTACATGTTACGCATAGAATTATTAGAATTCAATTATTGGATCAGGATACAAATATTGCTCTAGTCACAGACTTTAAAAATAAGTCATATGCTACTAGTTCACATTTAGCAGCTGAATTGTTTCCTCGTATAAAACAACCAGATTCTCCTTCAAATGTTCCCACCGCTAGTGCTAGTTTTGTTAAGTCCAATTCCAATCCAATACATCCAGTTTCTACTGGAAACCATAAGACTATTTTTGTTAATAAATTGGGAATAAATTTTGACGGTGGCCCAAAGAAGTTATTTTCCTTTATAGAACGCGTAGAAGAAATGGCTGAAGCGAGAGGCATAACAAAGGCGGAACTATTCGCAGCAGTGAGTGATCTCTTTTCCGATAAAGCTATATATTGGTTACGTCCAGTGAAAAATAGTCTAACTGATTGGAACTCCCTAGTTTTAAAACTTAAACATGATTTTCTTAGAACTGATCTCGATGAAGACTTGTGGGATCAGATAAGATCGCGTCGACAACGTAAGCGCGACTCTGTGGTGCTATATCTGTCATGTATGGAAGGTTTTTTTAGCCGGCTTTCGCGACAAGTGGCTGAGGTAATGAATGTAAAGTATATGAGAAATGGTCTACAACCGGAATATCGGAAATAGCTGGCCCTTAGAGAAATTGACCTGGTAGCCGACTCAAGTGATCTTTGTAAGAAGCTGAAAGAAGCCGACGTCCTTAGTTTAAATTCGGAATATATTAATTAGCGTCTATTGACCCGGAATTAGCATATGTCAGCGAGAATTCGCCTTCGTTTTACTCACATTCTCGCGATGCCCCAGACAGTAGTAATACTCGAAAAAGTCGACCCAGTATAATCATGTACCAAATAGTAGAGAATTTTCTTCCAGCCAAAATAATTCTAATTTGGCAACTACTTCAAGTGAACAACCTAAACAGGTGATTTGTTGGCGTTGTGGTCAATTGAACCACACTCACCGTAACTGTAAATCTTCTAGTAAAACTGAATTTTGTTATAAATGCAGTTTAGCGGGGTGTACCATTCGTACTTGTGATAGGTGTAAAAAAAAATAATCTACGAGTCGGGTGTAGTTGGCTCTCGAGTACTCCCATGTGTCAAAGCCTACAATTCTCCTGAAACTTTCAGATGTCCCAAAAATTTTGAGATTACTGATTGGGAAAACTGGAAGCTTTTGGTAAGAAATTTTTATGAGTCTGGGTACAAAAATGTTGCTCCTTTTTTCATTGAAAAACCTTTTGATAATCGTCCTTACATTTCGATATATCTTTATGATTTACCAGTAGTAGCACTCCTCGATAGCGGTGCGAATGTTTCGGTGGTATGTTCTCAGGGTATTGAAATACTAGAAATATGTCATTTAAAAATCAATGCTTCAAAAGTTAGCCATATATCTACGGTAGATGGAACAAAGCAGCCTGTCCAAGGTATGGTCGATCTCCCTGTCGTAATCAATTATATCTGTCAGATTGATCCTGCATTGGTAGTTCCATCCCTTGCGCAATCTTCTATCCTTGGTATAGACTTTTGCAGACTCTTCCAAATTAATGTTAATTTTGAGAATAACTCTTGGAAAATCCATGACAATTTAGGTAGGAATTGTTTAAATGTTTTAACTGAAATAAACTCTTTGGTTAAAGAAGAAGTAGGGTTAAGCAATTTAGATGACCTGTCAACAAAAAAAAGGTTGGAGGCAATGGAAGTAATTGGACAGTTTGAAACACTTTCTAGTGAGGATCGGTTAGGTCGCACTGATGAAATAACTTTATCCATAGATACTAGGGATGCAAAACCCTTCAAGCAGCGACAATATCCCTTCTCACTATATTTGTTGAAAATTCTAAACCAAGAATTGGACCAACTGCTATCACTTGGGGTAGTGGAACCTTCAAAAACCCACTGGAATAGTGTTGTCCTAGTTGTAAAAAAGTCTGGTGGTGAATACCGGTTTTGCTTCGATGGTCGACGACTGAATGAAGTAACTAAGCACGATTGCTACCCTTCACCACGCATTGATCACATCCTCAACTTGCTGAAGGGGGCTAAATTTATTTCCAGCATAGATCTACGCAAAGCATTTTGGCAGATACCCCTTGATGGACAAAGCAAGGACAAGACGGCTTTCAGCGTACGAGGAAGAGGTCTTTTTTACTTCACGGTCATGCCTTTTGGTTGTTGTAATAGTGCACAGACCCAACAAAGGCTATGCGATGCTTTGTTCGGGCCCAGCTAGGAAAACAATATTTTTTCATATCTGGATGATTTTCTAATTATTTGTTCTACATTTGAGGAACATATTCGTTTGTTGTCAGAAGTCTTGGAAATTTTAAAACAAGCGAAACTTACCATCAGCCTGCAAAAATGTGAATTCTTCAAAAAAACCTTAAAATAGATGGTAGGGGACTCAGGATTGATCCCGATGAGGTTGAGTCGATGGTTAACTATCCCCGTCTTACTAATGTCACTGAAGTGAAACGATTTATCGGTATGTGTTCTTGGTATAGACGATTTGTTGGAGGGTTTTCTTCTTTAGTTTCCCTTTTAAATGAATTGTTAAGGGGCAAAATAAGAAAACAAGTTATTGTATGGACTCCGGCTGCGGAAGAAGAATTTATAGCCATAAAGAAAGCTTTGGTGGAGACCCCTATTCTTGCTTCACCGGATTTCACCCTACCTTTCACAATCCATTGTGATGCGAGTGATACAGGTGTAGGAGAAATGTTGACCCAACAACAAGGTGGAACCGAGTGCGTTATAGCGTATGCCTCGAGATCACTCTCTCGAGCATAGCGAAAATATTCTATTACGGAAAGAGAACTTTTGGGATTGCTGTTTTCTTAGGAAAAATTCCGTCCTTATGTAGAAGGAGTCAGATTTCGTGTGATAACTGACCATTATAATCTCTTATATTTGAATAATATGAAAGATAGCACTGGACGTTTTGAACGGTGGACTTTAAAACTAAAACAATACACTTTTGACCTACAACATCGTCCGGGATCTTCGAACGCCGTTCCAGACGCCTTATCACGTATTACTCTAACCGAACCAGGAGACGCAAATAGTGATTGTCTAATTCCCACAGTTTCCCTCATAGAAATTAAATACTTTAATGTTGAGTGGTATACTGATTTGAGATATGAAGTTCTAGAAAACCCAGATCTTTACCCCCAATGGAAAGTTGTGGATGGAATGCTGTACAAGTTCGTGTCCAACCATCTTCCTATCAATAGTAACGTATCTGAGTGGAGGCTTTTGATTTCTAGAGCTCAGAGGAACGAGGTTATCTCATCCTGTCACGACCCGCCGTCCGCTGGTCACTTATGTTTCTATAAAACCGCCTCGAAAGTTCAGGAGAACTACCACTGGCCTGAAATGAGGAAAGATATTCCAACTTATGTTAGAAGATGTCTAGTTTGTCAGGCTCAAAAAGCTCCAAACAAGTCCACAGCAGGCCTGATGGGAGCTGAAATAGAGGTTAGTTATCCTTTTCAAATAATAGCGGTTGATCTCATGGGACCATTTCCTCGATCTCCATCAGGTAATTGTTTTTTGCTCGCTGTTTCTGATTGGTTCGTTAAATATACGCTCTTGCACCCCATGAGGGATGCTAAAGCAAAAAATAATATAAAGTTTTTAGAGGCGCAAGTGTTTTTAGTTTATGTAGTGCCCCAACATTATATTATTTGTGAAAATGGACCACAGTTCGCAGGCCACGTTGTTAAGGAATTGGCAGACAAGTATCAAGTGCAAAAGATCTGGTTTACTCCTGTTTATTCACCTCAGTGCAACTTCGTCGAAAGAGTAAACCGTACCATAGGTACTGTCTTGAGAAGTTACGTCACGAAACATACTAAATTGTGATAAAGAATTGCCTAGCTTTCTATTTGCTCTTAATTCTGCCAAACATGGAGTGCACAATTTTTGTCCATATTTCCCAAGTTTTAACCGTATTGTTCCGTTGTCAGGAAAGTATTATGGAAAGGTTAGAGATACTTACGGTTGTGAGTTGCCACCTGGTGACAGGACCAACTATTTGAGCGATCTTTCAGGAATGGCCTCGATTTTTGAAGAAGTTAATAGAAATCATCACGAGGTTTATGCCAAGAATTGTAAAACGTACAATTTTCGTGAACGCGAAATCACATTTCAAACAGGAGGTGAGGTTTGGAGGCACAACAAGATTTTGTCTGATGCTGCTAATGAATTTGCAGCCAAGTTGGCCCCAATACCTCTTGTCTGTAGTAGTGAAGAAAATTTCTAGGTTAGTTTATTCTCTTGAGAATTTTGAGGGTTCTGCTTGTGGCAATAGGCATGTCAAAGACCTTAAGCCTTACTTTGGATCAAATTCTGATATTTCGGTAGGTTGAGATTCCGAGGCTAAAATTTAGACTTTTTTTATAAATAGACTTATATATTGAGTAATAGTTTTTTCATTCGTTTTGGTTAAGATGAGGTAGAACTTTCACTATTCAGTAATTATCCCGATGATTGTCCTTCCCGATTTTTTTTTTCACTGATTATGACTCCTATTCAGGCGTGTAGTACGCGTAGTTACTAATGATCTCATCGAAACTAGAAAGCGAACAAGTTGAGCATAATAGAAAAAATATATGAATATTTTGTTTTGTTTGGAAGGGAGTGGTGTAACGTGTTGATTTTGGGATACGCCACTGATTTTGGTAGAATCAGTATTTTTGATTTATTGGTACCTACTAGCTAGGCCACCAAGTGAACTTGTCAAGTATAAAGTATTTGTTAGGTTGTGGGAGAGAGAGAAATGATCTTATTTCATTGGATAGGAAAGTTTTTGAATCGGCATTTGGTAGAAACCAAGAAACGAGGTAGGTTTTACCTATACCTTGTGGTATTTTTTGTTATTGGTTAAAAACCCTTAGTAATCCCAAATTTGTGGTTTGTGTGGTATATAACCCTTTTAATAAGGTGAGCTGCCTATTTAAGATCCTATCTAATCAAATTTCACTTATCCATCCTCTTTTTTGTCATCTCAAAATCAGGAATGTTTTTTTTGTTATTAAAAAGAGTTTTCTTTTTAGGGTTCTGAGGTAGTTTAAAAATTGGTATTGTTGGTAAAAAACGTTTATTCCTCGTTTTGTTTTGTAAAACGTGTGCTTGATTTTGAATATACACTCCACGCCCAAAACGACAGAACAATAATGTCTTCGTAGTGGAACTCCATTTGGTTGTTACGACAAATAAGGGTATTCTAGAGACCAAAAGAGCCTGGAGGAAAACGTTGGAGGACCTATAAGAACGAGCAGGCCAGAAATTTCTTTATTTTAACTTTCACTCATTCAATTATTATATATATATATATATATATATATATATATATAAATTTCAGAACCTAATTAATTCTTGTAATCACAATAAATACGAACGTCTATTTTCCTTTTAGGCATTCTATATGTTACGACTAAACTACTGATAAAACATACTCACGTGCTTTCGGAAGGTACTATCTGGTCTCCAATTAATCTCTCTGGAATTGGGGGTGGTGGGTATGTCCGTACCAAAGTTTGAGTATGGTACAATCCTGGAAAACCTTCTTCACTCGTTTCGACATTGAAAGGACACTGAATGCCAGTGGAACATGGTTGTGTACTTATAGGCTTAGCGTTGAATAGACAGAGATCCGAATATAGGCCCTCTTTATTTCTGCATTCAACATTTCTGACTTGGACCCCTTCGCCACAAGAAACAGAACACTACAACATTGAAAACAGAGAATGAAGAGAAAATACTACGCTATCAATATGATGTTTCATTCGCATTACTCAGTAGTGCACACGGTAAACTAATGACGATTATCGTCATTTAAATGAAAAGTTCAGTATTCCCCTAATTGATGGAATTTAGAGAAAAACATTCAGAAAATCGATATTATTAGTTAGTAGGCTCTTATATGACGAGCTATTGTGAAAATAGAGTGTGGAGTGATTCCTAAAATTGAAGAAATTAATTTTGTTTGTATTTATGTAGTGTTGCTATTAGAAATAAATGACACAAAAATTTAAAGTAATAAATTTTTTTTTATATAACAAAAGTTATAGAGAAAACCAATAATTGACCAAAAAGTTCTCCTATTTAAGTGAGGAAGGAAGGTAAAAATATAAAAAAAATTTAGTGGATACGTAATACATAAAATTAATGACTTAAGCCACAATCATGGCATGAAATATTGTGTGTAGTGAAACTTTGACGTTTATTGTTTTACTGAATAGTTTGAAACATTTTATTGTAAGGTAAATGCATTCATTCTTGTTCTAACATAATTAAAAAATGTCGATACATGATCACTTTTCAAATGAAGAATGAGACGAGACATGATTTGCTTTTTATGCAAAAGAAAGGTTTTCTTTGCAAACAACATCCAGGAAATATCGTGAGATGTACCCTAACAGAAGACAGGCAAATCTACTTCAAAATATTTATAATCGATTGAGTGGAATGGTTGAACAGGATTCTAAAATAACATAGACACTCTTAAGTTATCTGCAGTTGTTCGAATAAGCCACAACAAGCCGAACAAGGAAAAATAATATCCTTATCATTTTAGATCTGTGCAAAAAAGGAAAACCGCAAACCCTAGTTTAAAATAAGATAGGCATTTTCAGCATGAGTTCAAAATGAATGTATAGTGCGGTATAATAGGCCAATACATGACTGGGTCCAGTTGAATTATCTCCTAATTTGAATGGAGAGTCATAATAAATTTTTTTGAAAAACGATTTAATCGGTCTCTTGGAATATCATCCGTTACAATTAAGAAAAATTCGCTATTCATTTAAAACGGTGCTCCTCCACAATTTCCACTTGTTGTGCGCGATCATCTGAACAAAATATTTCCTCACCGTTAGGTTGTACGTGGTAGTAAATGTCAGTGCCCATATCGCAGTCCAGTTTAATCCACTTAAAATTCATGTGAGGAGTTACATGAAAACAATGGTTTATGCTGAACCTACATATACTCGAGACTAGTTATGGAATACAAATCAATACGAAATATTCATGGTACATTTTTTTAAGTCAGAAAATCCTTGTATAAAGGGTGAAATACGTGGATACGTACTGGTGGACTGGTGGTGGCCATGTTGAAAATAATTTGCAGTAAGTAAATAATTAAACTTAAATTTATTTAATTAATTTAACTTCACAACACTTCAACCTTTAGATTTCAGATAGTTCTGGTCTGTTCTAATGTTGTATTTCTAGTTATTAACTGACATATAGTAATTAATAAACATGTAATTTATTGAAATTGACTGTCTCGACCCTTACTTCGTGGAATATGCTCATATTAGTGTTTTTAAATGAAACTCAAGGTCTCTAGTTAATTAACTAGAGAGTTTCATTTGAAAACACTAATGTAATTTATTACTCAATTTTTGTATCATTTCAACTTAATATTATTATAAATTACGGTTTGGCACACTTAGAATACAACCATATAGGCCATGCGGTGAAATACTAAAATTCAGATATCTTGACAACTGTTAAGTTTTTGAGAACAAAAAAGTGTACATTTTGGCCACAGAAATGATTAGGCTATCCAAAGTGAATAAGTGAGTTGTAAATTAATGAGTGACAGAAAAATTGTAGCTGATTCCACCTAATAGATATGGCGAATGTGGCGACATCTACGAGTATACAAATCCTCTCAGATATTCTAGTTTGTCCTTCCTGAAAGTAGTCATACCCCATTCTCAAGTCATTGTCTAGAAAAATAGCTGTTTTATTATCAAAAATCCATTTAATTCTTTTTCAATTTAACATCCTGTAACACACTAAGGAGCAGACTTGGACCCATTGTTGTCAATGGAAATATTATTATATTTGAATTCTGAACTTTAAGTTACAATTGCAGTCCTAAATGGCAGTAGTGAAATAATGAATCACTGAAAAGTTAGGATGGTATTGTCGACACATGGCCCTGGTAATTTCGGCTTAGACGAGGCAATGAAGCACTAAAATGGACAAAAGTTTGAAATCTTTCGCACAAGGACGAATTGGAATGCAGTATTTTGCATTCGTTTCGAAAATTTTTGTGTGGAAAATGTGCCTTTTTTGTATACTATAAAAACCGGAAATTGCAGTGCTGTAGACAAAAATGCATTCAAAAAATGCATTTTTGAGACGGCTTTTGAAAGATTTAATAACTTTGTTAATAAAAGTTAGAACTGGCCAAAATCGGGTTCCCGGGCATTTTCGAGATCGCTGATCACGATTATAATTTTCAAATTGACCCACAGCTGACCTGGAGCTCAGAAACGCCGATGAACGTCATCTCCGTGAAATTCTAGTGTGTAAGGAGAGAAATTCAGCGCCAAGGGTTTTTTCAGTCGCTGAATTCCAATATGGCATTGACAAACCCCCCCCCCCCCCGGACACCTGGTGCGCCGGAACCTGGACGTCATTTCCGAGAGTTTTCCTGACAAGTTTGCCAAAAACAACCCAAAAATCACTGTGGAGGCGTTTTATGATGCGCCTTATCCAAATTTCACGTCGAAAACGATCATCACAACACCCAGTACACCGTAACCTGGGCCTGAACGTTTGTGATGATCCCAAAAGACATCATTTAAAAGACATTATTTGAAAGAAATTACTAGATTTTAGTAGACATTAATTTCATATATTGCTAGCGGCCAGTGAACTGGAAGGCCATTGGCAAGGTGTAGTAAAATCAATAACAAACACGTCCGTTTTATAAATAACGTGTCAACACGGTCAAGACACGGATCGTTGACTGTGTTAGTGTAATAATTTCCTATATATATAGAGAGTTCATTTCCCTTGAAGATTATTCATTGTTATTATTGTTATTAATAGTACAAACGTCTATATTCTGTGTTACTTGTTGTCCCACTGAGTTTTTATAAACGATGTTATTTATTTAACTCTAAAGAATGGTTCACGAGGTAAGTGTTTCCCGAAGACGAATGGTTCGATGGTTCAAGAAGTACATACGAGGGGGACTTGCTAAGTAACCACCATACGTTGTCTCCGAGGGTTTTCCAAACACGACAAATGAAAAATCGTTATGCGGATTTTTTGAGGGACTGAATCCGAATTTGCCGTCGAAAACGATCCTCCCCACACCTGGTCACCCGAATCTTTGTCTTGACATGGATGTCATTCCCATGAATGTCAACTAAACCTGATGTCTTAGGGATTGACGTCAATACTGCAATAGCCGTATGGAATTGTTGATCTAGTTAAATCATGTGATGAAGAAAGAAATCGAATGTATAGAAAATCAATATTTATGTAAACGCGTTTAAAATTTTTTGTCTAATTATAACTTTATTTTACCTCATTAATTATTATTTTTAAATACGTAACTAAATATTAAATTCCTCATCAAGTGACACATCGCTAGTCTGTAGATCATCTTCTTCATCTAAGGCCTCTCTCTCTGATGAAATAACGTTTTCAACTGAACGTTTTCAACTCAATATTTTTCAGTAGTGTTGCAATTTGAGCCCCCACAAATGTTTCAGGCAAGATTGCAAGGTATACCGCGCTTCCAGGACAACAGATTAAAATCTCCTGCACATCCATAGAACATTAGTTCCATAATATTCTTGAGCGCAGGTTTTTGTGTAATTTCTACAGGGACCAGTGTGTCGCCTTTCTTTCTTCATACCCATTCTGTTGGGCCCATGGTAAGCTGGTCTGCGTGCAGCCAATCTTGTACTCAAAAATAGACCCTCTTTAGATGATGTCGAATGGCGTCTAGTGTGGGGAGAATTTTTCCTAAATTTACTGTCCCCTTTAGAGCGGTTTTCATGGATATTCGGTACCTGTACTTGTACTCCTCACAAACATTCGACTTCCTGAATGACAGTAGATTAGCTGCGCTCCGTTCTAAAAAGTTTCTTCGTTTGATAAACCAGCTTCCTTGAACTTAGCAGCATGAGCTTCAAGGTCTGGGAATTTCTGGAAGGTCTAGAAAAACTTAGTTTTTCCTTGGTAGTACGATAGTGAAACGGTATCGCACCCCGTTACTGCATGGAGTAACAAAATATTGTACGCAACTAGTGGAATATGAGACAAGAAGAGGGAAGAA
Source organism: Galeruca laticollis (assembly GCA_963921935.1). Lineage (NCBI taxonomy): Eukaryota > Metazoa > Arthropoda > Insecta > Coleoptera > Chrysomelidae > Galeruca > Galeruca laticollis. The sequence goes on from OY998176.1 coordinate 180,060,941, forward strand.
TTTACTTCTTCTGTTTTATTGGGTCTTGCAGGTTTCTGTAGAAGTATTTCATCTTCAACCGGGCAGAGAGCGGTCAATATTACGGCAACGTCTGTATCTTCGGCGGCTATGAGTACCTCTTTGGTAACGTGTCTGGATTCTTTTTGATCTGTCGTTACAATCGTACGATCAGCATCCGATGCACATTGGTCTGAAACTATCCCGACTGCGGTCAGTTTGGCCCGGAGCATTCCAATAATCTTATTTTTATTCTTTTTATTTAGTTAAAATTCATCCTGTTGTATTTGTAACGTCACATTCTCGCGCGACGGTTTTTTTCAAATTTTTTGGTACTGAGGGTTTGGTAACCATAAAAAATCACTACCGCGCGTCAGCCGTAATGGTTCAAAATAAAGGTGAATCAAAATTATTGTTCCTAGCTAGAAACAGTAAGTTTCATTTAAAACACTAATATGATTAGATTCCACAAAGTAAGGGTCGAAACAGTTAATTTCGTTCAAAATAAACTTTACTGACTTTGTGAATCAGTAATCGTCAATCTCTATGCGAACCCGGCATTTAGACTCGAATTTCCAAGGACTGGATCAACTTTTTTGAGGGCCCCAGGAGAGAGCTACACATCAATAAATGCGTGAAATTTTGAGAAGATTTTCGGTTAGTTTTTGTGATCGTGTCTGGAAAATCCTCGGAGACGATGTTCAGGCCGAGGTAACGGTGGACCAGTTGTTGGGTCGTTTTTGACGTGAAATTCGTATTCAGCGCCTCAAAAAAAACTCATAACGATTTAGAATCGTCTTCAACGATTATGTCCGGAAAACCGTTTGAGACGACGTTCAGGCCCAGGCTTCAGTGCACTAGGTGTTCGGTGGATAGTTTTCGACGTGAAATTTGGATTAAGCTCACCAGAAAATGCTCCCACAATGATTGTCGAGTTGTTATTGGAAATATTGTCAGGAAAACTCTCGGAAATGACGTCCACGTCCAGGTATCAGCGTACCAGGTGTCCGAGGGTTGTTTTCCGATACCTTATTTGAATTAAGCGACCCTAAGCACCCTCTGGAGTTTATCTCCTGCCCCGCATGAATTTTGAGAGAGTCCCACGGCGATGACGGTCATCGGTGTCCCTAAGCTCCACGCATTCATTGATGGGTCGGCTGTGGGTCAATTTGAGCACCACAATCGTGATTAGTGACCTCGAAAACCTCCGAAAACCCAATTTGGGCCAGTTCTGACTCATATTTACAAAGTTATTAAATTTTCCAAAGGCCGCCTCAAAAATGCATTTTTTATGCCTTTTTGGCTTAAGCAATGCAATTTTCGGTTTGTATAAGACACAAAGTAGACACATTTTCTAGAAAAAATTTTTGGAAGCGAATACAATAAACGACAATCCGATCCGTCTTAGTCTGAAAGATTCCGAACTTTTGGGCTTCATTGCCTCGACTAGCTGTTTTTCTAACAGTCTTGGTACTGATGTACTATGATAATCCAAAAACACTGAATCAATCAGATTCAAACTTTATTTTGCCACTTAAAGTCTTGAAAAAAACATAAAAATGGAAGAACTAAATGTTTACTACCTACTCGTAATGGCGCTCGTAATAAAACACGTGTGACATTATTTACTACCATTACTACAGCCCACACGAAATTATCGTCGGGTACCCTATGACGATATTTGCATCATTTTAATATGGTAATTGAATAAGGACAAAACTACTAAATTTATTGCCCTATCCAAATAAAGCAGGTACTGATATTTTGAGCAATGTTGCCACTTTCAGTTACAACAAATACTTTTTTGAAATGTAAATAATAATAGGCCTCCAATACATAAAATTCGAGTGATTTCAATTATTTTTGAAAGCAGCAATTACATTTCTAATTTAATTTTTCCTGCAATTAAAGACAGTTTGTGAATACGACAAAGCGTTGGATCTGTCCGAAAATGAGCTTAGAATGGGACTCCATGTTTGGGGCATCAAAAATGTAATCAAATATATCTATTTTATGTGTTAATTGAGCTACTGACACCTAGAGAACATAAAATTGTGACAAATGAATATATATTAAACACAGAATAATATGTGAAAGATATTCTACTATCCTTACTATTTTTGGGACTTTGTAGATAATTCCTTTGATTCCGTCATATTTCGACGTTATATACGTACTTGGTTTGCACAATGTTTAGTAATTGTTTACGTTTTACGGTGGATACATCTAATGAATTAGGTATTAGTTATGAGTATTTAAACCACTAATCAACATGTCAGTAAAATAAATGGGATTCTCATATTACACTCGCAAGTCTAGGATATTCTTCTTGTATAATAATTTCGATTTGAGAAATATTTCACAATTTTGTATATCCTATTATTATATTACGTAAGGTGTGTTATAAGAAGCATTTCACGCACGAATGGAAAAGTTACCCACGAAGCCGCGTAGCGTCAAATAAAATGGCAACGTCTATTGACAGTCGCTAAGAGATTGATTGCTAGGGAAGCTGTACGATTTACTTTACAGTCGTGCGTTTTGTTTTACCGTGCGTAATAGACATCTTACATTGATTGTCAACTGTGTGTTTTTGACTACATACAAGGGTGGTCGTAGGTGAATAGTTTTATTGAGAATATTTATTATATGTGCTATATTTAAATTTATATCCGCCATGCGTACCCAGGCACTGATTCTGTATCAACTGCAATGAACGGTAGTTATGTAAGTTAAGTGCCTCTAAAAGAAACTAGGAACCCATAGTTTAGTCTGATCATTTGCCTAGAGATTGAAATTTTGTTGAGTGAGCTTCACTCGCTGGTTCTGCATCTTGAAAGAAGTTTACACCTTTTAAGGCATTGCTTGTTTGGTTACGAGAGTTTTAGCATGGATATGTGGGTGTGCATTGATGTCATGCCTAATTGTATATCCCATGTATATAATAGTTGTATAAGGGAGAAGTTTAGAGTCATTTGCAGTGAGTTGTGATTGTAAAGAAATTTTTTGGATCCAATAATTTTGTCATTAGTATGCTACTGGACTGATTACTCCGAATGAATAAAAAAACTAATAATTAACTAACTACTAATTATTCAAATAGCTAGATGAAACTGACCATATATAATTCCTCAATTACTACAATACACTTTTCGACAGATAAACATTTCACCAGTTCATATGACGTATAGATCTCCTTCCCTTTGGTGGGAATCATATTGCGATACAGCAATATCTAGTAGAAAAAAATTGAATTAAAAACAAGCAAATTTTCGACGTTGCCAAGAAGTAATGGCTAGAACTAAACGGGAACTCGAATTTATAGCAAAACATAGTTGAATAAATTCGTGCTAAAACTTGAATAAAGATACTCCAAGTAGAAACATCTGGAAAGAATCTCGCAAAATTAATAGAAAATTTGAATTTATCACCCACCCTATAAACGATACTTCAGTAGAGAACTTCTTTGACGAAATAGCATCTTCAACTCTTTTAGGGACAAAGAAAATATAAAAAATAAATAACACGGATCAGTTCCTAGTAGAACCAACACATCAACTACTATAAGATAGTTCAGAATGCAGATGAATTGTGCATGAATACTGAGAGTAAAAAATAAACTGATAAGGCACAGGAGTTGGAGTGGAACTGATATTATATCGTATTGATAGAGTGTCTTAATGAACTTAGCCAAATTTCAGATCCTTCTAATATATCATAATAATCATTAATTTGACAAACAATATCATAATTATTATGAAGTTTTCACAGCAAATTGATTAAGCAGCTTTTGATTTGTAGACTGAGATATAACAGAGGTGTTCACTGACATGAACAAAATGTTGTTACAACTTCCCTTAGATATCCGAAGAAGGCAGCGTTAATATATAAATTGTTTATTAAACCTTTTTACCTAGAAGATAGCTTAGGAATATTTGTAGGGATATGAATTTCCAGGCAATTTCGTTCAATACCTTTTTTAACATAAGTATAATAGAACTATGTATATATGCACTGAATATATTGGAACATTTTTAAATTAAACCTTCATTAGTTTTGAGAAAGCTACAGTGTTAGTGAAATGCGTCAACCAATTTAAATTGAACATTAGTTCAAATAAATGAAGTTTTAAACAAATTAAATTGTTATATTTCTTAGAGCGTTGAGAGTCTAGAAGTCAGAATGTGATTGTAGTTTTACATTAATCTAGTAAAATTAATAGTTGCATACAATAAACATATTCCACGGCTTCTAGAATAAACCTTGAAATTTCAAATCTATGTACTACTATGTACTTTTTAACGGCAATAATTCCGAGCATGACCGTACATTCATTCTATTTCTCTTTTAAATTGAGCAGGGTAACAATAATAATTAAATCTTCATTAGGTACTATAAGTTGATTCTTACCCCTGACCATATGGTTGCTATCCAAATTGGGCAATCAAATTGCTTACAGTCCTCTTGGAACCAAGGTTTATGTCCTCCACATTTGACGTCTTCCACCTATAGGACAATATATAAGTTTATTAAAGAGGTATAATGACTTTGAAACCATCCTTTTTGAATGAAGAATCAATGAATCCTATGTATTTCACAAAATTAATACAGTGTGGAAAATCCTAGTGGAATAGATTCATTCCGGTTATTGATTATGAAAAATCCCGAAACACGTTAAACTTCAATTATAAATTGACTAGTCTTGAGTATATTGTAGTAAGTTTAGAGGATATTCGAGCTAATTAGATTAGATGATTTTATTTTTTTATGTACATTTTTGCAATGAACTTAAGAACAATCTAATTTGTGAATAGAGAATGAGAGATCTTTCATATGATATATTACAAGCCCATACTTACCAGTTAAAAAGTTGGGCCTTGTATCTGTCATTCGGAGGAAGTTGAACGTAGAAATCACATTTTTACGTTGAAGAATGTCAAGTTATAACTCAAATTTGACTTGTTTCGACATTTCTATAATTTCTAAATATTGAATTCAATCCATATAGTTTTCACACTGTATGTTAAGATTAATTCGTTCACAAAAAATAGGGATGGCCACTTACCATAATTTTTGTGTTATTGCTTTCTTCAACACATTGTACTTGTCGAAGTCTAATGCCACGTCCACAACTAACTGAGCATGGTCCCCATTCACTCGTATGCCATCTAAAATATTTTAAGTCTGTTTAGACATGCATTAATTGCTTATTCACTAACGTGTTTTTAGAAGGATTATATGATTCAATATGTAATAGAGCCAAATATTTGGTTGCCAAAACGAAAAGAAAATTTGGAAATAAATCTTGGGACAAGAGATAATTTGGACAGTATGAAGTAAAAAACATTGAAGCTTGAATGTGAAACGGCTCATATAAATAAAAAATCATCCACATTATTTGAACATAACTGAAATATCCAAAAGTACCAAACTGAAGTTGTTATATTGATAGTATAAGAAATTCTGGTCAAGTATAAAAAAATAATTTATGTGAAAAAATTTGTTAAAAGCGTGGGAAAGTGAAAAATGTGTTTTAAGAAGAGAAAAAAGAGAGAAGCTCTCATTAGTTATAGATGGAGTGACAGAAAAGAAATTTCAAGTGTGGATCTGGATTTGGTGGTGAATCTACGTTTATAAAAAAATAAGGTTTAGTTTGAGATCTCTGAAATTTATTAGACCTTTGATTTATAAAAATAATGGAAGCATACATGACACACACACAAACAACGGATTTCAACAAGATAACCAAACGCACATTTGTTACCGGCGGCCAGTGAACCATAAGGTCACTAATCAGAATTAAACCACGAGTCTTTGTAAATATGATATTAATAATAACACGTTTATAATTGTCGCGAAAAGTATACAAACAATTTATTAAGCAAAGTAAGGTCAAAAACAAGTCGACGAGCGATGTGTGATTATTTCAATATGTATATAAAGGACTTCCGTGTGGTTAGCAAAAAATATAGATGTTAATGATATTTCATGTTAGTAGTACGTTGCAGTGTAAGATGTCTGTGGTGACGGCTTAAAAATGTTATTATTTATCTAAATATATTATCTCAGTGATTTTGATACAACCTATGGTATTATTTATTTCCCACCGATTAGAGGTAAGTGTTCTCCATCAGTAATGATATGATTGACGAAGGGCCTAGAAAGCGGAACATTTACTTCTAATCACCGCAGTGCGATCCTGCGAACAAATGGTAGTATTTAATATTGGTAAAATGGATCCTGCGAAAAAATGGTAATATCAAGTAGAAACAGATGGCAATAGTTGGAATAAAATAATGTTACATAGTGAAGAAGTAAAAACTGGAATAAATTAGTTATAATACATTAAGAAAGTTGTAAAAAAGATTTTGATAAGATTAGGAATAAAACTTCAAGATCGTTTCAAGCGCTAAATCGTAGTATTAAAATACCCACATCAATATTTGAGGAGATCGACACATCTGTATTAGAATCAATAAGCACACAAGTGAAAATTGCTACGAGCATGAATGATTTCTTCAATTTCGCGAGTAAGGTATTGCATACTGAATGTAATGGCGAAGCGTGAAGTTACAATCATTTTTGGATTCGTTACATTCACTACAAATAAACGCAATAGGTAATGAAGAAAATGCAGTTTTATTAATTACAACCAGATTGACAGGGAAAGCAAGAGGTCTGATAACGACGGAAAACTGAATTGCAGAAATTAGGATGAAGCTTAAGTCCGGAATAAGAGGAGATAATCCAAGTCTTCTTTTGGCAAAGCTAAACAAAGTAAGGCAGAATGAGAAGGATATAACAAATTACGCAACGGAAGTAGAGAAATTGGCGGAGAAATTACAGGCAGCATATGTGTCCGAAGGTATGCCAGAGAACTTAGCAGAAGAATATACCAAAGTGGCGACGATCAAGGCAGTGACGATGAACGCCACAACCGATGCGACGAAAACAAGCATAGCAGCGGGAAGTTTCGAAAATAGTCGAGAAGTACTATCTAAACTGGTGTCACTTGCAGGCATAGTAAGCCAGCAACAAGTATTACACTTTAAGGACAATAGGAATTTCTTTAGATAACCAGATTTTAACTATAGAAGCAATCAGAAAAGAGGGAAGGAACAGCAGCAAAATGTTCAACGGTAACCCTCAAGAAAGGACGTTCAGACAGTACAACCAAGGAAACGGGTATAACAGTTATGTAGATTACCGCAACAAAGACATAAAATTTAAGAGGAATAGTAATTACAACATCCATAATAATAATAACAGTGTACGAATATGTGTGATAGAGAATGAGGAGCCAAGAGTGAAACAGAAACAATTGGGATTTTGAATAATTAAACAAATGACGAATTCACGATTTCAGAAACGCATTCCATATATTATTTAGACTTATTACTTTCTTACTTTATAGAAATTCAGAAAAACATATCTGATAACATTTATAATTTTTTATTGGGTACATCAAAATCTCTAAAAACTTTCCACGTCATCTAATTCAAGCTTACAATGAAATAAATATGAAGGGAATAACACAAGGCTAAACTAAAACTTTAGTTCAAATAAGCAATAACCTTTATATTAATAACATAACAATAAATTATTGCTTTCACGTAGTGGAATTTTTTTTTCCGATACCAACTAACGGAATTATAGGCCGAGATTTCATGAATAGACACAATTGTATATTAGATAATTCACAATCAGAATTACACATAAATTAGTAGAAAATCTTAAGAATTTGCGAGAAAATACAGTGGTAGAACAACAGGAACTAGCACCGGGATTATTTATAGCTAAATCAATAGTATCGGGGAAAAACCCATATGTAAGAATTTTTAACACGAATTACGAGAGTATCTCACTGAAATCTTGGATTTAAATTTGTTTGGGGTATACACAATCACGAATGATATTAGGAATCGAATGAAAGAGCTGAGAAACTCGTTAAATTTAGAAGTACCGGAGTATGTAAGGAATGACTTGACAAATCTGTGTGAAAATTATGCAGACATATTTGCTTTGAAAAACGATATTTTAACGCACAATAATTTTTACGTGCAAAAGATATTAGTAAGAGATAATACACCAGTATATATAAGAAATTATCGCACTCCACATTCACAAACGACATAGCTTAACAATCAAGTAGAGAAACTAACCTAAGGAATCGTAGAACCTTCAATTTCAAATTATAACAGCCCAGTGTTGCTCGTTCCGAAAAATCATAAGTCATGAAAAGGCATGGAGATTTTGTATCCAATTTTTCCAGTTAAATAAGAAAATAGTCACTGATGAATTTCCATTACCCCTAATAGATGGAATTTTGTATCAGTTAGGTTTTCAGTCTCAGATTTTATGTCAGGTTTTCATCAGATACCTTTAGAACAATATTCTAGAAAGTACACTCCTTCCAGTGCAGAGAAAGGCTCTTTTCAATTAACAAGAGTACCCTTTGGATTAAATATAAGCCCTAACAGTTTTTCAAGGATGATGTCAATAGCATTTTCAGGTATAAATCCAGAAAAAGCATTTCTTTATATGGATGACATAGTCATAGGAGATTCGAAAATCAAAATTTAAGCAATATTAGAAAAGTATTCGACGCATGTCGTAAATTAAATTTGAAATTAAATCCACAAAAATGCCAATTCTTCAGGCGAGAGGTCACGTATTTAGGTCACAATTTATCAAGTGAAGGTGTTTCACCAGACAAAGCAAAATATTCAGTCATTCAACATTACCTAGTCCCAAAATACGCTAGCGAGGTCAAAAGATTTGTTGCATTCTGCAATTATTATAGACGTTTCATTCCAAATTCTGCTGAAATATAAATAACACTAAATGAATTATCTAGGAAAAATGCGAAATTTGATTGGTCGAAAGAATATGAAAATTAATTTCAAGTCTTAAATAAACGTTAATCACCCCACCAATTTCAAAATAGCCAGACTTCAATAGACAATTCATCTTGAATACAGACGCTTCAGATAGCGCATGTTTAGCTATACTGAGTAAAAATTACGAAGGCATTAAGGCATTGACCTACCCATAGCCAAGCCAATAGAAAAATCTTCAGTAATAAAAGTTTCAAATGATCTAGAGGCACATGAATTATTAATTTCACATTTTGAAAAGAACCGTATCTCGTTAAGGATGAGCGTGCGGATCAGAAAAAAATTGTAATTTAGCGAAGCCTTAACTACCGGAACACACAACTTCGACTTAGGATGAACGTTGGAGAAGCTTGATGAGCCTTCGGTAAAATTTGAAATAAAAAGAGTGAAGATATATGCAAATGATTATATATTCAAAAAGTGCACGATAAAAGAATTCATAGAAGAAGGAAATCAAAGGTTGAAAAACGTACAAGTTGTATCTGCGAGGTACCAAAGATGGTCGAGCGGGAAGAATAGATTCAAGATATCTTAGAAATCTATCACAACAATCCAATGTTTGAAGGACACGTAGGAAACAATAGATTATTGAAGAAATTGAGAGCGAATTTCAGATAGAAAAACATATATACATATATATATATATATATATATATATATATATATATATATATATATATATATATATATATATATATATATATATACATATATATAATAATGAAGTAGAGTGTTATGAATCACTATCGATAACAACAACACCTTCCTAATTTATGATTTTAGTTGTAGAATGATATCGACTCCTAAGACAGAAAAATGTGCAAAAATTCGTCTTCTAGTTGATAAGTTAAAAAAACAGCGTATATTATTCTGGGGACTGGATAATATTAATCAAGTGCTCAAGAAGCCGAGAAAACTTTCTAGGCAGGGCCTTCGAAGACCCACAGAACTTATATACCCCTATACTCCATTGATCGTATTAGTATTCAGTATTATAATCATTCACCTCGCAATGCGAAGATTCAGGGTAAGATTCAGATTCATTCGTGTTAATATAACTTTTTTTGTCATCAACTGAATATTTATATATTATAGGATTATTTCGGACTACAAATACTGGGTATGTTTCTCATGCCCCGGATGGATGGGTGTAATTTGTGAACTTTTTGACCCTTTGTTTTATATAGCTACAATTACCATCATATAAATAAGTTTTTACATTATTTCTATGTTATTTGTAGTAGTATTTACTGACATTTTGACTAATCACCACTTATCATCCATTTACAAAAAATCTACTTACCTAATATCATATTGTATAACAGGATATTTACGTTAAATCAATATATTTTTATTTTAACCAAATTTCTACTAAATGTTTATAAAAATTGTAGAGCGCCTCAAAAAATGGTTTTTGAATACAATATTATTATTATAAATGTTTTGAATTAATCGTTTTAAGGAGACTGTTTTTTATTACAATATCCCCCAATGCTCATGTCGAATCTAATTTCCTTCAATCCGATCAATGATAACCTAGATACATGTTAGTGCCCTTATGATTTCTTATCAGAGAGAAGTTAATCCTTTCGTTGACCTCCTGGGGACGAGATTAATTTTTATTTCTACTCGATGAAGAAAACAAATTCAAGACACATGTATACTGGTGACTATCGTCGATAATTACGGTCGGACCAAATCGGTGTGACTTTTGGTACTACTTAGAAGAATAACGTATATAAAACTAAATTTATCCATAGTGCTGGAATATTTGAACGAACCGGAGCGTCAAAATGGATTAATTCAGATTTATTATCGAAATTGCGTGATGATGGTGAGTAAAATATGAAAATTAATCAAAGTGGCAGATGATGGAGAATTTTCATTTTGGATGGAAAACATTCAGATTGAAATACTAAAACTACAATTGGAATTATCTAAAAATTACAAAAGAATGGAAAAGATCGAGAATTGATGTTGAAAGATCAAGAAATTTTAAATTTTAAATTAGATTCTCAAAAACGGGAAAATAAATACTAACGTATGATTTTAAACATTAGTTTTCATCATTTATTTCTAGCAAAATGACAGATATCTGTTTAGTTTTTAAGTTTCACACTGTTTATTAGTGAATGGAGATAATGTGTATTTTAGAGAAGCAAAAGACGATTATGGTAATGAAGAAATGTATTTAGAGAAGCCTGTGTATCTACCAAGGCTCCACCACTCCATCTTCGAGCATCTTAGTAAGTTGTTCATTTACTTGCTCCAAAATCGGCGGCGACAAAGGATGATGCCGTTGTTTTAGAGGCGGCCAAGAGGTTCGGATTACATGCTCAACGTAGATAGTGCATCCTTATTTGGAATTCATTCATTTCAGAACATATTCGAGATTATCTCCATTTCCTTCTAAAAGTTCATCCCCAAAATAGGAGCTGGAGGGAATTCAAGAACAATAATAATAATCTTCACTTCCTCACACAACGCAATTGGTAAAGACACCTTACCCAAAATACCACAAGTCTGGCCTGAAGCCACGACACAAGACTTTTGTTCAGTGTTTTGGATCTCGCAGGAATATTTCAACCTCTTCCAACCAGATAAACCCAAAATAGTGTTTGTAGGTCCAGAATCCAACATACCAAGCAATTGAGAACCATAGATTTTCACCTGAAGATAGGGTCGCGTATCTCCTTTCGCATGAGCAAGGACATAATCTAGTGAAATATGACGTTGTGAATCGGCCATGGACAAATATGCGTCAGACAGCTGGCCTACTGTTGACTTCGGTTGCAGTTTTTTTCGACAGTTAAGGCAATTATGAACTGAACCGTTGTTCTCTCCACATTTAAAACGAAATCTTTTGCAAGGCTGATCACACTTCTTAAAACGGTGACCAGTCTTGCCACAGTTCCAACAAGATAATAAAGGTGAAGCGTTAGATTTAAGTTCAGTTGGTACAGGAGTTAATGATGAAAACGTGGCCTTTGTTTCAGATTCTTGTTCTAGACCATTAGAGGGGTTTGATAGCGGCGACATAAGGTTGGCCTAAAGGTTTTCGGTATGCCAAATCCGGCTCGAAGAAAGATCGATTTGAAGGAGGTGGGGAAAGGAATCTTTTTTATCCTCGCCTCAGTCTCTTCTACACCCCGACCTAATCGAACAAGCTGATCAACCGTTGATATTTTATGCGGGGCTAGTTGAGAGTAGATGTTATGTTGGTGGTTTCGCTGTATTAGAGCTACTCGATCCTTTTCACTTGGTGGTTGATTTATTTTGCTAATAAGTTTTTCTATGATCCTGATAAACGTAAGAAATTTTTCTTGGGCACCTTGAGTCCTTCTTCGAATCTCATCCATTAGGCTTATTTCATAATCGTACGGCAAGTATGCTTCACGCAGTTGAGAGACACAATCTTGCCAGGAAGGAAATCTTCTGGTCCGGTACCAAAGCAAATCATCTTGGGTCAGATGTTCAGGAGCACAACGCAGCAATTGTTGGGTAGAGACACCTCTAGACATCCTGAGCTCTTCGATTCTCTCGAAAAATTCATTGACGCTCGTGCAGCCATTGAACTTCACATTCCATCTAGCAATATCTGGCATTCGGAAATCATGGTTTCAATTATCAAAATTGTGCAGTAGATGATTAGGAGAGTATTCATCCATATGACTTGACATGAAATCAGGTCTATTCCAAAGTAAATTGGTACTATTCAACATAGCTCTTCTAGAAAAAACATTGCTTGGATTATACTGTTAGGCAACTGTGGGAAAAAATTCACACGTTGTCTAGGATCAGTCATATAATTGTTATATTGAGCATGATGGATCATTGGGAAAGACTGATGGGTAGCTGCAGAAGTGATGTTCCTCAGGCATATCTACGAAGTTGCCAACTATATTCAACTCCCTGGAGGCTGACGAGAGGATATTGGTTCATCCAATAAGGATAATTGTTAAACCCTATTTGCAATGTTTACTAATTTTGCATTTCGCGTTGTTTATTTCCTGATGCAGGAGGTAATGAAACGTCTTGGTTTGGCGCCAGGTGAGATTCAGATTCATTAGAGGATTGTTCGTAGATCTTTGAAAGTTTTTGTTTCAACTGATGACAATGTTGCATTAACGCAGTTCGTTTATGTTGTTCTAGTTATCCATCTCCTTTTAATCTTGATAACCTTGCAGACATATGTAGAAGCCTAGTAGAAATTCTTATGAAATAATTTTCAGCATTTTCGTTATCAAAAATTTCCAAAGCTTGGTTTAATTCCAGTATTTTCTACTCGCATATATCCATTCCAATACCATAATCTAGAGACACGTCCATCTAAATCAGCAATTCTCCCTTCTCTTTTTCCAGCTTTAGAGCTTCTCTTAATTTATGTCTGAGCTCCGCCACCGTATTTACTGTAGGTAGTTTGCAAATATATAACTCTTAGTTTGATTCATCTTTAAGGAGCCTATTAATCTCCATATTGAATATGTCCAAGTTAAATGTGTATAAATAAAATTTTATTTTGCAGAAAAAAATAACTGCACCTAAAATATTTGGATTACTACAAGTATCCCCACTCCTCTCAAAAAAGGAAAAGAAACCTACACGTGTTCAATAAAGAAGTCTGCAAAATAAATTCCACAACAATATTCGGAAGAGAATAACTACTAACCCAAAATCTATAAATTAATCTAGGATAGTTCCACAAAATTGAAATTTTCACCATAACTACCTTTTATTGAAATAGTAATACGAAAAAACTCATATAACCTTTATTTGATTTAATTAGATTAAAATTATCTTAATGGTTATCCTTCTGTTATTGTATACCGCCTATACTATTGGAATAATACTGATAAAAATGTTTCATTTTATCATATTACCTAAAATGTAAAGAACCAGTTCCTAACAATATTAACCGAAGTTGAAGAAAAGTAGAATACTGCGTCAAGTTAAAATAACAAGAAAAAAGTCTCCATGGTTAACTGATGCATTGAGGGACATGATGAAATCGAGAGATAAAGCATTATTGAGATTCAAAAAATCTAAAAATGAGAATCATTGGAATTACTATAAATCAATTCGTAAGGAAGTCAATCATGCAATTAAACGCGAGAAAAAGGCATGTTATGAATTTCAACTGAAACGAAAGGAAAATATCTGGAAATAAATTAAAAACCATAACATCATTCATAACAAAAAAAGTTCAATAGTTATTCCTGATCACTAACAAGATCCCGACTCAATAAATAATAATTTCATCAATGGCATTGGTGGTGACAATAACTCAGATGCTGCTATTCTAAGCCACTATACTTCAACTAAACTACCAAATGTTGATAATTTCAAAGTTGATGAGTTAAAAGTTTACGAAAAAATACTTTCAATAAATCCAAATGCAGCTGGACCTGATAATATTAATATCACTATGATTCTCTATTGTTGTCCACATATTTTATCAATTATTACTCACATATATAATTTTTGTCTAAAAAATTCCGTTTTTCCTTTAATTTGGAAAGAATCTAAAGTTCTACCCATACCTAAGACGGATAATCCTGCTGATTTCAATGAATTTCGTCCCATAAGTATTCAGTGTATATTTTCTAAAATTTTTGAAAAAGTGATGGATGAACAGATTCGTTAACACTTCACCAAATTAGATCTTCTACCTGAACACCAGTCGGGGTTTCGTCCAGGATACAGCTGCACTACTGCACTCCTCAAAGTTTTAGATGACATTTATTCTTATATTGATTCCAACCATCTATGCATTTTAGTCTTACTCGATAAAATTAATCACCCTCTGCTTTTGTCAGTATTTAACTATATGTGTTTTGATAAACATGCGCAAAAAATGATGCAATCATATTTAGATCATAGATCTCAAAGAGTATTTATAAATAAAAAATTATCTAGAAAAATTCACTTATGGCGAGGAGTTCCGCAAGGTTCTATATTAGGACCGTTGCTATTTACCCTATACATATGCCAATTCTCAAATAACTTCAATTATATGAAGGCTCACTATTATGCCGACGATACATAATTGTACGTGGATTTTAAAGAATCAGAAGTTGTAAATGCTTGTATGAAAATTAATGAAGAACTCGAGACTAATAAATTCTGCCAAAGCATAAATCCTTCAAAATCAAAAGCTATGCTATTTGGACGTATAATTGAGAAAAATAAAGTCAAAAATAAGATACATTTGAAAATTAATAACGATAATTTAATTTTATCTAATTGTGAAAAAAACCTAGGTCTCGTTTTAGGTGACTCCTTAACATTCTCCAATCATATCTCATCAATTATTCAGAAAGCATTTTGCGACTTAAAACTTCTACTCTTACATAGACAATTATTTGATAAAGCAACCAAAATTATGCTCTGTGATAGTCTCGTGCTTTCACAGTTTAACTATTGTGATGTAATATATGGACCAGCCTTAACACAACTAGATCAAAATCGACTGCAGTGAATTCAAAATATGTGTGTTCGATATATTTGTGGTATCAGACGTCGCAATCCAGCCTCTAAGCATCTTGCAGACCTTGGCTGGCTGAACATAAAAAATAGACGTATTCTTCACGGATCAGTACTATTTCATAAAATTATGTTAACCAAAATTCATTTTAACCTATCGAAAATAATTAAAAATAGATCAGAAGTCAATATTAATGTAAGATTTAAAAATAAAATTAGTATGCCGAAACATAAAACCTCGTTATTCCGATCTAGCTTCTCATATAATATTGTAAATATGTACAACATAATCCCCGAAGATTACAAAACGTTACCCATTTCTCGATTCAAATTTAACATTGAAAAGTCCCTATTTAATAATAGTATAACGTTGAAATTCTAATTTTAAGCAGGTAAAATTGGCCTTATTCATTTTAATATTTACAAAATTAGGTAACATAACTTTTGTTATCTTCGCATGTAAGGTATTGTACGAAAGGATATTTGATATTTAGTTTTGCGTTTTGCGGTTACGTGGAAGAGCGCTGGTGCTCCTAGTACGAAAACATCATCTAACAGCGAACGTCGCCTTTGCTTATTATTATTATTAATAAATTGACAGTCAAAATATGGTTATGTTATTTTATTTCTGAAAATTATTTGCAAGAGACTTTAAATTACTCAAAAACTAACTAATAAAAGGAAATGAATATTTTTCTTATGTTGTTATGTTGTGTAACGTTTTGATTTGTTCTGTTGTGATGTTTTATGTTGTAACTTCCTTCCAAGTTGTTCGAAAGGTCAAGACAAGAATACAAAAGTTGACTTTAACTTCTACTATCTGCACCAAGATACTACAATTACAGGGTATAAATGCATACCAAAACAATCTAAAATTGTATAATAGCTTATAAAAGTAGAATTACAGACGATAAGGGCGTCAAATTTTGTCACCTAATTCATCAGTAGGTGAAAAATGAATGTTTGATGCGTATATATATCTATAATAATAGTTTAATGACCAGCCAGTTGCAGTGGAGAAATGGGTGGGTAAATAAATATCAAAAAGGTTTAGTAAAAATTCCTAAATTTTTATTGTCACATTAGATTGTGCATGAACAAGATGTTTACAGAGAAGTTGAATCAACTTATGGGTTTAACACTATACGCAATTCCCCTATTAGTACTAATAAGTTCATAAGGTAAGTAAGTAGTTAGATAGATATTGTTTTAATGAACGGATTTGAAATCATAATTCTGCGGAGCCCTATACTTATGGAAGTGTGGAAGTTGGTGTTGATGTGACCTCTCACTATGCAAATGATACGATACAAAAAAAACGATACTCTTACTTGGTAGCCGTAGTCCTGCTTTATTAAAAGTGGTTCTCGGGGAAGTCTATTTTTGGTAAACCATGCAGATGGTCACAGCAACTGTACTACCGTCAGTCCTTAATAATAGTATAGCAGAAAAAAGCTTAAGAGAAATGAAAGGAGATGGTGTTTATTTGGAACGTGTTTGGGTTAGGTTAGGTAGCCTTACCGGAGGTGGAGTGGCTTTTCAATAGACTAATTAGTAAAGATCCCCTTTTCTGGCTTTTCAATACATGAAAATAAGATAAAGTCTATGGAAGTGTTTACTTCTTGGCTTCAACACCCGGAAATGTTCGGTTAACCTCATGCAGGTAAAATTCAGTCATGAAAAACAAAACGTGAGTGAGAGGGAATAAAAGCATAATGACAGTGTGTCAATTAGATGTGTAAGTCGAAGTATCAACCTTAATTACTGGTCATCAACTAGCCAGCTTGACACTTTGGCAGGGATAGCCCTTTATGTATAGACCTTTTAAAGTGAGGGAACAATAAAAGAAAATATTTTTATATTATTCTGTAAATAAACAATTTGATGGCTAAGTTATTGAAATTTCAATTTAGTTTTGAATCAAGATTGAACCACATTTATTTATTAATCTTTGCTCTGCTTTAACTAACTCCAATCAGTTTGAAACCGTAACAATGACATATGGGTGGTTCGAAAAGTAAGTAACAAGTGTTTTTATGAACTATGTTTTAGGTGGAAGATTCGAACAGTTTTTTAAAAGTCCTTGGTTACTAAATTCTCTCTAAACTTTTATGATGATTGAGAAATATTTTAGTGCTGAAGTGTATATTTTGAGAAACACATGGAGAACAAAGAATCTTTTGAAAAGGATTTTATTCTGATGTATTTGAAATGTTTATTTA
The DNA here is from genome assembly GCA_963921935.1 of Galeruca laticollis. Taxonomy (NCBI): domain Eukaryota; kingdom Metazoa; phylum Arthropoda; class Insecta; order Coleoptera; family Chrysomelidae; genus Galeruca; species Galeruca laticollis. The sequence goes on from OY998176.1 coordinate 180,078,540, forward strand.
TAACAATGTGAAAACTGGTATTGTATTCTTAATAAAGATTATATGTCGTTATTTTTATTGACGAAGACGTTAACAGTATTAACGACTCATATCTCACAATATAGGTTGAATATATTGACGACAGATGGCTAGCAATAAAGGTTATCTGTTTTGACGACAGATGACGTATATTGACAACAGAATGACAGACATGACACAGAACACATGGCCGATGCACGTCACTGATCATACGACAGACGTCACAGTGCCTATGTGACAGACGACACACATTACACACTAAACGACAGAAAACACGGTACCAAGAAGGTTGACATAGAACACATGGCCGACATATGTCTCAGATCATACGACAGACGTCATAGCGCCGATGCGACGGACGACACAAATCACAAACTATATGACAGTAAACACGGAAACTAGAAACTTGACACAAAACACATGGCCGACGCACGTCACAGATCATACAACAGATGTTACAGACGACGCACATCACAGAATATACGACAGAATACACCAACACATGACAGAAGACACACGTCACAGACCATACTACAGAAGACATACGTCACTAAACACATGACCGACGACACACATCACATATTTGACAGACAGATTTGACACACGCCACATGTGTAATTAGATCGGAAAATAATATGACTTTACATAAGTTTGACTAGTTTTTTCATATGTTTAATGTTATTCAACCCAGATTCCATGTAAATCCTATAATAAATCTTGAAATTTTAAACTCCATTTTAGAAAATTATCCTGATTCCTTACAGATATATACAATCACTTCCAAAACTTTATATGGAACTGGATGTGCGTTCTACATTCCAGGTAATAATGTCCAAACATTGTTTAAGCTCCCCTCAGACTTCTCATCTATGAATCGTAAATTTTTTTTCTTCCGGAAAAATAGCTGTTATTATATTAGCTGCTTCTCTATCTGTGTTAACAGTCATACAAAATCCTACTATACCTGCTATATATATATATATACATATATATATATATATATATATATATATATATATATATATATATATATATATTATATAAAAAAATGTGATTTCAATTGAAAAAATATAATAAACATGTACAGCAAATATGGATCAAAGCAAATATAAGACTTAAACGTAATGAACATCTAGATCATGAAGCTAAACATGCAGTAGAAAATGGCGTCTTATCTATCTATCCACTTACTGTACCAGACGCTTTGCTAATTATAAGCAAAAACAAGTTGTTCATGGAAAAATAATGGAACGATTATTGTAAAATATATAAAACCAATTATTCATCAATTCAACAAGAAATTCCGAATTGCTGTTGGTTCAATTTCTATTCATGCCCACGTAAATACATTACAACTATTATCAGACTACGCTTTGGGCACACATGTTATCCAGCACATTTATATAAAATAAAAATTTCTGTCATATCAAAAGTGATCTGAATAATATTTTCTTCGACTGCATCCATTCCCAAGAAACTCAGAATCTTATTGATTATCTAATAAGAAACGGTTCCTACCTACCCTTCAATATTTGTCATCTGTTAGCTTTAAACATAATGGAACTATATAACAGTCTGATGTTATTCATATATAAATCAAAGGTATATTTGTGAATGTGTGAACTAGATTTGTTTACCTCTGTTTATCCCAATTGTAGTAATTCCCACCTTTCCGTGGCCTAGTTTTTTTTTTGATGAATTATAATGCCTCGAAGGGCTCCTAGACGAGAAGCGAGTGACCCTGTTATAACCTCATTGTGTTTTTAGGTAGGCGGTTCTGTGTTCTTTTAGAATTGGATAGGTGTGAATGAGGTGAATATTTTTTTCATATAATAATAGTTTGTCCCTGTCGTGACTGGCCGAATGACGAGTGTCAAAGCCAATAAAATAAAAGATACTTTTTATTACCCATCCTATACACTTTTTAAGCCTCGCTGCTCCCAAACATGAACCCTCGTTGCTGTCCGAGATAACTCATCCTCCAGATCATTTTCTAGCGAGAAGCCCACTCCAACACTCTCAATCCTATATACCTCTAAAAAAAATCTTCCTAGACACTTTCTTCTCTGTTATAGAAACTGTTTTCCACTTTGCTGTTCCTCAGCCGACCCCCCAAAGACACCAAACTCAATCTATGACGGCGGCATTACGACCCCCAAAACCCACCCGTGTAGAGGAAACTAATTCCACTTCAGAGCAACCAGTACAAAAGAACAATTTCAACTGTTTAAATAAAAATCACTTTTCTATTACAAAATATTTTCCAACTTCTCTCTCTCTCTCTCTTTCTCTTTCTCCCATCCGCAATCTGTTCTGTATGGCTAAAGAAATACTAATAATGGACACCAGACCAATACCAGGGTGCCAGATCGCAGATAGGAACAGTAGGCAACTTCCCCGATAACAGGCCGTCGGTTTGAAGTGGCGTGAAGACGCTACAAAAATTTAGAGAACTGCTCGATGATCCTCCTACCAAGTCGGGATATAGGGGAGGACGTACAATCGCTGCCAATTCAGGTTTCTACCAGTGCGGCGGAACAAAGCAGAGCAACGTTGTGCCCAATAGCCTGGTTACTCAGATGCCATCAACCTATTGCCACCAGGAAGGGGTGAAGTGTACCGTCTATGCATTGGGAACTAGACAATACGGATAAAACCATGACGTTATAGAACTTTCTTTTATTTATTGGTGGGCTACTATTTAAGGGGAATTTTTTAGCTTTTTGGCAACAAAGTATAGTTTTTTCGAGAAGAGCGGGATGTAACGAAAATACAGGTTATCGACTAAAGGCCCACGCATATGTTAATAGCCAAACAGTTTTTCTAACGTTTTTATAGAACATAAATTAGTATAAAGGACCGAACAATTCCTCGTAAAAGATTAGATCAGTTCGCTCTCCCCTACCTGAACTTTCCTGTTGAGACTGTTCCTCCCTACATCATTGAGTGGTTTTGTTGAGACCATTCAATACCTCTACCTGGACGTTCGTGTTGAAATTGTTCATCTCTACACCCTTGAGTGATCTTGTTGATACCATTCAATACAGCTAGAGAAACGTTCGTGTTGAGATCGTTTCAACTACCTTCCGTACCCCACATTACTTGTTGAGCTCTGTGAAGGATTCGTACCGCTCAGTTTTCGCTTTGAAATTACTCACAGTCTTTCCTTATTTTATTCCTTTCACGCATTGAGTTTAAGAAATAAATGCATGTCCCAACTTCCCGAAAATACCCTTAACGTGAATAGTATGTATGTAAAATAAATTCAAAATAACATATCCGTGTTCAATACGTAATAAGTTGTAATCTGCTGTACCAGGTTTGTTAATATTTCCACAACGAGAAGACCTATTTCAATAAACGACCTTCATGTCGTTTGCCCATCGGAACTAAAAGTACTAGGCCAGGTATAAGTTTTTATAACATTTGTAGATGTGACATTTATTTTGTAAGATGAAATTTTGTTTTGAAATTAACACACTTTAGAAACCCAAACCCTTTCTCAATTCATTACCGACCATCCCGGACACAACAAATATATCGTCAACTTGTGTTGGGTCTCCTATAACCACGTACGCTTTGAACATCATTCCAAAAACCAACCACAATCTTCAGGAATGTTTTTAACGCCTGATGGCAGACTCGGGCGTAAAGTAAGACCTAATTTCATTGCAAGCTTAGTATAGTTAACGTAATAAAGATATCTTTTAATGCTTTTTATGAGCTCACCAACGAAATTTCAGTTCGCGAAGCTTTTTAGATATTAGCCAGTAAAATAACCAAAATATCAGTATCATTTGCTTTGACCAATATTTTTGAATTATGTGGTGACTATGATATATGAAACATTACCCGAGTATCTGCCTCTTCTTCTTCAAGTTTCACAACGTGATTTTTGACGCTGTGTTCTCCAACTGTTATGAAAATTCATACGTTTTGGATTATTGAAGCTGGATAATCATTTTCCCAGTAAGTAACATCATCGGCAATTTATTTATCTGGGCGACCTACTTGCAATGAATAAATATATGTATTATCTAGCATTTATTCTTCATCATCATTAAATAACAGAGGAGGGTATATTTTATATTTCTTATTCCGTATTTCGCACTATAACGTCTACAATCATGATATCTAGAGGGTGTGTGATTTACTCAGTATACATGAAGGAGATACTTTCACAATGTTTTTCTGATACAAGCAATCCACTAATTATCTGTCATTTTCTCAACATTCAAAAACATGACATTTTAGTTGAAACGTTTCTAGAGCCAAATAAAAAAGTTCATATCAAAGATTGTAATTGTAGTCCATATAATATTCGAAAGCGCTATTCAGATGCCAGAGGAGGCGGTGTAGAGGTAATGGCCAAAACTAAATGAAACAGACTTTTTCATATTTGATTTTTTTGATAATCAAAATGAAGCTCCAGTGGCAGGTGATCTTAATGCAGATGTGCAGAATAGGATCCGAATAGAAAATTTATTAATTTTAATGACAACATTCTCCAAAGATTCTGCGACCACTCATATTGCAACACTTTTTGCACGGATACCCAAATACATTTTTATATTCGAATTTACAAACTCACCACTATTGACATTGTAGTAGGGAAAACAATACTAACCCTAACAACATGGAAACTATCATTGATCTGAACTAGTATTATCATGAAAATACAATGGGCCGATTCAATTTTAAAAGAATTATGTATGAGAAACTAGCAACTAAATAAAATTTCCAAGACAAAATAGACTAAGAATTGACTATCTAGAATTCTCAACACGCAATTACTAAATTTCTCGATTCTACTACTATCAATACATCCAAAACGCCGGTATTTCATACAGTGTAGAAATCAATTATGGAATGAAATTAGTTGTGTCCTTACTGTAGAAAATTATAAAACACGCTGGGACACATCAACTTTCATATTCAAATGTGTTGTGCTTTTCAAACACATATTTTTTAAAGCTCCTCAACAACCTGATTTCAACTAACTATATCATGTATAGTCAATTATGGTTAATTCCGGATGAAATTTTGAAATAGAATTTATCGCGCTTTAAGTTATTCAAAGTATCGGGAAACATTTCTAAAATAAATAATACTTGAGACTTGGTTGTGTCACCATTTTTGTCGTGAATGGATGAAAACTGTCTATATACATATGCCAAAAAGAATACAAAATCAGAGAAGTATGTTTATTGATATCTTTCAGCTGCTAATGTGTTGAAGATTATGTTTTGTCAAGTGTCGAAGAGACTCCAACGTCAAGTTCGCGACAAATTGCCCGTAAAAATAATGTCATTCACACAATTGTCCTAAGGCCTAAGATATCTGTATAAAGAAAAACGTAATCCGTTTAGTGCACGAGCCAACAGAGGACAATCCAGATCGTAGAATGGATTGCTGCGAAAGAAAAATCAATAAACTGAACAGAAGTGAAATAACTTTAGGCGAAATTCTTTTTTCTGATGAATCAACATTCACATTGAACGGCCAGATAACCGACCAAACTATAGGTGTTGGTCAGCGGAGAAACCTCATTGGGTGAGACACATACTCAGTATATTCAGAAGGTGAACGTTTGGACAGGTATCTTAGGTGATCATATTATTGGTCATATATCTATATATGGAAATTTGATACTGGATAAATATTTAATCATGATTAGAGACGAAGTTGTTCTTGTATTAACGAACTTATATCCCACCGCAATAGATTAGGGGCTTACTGATTGAGAATGTCTGGTTCCAACAGGACGGAGCGACACACCGTAATGCTTTAATGGTGAGAATTTACTTAAAAAAATTCTTTCCCAAAAAATGGATTGGACAGAGAGGTACAATTGAGTGGCCAGTTAGATCGCCAGACCTTACGTTGTTCAATTTTTTTGATGGGGTTATTACAAAAATAAAGTATAGGCAATACAACCAACTAGCATTGCACACTTCATGGAAATAGTAACTAGAGAAATACACGATATTTCACCTCAAACTCTAAAATCTAAATTCCGGGACGGGAGCTGTAGGAGACTGTGTTATTGCCAACAACAAGGTGAAGAGAATTTTCAACATTTAGATTATATCTTATAATATACAATAAATTAAATAAGATATTTGATTATAATTTATTGAAAAATGTTTTTGATTAGTTTCAAAATTTCACCCTATATTATTCATGATAAGTAAGAATAATTTCAGTTCTTTGTTGAAGTGTAAACACAATTGGAAAAAAAATATTGAACGCACAACATTTAACCGCAAAACTAATTTTACAATAAAGTAATTTTGGCGAAAAGGAATGGTGTCGCGAATGAGTAATAAATAATACTTTAATGAAATTATCTGTCTCGACCCTTACTTCGTGGAATAGGCTCATATTTAAAAACACTAAATAATACTTTAACAATTATCTCAAGAATGCTGTACCTGGGCCCTATTTCTACGTTATAACCTCAACATCTACAACAAATACTAGTTTAAGTAAATTACAGTGTTTCTTTTAATAATTTTCAACTGAATATTATGTTCCTTTACTATTTTCTTGGATATTAGAAGTCAAAATGTACCGTTATGTGATAGGACTTCAGTTTAATTAATTCGTACATTTAATATTTCAAAGTGTTTTCGATACCTAAAACTTGATAAAAAAGGCCAAGGATGTGGTATTTGTGAAGAGGTAGATAAAACACATTTAAAATGATATATCAGTCAACCCTCTATCCATTTGAGATTCTAGGGGTTGTGCCCTCCCTCATTAGAGGATTGATGACATTCAGTAGAAAACCAGCCAAAAAACTATCTCCCTTAAACATAAGTGTGATGTGACTTTGCAAATTTTTGAAATATTAATAGGAGCCGATAGTTAGAGGGTGGTTCGTTTTCAAAAAGATCTTATTAGTTATACTTGTGAAATACAAATATATCCAGTTATACCCAAAGATGCCCGTATATTTTCAATACCTGAAGCACATGAACAACAGTACTATAAAAAAGTTACAGGCCCATAGTGTTATTAAGACATTTATAGGCCAATTTTAGAATAAAGTAACTCCTCAAAAGTATATATAATAATGCGAGTTTTGTTGAGAAACAAAATAGGTGAACGTTGAGTTTGTCCATTTTTTGAAACTTCAAATGTAGTTTAATCTAAAAAGTTCACAAACTGATGGCAAATTAACCTGACGGCAAGGGACGCTTTTATTATACTGATAAATTGAAGAGTTCAGAGTAATAGCGATTTGAATTTTGAAAATTAATTTGTACAAACAAAAGATTATCGCAATGTCACAATCATGTGAGATGTGTTGTATCATTTTTTAATGTTATCATAAAAGAAATAAATTCCTGACACAGCACAATCTCTATCAATAGCAGAAAATGATAAACAATAAAAACTTACTTTGGTGGACAGTTATGCGTATTACATTCAACCACTGTTATATCAGGCTTTTGCGATCCGTTACACAACTTCTCCTCGACTTCGTCGCCCGTTACACGATTCTGGCACAATGGACGTGACATTTTGTATCCTGAAATGGAAATCAAATTAATGTTATTGTTAGAATTATTCTCAGATGCATGTCACATGTTGTGCAGTTTTAAACAATAAACAGGATGTCCCAGGATTTCTTACCAAAAACTTGGGAGATGATAGAGGGATTAAAAATAATGATAGTATTTCATATACAAAATTTTCTCTACTCCCTTCTTTAACGATCTATGGTGTTCTAAAGCTGAGAATTGAAAATAGTTTTCTATTTATAATTGTTAAAAAGGTGATTGGAAATCAGTAAAATTTTAACCGTCAATAAACACCATAATCACTCTTTTTTTGGCGTTATAAACAAGTTTACACCATACCTACTTGTGAACTCGGGTACAGGCTAAGTTCAAAGTTGGGTACGAATATTTTTCAGTAAATATAACTTTCTATAGTCATAAATGCGACAATAGACTTTTTGAATATTTTTAGAGATACCAAGTCCTCTTATTGTGATATTTACGGTTAAAGACATACAGGAAATTTTGTGTCGCACTGCACACCTATTGGCGCATTCACATTTTTGTTTAATCTACGTTTACGGGAAGCATCCTGATTTATTACTATTAGAAGATTAGTAATAAATCGGTTCAGTCTACATTTATAAAAATAAACTTTCACATTTTCTGTGTATAGAAAACATGAAAACGTGACAACATGAAAACGAACATTAGCTTAACAGAAGTAAAAATAACTACGCAACCCTGAAAAGTGAATAACTACAATCTATTGACAGATTAATAAAACGGATAACCAAAAAATTAACGACATCACAAAACTCAAAACGGTGTAAAAAATGGAACATATGTTCAATATTAGTTACTCTTACATGTACACATTTCCCTAGTCTTCTAAGACTAGATCTTTGTACATGGAATAACATTCCAGTATTATTTCGGATGTTTTCGCAGTGAAAACGTATCCTGTCCATAAATTCATTTCCTGTATTTACATTGTATATCAAATTCTTCAGAAAATTCCCAATATGAAAATCGCTTGAGTTGATATCTGACGAATGTGGTGGCCATAAAAATGGTCCACCCCTTCCATTCCACCTATCTGGAATAATATTGTTTAAATGGGCACGTACATGACGACTGAAGAGAGAGTGAGAGAGAAAGAGAGGAAGAGAGAGAGAGAGAGAGAGAGAGAGAGAGAAGTTCGATGTTTGTTTATGTTGGGGTTTTTAATGGTTTCAATTGAGGGTAATGTATTTTGAGATTTGGCCCTGTTTCCTCTGCAGGGCTGGGTTGGGGGTGTTTTGTGGATTGGTTTGTGTGCCGAATGTGTTTGACTTGCGTTGGATGAAGTGGTGACTGAAAATTCAGTAAAGTGGCAAAATGTGAATGGAATACTTGAGAAGAAGAGTGTCTAGAATTTGGGAGTTTTTTGTTTTAATTGTGGGTGATTGGTGGTTTTTGCTAAAAACCAATCGGAGAGACAAGCAGGTTTAATCGGCAACGAAACTGGAAGTTTTGAGAGAAACTTGGTTTTAAAGGTGTCTGGGATGGGGGATTAAGAAGTATCTAGTAAAGTTCGGATATAAGACGAACCACGTTACGTTGCGGATAGTTAAGAGTAGATGAGGTGGGTGTTTGAACTTATTGAACATTTTTTGGAATTTGGGTGTCTTCGATGTCTAATGAGTTAATAAGAAGGATTCGAGTGATTTTGAGAATTTTTGATTTTTATTTAGAAATTGTTTGAAAAGTGACTGGGAGACATAGAAAGGTATGTAGAAGGTGTCTGGAGGTGGCGACTGGCTTTTTTTGAGTTCGAGAAGAGGTGTTTATTGTCTTGGTGAGGTGGTCAAAAATGTTGGAATTGAATTTAAATGGATGGCTGGTATCATTATCAAGTAAATCCAAAAATATCGTCGATACGTCGGTCCATTTGGCTATAGAATGAATTCACTATGCTCTAGGAAAAAACGTGAAAATCCTGCAGCACCGCCGGATTGGTTGGGGCTCGCGGATTCTAGTTGAAATGCTTTCGCTCCTGGTGGGAGCGGAAGCAAAGTGAGCACGCCTGCCTATGTTTGTGATAGAACAGTTGTGTCGATATATGGAAGGTATTAAATGGCGAAGAATTTCGGGGCTATAATATCCCTTGAGTTGGGAATGGCTTTCATGAGGGTGACTGTGAGGACTTCTATGATGACTTTTGTGTCGGTTGAGAGATCGATGGGAACTGGTGGCTTTTCGAGTGAGACTGGGGCTCTTGAGTGGTTTTACGTATCATTAGTCTGAGGCGGCAGCGAGGGTGGAAGGCGGGGTGCGGACCACCGCAATTTGTACATGTAAGAGTTCCAGACTTGGGGCATTTTTCGGGACGGTGGCCTATTTAGCCGTAAAAAGGGCATATTGGTTTAGACCGACAAGAGTCAGAGGAATGTCCGGTTTGAGTGCATCGACTGCAATATTTAGGGACTGGGGCCAGCAGATTGGCATTGGATGGTTCGCACTGGGAGACCATGAAATGAGAGGCCGGAGGTGAGGGGCCTGGTGGTAATGGGTTTCGGAAGTTGTAACAATGCGAAACATGGATGTGGGTTTGTTAGTGGACTTGACGATGATTCGCCAAGTTATGAGGAACGGGATTTGGTGATCGTGAAAATTTCTTCGAATTCTTTGAGGCTGATCGTGGCGTCTACATTTCTGCAGACGAAATAGAAGGTGGATATGAGAGTTTTGGTTGCGGGTCGAGGTGGACAATGAGTGGAGTTGAGGATGTTGATGGTGATGTCCGAACCACCAGTGGAATTGTGGTTTCGTCTCAGAATTGTTGAGACTGACATTGGGGAGGACGTTTTGAGTAGGCTGTTCTGTTGAAATTAACTTTCAAATGAAGGGTGTGGCCGTTGAGGAGCTCTAGGGTGTTTAGAAGGGTGAATAGGGATTTTTGAGTTAAGTATTGGGCTGGGAGGTTTCTAAGGTTAAGGGTTTGTGTAGTGTTGTTGTTGGCGGTTCTGGTGGGATTCCTGATAGGGTTGGAAGTTGTAGAACGGGGTTTGGTCTTCCCGACGAGGGTGAAATCGTCCTCATCGGAGATGGATGGTTGTCGGGTGATTGAGGGAGTGGGAGATTTGGATCTTACGGAGAAAGCTCAAGTCCTGTCCGGGTGTTTGTTTTGAGGAGGTTTGTTTTGAAGATTGAGGAGATGGTGTTGAGTTAGAGTGGGTTTTGTTTGATGTGTGAGTTGAGGGTGTGTTGAAATTTTACTTGAATTTTGGAAATTCTTTCTCGTAGCGGGAAAGCGTTTCTTTACCGCGCTGGGAGATAAGGTGGGCTAGGTTTTCATAATATGTATCAAAATCGAATAGAGGGTGGCTGGGGTTGATAGTGTGATGGAGGTTTATTTGACTACGTAGTAGAGGGCGCGCGGAAGATTTGTCAGCTTTGCTGCTGTGTGTGTCTGGAGGACATTGTTGGTTGAGAGTGTTGGGTAGGATTTGGGGGTGAAAGCTATTACCGACAGCGGACTCACTGACGAAGGGAGTTGCCTCCCTAGTTAAAGGTTTCCTGACTTATTAGCTTTCAGGAGTTTCATATTTACGTAGGTTCTAAGTCTCCTTCATTGTTCTGGTTGGTGTGGCTTGCTTATTTGGAATCTAAAATAAAACAAGTTTATTACACAATTTTTATTTTAATAAATATGATTTGTTCCGATAGAAATAATTGGGTACACTTCCTAGTGTAGTTGATTGAACTGTCGAACTGAATAGTTCGGCAGAACATGGGGTTGGTTGGTCTTCTGGTGGAAGCGTCCACAGTGCCGGTGAAGTCACGGTGAATTGGTTTGTATCATTGACCAATTCAAGCTTGTATCATCTTCCTCAGGCGATGGACTGGCGCTACTGGACTTAAGGGAGGGGTACTCCATTATATATAGTATGCATTCGCGCTTTTGTAAAGGGCCCCTAATAAAATTGGCAGGATATCCTGCAAGAATTGTAAATAAGTCTGCCCGTTTAAAGGATCATTGAGGATATACTGACCAATTAAGCGCTTGCCTATGATACCTGCCCATACGTTGGCTATAAACATTTGATGGTGTTTAGTCTTAGCACAGGATGTTCCATTTAATCGTACATGGAAAAAAATCTGAACGTGCCAATAGGTGTGCAATGCGAGAAACATTGCAGGTATATCTTGCATATATAACTGAGAAAAGTAACATTCACCAAAAATCGCCTCATCCACAACTTAGTCCGCACCTGAGTTCACAAGTATAGTGTAAACTTGTTCATCCCACCAAAAAGTGTGCAAGTATAGTGGTTATAAAAGGTTAAAATTTCACTAATTTCCAATCAGTCATTCAATACTAATAAATAAAAATCGTTAGAGCCCTATAGTTTGTTAGCGAAGGGCGTAAAGAAAACTTTTTATATGAAATGCCATCATTATTTTTAGTCTCTCTATCATCTCAGAAGGTTTTGGTACTAACTTGAACACCCTGTATACCAGACGTTTTAGGAAAATTAGACATTGGAGAGATACTGTCAACTAGTGTATAGGGTGGCCAGATAAGAATGTAAAATGCAGTTTGGTGGAAACTATTCGTAGGAGAGACTTGCTGTGGAAAATTGTATCACTAAATTGGTTTAAGATATGGATGTGGAGAATGTTTCAAAACTTGCAATATTATTGTCAGGGGGTGTAACCGCCATTTTTAACTTTTAAAATTATTTTCCACTGAAGTCCACCTTGGGAAGGTTTTTTGAAGATAAGCTCTATTCGAGTAATTTTGGTATAGCTCTTTTTGACGCACTTATTGAAATAAAGTGATGAGGAGTTATATAATGTTCTTGTTAAATGAAGAACTGTGAGATTACAATAAACTTGGCCTCGTTAGAAAAAGCATTCATTGCTTCATCCAACGCATCCTATATGTAATATGTCTAGTTCTTATTGATGCCACTAAGTAAAAGAGCTAGGAGTGTTCTGGCTCATTCCTTGTGTGAAATAACATGGGAAAATGCCTAAGATCCATTCTGGTAATTTTTGGGTCAATTCGATCTGAGCATGCGTCGAAATTAATGTGTTATCATCTATCATGAGGCAGCTGTCAGCCATTTTGCGTGTGCGTCAGTGTATGCGCGGATGTTATCCATATTGTGTCATATATGCTCGTGACGTCACCCCTATTCAGCTAGTTGATAACGTCATGTGTATTAAGAAAAGAGGGGTATAGTAAGTCATGTCGAAATAAAAAACAAATGAATCAACATACATTTTATTCAATAATAGTACATGAGATTGAAGAATATGATTAATCAAAATAATAAATTTATTTGACAATGATTTTTATCCTCATACAGTTAAAGGATGGGAATTTCAAGGTATATTGTTTAGAATATCCAAAAGCTTTTAATTTTATCGACATTCATACTGACATTAATCTAATAGTGCCCCCGTGGTAAGGTTTCATCAGAACCAGGAACAATAAGATGTTTATCATCCTCAACACTGAACGTTACTTTATTCTTTATTCTAAACAAATGAATGGACTAAATTTTTTTCGGCACTAATTAGATTTTGGGGAACTGTTTACTGCGTGAAGCTATCAAGATATTCTTCATGGACTTCTAATGTAATAACGGTCTTCACAACTGACTCTTTCAAGTTTTTCAGTTATTCCGACGTTTCCAAAAAGGCAATCTATTTCTTCCTTGTCATAACCATAATTCGTAAAACTTTTTCGTTTCTCAGCTATACCAAGTTCAGAGGTTATTAACCGCGTTGCATACAATTAAGATCTCAACCAATTGGTCATTCTCATGCTTCATCATCTCAAGAACCTTCTCATTAACTTAAGGAATTTCATAAACGTTGTCTAGATGATAGCGTGAGGTGTCGAAATATTTGTAACAAACCGTTTTCATCACTTTATTCGGATCTTGATCTCGAACTCATATATAAGACTATCGGTAGCCGTATACAGCACAGTAGAATTTACATAACCACAGTCTATTATTTTCACTATGAGTCCATGGCAACCCGTTTTAGCAAAAAATGTTTTGTGCTATATAGGGATATATTATAGCAGATTTGAGATCAAAATCCCTATGAAGTAATGAAGGTGGATTGTTGTAAATATTTCGACGCCTCAGAATATCTTCTAGACAACGATTACGAAATTCCTCAAATTAATAAGGAGGTTACTGCGAGGATTATGTATGAGAAGAATTGTATGACGGTGACCAATTATATTGGGTTACGATCTACATTGTATGCAACGCGGTTACTAACCTCTAAAGATGGTCTAGCGGAAAAACAAAGGGTAAAATCGTAAGTAGTGAAATCGTAATTAAATGTACAGACTATGAGGAAGGTCTTGATACCTTCACGCAGAAAACAGTTTTCCAAAATATAATTCATGCCGAGAAACATGTAGTCCATTCAATTGTTCACAATTTACTAGCGTTGAGCGGTGAGAATGATAAATATTGTTCCTGGTTCTGATGGAATTACCATGGGGGCACTATTCGATTAATACTAATATGGCTGTCGATGAAGTTCCAACTTTTTCAATATTCCGTACAATATAGTTTCCATCTTATACCTGTCTGAAGATGAAAATTATTGTTGAATTAGTTTATTAGTTTGATTTATTATATGTTTCAATTTTATAGTAATAAAATATTTGTGTAGGGTGAACTGTGCAGTGATTGGCCACTTAAGGGCTACTTTGCAATGTTGTATTATATACTCAGTTAAAATTTTTGGTTATAATAAATAAATAGTTTAGTTCAGTAATATAAAATATTCTTTTGAACATGTATTAGTTTCCATTATTTTTTAATATGAGATTTTTTTTATTAAGTGTATGTTGAATTGCAAAATAGACAGTTATTGGCCGGTACAGTTTCATGATTGGCCAGTAAGCTACCAGTGATTGGCATATGTGAAAATAGCTTCAAATACTTTTGTTTTATTGACAATTAGGGTATACGTAATTGGCACACTAACTCAAAAATTGACAAATGTACCTAGATAGAAAAGATAATCTTTATTATTAAACAGTATAAAAATACAAATAAGGGAACATTAAAAATAATTTAAAGCTCATTCAGCATTTGTATTACAGTAAAATATTTTATTTGTATCAATATTTTGGTTAAATTTCAATATACACTTATTATGGTATGATCTTCTACAAGTATGGCAATGAACACCCTTGATAAATGGAGTCACTTTAGTACAAGTAAAACAGAGTTTACCGGTAGCTGGTTGATTAATTGGAAATTCGAGCTGTGTAACTAATTCTTCATCTTCCTCATCATCTACAAATTCCTGTCTAACCGCTTTATGTTTGACTGTTGAATGGATTCTTCTACTGGGTACCGGTTCATTAGTTAAAATGTCGTGTTTTTGATTTTCATTTAAAATGGTTGTATTATTTTTCAGTTATTTTTTTCTGAATTTGACTGGTATAAATTGAATCATTCTTTGTTTTGTTCTTCTTAATTTCCTCTCTCTCTCTCTCGCTCTCTCTCTCTCTCTCTCTTTCTCTTCATAGTTTCCGCTAGTTTCCTTAATCTTTCTGTTTTCCGAGCGACCTTTTTGTCTTCTTCTTATTTTTTTAATTCCAATTTTTCTGACTGAATTTTTTTCCAATGTGTACTCGTTAAAACAAAAGGTGAATTGCCCATCTGCTTTTTCCCCTTTCTTTCTGGAGTCTTAGCCCAGAGTATACAATTTCGTATACTCGAGTTTTCTGTATTTTTGTTTTCATTACCACTTGCTGATGAATCTGTTCACTCCAAGAATGGTGTCCCAAGTTATAATTTATATCGAAATGGTTTACACCATATAGAATCTCAATAGATTTGGTTGCTTCTAGATTTCTTTCCGGTTCATGATTTTCTCCACAAAATTATGCTAATAAATCTTTCTCATCTCCTAACTCTTTCAAGGTTTCTAGTGGTCCTAATGGTATGAAGCTATTCTCGGGTTTTCCATTTATGTTATTCCCAAATTGGATGGACGTTTCTGATATTTCTCCAATGTTTACTAATTCTTTGGAGTTCTCATTTCTGCAGAATTCTTTGAATATTCTATACCCACGGGTAAAACCCACTGGCTAAAATACCATTTTTTATGGTTCCACATTTTGCATATTCCTCTATGACGCTCTTTAACCCTTTACCTACCTACGTACACATTTGTGGACAGCGCTTTCAATGCTTTTATAGCAGTAAACTACAATAATTTTGTACATTTGCTCCCAACGTCCACATTCGTGTAGGAGTCAGGGATCACTCAAGGACGTACAGTGCCATCTAAACTGGCAAAAGATAAATGTGAATTGGAATGAAATGGAGTAGTACCTGGTCGCTAGTGAAGACGTATGCAGAGATCGCTAGATATATTTCATTTGACTTATCAGAGTGGCCTTTTTAGTTGTCAATTTTATGTTTCGTTTATGAGAGCAGGTTTTTCACGTTCAGAGTGAGATGGAGACAATTTGATTGATAGACTTTGATATTGGTTACTTTGAAGTTGTGTACACAATTGTGCACTGCAGTAGTAAAGTACTGTAAGGTATGCCTAACCTCAAAAGATTCTTTTGTTTGATTCATTCATTTTTTATCAGCTTTAGACTCTAGTACGGCAGGAACTGAACCTCTTACGGAAGCGCAACTGCTGAAGTATATAGATGCATTGTCAGATATCGGAGATTTTAACAACGCAGGTGATTTTGAGGACCATGATTGGTAAAATAATGAAAATGCTAGTGATATTCTACTTTCGGAGGACAAAAATCATGAAGAAACAGAGCTGATGGATATTTCAAATCATGTTGAAATTGAAGCTACATCTATACTTCCTACATTGGACACGGTGAATGCTGGTATCAATAAGTCTTGTACTTCTACAGTGAAAGGTGTAATAGGGGAAGAGTTTTTCACTGCAAATAATTTGACAAGACAAGTAGATATAAAATGGATGAAAAATGTCACATATGAAACACCAATAATTACATGGTTTTCGCATACCGTTCCAGGAGTGGTAGATTTGGAAAGCCCTACACAATTTTTCTATCAGTATTTTACAAGTGAACTAATTGATTGCATGGTTGAAAACACAAACCTGTATGCAGTTCAGCAAGGATCCCGATTTCAGACGACAAATGCAGCTAAGATGAAGGTATTCATAGTTAATAGGAAATATCCGCTACCCAAGGGTACAGAATTATTGGGAGCCTAGGTTGCAGGCTCCCATCATAGCCAATAGTATGTGCCATGATAATTTCAATAAATTGAGGCAACATCTCCATTTTGTAAATACGATGGAAAAGCCGAAAAATAACGACCGTTTTTGGAAGGTCCGGCCCCTTTTCAATTCTATTCGGAATTAGAAAAGTGTCTGTGTGTAGATGAACAGATAGTGTCTTTCAAAGGTAAGATTGATGTGAAATAATACGTAAAAGGGAAGCCGTGTCCTTGGGGCATCAAGATCTTTGCTCTTTGTAGCGCCATCGGCCTGCTGTACGACTTTTTATTATATCAAGGGTCTACAACCGAGTTAGATGAAAATTTCAAGAAGCATTTGGGATTAGGTGCTGCAGTGGTGTGGAAGTTGGAAGAAAGAATTTCAGAACAAAATGTGCAACTATATGATGACAACTATTTCTCAAATTATCAACTTCTTCAATTTTTGAGACAGAAACAAATTTGGGCAACCGGAACAGTACGATTAGACCGTTTCAAAGCACCTCCGTTCTCATCAGATGAAGTGTTGCAAACAAAAGGTCGTGGGACATCGGAAGAACTCATTAGTAATGACGGAGAAGTTATTCTCACCAAATGGTTAGACAACAAAGCTGTAACTATAGCTTCCAATCATATGGGAATCGGCGAAGCAGAAAGGTGCAAAAGGTGGGACAAGAAACATGTATCACGACTACAAGTAATTCAGCAGTATAATTTGATTATGGGAGGTGTTGATAAGCTCGATTCCCTGGTAACTATTTATAGGTCATTTATACGATCTAATAAGTGGACGTTGAGGATGTTCACGCACTGAATTGATTCATCCTGTGTTAACGCATGGTTAGAATATAGGACCCAGGCTATCGCATTAGGTGTGCCAAAAAAAATGAAATTTTAGAACTTCAGAGATTATGTGGGAGAAGCATTGATTTTATCATCATCGGGACCTAAGAAACGGGGACGACCATCTGCTGTATCTGATAAGGGACCACAAACGCCTAAATCTTCACCCAGACCTAGATCTCGAATAAGGCCTACTGACGATATTCGTTTTGCTGGAATAAATCACCTACCTTAGCTAGACGACAAGAACTTCGCATCGAGGTGTAAAAATGAAAATTGTTCTGGAAGATCACGAACCATATGTGCACACGGTACGGTACATTTATGACTCACCAAGAAATCAAACTGCTATATAAAATATCATACCAAATAAAAATATGTTTCTTTTGATTGTTCAATACACTAGTGCTAATAAATACCCATTCTAAAAAAAAGTAGAAAAATTGAAAAGTCTATGTACCAAATAGCAAAATTTTAACTTGCAAATTAAAAATTCGGTAGCGAAAGGGTTAAAACGGGTGCAAATTTTTCTTTAGTTGGGACTGTTTGCTGGTTTTTTCTTTTAAACTCTCAATTTTAAAGTTTGATGTGTCGAATGAACGTCAATAAAAATAATAATTGGGAAGCTTTTTATGTATGGGTATAACACGTTTCCTATATATTCATAAAATAATTCAACCTTCATCTACCCATTGTCGCTATGTCCTACTCTCCAAGTGCTTGATACTGAATTTACGATTGAAGAAGGTAGTATATGACACACCCTCACTGGGTGGGTTTTGTATCAATTGAAAATGGTCCGCAAACCGCCATCACCAGATGTCACCACTTGTACAACTCTAAATCTACACTCTTATGGTGAAGCAGCTGTCACCACTTGTAATAAATTCTACTTTCTACGGTATATGATCCTGACCTTAGTGTCACCAATTCCTTTCTCGAATGTGCAGCCAAGCGTGTAAGGCAAATCCAGTCCCACTTGAGCTGGGAACGCCTGGTCTTAAAACGGTTTGATCTCCTTCGCCAGGGCAGGATTGTTCGGTCTCGTATCCAAGGTTGATACACACTCTAGGGGGAAATTCGGGGTAGGGATGATAAATAAAATATGGTGGAACCACAAAGTTGTATATAAAAAAATATAATAAAACTTTCTCTGTATATATATATATATATATATATATATAAACAACGAATATTGGGGTAACGGCAAGTTAATTAAATAAAACTCTTGTTACTGTTTTTTTCCAAGCTTTCGGAAACTTTTATTTCCATTATCAAGGATAAGTAAATTGAGATTGTTATAAATTGGTAAATATAATGAAATTTGAATTTAAAAAAAATTTTTTTTCAATCATAAATCATTTTGACATTTTGACATATTCATGAATGTAAACATTTTCTTTATATGCTAAAATGTTATTGAAAACCAAAGAAGAAAATTGGTTATATTTGTGATATAGGTTAATAGTTATTCAAATATTCTTCTTTTATTATATAAAATTCAACCTCAAATTATTATAGATGTCATCATGTTATCTTAATAATTTAAAAGTATTGAAAAAATTGTCGAAATCATTTACCTAAAATAAAATTATTTCTGAAAATCATCAAATTTTATTTATATAGCTTTAATTATGTATAAGAATTTGAAATTTAGTTATTTGTATTATCAATTGTTAGTAGATAATAATAAATATCACTCAGATTATTATGGTCACTTTTTTTTGTTGATAGTATTAGGTTCTTGAAATATATGAGCCATTTCTAAGAAAAGTCTTTTTTTGGTATTTGGTTGTATGTCCAAAATAATAACAGATTCAAAATCCATAAAGTGATCATTATCAATAACATGTTCAGATAAAGCACATCTTTCAGGATGTAACATACAATCGCTCTTATGGAGACTTATACGGTTCTTTAATTTCTGACCAGTGTGACCAACATATTTTTTATCACAATTTTTGCATGGAATAGAATATATTACATTTGAGAGATTAATATATTCTATTCCATGCAAAAATTGTGATAAAAAATACTAATACTATCAACAAAAAAGTGACCATGATAATCTGAGTGATATTTATTATTATCTACTAATAATTAATAATAAAAATAACTGAATTTCAAATTCTTATACATAATTAAAGCTATATAAATAAAATTTGATGATTTTTAGAAATAAATTTATTTTAGGTAAATGATTTTAAAATTTTTTCCGATACTTTCAAATTATTAAGATGACATGATGACATCTACAATAATTTGAGGTTTAATTTTATATAATAAAAGAACAATATTTGAATAAGTATTAATCTATATTACAAATATAACCAATTTTTTTCTTTTGTTTTCAAAAACATTTCAGCATATAAAGAAAATGTTTACATTCATGAATATGTCAAAATGTCAAAATGATTTATGATTGAAAAATTTTTTTTAAAAAATTCAAATATAATTATATTTACCAATTTATAACAATCTCAATTAACTTATCCTTGATAATGGAAATACAAATTTCCGAAAGCTTGGAAGAAAAATAGTAACAAGAGTTTTCTTTAATTAACTTGCCGTTACCCCAATATTCGTGGTTTTATACCTAATTAGTCGGCAAAGACTATCTCCTATATATATATATATATATATATATATATATATATATATATATATATATATAACTGCAAACAATCTAGTAGGGATGCGGTCAATATAGGGCTGATCAAAAGAAAACTATTTTTTGACTAGTTGAGCTTTCGGAAATTGTTTATTTCCTTCATCAGAACATCTACAATGGACAAAAAAAAATTCTCAAATTAATAAAGCTGAACAAATATTTGAAAAAAAAACACAATTGACTCACCAAAATGAGTTTAGAAAATTATCCATCAAGAACATCACAAGAGTTTTAACAGGAGCATGAAATTAATTAACAAAAATCGAGATAAAAACAATTTTCTGACAGTCTAAATATTTGAAATGATCATATCTACAATATCATGTAGAAATGTAAAAACTTTGAACTAACACCAAGGGAGAAAGGTATCTATTTCAAAGTTAGTAATTATTGGTTTTTGTCACGAAACAAAAAGAAGACCAATTCTTCTAATGATATTATTAGCAGATTAGATATCGAATATATTCATACAGTGATGATATGAATTGGTGTTGTAAAATAATATACAGGGTGATATATAAATGTTGAAGTCAAGAAATGAGATAACTTAGTTATTCTACAAACTTAATAGATAGGTATAGATTTTGCAAAATCTTATCTATCTATATATATATATATATATATATATATATATAAAATAAAAAAATCCCAATATCAAACAAATTATTGAAGTCCCCGGTATAAAACTACCTATACACTTATCCATAAATTGTACATCCTAAACCTACCCCTGTATAACATAGAACTGTCACAAAAAAATTATAATATAACCCTCGCCTTGAACTAGAACAAAGAAATTAAACCCTTATCGCTTTATTATTTCAAAGTGCATGAGGGGCGTATGTTTTTTTCTTCTTAGTTCGATATTCACCGGTCTCGAGGTGCAAAAGAAAAATATTATATTTATTTACTTTCAACCAAAATGTTATGCTAGACTACGGTGGTTTTGCGCCATTGACCTTGATAAAATATGAAAGTAAAATCGTAACAAAATACTGCTGATCTAAGAACAATAAAGTATTTATCGACCCTCGCGTTTCAAGGCGTAAGTTTCGAGTTGCAAAAATTGCAGGTCTTCGAATCACTTACAATGTTTATTTATCTGAAAGAAATTTCTTATCACGTCTGAACAAAAGAAAACAATTTAAAATTATTTATCGGAACACAAGTTCGCTGAAACATAAGGAAAAGGAAAATCATACGCTCCGACCCTTTTGATACCAAGTACAAATTAACCTTGCGTTAACTCTTATTTATATCCTACATACGAGGTGGAAGCGAATTATGTGGCGCAACAAAATAATAACTAACTAATTAGAAAAACCTAACTCTTGTCAGGTTGGCAATACTCTGCATAATCTGATTATATCATCACCCACGGTAAATTTTATATACTACAGAACGAGCTGTGCCCCAAAATGGTGAGCCTGGACATTCAGTTTTTAACTGAAAGCGACCAAGTGTGTCCAGTACCCGTGAAAGAACAGACAATAAAATAAATATATTTGTTATCGCTACTTCTTATGTCTAACAGTGAATTTATAACTACCAAGATCAGAACCAGCGCAAAATAATAAACGGAGAAATGTCTCATAAAAAAACAAAGTTTAAATCTCAATTTGTTCAAAAACTTACGGCGTTGGAAAATATTCCTTCCTCTGGCCTTGCTTCTGCTTATTCTTCGCTATCTTTTTAGCCACCGCGGGTAGTGCCAGTAACCGGTATCGTGCTATGCTGAAAAACTTAGCGTAGAGGGTGAGTCCTCCCGTTTTGTGTCAAGAAGGGGGACAGTGTTCACCGTCGAGGATATCTAAAAATCCCTATTACACCCTGACACAACGGAGAGAACTTTTCCTCTGGAACCGCTAACACTAAAAAGAACTGCTACCCGTTACCGTGACAGGGAAAGGACTTTTCCCTTCGCGTCTTCGCCCCGACACTGTCTGTCGCTCTTCTCCTCTGTACTTGGTTTTTACTATCCCCCCGAATTAGGTTTGGATTTTTTTTGTTGAATTGCAAAATCAATTTTTTTGTTTTGAAGCGTCCTAAATTTTACGTTATTCAATAGTTGTATGCAAAACAATTATTTCATTTTGACCTAGTAAAATGTTTTATTTGTTTCAAAGCTGTTATGGTTTCGTATCAGTTTTCAAAACAAAATGTGAGTCGCATTCTACTTTTTATTTTTATTTGAAATAAAATATGTTTTACCCTGTGTTATGAAATTTACTACATTAAATTTTTCTCTTTGGTATCCGTATTTATGACAATAGTCTTTTATAAGGATAAATGAGGATAGGATTAGTGGTTTCACCGGCAGCCGAGAACGTAAACATGACAGTTATATAATAGTTTTCGCTTGACCCGGAGTCTACTTCGTAAACATTCTTTGCACCTCGTATTGCAACTTCATTAAAATCTTTGCACATGACGAAAAAAATGTTTCAGCACCGTTAAATATCCTGGTATCTTGCAAGATATGATCCAAATTTTTGCTTTTCAAGTATTCTTCTACTGAGGAAATCCACTTGTGGATGTCCATTTCCGAAATTGTGGGACTAGCTGCCGTAACTGCCTCTAGTGTCCGATGAGTAAGATTTGAATGACGTTTAAGAAATACCCTGTACCAACCGTTTTCAGGTAGGCTGCCCTTAAATGGATTATTACGTGGATTGGCTGCCAAAAATTCTTTAACGGATGATTGAACGTCGAATTTTCTAACTGGAAATCCCTTTTTTACCTTGTCACTATCCATTCCTCTAAGACTGCTTCTTCTTGTTTCTTTGAAACAATGTCTGGACCCAAGGTTTGCTTGCGAACTTATTACTTTATCTGAATTGAACTGTTTGCCGTGGCACATTAAACAATTGAGCGGCTTTCCTCTCTGACATTCCACCCTCAATAATGCGGACTGCAAGTTCTCCTCCGTATACGTTTTTCATATTTAGCTCCTTCTAGTACCTTGGGCATCTTCGAGAAAACACCTTAAAGTTTATATAGAGGGCGTTTACATTACTCAAAATTTCAAACTCACACCGTTTTGTTTCGATACAGCCATTAATGTGAAATGACAAAATAAAATAAGGTTTACCAGTGATGTGAACATTCAAGTATAAATTCTGAGAATTTCAGTTGAAAACACTGTATCAAATAAAATGGTTCATATTTATCAATTATAATAATACGTCCCATATGTTATGCCCCTATCCCGCCTAGGCCCCTCAATTTAATTATTTTATGTATGACCAATCACTGTTTGAAACTATATTTTGAATGAACTTTAATTTGACAGTTATAGGCCACATGGTCAATGGCTAGTTTTTCACATAAATTTTGTACAGTGATAGGCATAGGACAATAAATAAAAATAAACTGTGAAAAAGTATTTTCTACCTCAGAGTTACGAACTTTGAACATATGAAAACAAAAATAAATCGAAATTATCATGTAAAACAACATACCTTGTAATTGATTCTCGACTATAGGAGAGTAGGTCTTAATGTAACTTGTTTAGATTTCACTAAAGTTCCGTTTTAGATCGACACGACCTCACAACAACTAATATGAATTAAGCATAGTTTCCACCAAAATCTAGATCATCCCATATGCATAGAATATTTAGGCAAGAACTAAAAATTCTCGAAATAATACAACAATGCCAATAACTGTCGTTGGCCTCTTACTGTATAGCTTACCCTATTTAATTGGTTTTTATTTTGACATGACTCTATCCCATTCTCCCTTGATGTACATAACGTTATCAACTGACTGCGCAGGGGTGGCATCACCACCATACATGACACTAGATGGATAAAATGCGCGTGCACACACATACACACAAAAGATGGCTAACGGCTGGCTCATGATAGATGATAACACATCAAATTCGACGCAAGTGCAGATCGAATTTTCGAGCTGTCGTGCTTATCTGGTGTGTAAAAGGACTATGCTGAAGGATATTTGTGGCAACTTTTCATTTGTTAGTATGTTTTTTAGAGGTGTATATAATTTTGGTACAGTTTACAAGAAATTTTCAGTTAATACTTCTCGTTTTCGAGCGTTCGCGTTCATTTGGTGTGTGAAAGGATCATGCAGCAGGATATTTGTGGTGCCTTTCTAATTATTCGTATATTTTTCATTGGTGTATATAATTTTGCTACAGTCTACAAGTAATATCGAATTCTTAATCATTTTCGTCTTCGAGCTCTCGCGCTCATCTGGTGTGTAGAAGAATTTTGCTGCAGGATATTTGTGTTGTGCCGTTTTTCATTTATTCGTATGTTTTTCAGTGGTGTACATAATTTTGGTACAGTCCACATGTAATATCGAATTCTTATTAATTTTAATTTTCGAGCTCTCGCGTTCATCTGGTTTGTAAAAGGATTATGCTGCAGGATGTTTGTTGTGCTCTATTTATTTATTCATATGTTTCTTGTACTGTTACCAGTAATTTCTGATACCTTTTTCAAATACTGGCCTATTACTATTTGTTTTTAAATTTTTTCTTTGTACTATCATTTCGTGTTACTTTTTCAGAAATGATTAGGTACATTTATTTTTTGATATATAAGTACTTATTTGTACCTTCATTTTAATAATCAATGCCAATTTATTTATCTAGGTACGGAGTGTTGAAAGGGGACCTTTTGATGTTGAATTTATATCGAATATAGCTTCTTCGCGTGATAGTGTCCAATTTACCAATACTAGAATTTTTAGCTTTTTCAGTCTACGGTAGCAGTCTTCCATATATAAGATAAACAGGGTGTGCGAAGAGTTTTGCATAAACTAGATGGTGTTGAAATTTTGTGGTATTAGAATATTCCTCGGAGGTCTTACTGTTTTAAAGTATTTTGGATTTCCTGTAATTTTCACTTTCACTAGAACCTTACGTATCTACTTTATTTTAAATAGAAAACCCTGTATATTTCTAATATTTAAAATCCCCTCGAGGAGTCGATTTTGAAGTTGTATTCTTGATGTCTATTGTTGAAAATTAGCCTGAAAATCGCATTATTATTTTTTCTAATTTTATGGATGTAGTAGCCAAATGACAGAAATAGGAAAAATCAGCTGATATGTCCGTATCATAAGTTTTCAAATTCAATGCTACGACAAGGTCTGAAAAATTATTTCCATTTTAATTTAAACTTGAAAATAGAAAAGGAGCATAGAAGCCGGTTTTCCAATTTTCTACTGTTTGTTTACTACAGCCCCTCATACCCAGAAAAATGTGCCTTTTGAGGGACTGTAGTTCTTTTACTATACATAGTAGATATTAAGGTCGAGATGCTAGAACCAAACTGACTGTTAATACTTTGTTAGAATCGTAAACGCATGTTACCAATCTGTTAATATCTAGTCGTGACTCAAACCTCACCACAAACGAAAATGTTGCTCCGTTTACCATTTAGGGAACATATGTTGATGTTTTTGATGATTATTTTTATAGCCTACCACTTATTGGAAAGGTTTAAACACAATAAATGCAAATGCAAAGTATCGTCTTTATGAATTTTAATACTAACTGCGCATGTTTCATTTGTAACATTATGGTATCAATTCAAAAATACGTTGTTATATCAAATACCTCCTCGACTGAGGTATTATCGATAGCTTTGGATATAGCACACCAACAATAATAGAATGCTAACAGACATATCCATGTTTGATACATGTCTGATATCTGTGATTGTAGCAATCCGCCCTAATGGTGATTTAAAATGTATAAAGTATATAGGATGCTCTATTGAAAATATATAGGTTCGGTATCACTTCACATACCGGAAGAGGAAGATTATCTAAAATATTTAAAATTGGTAAGCGACCACAAAAAAACCCATCCGAAATTTTCAGTTTTCAAATTTATCTGCTCATAGCGCAGCATAATATCTTTAAACTGATATTGTCAGCCTCTGATGAAATGAAACAAAAACTTTTTATAGTATTCCATTTTCCTCAAGGCACTTAAAGGGAAAAACAAAAAAATACTACAACTAAAGTTGGTGTACTGCAAACAACTTCCGTTGGAATCCAATTTCTAAATGGTATGCAGGGGTCGACAAAAATAGGAATTTGAACCAAGAGTAAAGTACCCTTATTTCTGACATTATCGAAAAAGTTTATTTCCGAGAAATGTTTAGAATTAAAAACTACATTCAGATTGTCACAGGTTCGAACATAAAAAAATGTTGTTCAAAAAATAGATCTGATTCGTTATTTATACTCATTCTCTTTACTTAAATTACAATGGTTGTTTCGATGTACATAAATATAGGGTTGAATATCAACTTTGCACATAAAACAAAACAAACATCACGCCGTCTATCAAAACGCTTCGCGCAAAACCCTGTACAATACAGGTTACTAAAATAAAAAAAATGTACCTTAAGAAAAATCAATTATTATTTAACATGTATCTATTGTTTTTAAATGAAACTCAAGGTCTCTAGTTAATTCCACAATATAATACAAGTTATTGAAAATTCTAAAAAATTGACAATTGTTTCGATAAATCAATATCATCGTCAGAATTTATTCAGTTTATTCGGGAGAGTTGTTCAGAATAAAAAATTATACTCCGATCATAAGTCTTCTACACAAAAAAATTAGTCCAAAAAAATTGATTTAATTCATTATTTTTACTCATTCTCTTCAATTAAATCCTAATGGTAGTTCCTATGTACTTTACATATATACAGGGCTAAATATCAACTTTGCACCAGGAAAACAATCATCTTAAAACACTTCACTCCACAGTACAGGGTACTAAAATACAAAAAATGTATCACGCCATCTATCAAAACGCGTCTCGCAACACCCTGTACAATACAGGTTACTAAAATAAAAAAATGTGCCTTAAGAAAAATCAATTATTATCTAACATGTATTTATAAAAACTACGAAAAAATATTTTGTTACATATGAATTCAATAATTAAAACGGTTTTAGATAGTTTGACAACTACAAAGTATTGTTTTCAATGGCAATATACAGGGTGACGTGTACTTTATGAAAATTTTGCAAGCGTACTTTTTTATGTATAATTGAAAAAGTTGCGAGTTGACATAAGTTCGATTTCTAGAGGTTCTACAGGATTTTTGTCCCCAAATAAGTTATTTTTATCATTACTGGGATCATTTTTTATCCTCTTTTCAAATATGTTTACCAAATTAATGAGAGGGTTGTTATTGGGGCGACACAATAGGTATGGTAATATTTTATACGTACCGGGAATTTAAAAATAATTAATACTGTAGTACATAAGTCATCAAGTATTATACTTCGTCAAGAGGATTAAAAAATGAATGAAAATAATATTAAATTATAACTTTTTTTACTATACCCAAAAAGGACTCTTATGAAATGTTAATGAAATATACAGTCATGGAATGATGGAGCGTCTCGTGAGTATATGGTGGGATATACGTCAGTAGGCGCAAAATAATCACGCTCCTAGGTTTGTATTTATATTGAAATTGATTATTAATGGTTGCCGAGTGTAAAAATAGGTAATTACATATTAGTGGCATGCAGACTTCTCTTTTTCATCGAGAAGCTAATAATATGAATTTTAGCCAAAAGTAGAGTACCATTATTTTTGACAGTATCTAAAAAGTTTATGCTGGAGAGTTTAGAATTAGAAATTACACACAGATTCTCTGTTTCCTAGGAGAGAGGGTTTTTTATTTGAAATAAAGAAGGTGATATTTTCTAGTTGAAGTGGAAATGACAGGATATTCAAAATACTTTGAATATAAGATAAGATGCTCCCGAAAACTCCTGATACCACAAAATTTTCATATATCAACACAATCTAATTAACGCAAAACTCTCCGCACACCCTGTTTATCATAAATACAGCAGACTGCTACCGTAGACTGAAAAAAGCAAAAATACTTGTCTGGGTGAATGGGACATTATCATACAAAGAAGTTATAATCGATTTAAATCTAATAATAAAAGGCCCAATTGAACACTACGTACATCATTTTTTATTGATACGAAGGTACAAATAAGATTAATTTATATCTCAAAAAATAAAAGTACCTAGGTCTTTCTGAAAAAGTAGCAAGAAATGATCGGGCAAAGAAAAGAAATTTAAAAAAGATAGTAATATCTCCTTATTTGGAAAACATATCTGAAATTACAGGTAACAGTACAAAAGACATACGAATAAATAAAAAGGGCACCACAAATATCCTGCAACGTAATCCTCTTACACACCAGATGAACGAGAAAGATCGAAAACGAGAAATATTGAGAACTGGAGATAACTTGTGGAATGTACCAAAATTATATACACCACTGAAAACATACGAATAAATAAAAATGCCCCACAAATATCCTGCATCATAATCCTTTTACACACCAGATGAACGCGAGAGCTCAAATATTAAAAGTATTAAGAATTGGAGACTACATAAAAATTTCAAACACCTTTGAAAAGTTGCCAGACATCTGCTGGGTATCCACAAATATTGTAAATCAAGAAGTAGCCATAATAATTTAACTTTCATTTTATCAGGTAAAAAATAAAGAAAACAAGTTTTTTTCTAATCGCTATTTAATTTGACTGTTTATATTTCCATGAAGACAGGTTTCAAATAGGTATCATATACGAATGTAAATAAGGTCTTTTTCTCAATTTAAGATAAACGGATGTACAGGGTGATTCAACACTCTCGGAACAATATCTGTATAGAATATTTTTTATTCTAACTTCAATATTTTGGGTTTTCAGATAAAACATAGAAGAAAACTAATAATTTTTAGCGGTCTGTCGTTTAAGGGTCCCTAATTTCAGCAACCTCAGATTTCAGGATCGGTTTCTTAGTAGTCCCTGCTCAGGGGTCGGTCTCTCAGCTGACCTTGCTCGGGCGCCATATGTTGTAACGTATATTTCTGCGGCAAGCCAATTTTGCCTGAAAAGGGTTACAGTGCCACCCTTCGCAGAGCCGTATGCCTCGAGCGTCAATCCTATCTTAACGTGGAGAATACATGTTCGACGTTAAAAAACAACGATCCCAGAGTAGCCTAGTGGCGAAACGGTAATCCAGGGGTCGTGCTAGAAAAAGCATTTCATAAGCAACAGGGGATATGTAACGGGCTGTAATCATTACAACCCTCGTGATATGGTTACCGGTGGCTGTCTCAAGCTATGGTAATAACTTCATATTTTCCTCAAAGTTTCAAGGTATTGAACTTTGAGCGTTTCACCCTGAATTTGTAAGATTTTTCCACTTATTTCAGAAATAAGATATTTATCAATTTAATCTATTTAACTTGTTTTGGTTCTAACGAAATAAAGCAGGTATATTTAGTATCAACAAAATATTTGGTTGAATTGCACAAAAACTATTTACAAAAAAATGGTTTGTTCGGTATTTCATAGTCCACCCATCTACTGGCTATAAATTAAATAGAATATAATCCGTCATATTTTAGTGCCAGATACGTTTGTTCAGCAATCTTAAGTGATACACACACATTACGGTTTTTCATCTCAACCTGGCTTTTTCTTTGATTGGTTCAAAATTTGCCTCTTAGTTTTAAAAGTTACAATATGGATTCATTATAAACGAAATAATGTGACAGAGAAAACCTTGCAAATATTCTCGTAGAAATTGGAAGTTACAGAGATCAGTCAGGGACTCTAATTTGACGAAAACTATATTGTTATTAATTGATATGATACATAAAATGAAACAATGGACGAAATTGTGAGAGATATCTAGCACTCGAGGTTATAAAAATTGCTTTCACAACTAATTTCTGAATTCTAGAAATCCTGCTCAGAACTGAGGCTCTAAAAACAGATTTATGAATACAGTTCCCTATTTCCTATATTCCGGAAGATTCCAAAATCTATCTAGTACTCAGGCTCTAAAAATAAACTTTGGAAATCTCATTCCCTACTTCTCTGGAACAAAATTTCGTGGAGGAGACCGATCAGAATCTATTTAGAACTCGGGCTATAGAAATAGACTCTTCGGGCACCTTCTCCTTCCTATAAATACCATTTCGGTAACAAAGAACTGTGTCTTTAATTCCTATAATCGCAAAATGAAAGAACTAATTACTTTTTAATAACTTTTTAATGAATGAAATTGACTGTCTCGACCCTTACTTCGTGGAATATGCTCATATTAGTGTTATGATTTATCGAAACAATTGTCAATTTTTTAGAATTTTCAATAACTTGTATTATATTGTGGAATTAACTAGAGACCTTGAGTTTCATTTAAAAACACTTTTGAATAAATCATTTCAAACGGTGAGTTTCATGGTTCGGTGATTCCAGTTAGGCAAGCCAATGGGCTTACAACTACACTACTGATTTTTCAGAAATCATTTCATTTCCAAGTGTGCCCAAAATTCAAACATACTCCTACTACTGACATGATGGTGCAATTATGCTCGTGCATTGCTACCTGATAACACTGTACAAAGGGAATGCTGAACAATTACCGCGATAAAATTGAACTTCGAACTTAATTAAAAATAAAGAACGATTTAACAACCCCAGACAGCACCAATATAATACTAGCAATGGAAATGCGAAATAAATTGGCTAACTGCAATTCTGTTTCTGGAGTTGTTTTGATAACAAGATAAGTAACTTTGTTACAGCTCAACGCAGCAAGTGAAAAGTTACAACTGAACCAACTAGACCAATATGCTATAAATATAGTTATGGGATCATACACTCGAAAGATACAAAGTTGGTGTATATCGATTCAGAATCTCTCGTAGAATACGAATTTCATTTGTTTTTACTGTGGTATACTTTCTTATGTATACCACAATATACCAGTATACCACTAATATCGATCATTCATACACAGGTTACCACTAATATCGATAATTCATACACAGGTTACCACTAATACGATAATTCATACACAGGTTACCACTAATATCGATAATTCATAAACAGGTTACCACTAATATCGATAATTCATACACAGGTTACCACTAATATCGATAATTCATACACGGTTACCACTAATATCGCTAATTCATACACAGGTTACCACTAATATCGATAATTAGTACACAGGTTACCACTAATATAGAGACACACACCCTCACCTACACACATATATGTATGGAAATATTTGTGGAGCCCGTGCATAGAACGTATTTGTGGTATCGAGCGAGATGGTTTCATATTATTGTAGAGTATAAATATTGAATATAGGGAATCTGGAATTTTTTTGATACCCTCATTTCTATTTCAACTAGAAGTTATACCTACCTACGTACTTTATTTTGAAGAGAAGGCCCTGTATATTTTTGATTTTCAAAATCTTCTTGAGTAGTCGCTTTCAAACTTGTATTCTTGATGTCTATTATTTATAATTAGCCCACTAAATAGTCACAATATTATCATATTTTTGAATTTGATGGCTGTACTTGCAAAGTGATAGAAAATAGAAAAAACGGCGTATATTTCCTTATCCTAAGTTTTCAAATAAAATGCTGCGGCATGGACCAAAATTTGATTTCCATTTGAATTTAAACTTGTCATGAAAATAGAAAAGGGGTATACAAGCAGTTTCTCCGACTTTGTTTACTACAGCCACCCATACTAAAAAAATGTGACTTTTGAGTGGCTTTAGTTATTTTTTTCTATACATATTTAAGTCGATTTGATAGAACCAAACTCATTATTATCGCTTTGTTAGGAACGTAACTGCCTGTTACCTTCCTGTCACCATAGTCGTGACACAAACCTCACCCGAAACGAAAATTTTTCTACGTATGCTATTTTGATGTTTCTATCATTTTTGTAGCTTATCACTCATTGGAAAGGTTTAAATGAAATAAATGCATGTTTCATTTGTAACAATATGGCATCAATTCAAAAATGCGTTGTTAAATCAGAAACCCTCGTGACTAAGGATTTTTCGATACTGCGAATCGATCCCACCAACGTTGGCATAATAGAATGGTAACAGACATATATAACGGTAGCATATTTGGTACCTGTCTGATATGTGTGGATCTAACAACCTATCCTAAGGGTGATTTAAAATGTATGAAATATATAGGATACTCTATTTAAAATTTCGGTATCACTTCACGTACCGGAAGAGGAAGATTATCCAAAATATTTTAGGTCTGTGAGTGACCAAAAAAACTCGTCCGAAATTTTCAGATTTCAAATTCATCTGCTCTTAGGGCAGCATATCTTTGAACTGACATCATCAGTCTCTTGTGATATGAAACAACAACTTTTCATATTATTCCATTTACTTCAAGTCACTTGAAGTGAAAGACAAAAAAACATTGACTACAACCAAAGTTGGTGCATTGCAAACAACTTTCATTGAAATCATTTATAACTCTCAAATTCCTGGATAGTAGACAGGGGAGGATAAAAGATAGAAATTTCAACCAAGAGTAAACTGCCCTTATTTTTGACTGTATCAAAAAAGTTTATTCGGGAGAGTTGTTTAGAATTAAAAAAGTTTCAGTCTCCTAAGCAAAAAAATTTAATTCGTGATTTTAAATCACTCTTTTCAATTAAATCAAACTATTTCTTTCTATACATACAGGGTTAAATATGAACTTTGCACCAGAAAAAAAAATCATAACACAACATCTATCAAAACGCTTCGCTTCGCTTACAGTACAAGGTAGTAAAATGATACAAAATTTTCTGTTACATATATGAATTCAACAATTGAAACGGTATTTTCACAACTGCAAAGTCTCGTTTTCAATGGCAATAACAGGGTGACGTTGTACTTTATGAAAATTTTGCGTGTACTTTTTATGTGTCCGTAAAGTATGGAACAAATTCATTTTTAGCTAAACAAACCATTTTAAGAAATAATCCTGAAACACGTCGATTTTTGATTCTAATTTACCGTATTTTGAAATAATAATCTAATATACAGGGTGAATTACTTTCGAGTAATGACGTCACCGTCATTTTTTTTAAACGGAAAACCCCCATTTTCTCTCAATTTTCGTATTACTCTAGCTGAGCTGATTCCAAAAATGTATCACATGTTGATTCCAATTGGTACAGGGTGGACAAAAATACGATAGTTTTGTGTGTGCTCATAAAGTAACGCCTAACATTCTTTATTAGTTAAATTAACAATATTATCAAAAATACTTATTGTCTAGCGGACAGAATATGATGAAATACATGACTTTATAAATGTAGGCCTTGCTGTATTTGACAGTAACCCAAACGGTGTACAAATTCTTGTTGAAGCTTGTTTATTGTGTCTTGAGAAATATTGTTTATTGTTATACGCATTCTCTCTTTTAATTCTTGAATATTTGCTGGTTTTGTTCGATACACAACATTCTTCAGATGGCCCCACATAAAATAATCCAAAGGATTGAAATCTGGTGACCTCGCTGGCCATTCAATAGGTCCACGTCTACCAATCCACCTGTTCGGAAAAATTTCATCTAGATACCTTCTAACATCTACAGCATAATGTGGAGGTGCACCATCCTGTTGGAACCATAAACTTTCATCACAACATTCAGGATTACGTCTGCTGGGAAACAAATTACGTAAAGTAGGTACGAGATACTCCCTTAAAAACTCAAGGTACGTTGCCCCATTTAAATTACCTTCGATAAAGAGGGTCCGATGATTCGATTCCTTACAATTCCAGCCCATACATTTACCTTTTGCGGGTATTGTGTATGATGCTCACGTATCCAGTGGGGGTTTTCTTTGGCCCAGTATCTACAATTCTGACGGTTAACCTCGCTATTTAACGTGAAAGTGGCCTCATCAGAAAAAATAATGTTTTCTATCAAGAGAGGGTCTCGGTGACATTTATCCATCATTATTTCGCAAAATTGGATTCTTCTATCGGAATCATCTTCGTTTAATTCATGCACAAGTTTGATTTTATAAGGATGCCATTTTTCAAGATTTAATAATTTGTGTACCGTTGTTTTGCTAACACCGATATCGCGACTACCTTTACGCACATAAGTGTGCGCGTCTTCTTCAAAACTAAGTAAAACATCTAATGATGTATCAGCATTTGCAGAGGGACGACCTGATTTGCGTACATTTTCAACCGTACCAGTTTCTCGAAATTTCTTTTCAATCTTACTGACTGTTGAACGCGTTATAGGTCTTTCTGGATATTTATTATTAAACAAATTACACACTTCCATCTGAGTTCGCGATCTGTCTCCATACCCAATCATCCCAAGTATTTCAATTTTTTGTTTTACACTTAACTCCATTTCTAATTCAAATTAAATCTAAGCAATAATTAAAACATTCACGAATACCAAAAATATTGTAGTACTAAACTGTCACTGAACATCAATAAATTAGTAAACAAATAATGACATTTCACAAAAAACTGGACGACTATGTTTTTTTTAAAATTGATAAGAAATAATTTCTTTCATATTCTGTTTGCTAGACCACAAGTACCAAACATGTTTGGAAACAGCTCATTTTCATTAATCTAAAAATGTAACAAACTACAGGGTGTTATAATTAAACCAATTGCCACTAGATAATAAGTATTTTTGATAATATTGTTACTTTAACTAATAAAGAATGTTAGGCGTTACTTTATGAGCACACACAAAACTATTGTATTTTTGTCCACCCTGTACCAATTGGAATCAACATGTGATACATTTCTGGAATCAGCTCAGCTAGTGTAATCCGAAAATTGAGACAAAATGGGGGTGTTCCATTTAAAAAAAATGACGGTGACGTCATTCCTCGAAAGTAATTCACCCTGTATATTAGATTATTATTTTAAAATACGGTAAATTAGAATCAAGAATCGATGTGTTTCAGGATTATTTCATGGAATGGTCTGTTCAGCTAGAAATGAATTTGTTCCATACTTTACGGACACAGTGTATATATTTAAAAAAGCTGTGCGTTGGAATGAATTCGAATTTTATTGACTCTACAGGATTTTTGTCCCCAAAAAAGTTATTTTTCGGGACAAAAAATCTAGCGAAAAGCAGTTAATTCAATTATTGACTTAATTGGTATAAACTGGTTGGTTTGCCATCATCAGTTACTCAGGATATGTATAACAGTAGGAAAAGTGGTATATAAAATATTTACATTTATCGTGTTGAAAACGAGAGTTGTTGAAGGTAAACCGACATATGTTAAGTGTAAATGAAAGGCACTTAGGTAGTTCCTCAAAACCCATACATCATGGGTCTGTTGCCCTTTATAACCATGATACGAAATGTTTTATAGAGTAGAATGTGAAATGTTTGCTAATGAAACTACGTAAGTGTAATTATTCATTTTTCCATTCCTTGGTATCGAATAAATAGACAAAAATATAGATACTTCATCATCATCATCATCAAACAGCCTGTCTCGTCCACTGCTGAACATAGGCCTCCGTTGACGATCTCCATTTATCTCGAACCTGGGCATCCTGGATCCAATTTGGTGTTACTTTTTTCATGTCATCCGTCCACCGGGTCGGCGGACGACCTCTGTTCCTGAACGCATCTTGCCTAGGTCTCCAATCTATGATCTTTTTGGTCCATCTTTCGTTGGTCATTCTTGCGACATGTCCAGCCCAGTTCCACTTTAGATATGTTATTCGCTGGATTGCATCGGTAACCCCTGTTCTCTGACGTATCCGATCATTCGGAATCCTGTCTCTCAGCGTGACTCCCAACATGGAGCGTTCCATGGCTCGCTGGGCCACTCTTACTTTATTCACCGATTTTCGTGTGAGAGTTAAGGTCTCCGAACCATAAGTCAGAACCGGCAGAACACACTGATCAAACACCTTCCGCTTAAGGCATATGGGGCTTTCGGACTTAAAAATGTGCTTCAGCTTCCCATAGGCGGCCCACGTTAGTCCTATCCTTCTTTTGATTTCGCAGGTTTGATTGTCCCTGCCAATCGTAATATCATGGCCCAGATATCTGTAGGATGTAACTTGGAAAATTTCTTTTCCTTCTACTAAGTAGTTTCGGCTTGGGACTAGATTTGTCATGAAATTTGTTTTAGATGGATTGATTTTAAGCCCAACTTTATGTGAAGCAGATGTTAGTCTCATAAGCAGTTTTTCTGCCTTATCCAAGCTATCTGAAATCAGTACAATATCGTCAGCGAACCGAAAGTGACTGAAATTTTCACCGTTAATATTTATACCCATATTCTCCAACTCGACACTCTTGAACATATACTCCAACAAAGTGGTGAATAGTTTAGGAGATATTGTGTCGCCTTGTCGTACACTGCGCTGCACTCTGAATCTATATGTCTCTTCATGGAGTCTTACGCTCGCTTACATCTAATTTAATCAGATTTTTAAAAAATGCGCTGTTTATATTTTATACATTGTAACATTTATAATTAACATGGAGGTACAAATGAGATTAATTTATATATGAGAAAATAAATCTATCATTTTTGAAAAAGAAGCACGAAATGATAGTACAAAGAAAAAAATTAGAGAGAAAAGATAGCAATATCCCATTATTTGGAAAACGTATCACAAATTACTGGTAACAGTACAAAAAACTCACCTAATCGTAAAGTTATAAACGTGATATCAAAAAATATGTTCTTGGCTATAAAATATCCATTGCACGTCATCATATCACTAAAGTTTCGTCGTACCAGATTGTTTAAAATATAGGACATTACCCTGTATTGATAATGTTATTCAAAAACATGATTTCAGGACTATGTTTATTCTGTTATATTGGGGTGGCAACAACCCGTATTTCAAAACTGAGGCTGGGCGTAAAAAAGGAAGATTGCTCAGCCGACATCGAAATATACTGCCTCAAAGAATAATTAAAATGTGTAAGAAATTTTTTATTCAAAACTAAGATTCTAATTCAAAATTACCCTTAATATGGTTATTAAAATTATTAATATAAACGTTATAAAATATAACATGAACAAAACATAAAATATAATGTGTGTGTGAGTATCATGAAGTTTTATATTAGTGGCAAAAGAGTGTTAAGGACAGTGCAAACATATTTGTGGTATACGTCTGTTAACATTTTTGGAAGTTAAATATTTGTGGTAACCGAGTGTTAAAATGCGTATCCAAATATTTGTGGTAACTGTGTAACTACTCCGAAGTTGTATATTTGTGGAAATTTGTGTTAAAAATGACCTTCGGTGAGTTCAAAAGTTACCACAATAAATTATCATCCAAAAGTCCCTTAATTTGGAGGGTATCAGAAAACAACCCAGATTTCCTATATCCACTATTTACACTCTACAATAATATGACACCATCTCATTTGCTGCCACAAATACGTTCTATGCACGGGCTCCACAAATATCGCCATACATATAAGGGTCTGTGTGTGTGTGTTGCTCCAACACCGATCATCAAGAAAAGTAGCAGGTATATGTATTTTTGAATGGAGAAGATTTTTACAGTATCCTATTTGTTGCAAAACCTCACCAGGTGGTGCTGCAAAATTTTACACTGTTTCACCGCTCACTCTGAAAATTGGCATATATAATATATATATATATATATATATATATATATATATATATATATATATATATATATATATATATATATATATATATATTATACATATAATTATACATATATAAGTATTCTTCTATGGAGTATTTGCATATCAACTTCTATATCGTTTAATCGATCACTATGAAAATTGAAGTTCCTGGTACGAGCCGTAGGGTGAGTGCCGAAGATCAAGTTACCGGGAAAAGTGCTTCGCATACGAGTTGCACACAATATTTTTTCTACGCCCATCTTCATTATTGAATGAAAAAAGTATTTTACGTAGGTATTTTATTTAAAATTTGCGCAGAAAAAATTTGAAAAATCAATATAGATTAGAATTTAGAAAAAACAGTAAACGCAGGTATACCTAATACTGAAATTTGAACAATTTTTAATTGTTATGCTTGATCTATCTTTTTATGATAAGTTTCGATTAATTATGATTGTAATATTACTGTCTGTCAAAAAAATTCATTATAAAGATAACAGGTGCGTTCACCCGACGTCAAAAGTTGAGAAGTTGAGTAAGCGACCGCGTTCAGTTGACCCGTTCACCAGGCGATACATGTTAGCAGCTGCAAATTTCATGAAGATGAATTTATTTCTACGTTCCAACTAATATATGGCTTAGACATGCGAAGACCTTATTTAATTTGATATTTTACAGATGGTTCATAATATTTCTGTTTAGTGGTTATCCTTTTGTTTGTTAAAGTTTATTAACTATGTTTATGAGAGTATTTGATTTGGTATTTAATAAAGAGGGTGAAAGTTCTCCATTCTAGATTGAGGTTATGTGACATGTCAACGCAAAAGCTGTTAATAACGTCGAATACTAACGCTGTAATTCAACAATGCATTCACCTATGTTTTAGATGCAAACTCACATTACCACTGAATTGCTGAGAGCTTCAAGTCAGCGGCTTGAGTGGGGTGAACGCATAAAGAGGGTGAAAGTTCTCCATTATAGATTGAGGTTATGTGACATGTCAACGCAAAAGCTGTTAATAACGTCGAATAGTAACGCTGTAATTCAACAATGCATTCACCTATGTTTTAGATGCAAACTCACATTACCACTGAATTGCTGAGAGCTTCAAGTCAGCGGCTTAAGTGGGGTGAACGCATCAGGAGGGTGAAAGTTCTCCATTCTAGATTGAGGTTATGTGACATGTCAACGCAAAAGCTGTTAATGACGTCGAATAGTAACGCTGTAATTCAACAATGCATTCACCTATGTTTTAGATGCAAACTCACATTACCACTGAATTGCTGAGAGCTTCAAGTCAGCGGCTTAAGTGGGGTGAACGCACCCAACCCATCTAGTTATAATATATAATTATAAATAATTAGAGGTATATTCGTCTAGGTTTGTTGTTTCCTTTGGAAGAAAGGAAGAAACTACCTCCTAATCTTATCAAAAAAGAGGAAACCTCAATTCATTGTTGCTACCACTGACCTAGTAAGTTTCATATAAACGAAGCCATCGTTCATATGAAACTTTAGTTCGTAATACCAGAAGAATTTAGAGAAATTGAGAACTAAAGCCTCAATTCACAATACAACATACCTTCGGCAACCAAATGTGTATGGACTTCAGAAGGATCATATCAACTTGTATGAAGAACAATTCTAGAATTGGTAAAACAACTTACCTCCTCTACTCGCCGCAAGCGATGCCAATGTTGTTAATGTGAAAATAAGCAATTCGTTTCTAAACATGTTCGTTTTTATGGAAAGCAAAAACTCAGTATCTTGAGGACTAGAGAAAAATATGTTATAAATATAATTTAAGGATAAGAAGTGCAGTTCATTTAACGGATAAACTAGCATTGTAAGAGATAACACACAGGATAAATAAAATTTATAATAATGTTTATTTGTTTTTAAATGATATTGCTATAGAAATTTTTCACCCCAAACACAGTTTGATGCTCTACCTTATGTGGATATGCATTTGTATTAGCCGGCAGTTGATGAATTGTGAATAAAATATTGAGATAAGCGCACTCCAATACGTGTTTAGCCATAAGTGTAGCATTCGATGATATTATAGTCAGGAAGGTTTTACGCGAGAAAAACAAATGCATTGAAAAAAATTGCAATACAACATATGTTCCACTAAATCACAGCGTAACATTATTGCAGTGCTAGAATAATGTTAACTTGTTTATAAACGATTCTCTGTTGATGAATTGACAGTAACTTAATGAACGGTAGTGTTGGTGTTTTACATCTGTTCATGATTATATAAACTTTCACCAAGATACATAAGTAATTCGCTGTCTTAGAAGAAGACTGTTAGCGTTAGTTTTCTAAAGTGTAGTTCCCAAACTTCATCAAATAAATTATTATAAAAATTGGAATTGGGTAAGCGATAAGTCTATTTCAAGTATACCATTCCATTCATATTTGTAGGTTAAATCAAATCTTGAATGTTAGATGAGGTTGAACTCGTATAGCAAAATAGGCTTATCCCCATTTTTATTTAATTTGGATCACCCGTTTTCTAGATAATTGGGCGCTTCCAAATTCTTATTTTACTCCGTTAAGTAGTAACCATAACCTTACCTCCTCCACAAGTGGCAGAGCACAATGAAGTATAAACAATGGTCCAGTGATATAGTGATCTGGGACAAGTAGAACCATCTCCGCCGCACACTCCACATTCATCTACTTGTTTTCCCGAACCAATTTGTAAATCACAACCTACTTGCTGTAAAAAATGGAAATGAAATGATTAGTTTTTGACATTACACAATTATTCAGAATCAATTTCATATCAGTGTTACTTTCTAGTTCAATTTTATCCGAATGAATGTGATGGATATGTTCTAAATAGAATTTTTTCAAATATTCGAATAGAGCAAGATATTTGATAAGAGTTTGTGAATTGTCACCAAATTTGCAAATTTGTTAAGAGCCGAATTTATTCAATATTTTGTGCAAAGAGATGCCAATGATCCACAATAATCTTCTTCAACAATCTGAGTGAATGATTAATAATAATTGATTTGAAATGATTGCAATAACTTCAGAAGACCACTGAGCTCCTAGCACAAACTTTTGTTGTTTTAGACTGATATACTAGGAAATAATGTATTATTTTCAGAAGCAAAATGCGATTATTGTGAAAAATAAGAATTCATGCTGAACGGGACTATTTTCAAATAGATCCCTTTACTCTATTCGATTGAGAATGCAACTTGCTCTCGACAATAGTTTGTTAGGTACTTCAATAAGAATGATGAGTTGAAAGTAAGTTAATTTCCTAATAGCGGCGTAGGTGCGATCATTTCTTACAATCATGCTATGAATTTCCACATGGAATTACTCGGACCAAGTTGACATTTGAGGTTAGAAAACCATAACTTTTGAGTGTGTTTCCGTTTGCAGCACATGTCATAGTTTACATTTCATGCAAATTGGTGCAATACTCGAGAAGGTACTCTTGCGATATTCAATGTAGCAAAAAAATTACCATTGACAACCGGTTGGCTGTTCTTGATACCGCATATAGCGCTTATTTTGAATCTAAGACGACAACTCCAGATTAAGTTTCATTATAAAAATTAATTATCCCTGGCTTTTTGGCTATTTTGTTGATGGAATTGTCATGATGCATAGTAGAAAGTAGTATAACACTTTTACTTTTTTTTGTACATGTTGGTTGATGAAGAAAATACAAACGCAGATGATTGGATCATACGTTTCCGGTTTGGTAATAATTCAGGTGATATACATCTTCAAGTTTTCCTCGAAGTCCACACGTGAGTCAGGTTATTTTTCTTCAGTTCAGTTTTAGGTCTACCAGGAGCATTTATTCTGAATCCACAGTGAATCTCTGATTTTACGAGATAAAGCGTTATAGCGTCAGCTGAAACCTGCAATTTAATTCCATATTTAGCAAATTTGTTGGAAATATACATCCCTAATGTGCACTTTCTTCGAAACGGTATACTCGTAAGCATTTGGTCTACAGTTATGTAAAGTCCGGGCAAATAGCATGAATTTGACCTAGCAACAAATTCATCAAACAATTCCGA
The DNA here is from genome assembly GCA_963921935.1 of Galeruca laticollis. Lineage (NCBI taxonomy): Eukaryota > Metazoa > Arthropoda > Insecta > Coleoptera > Chrysomelidae > Galeruca > Galeruca laticollis. The sequence goes on from OY998176.1 coordinate 180,120,387, forward strand.
TACAATGGCTAATTTATCAGTTCTTACTCATTATTTGAAATTGCACGCCAAATTTCTGCATTTACTGAAAGAAAATGCAAAAACCTATGTATCATAGGTATTAGCTGACACCTTATGCACGCTGATTCCTACTTATAATAAATTAAAAAAGTATACACTTCGAAAACAATGAACAATTCTCAATTTGTCACGTATTTACTACATATGTGTCCTCGGGACTCAATCAAACACAAACTTTGCACGCCTCCACCAACAACACTGAAGTCCGGAAAAATCAAGCCCATGATATCACAGAAAAGTACTGAGGCGGGGAGAATCCAATGTTGCCAAACTTAAAATATAAAACATATTTAAATATACTATGAGTCCTCAGGACCCATCAATAGTAGTTACGGGATATCAACGAAAATCCTGTGTTATTAATTTTTATCAACTACAACGTGATGACACTGAATGAGAGCAGAAAGATGCCCTATTCACAGACTGCCTGGGAAATAAAATGGAAAATAGATGTGTTGAAGATAAGGTCAGATTTGGATAGCACGAAGTACTGTTGTATGATGTTTTTCTATATTTTTTTCTAGGAAGGCAAACTTATGAACTAAAAAATTAAGCATTGTAACCATTGTAATAACTTCGAAAATGGAGAAAAGAAAGTGAAATAATCTTCTGTAGTAATAAATCCAGAAACACCCTGTGAATATATATTTCGGAGTCCAAACAAAATTATGCGATAACTCGACCTACTTTTTTTGTTTACTAGACCGCGTATTAGTCAAAACATTTAGCAAAGTACTTTCAAATATACCGCAACATTGCTACACATGTGGATTGCAAAATGCGAAAGCGAATTTCAAAAATTTTGAACAAAATTGTTGAGAAAAATATTTGCACAGTACCAAATAACGCAACGTTTGAAACATATGTATCCGCTTACACAGCAAAAGTAAACCAAAAACGTAGGAGAAAAATTGATAGTAGAAAAAAGAAGGCACGCAATTCGTCCAGGAGACAGACGTTGTTCGTTCGCGGAGATGTCTGATAGTTCGACCCTAAACGTAGGGGTGAGATAGCGCTTCCCTATCGCACAACGCGAGTAAGTTATCCGTTTCTTTCAACTAATTTTTTTGTCTGCTGCTCTGAAGCTACTTTCCTTGCGTCACGTTCTTAGTGTTCCAAATTATATTTAGATATCATCAACAGTACGGACTGTCCCTCAGACAATACCCCGGAAAAGAGTTCAGATAGTGAATCATCGTAACGTCGGGTGCTGGAAACACTCGATTCGCCGTTTCGTCGCGTCCTTCGTATACTCAACCACCGGTAACCTAGTCACCCGGCTCCAGATCAGGAACCGGAAGAAACAGACACTCTATAGATTTTTAAAGAAATTTGTTTATTAGCAGAAAGAAATATTTTTCAGCTGTCTTAACTTGAAAATTCATGATCATATTCGTACTTTCACAGTCGGATCCCTCATCCCAAATATTAGGCAAGGGTAGAAGGAATTATATTAGTGACGTACTGTTCGTCGTATTTGTATACAGGGAATACACTCCCCGGGAGTGAAAGGCTCCACCCCCGACTTTTTAAAGTATTTGTATTCTTTTTTAAGGGTGATATTGTATTTTATAACTGGGAAAATTTTGTATGACTATAGGAACACGTCCTTCTCAAGTCCCTTGTTTTTTTTCGTGCACTGAAAATTATACACTCATAATTAGCTGTAACTTTTATAGGCCATCTAAACCAGCTTCCTGATTTGTTTCAGATTTTGTCGTAAGTTTATTTTTTATAATTTTCTAACGGCTGTTGCCGAAGTAATATTTGACTTCCATATTAAAGTTTCCATCTCCAATGGTGAATAAAAGAGGCAGTTTATTAGCACCGACACAGCTTCAAGGAGTGAAAACACGAACATCCAAATTATTCAACGCAACGAGATCAAACTACAAAAAGTATGGTCGTGTCTAATAGAAGTAACAATATTCGTGTTTTACTGCGAGATGCACAGCCACGCATCAATTGTCAATGAAGGAATATCAACCAACATTTACAAATTGGGAGCAGAAGATTGCAGAAACACCCACAGATACAAAGTAATACAATTATACGAACAGACAATCGACAATGTCCTACTGAGTGGTACAACAACGGCATCAATCAAATTAGGTGGTACACTTGACAATACGAGAACATGTAAAGGTATTTGATATCAAGAAACCGGCAGAAACTGGCATGAAGTAGTAATAATAGCTACAGTGATAATAACAACGAGAGACTACCTAGCCAAAGTAACGCTAGAAATAAACGAGATTCATCTACAAGGAGACATAACTTGAATATTCATCAATGGTTACTATTTTTGACTCCACTGTAGGAGAATCTACATGGTCCAGATACGAGCTAACAACATGTAAAGACCACATAAGTCAATTATACAAAGGCATTGGCAGCAAAATCATGATCTCAAGAACACAAGCAGAGCTAATAGTCATCGAAGGAAAAGACAATTTTTTCGCACTAACATTACAGAAGAGAAACTTGCCACAGTAGAAACAGTGAAACATTTCCATCACGTGACTCAGTTGACGATAATATTTAATACATACTATGTTGGTAATGTCTTCTTCTAATAACAGAAAAAAAGCGAAACTCAATACAAGCGTTTGACGTATTGTTTTGATTAAGATGCATATGGTTGGTGTCGTATCAGTCACGTGATGGAATATACTCAGCGTTTCTACTGTATGTGGTATAGGAGTATGGCAAATAGAACATCCACGAATTGTCATTATACTTCAAAACAATCAAAAATTACATCCGACAATGCCGATAATAACCCAAAATGTCTATCTCATGAACTACGTAAATAGCAAACTTGTATACATAGAACATGCATACAAACGAGACGTAAGCATGTTATATAGAGACACAGACACCGAATATGCTCAACAAAAAGAGACATACTCAAAAATAGATTCTGTATATATACAACACACACTACCCAATGCAGTCAGTCAACTAATGAAAAACGAGCCTGACGATATAGGCAGAGTATTAGGTGAAGTATTATATATCATGAATTGCATACCAGTAACAGTCAACATAAGAAGAACGGACAAATGTTACAACGAGCTGCCGATCGAAGTAAACAATAAAACAAAATGTATGGCTCCACTAACCAGAATGATACAAAACCACGCAGAAAAAGTTAGCTTGGAACAACATGATATCACCGCTGATGATCAATGGATGGGTCTAGACCCGCATCCCACAATAGCCACCGAACCAAAAATACTAAAAGCAGAAGAAGAAATGAACCTCCACTTCGACCCCATTCAACCACAGGGAGCGAAAAGACTTTACACGCAGGAAGAAATCGATGCAGCACAAAGAGCCCTCACATTTGGAACCGAGAGGGAAGCAGTCGGAAACATAATTTTTCGCCAAGCAGACGGGATTAACGCCAACAGTCAAGGCTACACAGTATCAAACATATTTGACACGAAAGAAATCAAAAACATAGCTGAATCTACCCTAAAGCACACTTGAAAATGGTGTGTTCAATAACAAGTGGAATAATTGGAATATACTCCACATTCCACATTATCAAATACATAGTAGACATCATATTAAATAGAATTCGCATCCATCAAACAGAAGGATATGATATCGCACTAATAGGCAGCATATGGGATTCCCTAACGGTATGGATAATACACTCACACCACGGGACCAAGAAACCAGACGAGAAATCGATGGAAATGGAACAGATAGCGGAGCAGGAGATGAGCCATCTAGGATCGCAGCATTGGACAGGCAGAAATCGTCACATGGACGAACTACTGAGCAACAGTATCGCGAGCATGAGTAATCGCGGCCCAGGTCAGGAATAGGACAACATTAGTAAAAAAACAGTGTCGACCAAGATAAACGAGCGAGTGCAAAACCACAAAATAATATAATCTCATGTGAATAAAATTATAGGCAATAATTGTAACACAACGGCCACACATATGTTAGTAGGAATATAGGTAAATAGAGATAAGAGAAAAAGGTATGGGACATGTAAAGGTCGCAATAGTTTTACGAAACATTTAAAACATACGTATTCGCTTACACAGCAAAAGTCACCCAAGAATAGGAAAATTGTTAGTAGAAAAAGGAGGGACGCAATTCGTCCAGGAGACATACGTTGTTCGTTTACGGATGTAACGGGTAGTTCGACCCTAAACGTTGGGGTGAGATAGCGCTCCCCTATCGCACGACGCGAGTAAGTATCTTTTGACTGTTTTCTGTGCGTTTTTCTGAAACTACTTTCCTTGCGTCACGTCCTGAGTGTTTCACGTGATATTTAGATATCATCGGCAGTACGGGCCCCTCACACAAGACCGCGTGAAATATTTCAGAGAGCGAATTATCGTAACTTCGGCGCGAGTGCTGGACACTCTCAATACAATCAAATCGCGTCCTTCGGGTAATCAACCACCGGTAACTATGTCACCCGGCTCCAGATCATGAACCTGAAGAAACAGGCGCTCTGTAAGTTTGTAAAGAAATTTGTTTATTAGCAGAAAGAAATATTTTTCAACTGTCTTAACTTGAAAATCACGATCATATTCGTACTTTCATTCGCGGAACCCTAATCCCAAATAATAGGCAGGGGTAGAAGGAATTAGATTGGTGACGTAGGTACTATTCGTCGTATTCGTATACAGTGAATACCCTCTCCGGGAGTGGAAGAACTCACCCCCGACTATTTAAAGTATTTGTAGTATTTTTTAAGGGTAATATTATGTTTTATAACTGTAAAAATTTTGTACGACTTTAGGGACACAGCCTTCCCGGGTCTCAGAATTGCTTTTTGCTAGACTAAAAATTGTACACTTATAATTAGCTGTAACCCTTATATGCCATCTAAACCAGCTTCCTGGCTTGCTTCACATTTCGTAAGTTTAATTTCTTTATCATTATTTTAATGGCTGTTGCTGAAGTAATATTTGATTTGAATACATAAATTTGCGTCCCCAACGGTAAATTAGAGAGACTGGTCGCAAGTCAGCAGATTCCATTTCGCGAGTTACTGTTAATTGTTTTTTGATGATACCTAGGAAATAGTGTATTCCTTTCATGTGAATGTTACGTCTGAGTAAGCGACAAAGGAGATATTGTGGTAGGTCACTACTTTGATATACATAATGAACTCCTTCGACTGAACGAGTCAACACCCCAGCCTGACATTCGACCTTCGCGCAGTGCCCTTGAGGTTCCTCAGAAAAATACCTGTCTTCTTATATTTCTTTGGGAAAAAGTTTGGACAGCGAAATTGTTAGCTCATCTCACTTAAGGGTCATACTGTAATCATTGTTGGTAATATATATGTAATTGTTTGTTAAGTTGAATCTGGTTTATTCGATCCAATACCCAGATCATTCCTATTGTTTCGTATTTGGGTGGTTTGTGCAAGTAGCTGGACGAACACACCTATTCCTGGCGAATGTTTAGGCCCAGGAGATCTCCACGGAAGCCCTCACTGCTCGAGACCGAAAAGTCCTCCCTCTCTCAATTTCTCCCTCGTACCTGGCGGCACTGGTGAGAGAGAAAACGGGGCACAATAAATAAACGTGTCACCGAGTATTTATGAGAATTACTAGAGCGTAAACTAGCGCTTATTACAAGTGGTGAAACAAGTAATTTGAGTGGTGACAGCGATTGTTACACTGGTGACGGCGATTATTACACCATCAATGTAAATCTATAATTGGAATACCTTTTGATAGATTTGAATAATTTGGAACACTAAGATTATACGCTTTTTGAGCTCTAGAGACATATACTTTGCTGGGGATATTATGATAGAATTTATTGTTTCGATCCTTACTGTCTCGAATCTATTCATTTTACTTTTCCAAATGGATCCCACTGTTCCTAAATAGTTCCACAATATAATGAACAAATGATACCAACTCTGAAAAATTGACAATTGTCCCGACATTACGAAGTATCATTGTCAGTATAAAATGTAATTTGTCATTCTGTTTCATTTTAAAAAGTAATATTATGATTTTACATATTGAACAAATCACCTGAACTCCAGTCAGAAATGTGAGTAGGTGAAACATTAGAATGTAAATCATGAAAATGTATAATATTTCACTATATTGGCATTTTGTAGAGAAACACAAATTCTCTAGATGATATATATATATATATATATATATATATATATATATATATATATATATATATATATATATATATATATATAGATATATATATATATATATATATATATATATATATATATATATATAAAACTGGTGAATATTGGGGTATGCAGCAAAAGAAACGGAAGACGTGTACTCTCAACGGAAAATTTTCAAGCTTTCGAGGATGATTGTCCTCATCATCAGGAATACTCCGAATTGAAGTTAGAATCCATTATGTTGTATAGAAATAAACTACGGATATTCAAAATATGAAACAGCTCACTAACAAAGGTTTAAAATAGCACAATCACAATAAGATGTCTTGAAAAGCCAACATCTAACACCATTTTGCCTTATGTCAGCGCCAGTCACAGTGAAGTGCGAAATTTGTGGTAAATTTTTTAAGAAGCGAGGCCTAAAATTACATCGAAACAAGACGCATGGTAGATAAAATTTAAGTTCGATTACAGTAGAAAGTTTTGAAAATAAGGATAAAAAAGATACGAATTTTCATATAAATTTGGCAAAATTGAAGAGCCAAAGATCAGTAATAAGATGAGTCCCAAAAGCTTCAAGGGCTCTTTGTGCCTCAACGCTATCTAATCTAATTGAAGAATGCGTAAGACAAAATTCTATTACTACCTGGGAAAATCTTTTGCTTTTGCCGTATAATGTTTTGAGTCTTCCTTCTAAAAATTCTAATGAAAAAGTATCACTCTCTACTATAATCAATAATAATTTAAGAACCTTAGAAAATATAGATCATCATTTATTAAATTTCTCTGATCAACAAAATAGAAATTTCTCAGTTCGGAAAAACACAAATTTATTAAAAAATAGTAAAATTAAAAATGTCATTAATAAAGTTTCTGACGGCGACTTGACATCCGCAATCAAAATCTTAGCTTCAGATGACAGTTTTGCTGATGTCAGTGCAGCCACTTCAACAGATTAAAAATCGAAACATCCTGTAGAGAAACTTGATAGTACGTTCCCTACTCTGATTTCGGAACATATTCCTTTTTTTATAACAAAAGAATTTGTGAGTAGCGCAATAAACTCTTTTAAAACAAGTTCTGCTGGTGGTTTAGACTCTTTAAGACCTTCACATCTACAAGATTCAATAAGTTACAGTGCTGGCCCTTCAGGAAAAAATCTCTTATCATCTTTGTGTAAATTATGTAATTTCATTTTGAATATCAATATTCGTCCTATTTTATTCGGCGCGTCACTATTAGCTTTAACTAGAAAAGCAGGAGGTATCAGACCAATTGCTATTGGTACAGTTTATCGTCGTTTAGTAGCGAAAATAATTTGTTCAAACATCAGAGACAAATTAGGATATTTACTTCGTCCATTACAATTTGGTTTCGGGTCGAAAGGTGGTTGTGAAGCAGTTGCACATGCAGCAAGACGTTACGTCTCTAATCATCCAGACGTTAATAATAAAGTTTTTCTGAAAATTGATTTTAAAAATGTTTTCAATACAATTCATCGCGATCATTTATTAAAACTTGTAGCAGATATTCTACCTGAAATTTTTCCTTCCATCAATCAATGTTATCTAGTCCCTTCATATCTTTTATTTGGCGAAAACATCATTTATTCGGAAAGAGGCGTCCAACAAGGGGACCCCTTGGCACCTCTCCTTTTTCGCATATCGATACACAAACTTATTAGCAACATTGACACAGAATTCAATGCTTGGTACCTTGATGATGGTTCTTTAGGTGGTAATACTAATTCCGTATTCAAGTCTCTTGTCTATATAATAAACAATTCCAAGGATATTGGTCTTGAACTCAATTTCAGCAAATGCGAGTTATTTTTCTTAGAATCACCAAATAATCTAACCATTGATAAATTCAATTCTGTAGCACCAGGCTAACAATTACCCACAGACAAAATTTATTTCTATTAGGTGCTCCTTTATTAAACGAATCATTCTTATCAGCTTTCAATGAAAAAATAACCTTTTTGAAAAAAATGTCATCTCGTTTATCCTGGTTACCGACACATATTGCTTATTACCTTCTCAAGAATTGCCTATTAATTCCAAAATTAACATATATCTTAAGATGTAGTCCGACCTGGTTACACAATGATATCCTAATCGATTTTAACAATGCCATTCGTCATTCATTAGAGTCATTAATTAGCATTAAATTAGAGGACCTTTCTTGGAAACAAGCTTCACTACCTGTTTCATATGGTGGTTTAGGAATTCGCTCAATCATTTCAGTAGCTCTTCCTTCTTTTTTGTCATCATTAAATAGTTCAAAAAATTTCATTAATTACATTCTGCCTATATTTTTCCACACTCAAGACCCTTTATTAATGGAGGCAGAAAATATTTGGTCATTAAAGTCTAACAAAGTTGTACCCGATGATTATAAATCCTTTCAAAAATCCTGGGATATTCCTTTATTGAACATTGGAAAAGAAAATCTGCTTTAGAAAGCTATCAATTTACCAGACAAGGCTCGTTTGAATGCAGCATTTTCAAAGGAATCAAGAGCATGGTTGAACGCTTTACCGTCGGCCCCATTAGGTACGCTTTTAGATGACGAAAGTTTCCGTATTCCTATTGGTCTCCGTTTAGGTTGTCAAATTTGTGTAAAACATCGCTGTCGTTGCGGAGCTGATGTTGATGAATATGGTCGACACGGCCTAAGCTGCAAATTAAGTGCCGGCCGTTTTTCACGTCATTCTGCAGTGGATGACCTAATCAAACGAGGCATGGCATCTGCAAAGATTCCCTGTTCGTTGGAACCGTTAGGTACTTGCCGCGACGACGGTGAACGTCCAGATGGTATGACCCTCATTCCATGGCAACGCGGCAGACCAGTTATTTGGGATTTCACTTGCACTGACACTTGGGCTCCGTCCCATGTCCGATCCACATCCACTTCCGCAGGCGCTGCAGCTTTACAAGGCGAAACTTTTAAAATCAATAAATACAAAAATTTGGAGAACATTTACATTTTTATTCCTGTTGCAATTGAAACCTCTGGTGTTTTTGGTCATGAAGCTTTAAAATTCATTAAAGAAATCGGTAAAAAAATATCAATAGAAACCAATGATTCGAGAGCAACTTTGTTCTTTATACAACAAATAAGTATTGCAATTCAAAGAGGAAACGCTTCATCTTTTCTCGGTACGTTTCCGCGTTCTAAGCCTCTAGAAGAACTTTTTATGAAACCTAATCATAAGAAACGTAATTCTTCTACAACTTTCAAACTTTCTCACATTACAGACCCCAAAACATGTGATCTTTCCTTTTTCCGACATTCTTATTTAACATCTTCATTCTCTTCTTCAGAATGTGTGCCTTCTGATAATACATGCGTTGACAATTTAATAAATTATGCCCCCAACAAGCTTTTGGGCCTCAGTGTACTAAAAAATAGCGATAACAATCAGCCAGATGATGTCCCATTCATAGGAATACTGAAGAAGATGACTATGCTAGAGAATGATGCGATTCCTATACGCAATAGGTTATCTCTAACTAAAACAGTTTCCAAATCCGTAATATCTACATCCAATTCAGTAGCAAACATCATCAATTCAAATTTCTTATCACGCCGATCAAGTGAGAAAGACAATAACAGAATCCGGGATTATTCGTACAATGATAGTAGTTGCGAAAGAGCTTTTAACAATATTTCCACATTCAGATCCATAAAGGGTATTCCCCAAGATTCTTTGGGTCTCAAAGGTCTCAAAAATATTGGTAACACATGTTTCATGAATAGTATTATCCAATGCCTATCAAACACAAGGTGGCTATTAGAATATCTAAAGAAAGACGCATACATAAGAGATATTAACATAAACATATCTAGCATGAAAGGAACACTAATTAAAGCATTTGCTGAAGTTATTTGAGAACTTTGGTCTGAAGACGGTTCAGACAAAGTGGTTAATACAGTATCATTGAAAAGTAAGATTCGGCGGTTTACTTCAAGGTTCATGGGATACACTCAACATGATGCACATGAGTTTCTTCGTTACCTATTAGCAGGACTTCACGAAGATGTCAACAAGGTATATGAAAAATCAAAGCCCATATTAACTGAAATTGATGACAACTTTAGTGATATCGAGAAAGCACAAGAATTTTGGTTAGGATATGCGAGAATGGACAACTCCAAGATTATGGATAACTTTGTCGGTCAATTAAAATCAACAATCAAGTGCACACACTGTGGTCACTGTTCAGTTACCTACGATCCTTTTTGGGATTTATCCCTTCTGATACCACAAAGAACAGGTCAATTACGACTTTCACAATGTTTAGATTCGTTTACAAGAGAAGAAACACTCGACGGTGATGAGAAACCAGCTTGTTCGAAATGTAAGGAACGAAGACGATGCATTAAATCATTCTCAATTCATAAATTTCCGAAAATACTGGTTATTCACCTGAAGCGCTTCTCGCAAACAGAAAGTTTTAGTGCAAAACTTAATGATTCAATAGATTTTCCTATAGAAGGTCTTGATATGAACCATTACGCAGCTGATAATGTGGCACCTTGTATGTACAACCTCTACGCTATATCTAATCACTGTGGAACCACTTATAATGGTCACTACACAGCATTTTGCCGACATCCCTACACGGGACAGTGGCACGAATATAACGATTCAAGAGTGCTATTAATATCGTGGAAATCTTTAGTTAGTGGAGAAGCATATGTTCTCTTCTATGAACAAGATGACACAAAATCCCATCTTTAAGTTTAATAATTTTTTTTATTAGTTTTTAAATTATATATTTTCATTGTGAATCAATGTCTTATTTTTTTTCTGCAAAATTTATTTATATATACATTGTATCCGTTCAAATATCATATGATTGTATTATCGTGTATATTATTTGAATAGAAGAAATTGAAATTCCGAAACAGAACGAAACCATCATAAAACTTTTTGGATTTAACTATACACAATGAAAACATAGTAATTAAAACTGCTTGGTATACTAAATCTATTTGGTCAGGCAGATATCTTAATTTTAATTCACACCACCATATACCCCAAAAACATCTGCTGTTATAGGCCTTGCGATAAAGCAATTATTCTTTATGATGCTGAACATAGATATACTGTGATTGAACGTTGAAGCGTTGAAAATGAGCAGCTATCCCGAAAACCCAAAAATTATAAATAATGTTTTTAAAAAAAGGAAACATGAATATTACAATTCGACAATCACCTGTTCAACAAAAAAACATAAAACCCCATTTTTCTAATACTACTGTTTATTCCGAATAAATAACGTTTTTATACCTGAAAGAGTACAGCTAAGTTACAAGAGACATAATATACTAAACAAACATTTTAGTAAACTAATATAGAAATTTCAAAAGTCAAAAAAAGTTATGTAGTCCAGGAGATTCACTGTAGAAATTGTGATGGTGTATAGATAAGACAGACAAGTCAATATGTGAATAATAAAATTAAAAGCCACAAGTACGATACTGCACGAACTGGTCACATATATATATATATATATATATATATATATATATATATATATATATATATATATATATTATATATATATATACATATATTGGGGTAACGGCAATATTCGTGGTTTTATACCTAATTAGTCGGCAAAGACTATCTCCTATATATATATATATATATATATATATATATATACCGCGATAGCGGTTGAAGTGGCATCCGTATAGATTTGTAGCGCTGTGGCATCCCCCGATATACACAATATGTATATAGAGCAACCCCGATGAATCGAGATCACGCACAGAGTGGCTTCCTATTATTTGGCAATACTGGGACCTTGATAAATTATTAGTAGGTAGATTTGAATTTGTGGAAGAATTGGTGCGTCCTGTATATTGTGTATAGATCGCGTACGAAGTGACTTCCAGTAATTTTAAATATGAATTTGTTTTTCTTTTGAGAGATGAGACTGAAACACATATTCTAGTAATTGGACGTTGACGGTTGTTACAAATCCATGTGAAGCTACATTTTACACATGAAAGACAGTTCTCAGAAACCTAAAATAACATTTTTAAAACCATATTACTCGTCTTGAATTAAATAAAATTGATTTAAATTGCGTTATTTATAACCCATTATCACGTGACTACGAACACCAATCAGAGCGCGATGACGTCACTGCACGAACAAGTGGACTTATTTCTGATAACGCAGTTACAAGTATGAACTATTTTTCTTGATAATTTGTTAGAACAACGATAATATTTTACGATTTTTATCACAACGGAGACTGGATGATTCAAAAGAAATAGTTGTAACTTACCGAAGATTGATTCAATAATGATGCGTGTTTCTTTGCTAGAAACATAGTTTTTGTGCAGTGGAGGAGAACATGAACCTATAATTGTTGGTTGACATACTCTATTAGAAATGAGAGAGACACCTTTTTCATTTTATATACTCTTTTATTAACTTTAGATCTACTTATTATATATATCAACGGAATAAAACTTGAAATCAGCTCTGTAAACGAACAAACTACTAATAAACTAATAAATAATTCACTTTTTATTTTTACTACAACCCAAAATATCTCAATTTATATTTGTAGTTTATCAGAGATTATAACTTACATTGAAGTAATTGAAAAAGACTCTACGTCTCAAATGTAGTCTGTAGGCAAATAGCAGTAAGTAAAACGCAAACTCCGTACTACAGCATATATTATTCCAAGTTGAAGGGGCAACTAGTTTTGGCACACTAAGCTATCATCAGGTCTTAAATGTATATATAATTCTCATGAGAAGTATTATGAAAGGAAAGCTGTCACATGCCCGTGGTATCCAGCAGAATCCAAGATGTGTCAGTAGATAATATGGGGAATATACTGTAGGCAAATTTTATTGAAAATAGTTAGGAAAATTTACATAATTAAGCAAACGTCAAACAAAATTAAAATTGGACAACATTAAGAGAAGTTATTAAAATTAAATTATTGGATAATTATAAGAAACGGAAAGAAAACACGGACTTCGTCGTACGACAGAATCCGTCTGAAGCAAGAAGTCCAGTATTTGATTAGTCGTAATAGGAAAAAAGGCAATGGAGAGGACCGAATGCGGACTTACAAAAAACAACTTTTGCTTTCTGTTAGTCCGCATGATAATAATTATATACTCGGAATTCATATTTTAACAATCATAATTCACACAATTTGTATATTCATGATCGTAGGACAAATAGAGTACATAACTCGTTACAAATTGTATTTCCTGCACTCGTACGGAATATGTCACTTCCCACACTTCTTATACAATGCTATTCAAATTTGAGTCTATGCATTGGAATCATGGTAACGGTAATACATATACAGGGATGGTTAAATGGGTTCAAAGTTATTTATTTCAGAGGTCGTTTATTTGATTGAAGATAATCTGGCTTTTTTAGTTCTGGAGTTATACCAGAAAAATTGAAAATTTTGAAATTCTTCTTTTGCCTACATTTTTTTATTTTGCGTAGATTTTCCAAATCTTTGCCAGAGCAACTTTTTGTAGATTATCCAAACATGCGAATAAAAATTATATAGAAAGTATCGTAAAAATTGCGCGACCCACAACGTTTTATTTTCAAATAGGGACCTGTATTTTTCACTGCAATTTTTTGAATGCCAAGAGGTTTCATATTGGCGTAGTATTTTCATTTGAACTACAGAGTGTTTTGAAAATATTGAACTATTACGAGAACAATTTTAACCTCTTTTAATATTCCATAACAGCTGTAATTGAAAAATATCAGTGAGTAAGAAATGAATCAATGCTAAGTTGGTCATACAAGAATTTGTTTAATTATTTGAAAATTTACCGGTATAGTTAAATATCTCCAAAACACTCTGTAGTTCAGATGTACATACTACGCCGATATGAAACATGACTCTTGACATTAGAAACGATGCAATTGAGAATATAGATTCGTATTTGAAAATAAAAACTTGAGGGTGGCCCAATTTTAACGATACTTTGTATATAAGTTTTTTTTCACACAGAGCGTGCCGCAAAAATGTTTAGTTCGAATACACAAGCTTTTTAATCTGTAACCTACGTACAGAATAATCCACGTTATACATCAAAAGAATTTATTTCTTTACTGTCTAGCGCATTTGAATGAGAGTTAGTCTTCAACAAGTTTTTTTATGATTTTATTTCATTCGTCAAAGACAAGGATATGATAAATATTTTACATTGTTGAAGTGAAACTTTTTATGGGACACTAGCGTTTTGTCATGAGAGTTAACTCGTCGAGCTAACAAAACTGTTAAACTCCTTGTGAGAGAGGCGGAAAAAATTAACGAAGATCCGCACAAAGAGGAGACGCCGAGAATAGTCGCAGGGCATTGTTTATTGATGGCGATCATGTTATTTCGTTTATCAATCCCCACTTCGCTGCGCGAACGATAAAGTGAGAACGCATTCGGGGGGAAAAGGATACCAAAAGCGCTTAATAATTTCTGCCGATATTGGTATAATCCAGTGCGAAATTAATATAGAAATTGTTTACCTTTAAAATTAAGGCGATAAAAACTAGGAAATTTCTTTGCATTGTGTATTTATTTGTATTATTTTGAAAAAAATATGTAATAAAACGTAACAAGAGTATTGAAATATATTGAAAAAGGAAATAAACAGGTATACTTGTCCGTACAGATAAGTTCTGTACTCATTAAAGTTTAAGCATAAACTGTGTTATCTCCTACTTTCCGCATTGAGACCAACGCGCATCGTGGGCGTGTCCACTTTCAAACTTTCAGCTATATTTGCTAACCTGTACGTAGAAGAGCAAGTAAGTCTCAGTTCATCAGAGAAAGTCGTTGTAACTAGTGTTGCTTTATTCATGGAAATATTTTTTTGTAATTGTAATTTAAAATTATTTTTTGATAAATGAAAATGAATGGACAAAAAACTTCAATTTCAGTCGTTGGCGATGGAAATTGCTTGTTCAGATGTTTGTCTTATTTTATTTTTTCAACTCAAAAATTTCATTATTTGATACGATTAATAATAGTGAAATTTATTCACGATCATTGGGACAATTTTAAAGAATTTATATGTGGAGAAGGAGTATATGATATACAAATTTCAAATAATGAAGATTATTACAACCATTAATCGAAACAACGAATTTATGGAGGTGAAGTGGAAATAGCTGCTTTTTTACATATTTTCCCAATATAAAAATAGTCATACATCAAGATAATAGGCCACCTGTCGTACATGGAAATACAACATCTAATTTTCAATTAATATTGAAACTTAGTGGTGTAGTTGATTCTGGACATTACGATATAATTCAATGTTATAATGAAAATTACGAGGTAGAAAATATTGAAGATCTGAAACATTCAGCACTTGATACAAAAAA
The DNA here is from genome assembly GCA_963921935.1 of Galeruca laticollis. NCBI lineage: Eukaryota > Metazoa > Arthropoda > Insecta > Coleoptera > Chrysomelidae > Galeruca > Galeruca laticollis. The sequence continues at coordinate 180,135,995 of OY998176.1, forward strand.
ACATTTTGATGCAAATAAAAAAAGACAATACCACAAAGAATACATGAGAAAATATAGAATGAAATCAAATCAACAGGAACGAAATATTCAAATTGATACTAATGAAACTCCAAGGCAGAAAAAAACAATATATATGAGAGAATATATGAGAAAAAAACGAGCGGAACAAAAAATTGATACTAATGAAACTCCAAGGCAGACAAAACAAAAAATTGATACTAATGAAACTCCAAGGCAGAAAAAAACAATATATATGAGAGAATATATAAGAAAAAAACGAGCGGAACAAAAAAAAAGATAGAAGTCGAAAAATTAAATATTTCTAGTGATACCGACGAAAATATACATTTAAATCCAATCGATTACAACAACCTTAATCAGAGTATGAATGTCAAAGATTTACATCGTGAAATTTCTAATGATGAGAACGATAGTGAAGAACATCATGAAAATAGCCAAACAGCACAAAATAACGAAAATATTCTTTCAAACGAAATTCCAATTAGCACAAACAACAAATATAGTAATTATAATGACCATACATCAGCTCATAAATATTTTGATAAAGAATTTACTAAAAATTCTTTTGGTTATGCCTGCTCAATTTGTGATCGATTATGGTTCCAAAATGATTTAAAAACTATACCAAAGTCAAGTGATGAGATCATAAAAACTATTATTCCAAAAATTGATATTGATAGCATACGAGTGTGTTCTACGTGCAAACAATCCATTTTAAAAAAACAAAATTCCAACTATGAGCATTCATAATGGATTTAAATTTATAGATAAACCAAGTAATCTTCCAAAACTTAACCCAATATCAGAAAGGCTCATATCACCTCGAATACCCTTCATGCAGATAAGAAGATTAAGGCATGGTCAAGGACAATATGGAATACTAGGTCAAATTATAACTGTTCCAGTAGAGATTAATACAACGGTTAATTGTTTACCTAGAAATATTGATGATGATCATTGTATTATTGTCCATTTAAAGAAAAGACAGATACATAAATCCAATTATTTGATAGGATTTGTGAAGAAAAATGATATTAAACTATGGTTAGATTATTTGAAAAATACCCCATTATATAAATATTATGATATAAAAGTAGATGACGCGTTTTTCAGTAAAGACAATGTGTTAACAGACAATCCAAATCATCAGCTTCTAGAAGATGTACCAATTGAAGAAAGTTTGTTAGCACAACAGAAAACTTTACAATGGGACGATGAGCAATATTTACGAATAGCACCAGGTGAAAATAATATTCCACATAGCCTGCTATTCGATGAACATGCTGAAGAGCTGTCATTTCCATCAATTTATTTAGGACATTTTCGTACTTTTAGTGATGAAATTACGGTATCACCTTTTATGATTGCTACAAGTGAGATAAGAAGATCAGATAGACGCGCTGTTGAACCAAATCATTTATTATACATTACAGTAAACATATTGAGATTACGGCTCCGTGATTCACTGAAAGTGGCTTTTAAAACTATTGGAACAAATAGTAAAATTACACGTCAACAAATTGAGTCCGAAGAATATGTTAATAACTGTCTTGAGAATAATTTAGCCTTTTTACGTTGTATTCCAAACTCAGCCTGGTATTGGTCACAAAGAAAAAAAGATTTATTTGCAATGATAAGACAATTGGGAAAACCAACTGTCTTTCTTACTATAAGTGCAAATGAAATTGGATGGAGTGATTTACTCCAAACTTTATACAAATTAAAGAATGGTGGAGGATCGATTTCAGAAAAAGATCTTGCAGATATGCATTTTATTAAAAAAACAACACTCATAAATGAAGATGCCGTTACTTGTGCAATCTACTTTAATAAACTTGTTAATATTCTTTTAAACATACTTCAATCAAAAACCTTCAGCCCATTTGGAAAATATAGAGTTAAATTTTATTTTAAGCGGATTGAATTTCAGCAAAGAGGAAGTCCTCATGCTCACATATTATTATGGTTAGATAATGCTCCTGAAAATGCTATGGAGGAAGGAATGAGTGATGCGATAACATCAATCGATCATCTAATAACAGTTTCAGAATCAGAATCGTCCGACAATATTAAACTGAAAACACACAGGCATACATTCACCTGCTACAAAAAAGTAAAATCAAATAATAAATCAACGTGTAGATTTGAAGCTCCATTTTTACCTGTGAAAGAAACAATTATATTAAAACCAATGCAAAAAGAAGAGGAAGGATATGCAAATTATTCGAAACAATACAAAACTTTGCGAAGTAATTTAGAAAGTAATGATTATCAAAACTTCGAAGATTATTATAAAAGTAACGGAATTTTAAGTGATGATCATTATATAAATATAATAAGAGCTGGAATAAATCGTCCTAGAGTTTTCCTGAAACGTGATACTACTGAAAAGTGGATAAATCCTTTTAATGCCTTTATTTTCAATAAGACTAAGTCAAACATGGATATTCAATTCATTACCGAAGAATATTCATGTGCTCAGTTTGTTGCAGAATATGTTAATAAAACAGATAGAGGTATCAGTAATTTGCAAAGAGAAATAAGTCATGTTATGGATGAGTATCCAGAATTTGATATTATAGAAGTAGCAAGAAAGTTAGGAATAAAAATGTTAAACAGTGTTGAAATGTCTAGTCAGGAAGCTGCTTGGTATTTGTTACGAGAACCAATGTGTAAATGTTCAATAAAAGTAATCTTTATACCAACTATGTGGCCACAGGATAGACACAGAATCAAGAAAACAAAAGAAGAATTAGATAAAATCAATGTTGATGCAGAAAGTGTAGACATATGGAAAGAAAATTGTTTGGATAAATATCAAAATAGACCAGAATCACTAGATAATATAACGTTAGCTCAATTTGTTTCGAAATATTATTTAAATAAAAAAGGAGAATATGTAGAGAGAAAACATAAGCACATTATAAGGTACAGACATTTTGACATAGGCACCGACTTAAATGAATATAAGAGAGAAATGGTAACCTTGCACTTTCCATTTAAAGATGAAGATGAAGACATTCTTCAAGAATCAAAATATATAACAATTTACAATGAAAATGAAGCTACTATTCTTGACCGTAGAAAAGAATTTGAACTAGACTTGGATATAAGTGAAACTATTGAAATTTGTAGGAAATTGTGCCGGGATAGTGAATTTGAGAACGAACACAGCCTGAAAATATAGCTAATGTTTTGCCACAAAATAACGATCAAGCAATATTTAATGGTGGTGATCCAGTTAATGAAGATTTGTTTTTTGCAAGCATCAATAAGTTAGGTCCTATTGCGAAGAAAAAAGAAAATCTTATGGAAAATGAAAATTTTTGGAAGTTAATGCAAAGTGCTAACAAAAAACAACTAAGTCTCTTACTTCATTTTATATACAAGAATTTATCAGGCGATAAAGAGCCACTGCAATTGTTTTTCACTGGTGCTGCTGGGTGTGGAAAAACTTATGTCATCAAGCTTTTGATGGAAATTCACAATCGTTACACAGATACAGACGGACATTGTAATGCATACATAACATGCGCATCTACAGGTAAAGCTGCTGTTGCGATAAATGGCACAACAGTTCATACTGCTCTTAAAATATCTTTGTATAAATTGTTACCATTATCATATGAAGTATTGGCTCAATACAGAACACTTTTTAAATATGTAAAAGTAATTATAGTAGACGAAGTTAGTATGATAAGCGCAGAACTACTTCATAAAATTGATAAACGACATAAAGAAATAACAGGAAATTATGAAGTTAATTATGGAAATTTAGATATCATATTAATTGGAGATTTAAGACAACTGCCCCCAGTTAGAGCTACAGCTATTTTCAAGCCAATCAAAGGCAATTTGGATACAAGAATTGATCTATGGCGCAATTTAAAATTTTACAAATTAGATGAAGTAATGAGACAAGACAATAAGATATTTTCTAATCTTTTAACAAAGATTGGAGATGAGATTAAATTAGATGAAGAAGAATTAAAAATAATTTAATCAAGATTCTTTGACACAGATGATGTAAACAGACTATGTCCAAATGGAGTCAGATTATTCTTTAAAAATGATACTGTTACTCAATATAATAATTATGTTCTTACAAAATCAAGTAATAAGGTTATTTCCAAGGCAATAGACATTTATATTAACTGTCACTCCGATGAGCAACAAAATTTTTTGCGTGATAAAGTTCATAAAAAATCAACAATTGATACTGGAGGTTTACCTGAAGAAATTATTTTCGTCGAAAACAAAAATTACATAATTACAACTAATATTGATGTATCTGATGGATTGGCTAATGGCGCAGTTGGTAAATTAAGTCATATTGAATACACAAGTGATCAAACTGTAAATCGAGTATGGTTATTATTTCCTGATAAAAAGACAGGCGAAAAATTACGAAAAAAATGTTCTTCTTATATTATAAAAAACAATTTAGATAAATTAGCTGTTCCTATTATTCAACGAACAGCATCAATACCGTTAAATAACAATAAAACAATATTACTAAAAATATGCCATTTCCCACTTGTCCCAGCAAGTGCAATGACAATTCATAAATCTCAAGGAGGTACTTTCGATGAAATCGTTTATGAATATGAAAAGAGTCAAGATCAGCAATTAGTGTATGTTGCATTATCAAGAGCCACAACTTTAGAAAAATTATTTATTGTCACACCAAATAACGATTTTAAATTCTATCATGGACGTCGAAATACCCCTTCTACTTTAGCAGTAAGAAAAGAGTTAGAAAGATTAGAAACTAAAAGTTTAATAACAATAGATCAACATATAGTTGATATGATTAAAGAAGCAGAAGGACTGTCTATTTATACATTCAATTGCCAAAGCTTACGAGCTCATAAGTTAGATCAAGTCCTACAAAATTGTGATATATTATTGTTATCTGAAACATGGATGAACGATGATGAAAATATAGAAATTCCAAATTTTAGATGTGTTATTAAATATAAAAGACGACAAAGAAGAGCTGGAGGGGTTGCAATATTTCAGAAAAATTCAGATAGTAATAATACATTAGAATTAACTGATAACAATCATTCATCACCGTATGATGCTGAAAATCTAGAAAGATCACAAGAATTAAGTGTCGGTGATTTGTGTGCAGTAATATGTACAACTGCAAAACAATTATCTATAATTATTATATCAATATATATTTATCCGAAACAAAAAATTAATGAAATTATCGAGTTTATTTTCAACAAATTATTAATATATACTATACCACATGTATCCGAAGCTAAATCAGAAAAAGATAAGATTCCAATGATCTTAGCTGGAGATTTTAATGTAAATTTTAGTGACAAAAGTTCAGAACCACTCATTTCATTTTTATATGATAAATAACAATTAAAAATAAACAATGACATTCATATTTCAACAACAAGATATGGAACTTGCTTGGATGCTGTTTTTTCAAGACACTTGAATTCATTGAGATCTGAAGTATTTGCATCCTACTTTAGCTATCATCAGCCAATTATTTCTATTTTGCCAAATAAAAATGACAGTGCAGATAAAGATATTTGAATCTGTGATTCATTAACATAAGTCATATTAATTACTTATATAGTTCTTTTCTTGATGTAGAATGTTTATGTATATGTAATATATATATATATATATATATATATATATATATATATATATGTATATGTCTATTAAATTATTTCATATTAAAAAAATTTTAATATTGTTTTTATTCTCAGTTATTGTCAATGAAAATACAAAAAATGTATGCGTCAGTCCAAAACTAACAGCGTCAAAAGTGAAACTTTCCATGTAATTCAAAAACTGTCAATGAGTGTACAAAAAAATACATTGCAGCAAAGAAAAATTGACTGGAAATTATAATAAAAATGATTTATAATAAAAATCAAGAAAAATCTACAGACTATCCCGAATTAATTACTACGGAAGTTTCACTTGTACGTACTATTATTTACATATACATAAAACTATATACATATACGTACAAGTGAAACTTCCGTAGTAATTAATTCGGGATAGTCTGTAGATTTTTCTTGATTTTTATTATAAATCATTTTTATTATAATTTCCAGTCAATTTTTCTTTGCTGCAATGTATTTTTTTGTACACTCATTGACAGTTTTTGAATTACATGAAAAGTTTCACTTTTGACGCTGTTAGTTTTGGACTGACGCATACATTGTTTTTCTTAGAATTCAAATTAAAAAAAAACATTTATGTAGTTCCTTTTGTAACAATGAAATGTTCATCCCTAAATTTCAAATCGGCCGCACATTTAATAACAAAATAGCGGGCTGGCTAGTGATTTCGTTGGCAAACTATACAGGGTGTTTCCAAAGTAATCTGAAATATAGTAGTGGACGCTTTGCCACTCCATTTTAAGACGGAAATTTCTGATGCACATTTGTGATAATTGATGAGTCTTGTCGTTAATGAGATACAGGGTGCTGAATTGTTGTATTATTTCAACTTTGATGCCGGTGGAAAAGTCCCGTCTTTTATTTAATATTGTACTTACTCCTCTCTTTCGAATCTTACTAATTTCTTTCTTTTCAATTCATAAACGTAGCCGCTACGAATTTTTTTAAGGTGGCTCAAATTTTTTATTGAAAATCACCCCAAAAAAATTCGTAGCGGCTACGTTTATGGATTGGAAAAAATTAAACTGAAAGAGGGAGGTAAGTACAATCATAAAAGAAATACGGCATTTCTCCACCGGCATTACATACAGAGTTACAGAACATCAAAGTTGAAATAATAAAACAATTCAACACCCTGTATCTTATTAACGACAAGACTTATCACACATGTTTATGAGAAATTTCCGTCTTAAAATGGAGTGACGAAGCGCCCACTACAAAATTTTAGATTACTTAAGAAACACCCGTATATAAAGAGAATGCATATTTATTTGGAATATGTACTGTTTATTTTTTGTACGAACATTTGTATAAGTTTTATTGAATATTTTTTTATGTCTATTCTATCGAAACGCACAATAGAGAAGAGCTTCAATGATGATACTGATCTGAAACCTTTTACAGAGTCATGATGGATTCCTCACTACTTCATTATCTATTTAGATTCCTTTTGATATGATCTTCATTAGAGTTACACCTAAGTCTATCAATTCAAGTGAACTCAAGAATTTTTTTAAAATTTCGTGTTCACACTTTTCTTTTTGAAATTCTGTTTCAAAGTTTTTTTTCAAAGCCTAACTCTTCACAGGTTTCGAATTATTCAATAGTATGAAAAAAACCTTCCATCAAACTCACACGGCTCAATGGAGCATATAAAGGAAAGTTGATTTCAATCGCCGTATTTTTAGCTCTAGTTCACTCTGTAGGATTACTTGTTTGTTGTTCTGCGACACCCTGTATATAGACATCACACCAGTAGAGCTATTAGCACATGTTTAAGTTTTGCATTTATCAGACTCCCTATATATTGGAGCATAGCTTTCATTTTTGCTCTGCACTGTTTGGAACCGGTGGTGTAGTAATGAACAGACCAAACCCCTATGGTGTTGGTGTAGTGTATACATAGCTTTTATTGCTCTCTACAACTTTTATTTAAGACATTTTTTGCCTAAGATCAGATAAGGATGAAGTTATCGTCAATACAGTTATCATTGATACACTCTGTATATACCAGAGAGAGTTTCAACGTCTCCGAAATTTTTCTGAAATTCAATATTCTGGGTCAACTACTAACAATTCACCTAGTAATCTGATTGCATTTAGGATTTCAGAATTTTCACAAAAAAAACTTGACTTCTGCTATGGTAAAGTAGAAAAATATGCCAATTCGAAAATTAACTTGAAAATTGAGTAGTAATTTTACTTCATCTCGTGGTTTCCGTTGGAAAATTCAATTCATTTTCTCCGTATCTACGGAAATTTAGAATTCTTTAGTTTGTTTTCTCGCCAGCATTATTCATTTTCATCGCCAGTAGTGTTTTATTTTGCCTCAAAATCAGATTTGAATGAATTGTAGAACGAAAATATAATTTTTCTATTAATAACGGTAGATATTCTGCAATAACTAGCATCCTCCGCACTGTCAATAATGGTATCAAAAAATTAAAACAGATGTTAATCATCACATTCAATCTTAAATGATTTCTATAACTGTTCTTCCATATGTATACTGACGGATGCCACTTTGTGTGTCAGATGTATAATAAATATATAAGTGTCCTACTATAACGCCGCGTACGGAGATCCTGTGAACCTTGGTGCATAGGTTTATACAAAAAACGACGAAAGTGACGTCCTGCTGAATTCATCAGCAATAGATTCCCAAGCATTCACTGAACCGTTTGCGATATTTTGGAGCTCGATGCACTGTGACGCCGTATATCGGATGTCATAGTGTCGTGGACGCCTCACCTACCGCGAGTTTAACATGGGCGGATGCCACTTCACGCCGTGAATGTATATATATACATATATATATATATATATATATATATATATATATATATATATATATATATTATTGTGATTTATTATACTTTTCAATGTTATATTATGTAATAGAATGTTTGTTTATTCAATTGTTTTTTATGTTGATATTTCGATATATAACCCATTATACACATTATCAACTGAATGAGAAGGGGTGACGTCAACAATAAGATGGATACGCACGCGGTAAAAGATTGCTGATGGCCGCCTCATGATTGAGGCATGCGCAGATCGAATTGAGTCAAAAATTACCATGATGGACCTTGGCGATTTCCCATATCTAGGACTCGTATGAATGAGATATCTATAAATCGTAAAGAATAATCGACTGATCATCATCATCATCATCATCATAATGCTTGTTCGAGTTAATATATGAACTATCTTCATGTTTTACCACAAACTATAATGCTTATTGAACTTAATGTATTAACTCATACTTTTATATCTAACCACAAAAAAACAGTTTTCATGATTAACTACTGATGCTGATAGATATGGTAACTTGTACTCAACTGTCAATGTCATGAAATAAATGTACTTTTATATTATTTTCTATTCCTGAATATCAGCAATGAAAACAACTGACCCGAAATAAAAAAAATATTGACACATAAATATGTCGCACTTATATTTCTACAAAATACCAGATCTATATATAAAAAACGTTTCGTTCTTTCGTACCAATTGGCCAAATCGGTTTTTTAAAAAAGGGTTGCAGGTGTTATTACCCAAGATATAGTGTTCATTGCCAAATTACAGATATATTTCCCTCTTAGACGACGTTTACAGGTACCACCTATAACGGAAAATCGATTGATCAAGGAGTTAGAAAAAACAAATTATCTAGACATAGTTTAGAACATTCTGATTAATGAAACTATTACAATTACATATTTCTGGTACTTACATTGAACATTCCAATGAAAGTTCAAACTTCCACAATAAATTGTAAATGGCTTTTGTGTGTTGAATTTATTCTTACCAAAAATACGCTATAACCACGGATCTACAATAAGCAAAGAAATTCCAAAATTTCCAGCAATACCCGTGAAATTAATGGTGCCAAATGATTATCCCCATATATAGGGTGAATTCGAATTTATTTTATTTTAGTTAGCTTTAAGTAAGTTAGATGAAGATACTGTTAGAGCTTTTGATATGAAATATAGAACACTGACTTGCCTACGTATACAGAACTTATGAATTTCGTAAGAAGTCCATCTAAGATTTCAAATTTTAATATCACTAGAACTTCTACTTCAGATCAAAGAGATCGTGATGTGGCAAATCTGGTAAAGTCGTGAAAACCCATGGGAACCTTTCTTGCTAAAGAAAACAAAGGTAATAAAAGCACATGCAATTTTTGTGACAGATCGTGACATTATCTTGTGATTAAATGTGTAAGTTTAAAAGTCAGCCGCCTTCAAAACGCTACGAAGCGGTACGAGACAATGACTGGTGTTTTAATTGCTTATCTTCGAGCCACGGGGTGAGAAGTTGTTCTACGTAAAGGAGTGGCGTTGTTTGTACTAAAAACAGAATGTTTTTTCTCTATTATCAGTCTTTTAACCCTCTAAAGGGTGTAGTGATACTATTTTAGGTATGTGTTTGAATTTGGTGTTTCCATGCGTCTCTGTCTTGTGCTAGATGAATTACTTCGTGCATTGAGTGTCCCGTCATTTCTTTTTATTCTATCAGTCCACCGCATTGCAGACCGTCCTCTAGGTCTTTTTCCCTCTATTTTTCTCTCGACCATAAGGTTTTCCATATCACCTGTTCCTCTCGCTATATGGTCAAAGTAACCGAGATATGCTCCATTGATTAGGTTTAGCAGACGCTTTTTGATTTTTAGTTCTTGTAGAACAGAGGCGTTTGTTCTGTGTTCCACCCGTAACTCGGAGGCTTCAATTTTTTTTTGATCTGTTTTCTTCAATGTACATGTTCCAGCCGAGTAGGCAGCAATTGGGAAGATCAAGGAATTTGCCTGGATTACTTCCACTGTTTCTGTAATGGTTTGATTTCTTCATATTTTTTTGAGTTCGGCTGTTACCGATCTGGCCAATACCAATCTTCTCTCTATTTCCACTGAACAGTCTCCATCTTTGGTTATCAACGATCCCAGGTATACAAACTTGACCACCACATCAAATCTCGCTACGTTTTTGATGTTGGATGTGTCATTGGATTGATCGATGGTCATTACTTTGGTTTTTGTTTTGTTGATTTTTGAACCATATTCTCTACTATAGTTTTTTGTTCTGTTCTGACCTTGGCGTTATTTTGTTTGTAGATTCTCCTAATATCTTTATCACATACGGGTAAATGAGAGGCAGGTCGTTGTTCAAATGAAGAAGTAGTATCCCAGCGCTTTTGGAAGAGGCTGTTTCAACTCTAAATAATTATACCATTTTAGATACCCACTTATGTGCCAAAGTTAACGATCTAGATAATGTTAACAATTATCCAACTTTACTTTTGTCTGTAGTGGTTACGGTGATGAATAGTGCGGCTGAAAATTGCACTGTTCGGTTGATTTTAGATTCAGGTAGCCAAGCAAATTTATTAACACTCGAGGGTTGTAAATGGTTATGATTGAAAATTTCAAAATACTGTTCTTCTATTCCAGATCTTGGCAACAACCCAGCAAGCGATTAGGGATATAACTACGTTAACAATTGCATCGCGTTTTAATTCGGTGAACTGCTTTACAATTTATGCAATTTTAGTTGAAAAAAGAGAAGAGAAGAGAAGAGAATCGTCTATATTCTTTAGAAAAAATATTAGCAAAAGACCACACAGAAGTAAAGGAGCTATGCGGGTTCTAGGCCATTCCTTATGTAAAATAACATGGGAAATCGCCAAGGTCCATCGTGGTAATTTTTGACTCAATTCGATCTGCGCATGCCTCAATCATGAGGCGGCCATCAGCAATCTTGTACCGCGTGCGCATCCATCTTATTGATGACGTCACCTCTTCTCATTCAGTTGATAATGTGTATAATGGGTTATATATCAAAATATCAACATAAAAAACAATTGAATAAACAAACATTCTATTACATAATATAACATTGAAAAGTATAATAAATCACAATAATATATATATATATATATATATATATATATATATGTATATATATATTTATATATATATATATCTTTATATATATATATATGTATATATATATATAAATATATATATATATATATATATATATATATATATATATATATATATATATATGTGTGTGTGTGTGTGTGTGTGTGTTTACACTGAACATCATTTGGATCCAATGAAAAACGTTTTGACACTAGTGCCTCTTCCCAAAAATTGGTAAAAACATGTTTATTAGAATTGCTCTTCTTACACCGTAAAAAGTACCATAGTTGGTGAATTTAAGGTAGGTATTTTTCCCATTATAACGTAATCTACAGCCGGTTGTACTACCACAGGTGATCGCACGACTCCCACTATTCGGTTTTGGCCCAAAATTGTAGCAAATAACTCTGCCCCTTAAATACCATTCACCGTTCTGGGTGTGTCAAAATGATCATCAGCTAGTGCAAGCAAGCCCTTGAACGTCGGGTAAAACATTGAAATCTACTTCAAACTTGGTTAGTTTATCAGTAATTTTTTCAACTAAAATTGCATAGATTGTAAAGCAGTTCACCGAATTAAAACGCGATGCAATTGTTAACGTAGTTATATCCCTAATCGCTTGCTGGGTTGTTGCCAAGATCTGGAATAGAAGAACAGTATTTTGAAATTTTCAATCATAACCATTTACAACCCTCGAGTGTTAATAAATTTGCTTGGCTGCCAGAATCTAAAATCAACCGAACAGTGCTATTTTTAGCCGCACTATTCATCACCGTAACCACTACAGAAAAAAGTAAAGTTGGATAATTGTTAACATTATTTAGATCGTTAACTTTGGCACATAAGTGGGTATCTAAAATGGTATAATTATTAAGAGTTGAAACAGCCTCTTCCAAAAGCGCTGGGATGCTACTTCTTCATTTAAACAACGACCTGCCTCTCATTTACCCGTATGTGATAAAGATATTAAGAGGATCTACAAACAAAATAACGCCAAGGTCAGAACAGAACAAACAATGTCCAGAGCGTCTAAGATAGAGGCCGGCGTCAGGCAGGGATGCATACTCTCGCCTCTCCTTCACAACATATATAGCGAATACATAATGAGAAAAGTCCTTCACGATTGGGAAGGTGGAATATCAATTGGAAGAAGAAAAATAAGTAACCAGAGGTATGCGGACGACACGTTGATTATTGCAGCAAACGAAGAACAACTGATAAACATAATAAACAAATTTTTAGAACTATAGTAGAGAATATGGTTCAAAAATCAACAAAACAAAAACCAAAGTAATGATCATCAATCAATCCAATGACACATCCAACATCAAAAACGTAGCGAGATTTGATGTGGTGGTCAAGTTTGTATACCTGGGATCGTTGATAACCAAAGATGGAGACTGTTCAGTGGGAATAAAGAGAAGATTGGCATTGGCCAGATCGGCAACAGCAGAACTCAAAAAAATATGGAGAAATCAAACCATTACAGAAACAGTGGAAGTAATCCAGGCAAATTCCTTGATCTTCCCAATTGCTGCCTACTCGGCTGGAACATCTACATTAAAGAAAACAGATCGAAAAAGAATTGAAGCCTCCGAGTTATGGGTGTATAAGAGTTTCATGGGTGGAACACAGAACAAACGCCTCTGTTCTACAAGAAATAAAAATCAAAAAACGTCTGCTAAACCTAATCATTGGAGCATATCTCTGTTACTTTGACCAGATAGCGAGACGAACAGGTGATATGGAAAACCTTATGGTCGAGAAAAAAATAGAGGGGGAAAAGACCTAGAGGACGGTCTGCAATGCGGTGGGCTGACAGAATAAAAAGAAATGACGGGACACTCAATGCACGAGGTAATTCAACTAGCACAAGACAGAGACGCATGGAAACACCAAATTCAAACACATACCTAAAATAGTATCACTATACCCTCTAGAGGGTAGAAAGAATGATAATAGAAAAAAAACATTTTGTTTTTAGTACAAACAACGCCACTCCTTTGCGTAGAACAACTTCTCACCCCGTGGCTCGAAGATAAGCAATTAAAACAACAGTCATTATCTCGTACCGCTTCGTAGCGTTTTGAAGGCGACTGACTTTTAAACTTACACATTTTATCACAAGATAATGTCACGATCTGTCACAAAAATTGCATGTGCTTTTATTACCTTTGTTTTCTTTAGCAAGAAAGGTTCCCATGGGTTTTCATGACTTTACCAGATTTGCCACATCACGATCTATTTGATCTGAAGTAGAAGTTCTAGTGATATTGAAATTTGAAATCTTAGATGGACTTCTTACGAAATTCATCAGTTCTGTATACGTAGGCAAGTCAGTGTTCTATATTTCATATCAAAAGCTATAACTACTTAAAGCTAACTAAAATAAAATGAATTCCAATTCACCCTATATATGGAGATAATCATTTGGCACCAATAATTTCACGGGTATTGCTGGAAATTTTGGAATTTCTTTGCTTATTGTAGATCCGTGGTAATAGCGTATTTTTGGTAAGAATAAATTCAACATACAAAAGCCATTCACAATTTATTGTGGAAGTTTGAACTTTCATTGGAATGTTTAATGTAAGTACCAGAAATTTGTAATTGTAATAGTTTCATTAATCAGAATGTTCTAAACTATGTCTAGATAATTTGTCTTTTCTAACTCCTTGATCAATCGATTTTTTGTTATAGGTGGTACCTGTAAACGTCGTCTAAGAGGGAAATATATCTGTAATTTGGCAATGAACACTATATCTTGGGTAATAACACCTGCAACCCTTTTTTAAAAAACCGATTTGGCCAATTGGTACGAAAGAACGAAACATTTTTTATATATAGATCTGGTATTTTGTAGCAATATAAGTGCGACATATTTATTTTTCAATATTTTCCTTTATTTCGGGTCAGTTGTTTTCATTGCTGTTATTTAGGAATGGAAAATAATATAAAAGTACATTTATTTCATGACATTGACAGTTGAGTACAAGTTACCATATCTATCAGCATCAGTAGTTAATCATGAAAACTGTTTTTCTGTGGTTACATATAAAAGTATGAGTTAATACATTAAGTTCAATAAGCATTATAGTTTGTGGTCAAATATGAAGATAGTTCATATATTAACTCGAACAAGCATTATGATGATGATGATGATCAGTCGATTAATCTTTACGATTTATAGATATCTCATTCATACGAGTGCTAGATATTGTTAAAACTACAATCCATAGTTGGGATTAGGGATAAGTATGTGTCTGTCATTTAACCTTTGCTTTTAAGAATTGCACACTATAAAATGCAACCTCATATTTAGGAAATAACAATTACTCGTACAGGGTATATGATTGTCAAGTGAAGTTACTCGATTAGGGACAGTGAGTAAAGTTCATGTTAAGCATTACATGGGATAATTAGGCTGGTAGAAAATGTATAGGTTATTAACATATTTCTTGTTTTAGTGTTTTACCCCTTGATTATATCTTGTTGATATTTTCGTTCTTCACCATGGTTCATTTTATGGGTTAAGTTTAAGTGGATATAACTTTTACGAATGAAACTTTGGACCGTACCTTGGATTTGGGAGATATTATATGATGTTGAATAACCTTTATGAAGAAACTTTTGGTTCTCAGAAAGCTGATTCTATCGAAGTGGACATTGGTAGCCATCACTAGCTACCATTCAACGTCTGAGCATTTCACGCAAATTTCAAAACTTTGATTTGATTTATTTAACAATTTATATTTTGAGCCGTATTGAAATTTTGTCTTAATAGCAGTCGGTGTATGTTATTATCGATTGATTTTACGGTTACGGTGAACCACTCGTGCTAGTCAGTTAATGACATTACTTATGTTTATCAAGTATTGACACAATAATGTGATCATCATATAATATTGGATTACCTGTCTCACGATTTATGTTTGCTCTCATAGATTATTGATAAATACACCTACTTCTGAAGATTTTGTAAACGTTCCTGTGGCTTATCCAATTGCAACATTTTGATTTATTCGAGTTAGTGTTAATATACCTATAATCTCATATGATATTGCGTCATAATTTAATACTTATTTTCAGATCACCGTATCAATTACTTATATGTGAATCAAGAGTCTAGTAGAAAAACGATGAAGATCCATTTGGTTAAAAGTTGAAAAAAACTAAATTCAAAATTTCATGACCACTGGTGAAATAGTTTCCATTTGGATCATTGATTTAATAATATTGTAATAATATTTATAGTTCTTTTTAAGTAGTTTTAGTGATCAAAAAACAGTAAACGCTCATTTTGAACCCAGGAACGAACAAATATCATGTAGGTACTTTCTATTATTCTCAAAAAATTATTATGTAATTATAAAAAGCCTATCTATGTAGTTAAAAGTTACTACTTCACTCCTCGTCTAACTCATACTGAACATAATAACGTTATTATTATGGACAAGACATTCGACGAACATGTATTTATTCTCGAAGAAGTACTTAAGCGAATAAAAATTATTGATGTATTTCATTGCTCAATTATTTTTATGGCTATGAATACAAAAATGAAAAAATGCGATTAAGTGGTTTAAATAGTTGATAAAAAACTAATGAAAATTATTGGCTTGCCTGGAATATTACACAAATATTGAAGTACGTTTGTTCGACAGTGGTTTTTTCAATAACTTATGTCATTTGAGACTTCCGGTTTCTCAGCTCAATTTTCTAGAAGTTACAGTACTTACAATTAATTACTAGGTCATTTTGAATGAGAATGAAATGAAATCAACCGAATAGCTTACCTGGCAGTTGCCTCCTATACATATATCCAAACTTCCAGGTCTACATCTAGTACCATCTCGAACTTTTTTAGAAAAAGTTTCAACCACCATAACATACTCATCATCAGATTCATCAACATCGGTGGGTCTACCTTTACATATTAAAGCGCAAGGATAGTTGTCTGTATAGTGAGGCACCCATTCATATAGGAGTCCGTTCAATGGTATATGGTTGTAGACAGCACATTGATCTTCTCGAAAATCGTGGGAGTCAGGGCACGCCTGAAACAAATATTTTTGGTAATAGGTTGAGTAATGCACGTTATTGGACGAGCAAACAGTTATGTTTTGTGAGCTCAGTTCAGTTGACGACCCCCCCACCAAACAAAATTTCAACAAAAAATATATGGTCGTAATGCACTCCTAATGCACCATTATGCTCCACAAATGATTTTCTTTGCACCACATTCCCCGAATTAACTGTTTCAAGCACTAAATTATATTTTTAAAAACTTTATTTTCAAGTTACAATTATATTCCCTGACAATTATTACTTTTATTTCAAATTCAAATTAACAACAAAAAACTCTGCGATGTCATCAGGATGCGTTGAGGTAATTCCTCCCCCCGAAGCTCCAACTCATAAGGGTAGACGAGGGAGTTTGACCAGTGGAACTTGAATACTTGAACTGGAATCTGGATTATCCCTTGGGCGGAATTTCTTGTAGACTATAGTGGCTACTACTCCAATTATCAGGGTATACAATAATATTGTCCAAACAATAGGAGTATAGGAAATTTCGTTGTCGAACTGAGCTTGTTCTAGTGACAGATGACGTACAGCTTCTAGGTAGTGTTCAAGGCTTATATTTTCTTAGTTTATTTCTGATGTTAATATTGGTACCGTATCATTATCAAAACTTATTTCTGGGAATAATATTGGTTGTCCTTGAATAACACTTTCTTTGTTTATGATGGTTTCTATATCAGTTTTGATTTTACATCCTAAGGGAACTTCCATGATATAAGTACCCTTAATTTGTTTCACTTCATGTTGATCTTGACAGTCAAACGTAATGCTCTTTTTTCCTGGGATTATAGCTAACCAATTATTTGTGTCTCCTAGATGGTGGAACCTTGATTCTGTGAGGGTGATGAGGAATTGTTTGCATTCTGACGCGTCCGCTGCGTTGAGAATCTTCACTTCACAAGGTAGATGCGATTATATTTCCTTGGGTGTCTGATTTTCGCATAAGTAGTATTGAGGCAAAACTTCGGTGCATGGGTCATTACGAAGGATGTTGTACAGATTATTTTTTATTAAGTAATTATTTTCGGTTATGATAACCTTGAACTGACTCTTGTATGGAATCGAAGTCGAATACGAACGGTTTATTTCGAAACTATATATGTACATTATTGGTAAATGAAGGATATAAACTATTTTATTATTATGAATGTAACACTGAATTTTCATGATACTTTCATACCGTGGAATGTTTTCCAAAGAAACATCAAATGGTAACTGTGAACCTGGTATTTGTTTTCCCATCGCTTAAAGTTCTCTATACAAATCTATAGATTTAATTATACTGCGATGAATTAATTTTATTTGTACAAATGTTAAAGAAGTCTCAATATCTTGAAGTGTGGAATGAATAATTTCGAACATATTTATAATTTGATTAATAATATCTTTAATGGAAATCAAGTTGTCTCTATCATCTACGGAGTTAACCATTTTGATAACTTCATATATTTTTGATTCCAATAGTTTCTCATTATGTTTAATTTTCTCAATTGTCCGGTTTAAATTTGTGATTGTGTTGATTGAAAGTGAAATTTGAGATTTTAATGTCGAGACAATTCTCTTTTGATTTTTTTGTAAATTATCAATTAAATTTTCATATCTTTCACCGTCTTCTGCATCTATATTGCCTGATATTGATTTGAAGATTGAACTTAAGCCATTAATTAGACCCCTTCTTACTCGTTTTTGATGTGGTAGTATATTTAAAATTTTATATTCCACCTTTTCTTCAATATATTCAAATACTTTCATATCGTTTGAAACGTCCCAAGAATAGTTTTTGTTTGTGCATACTACTTTTATTATATATCGTGATTTTCGCTGTAGTTTTTCAATTTCCGAGATAATTGAGGTTGAATCGTAATAATGTATCATCTTATAGGACTATCCTTCTATTCTAGCGGTTCCTAACCTAAATCCTAAATCATTGTCCAATGGGTTTATATTTATTCGTTTCCGAAACCCGAGCGTAATGAGAAACCTGTAAAAATGTTTAAAATAAGTATGTTTTCTTTCGCGGTCTCTTGAGATTGTCCATATGGACCTTCTCACAACGATCTGTACTCACTGTTTTTCTTTGCTCATTTATATCAATTATTTCTGTTGATTTCGAAAATTTATTTGCAGTTTTAGGTCGCTGATTATCTTTTATATAAGTTTTATCACCGATTTTAAAAGTATCTGGTGTGTCTCTATTCTCAATAATTTTTTGAATTACGTTTTGCTTTTGTCTGGCCAAAGTTTCATTGATTTTAGAATACAATTCGCGAGTTATTTCTTTATGTTTGTTTATAAAATTACATGTTAAAATCATATCCATATTCAAATCAAATGGATTTTTGGCATCTATATGACCGTTAATTATGTCTATGGGTTTGAATTTGGTTGATTGTAAGGTGTGATTATATGCTAAAATAACATATTTCATTTTAACTTGTATAGGTGTTTTCAAAAAACCTCTGGCATTAAGTAATCTGATATGTTCGTTGAATGTGGAATGAACTCTTTCTACAGGCGAATTAGATTGGGGGTGATTTGGAAAACAAAAATGGATTTTTATCTTATGTAGAGCTAACAATTCAGAGATTACCGAGTTTCTGATTTCTGTACCGTTATCCGTAATTATCTGTTTAGCGACACCATGATGAGAGAAGAAGGTCACCAGGTGATTCGTTATATCTGTTGAATTTACTGAATTTAGATGATAAGCTTGAGCATACTTAGAAAATGTGTCGATTATAGTGAGAAATTTAGCTTTTTCTATTGTATATGTATCCATATGAATTATTTCGAATGGTTTATTTGCTGTGGGTGTAATATTCATTTGCATTTTAATAGGGTTCCTTTCATATTTGCATTGTTGGCAAATTTCACAATTATTTATATAAGTTCGAACAGATTGTTTTAAATTCGGCCAATAATAAGTCTTTTTGATTTTATTAAGTGTTTCGTCGATTCCCCTATGGTTGCTTTTTGATTCGTGATAATTTTGTATTATTTCGGCTATTTCGGCTTTACTTGTTACATCTATTAACCTTTCTGTACATCTACGAAATTTTAATGACGGCCACTTAAAATTTTTCCTTACAACTTCGCAGAACGGTTCAACCATTTCAGTTTTTACATTTTTACAAGTAATATGATACTCCGGGGGCAATATATTCTTTTATGAAATTAATTATATCGTTTTCGAAGTTATTGTCTGAAATTTGTAGCGTTATTCTCTGCTTATTTTCAAATAATTTCGTAATTATTGGTTTTGTTGGTGAGTGATAAACAGATTGTATAATTATTTGGTTTTGACCAAGATTAACAGGTGTTTCGCTGATAGGAATGCCAACTACGGGATTTTCCTCACCATTTGAGTGAATAGTTTGTCCTTCGTTTTCTTGTTCTATGTCAGACTCTGGGTGAACTATGAGTGAAATATTGCCCAGGTCCAGACTAGGAGATTTTGACGCGGTAACAGTGATCGGTTTAAAAATATCTTCAATATCCGGTGTAATTAATTCGTCTCTGCTATTTTCAACTTCTTCTGTGATAATATCTATTTCGTCCCAAATGTCGCTTTGTGTTTCTTTTGCGTGAATTTCAATTCGGCTCAGATTGTTGGCATGAGCTATTAATTATCCCTTCCGATAAATTATTGTGTAGTCGTATTCTTCAAGTTTAACTCTGCACCTTAAGAGTTTTGAATTGGGATCTTTTAACGAAAACAACCATTGTAATGGTTTGTGGTCAATTATTATGAAAAATTTACGTCCACATAAATATGGCCTGAAATATTTAGTAGTCCAAACAATACACAACAATTCCCTTTCAATCTTAGAGTAATTCCTTTCAGAATCATTTAACGTTCTCGATGCATATGCGACCGGTAAGTCTTTACCGATTTGTCCCTGTGATAGGACAGCTCCCAATGCTACATTACTGGCGTCGGTTGCTAAATTAAACGGTTTTGAGAAGTCAGAGTATTGTAATATAGGCTCGTTCGTCAGTAACTGTTTACAAGTTTCAAAACTATTCAAAAATTCTGCATCATGCTCAATTTTTGCACCCTTTTTTTGGCACTGAGTCAATGGTTTAGTTATTTTTGCGAAATTATTTATAAATCGTCTATAATAACCCACTAAACCAAGAAATCCTGTTATTTGTTTTGTAGTTTTTGGTAACGGGTATTCTTTTATTGCCTTAGTTTTGTCCGGACTAGGTCGAACACCTTCCGGAGTTACGACGTGTTCAAGATAGGCCACTTCCTTACTCAAAAATTCAGATTTGTTTAGTTGTAGTTTAAAGTTGGCTTCTCTTAATCTTTCAAATACGGCCTTAAGTCTTTCTAAATGTTCTTGAAGTGACGTGGAAAAAATTATAATGTCATCAAGGTAGACTAGACATTTCTCATTTTGGATACCCCTTAGTATGTTATCCATGACGCGTTGAAACGTTGATGGACCGTTTTTTAGACCGAAGGGAAGTCTCAGGAATTCCCAATGACCTTGTTCTGTACTAAACGCCGTCTTTTCTATGTCAGCTTCATTCATTTCAATTTGGTGATATCCGCTGGCCAAATCTAGAGTAGTAAAATACTGGCATTTGCCGAGTTTATCTAATAAATCAGTTATATTTGGGAGATGATATTTATCGTCTATCGTCTTTTCGTTTAACTTACGATAGTCGATCACTACGCGGAATTTTTGTTTGCCTGATGCATCCTTTCGCTTCGGTACCATCCAAATATTACACGGTCATGGACTATTTCTCGGTTTAATTATATTTTGATTGAGCATGCTCTGAATTTGATTTTTCACTTCTTGTCTATAGATAAATGGATAACGATATGATTTTGAATAAATTGGCACTTCGTCCGTAGTTTTAATACAATGTTCAATTTCTCTCTATAGAAAATATCTGAATATTTATAACATAAATTTAAAATTGCATCCTTCTCTTCTTTATTCAGATGGTCGGTCCGAATCTGAGATACATCCAATTGGCATTTATCCGAATCATCAAAATTATGCATGTTGAACTCTGAGATATTGTCGACATCAAATTTTCCTACTGTCAACGGTTCCGAGAAATCAAGTGTTAAGAAGCTTGTAGTGTCGTTTATTATTGTTGTAATAGCAAGACTATTACGAGCAACCGTCAGACATTCTGGAATTTCGCAGTTTTTTATCCTTTGATAAGGAATTACAATCTCGCCCGCTTTTTATTGTAGTTTTCACTTGAATTACTTTCTCTGAACAAGGTTCTATATTAATTACACGTGTATTATTCGTGTAACAAATTTTTTGAAATTTAAGCTTTATTTTTGAATGAGGTGTAATTAGACATGCATTATTGAAATCCATTGAAGCTTTCAGTAATTTGAGATTATCTAATCCTATCAAACCATCAAAAATATTTTGAAACTTAAATAAATAAAATTTTAACAAGTGTTTATTAGTCAATCGAAAAATTTCTGACGCTGGTATTTCTACACTATTTTTATGAGATGATTTTTGGAATACAGTGGATACAATAAATGGGTCATATTAAATTAATTTTGGAAATAATTTCTTAACAATATCTGGATTTAAAAATGATTTTGTCGACCCAGAATCGACAAGAAGTTTGATGTTTTATTCCGGAAAAGTTATATATGCTAATTCACTACAACCTACGTTATTAACGAAATGGTAAGAGGTGTCAAATCTCCGGCATTGGATCGGAGGTGATATAAAAAATTTCAATTGTATTAAGATTTCCTTCATGAGTTCTTTCATCAATTTCACTTTCCTCGCAAAAGTTTCTATTAGTATTTTCTATTTTAGTATTATATAATTCTTCGGCTATATAGTTTTGTTGCGGTCTATAGTTAGAATGGTTAGGCTGTGCAAAATGATTACTGCTATTTTGATTATTGAAAGATTGATTATTGTTAATATAATTATTATTCATTCTTCCAGTATACCTTGTTGATGATGACATTGGTGTCGGTTTTGGAAATGTTCTATTTGGATTTGGTTTGAAAACATTTTCTACTGATGTATTTCGGAAAGTTCGTGCATTAGAGGAAACATTTTGGTTCGGAATATTTTGTCTAAATTGAATTGAACCTGTTGAGAATTGATTATTGTTTCTATCAAAGTTTTAATTTTGAAAGAAATTTCTATTTTGTGATACATACTGAGGGTTATTGAAATTACGATTTGGAACATTTTGCTGAAATGATCTGTTTGTTGAATTATTTGGTTTAAATTGATTTTTATTTGTTGAATTTTGAAAATAGTGAGTATTTTCTTCCTCAGTCACAAATTGTAATGCTACAGCCAAATTTTTAGGCCGCATACATCGAATTGTAGTGCCTGAAGGTTCCCTTAGTCCACGAAGAAATGTTTTGAGTGCTAGATCATTGTATAATTTTTCCTTTAAATCCCTTGAAACTTGTATATTTTCGAGAATTTCTACATAACTGATATATTTAAAATTCTATCATAGAAATTTTGGGCGTTTTCATTAGGCGTTTGCCTCATCACTACCAAGTCTCTATTCAAACAAGTCTTATTCCGTTGATCTGCAGAATTTCGTCTTAAGACAGATTTCAACTAATCCCAAGTATCGACATTTTGAATATTAACTACAGTTCTTGCACCACCTACTAATTTACTGATTATAGACTGCAACAAGTATACATTATGAAAATTATTTGGGTTTACCCTATCATAAAAATTGATAATAAGACTATCACAAACTGATAAAAATTGATTTCCATCGAAATGTGGAATACATTTCAAATATTCGGATTTAAAATTTTCTGCCATTATATTATTACTTTGGTTGTTGTCAATATTAATAGTATTTGAGCTTGTATTCGTCACCAAAGAGTCAATTAAAGAGTTATCAATAAACAAATTTTGTAAACTATTTGTTAAAATTTCAAGTATATCAGACATAAATTGCACTTACAGTAAATAAAGGACTCTCAGCATTCCAATTATTAGGTAGAGGTCTGGTTCAGCAATTTTGTCTTCTCCGAAACACTGGTCCCTCGTAGAAGTGGACGATATGATTCCAATTATCAAACTTCTTTACTTAAAGTTCACTTTTTAACGTATCCGTCCGCGTCACCACTACTGACAGTTTATACGGTTCGATATAGGGCTAATCGTCGACACGAAATTGGTTTGTTCGATACAAATCAATCCCACGATATCCTACTGACTGCGCCAATTAACTGCTTCAAGCACTGAATTCTATTTTTGAAAACTTTATTTTCAAGTTACAATTATATTCTCTGACAATTATTACGTTTATTTCAAATTCAAATCAACACCAACAACAAAAAACTCTTTACAACTGTTTTTATGTCCTCGGTTCCGCAGTATGCTGACTTGGCGTTTACACTGCGATGTCATTAGGATGCGTTGAGGTAATTCCCGCGAGACTACAGGTATTTGTTCATGGGAGGGGGGTCAAATAAAAACATTATTGGGATCGTCCGTATTTAGAGAAGCACGTGGCATACATTCTTATGATTTTCAATATTGTCTCGTTACTAATTTGCTATACAGGGTGATTGATTAGTGTGATAAAGTTCAGTACTTGCTTTGTCCTGTGGAATATCAATTTCAAAATTATAGAGTTATCTACAATGTTCCAGAATGCTGTGTCATATAAAAGTTACATTTAACTTTTCCGCCCAACCTATCTAATATGCGTGAAAAGTATTGGATTACCTCAAAGAAAGTTGGAAATTTGAAATTTTTTTTAGAGTTATTTTTACGTTTTCCATCAACAACAACCCCAAAAAACGGTTTTTAGAAAAAAATCCTGTGTGTATGTCGTCGTCGTTTCGTCGGCCACTTTTCGTTACATGTCTTGTTAGCACGATACAGCCTTTGAAGTGCAAGAAGTCAACAATTTTATGATTGAATATTGTTAAGGACATATCACAGATGAACTATATTTATTTTCATCTCACCAGAGCCAGCACAACGGGTGCTAGGGTACTAGAAGTACGACATTTCAGTCATTTTTTGAGAAATTTCAGTTTTTTAGCACGATACAGCCTCCGGAGTTCATCAAGTCACCAATTTTATGATTAAATATCATTCAGAACACTTCACAAATATACACTTTTTATTTTAAGCTCACCAGAGCCAGTACAACGGGTGCTATAGTACTTTAAGTACGATATTTTTGTCATTTTTTGAGAAATTTAAGTTTGTTACCACGATACAGTCTCCGTAGCATATACAAGTGACCAATTTTATGATTGGATATTATTTAGAGCGTCTTAAAGATGAATTCTATTGATATTCAGATCACTTAAGCCAGTACACCGGGTTCAATGGTATTTGAAGTACCAAATTTTTGTCATTTTTGGAGAATTTTCAGTTTGTTAGCAAGGTACAGCCTCCAAAGTGTATACAGATGTACCCTATTGATTTTAAGCTGACTAGAGCGAGGACAGCGGGTCCTATAAATCCAGATATATTACATTCTTGGTCATTTTTGGATAAATTTCGGTTTGTTAGCACGACACATCCCCCGAAGTGTATACAAGTGACACTCCAAAGGAAATTGTTTTTCTAATATGCCTGCTGGAATAGATTTTACCTGTAATATCCAGAGATTTGAATATTTTATGAACATCAATTAATTCAAGAAATATTTAAACTAAAATGAAAACCATATAAGTTATCCATTAAACTTGACACATTTCTATACATATATAAATTTAATATAACTCACCTAACAAAGCATGCACGTTTGCTTAAGTAGGGTTAGCTGAAAAAAAATCAAAATTGATGAGTATCATGGAACATTCGAAAGATAGTTTTGTAATTGAATTAAAAGAAAAAAATATTGAAACCTCAACATCTCTAATACAAAAAATAAATGAAATAAGATTTTTAATGTTTACTTAATATATTAGCAGGATACTGGTTTTTACAGATTCCTCCTGAAGAAAGTTAACCCTGGAGTATATTGATGCTTCAACTGACACATTATCAACCAGAGCTGTTGATAACTCATCATTTTCTGTGAAGTGTGGAGGGTCACTAGATGCAATTATAATAATTTCATTCTCCATTATTGTTTTCTCATCTTCAGAATGTTTGAAGTTAGGTCTGGATTCCTCATTATTCAAGTTGGAATTGGAAGATGGACAAATATTTACCAACTGTTGGGAATTAAAAAGAGTTTCTTTTCATGCTTTTTGGTGTTGGTGGAGGAGTTAATTCCTCTGGATGTTTATCTGACAAGTAATCATATTTTTTATTCTTTTTCAATCTTTCTCTTTTTCCAGTATTTTTTTCTTGAGTACTGGAACAGTCGGAATGTTCAGCTCTTTTTCTAGCACCTTCAAATGTTTCTACGAAAGTAAATTATTCTGAATGTGAAAAAATCAGCTCCCAAGCACATATTTACAGAAAATCAATTATTTTGAATCGAACTTGGACTTTTTTATATGTATTATTATCTCTATCATATCAGAAGTCATCTTTTACCAATAACATAATCAGATCATATTTAAAACTGCAATTTGGCTATATATTTTTAATACATATATAGCAATTATTATTCTGATTATTTTAATACAAAAAAATGTAATCTATAGAGCAATTGAAGCATTTTATAATTTCAAACATACAATCTCAGAAAGAAAATATTATGTATGTACTTACTACAATATGTTTCTACAATTACATCATATTGTAGCCATTTTCCTTTATCTGGAATTTCTCCTCTAGTCATATATTGTGTGGCATTCAATGTTTTAGGCCACCAACATTGTGTGCAATCAGCAGTTAACCAAGAAACTGGAATCTCGCTGTAGGTTCTATCTCTAGTAAAAAATATTACTGCCCATTCCATTTTCTCACAGGTGTAAACTCAGAAGCAACAATAATTATACACACTTGAATGAGGAGCATTCTTTTTCATCATGCACACTTAAAACAATAAAGTAATGCAAATTATATTTCCTTTTATTTGAAATAAAAAAAATATTTGTGGAATGAGCACAAGAATATTTAGAAAAAATCGACATTTTTTTTCCTAATCATATCGAAAATATTGTTGGAAATTGTGAAAAAAATATATTATACTGTGAAGGGTAGAGGTCTTGATATTAAAATAAAAAGGTGCCGCATCGTCAATTTCAATTTCCCATTTAAATAACATATGAGAACAACATTCTCTTGGATTTTGGAATATTGTAACTCATGTTAGAGATAATATTACAAAATGATCAGAATATGTTCTGGTAGAAAATTTAATACGCTACAAAAAAGATCTTACAATTGTTGATTTTTTTGAAACAGTCTAATATATACATTAAATGGAACAAAAATTGAACTGAAGAATGTAGTATAGGAAGAAGGACAAAACCATCTTCAAATTGCAACCTGACACATTTTCTTATCACCATGTTGATATCAAAAGAAATAGATTCATTTGACAAGTTTGTAACCTTTTGAATTCCTTATATTTTTTTGGAATCACAAGGATTATTGAAAAATGACTCTGACACATTATAATACTTTCCAATACAAATTGACTTATCATCTTCTTTTACAAACTTATCAATTAAAACAGCACGTCCCTTTTGCAGTAAACAGCAGTTTTCATTAAAAGCTAATTTTAATGGGAAAGTAAATAATTTACCTTTAAAAATTGAATTTTTATTTCAAATATTTGAGGAATATTACTGTTTGTTGTAACTTCTTTACCATTATATTTGTTTTCTTCTACGATACGATTACAAAGTGACTGTAATGGACAAGGATAATTTTTTAATTTCCTCATGAATTTGGAAAATGTTGCTTCATCTTTGAAAGCACTAAACATATCCAAAGGACCAAAATTCTTAACATCTCCTGATATATGTAAAATATTATGAATATTATATGTGATACATTCCTTTCCAAAAAAAGATGAAACTTTTTAACAAAATAACTGAGAAGTGAATTTGAGTATTCAATTTCTTCCAAAGTTTGTTTTTCACCACATAACAATCGAAAAGCTACTGAAAGTGATAAAAAATGAGAATAACTCCTCTTATCAAGTATATTTTTTAATATAACTGGACCCGAGTACAATAAAAATAACCGAAATTCTGTTGCCTTCCAACGTTCAATATCATTTGAACTTCTAGGCTTTCGTGCAAAATCTGATGTTACATAACCAATTGTTGCCATGAAGGAATTATCTAGTTGCTGGATAGTTTCTTTATTTAATCGAACTACTTCATCACCTTTCAACCATAATGTGATGATTCGTTTGGTGACCACTAACAGTATAAGGTGCATATAATCAAGAGGAAAATCGTTAACCATATCAATGTTCAACTCTTCCAAAACTGTATGACCATCATTATGGTGTTTTGGATAGGTTTTTTCCTCTAAATGTTCTATCTGATAGTTGTTCTTCATCTAATGAAAGGAAAACAACTTTATCTTTCCATTCACCCTTACATATACACTTCGTACAACTATAATATCCGTTATAGTTTTTAACATTCAAAATGAAAGCTCGAGCTGGAGCGTCACAAACAAAATTATTTACTGTAATTTGATAAAGTTTGCCATTAACAGTTTCTTTCTACAACTTTCAATTCATCTACTAAATATTTCAAAAACTCATTACAGTTATTTGATTTGGAAATAACATGAAATATTCCCAAAGTGAAGGGTTACGTACACACACAATTGTTTACTATATCACCTAAAATTGGCCACAGCTGATTGCCTGCAGATTTAGAAATTGGAAGACCATCAATATAAATATTAAGCTTCAAATCAGAACTTTTGTAATCATATTTTAAGATGGCCCTTTTCGATATTTTTTACCACTCCCATATTAATATGTTGTTCACCATCAATTTCTATTATGTTATAGCTATCTGACCTAGGAGTTTTCATAAAAGTTCGGGCATTTTTTGGCAAAGATTGACGCCCATGTTTCCGTGGAACGGAGAGAAAATCATTAATAAAATTGTGGGATACATTATGATTAAACATTCTCTAAGTGCATCTGTAAAACGAAATTACATAGTAGGTATTTGTATCACTAGAATCAGAAGAATTATAATAATTAAGGATTGAATTAAACCATTCAGTTTGATCATAGTCTATATGCTGCAAACTGTCTGAGTCTACATTTCAAGAATTATATGCTTTATTGGTTAGAGATTTTTCGTTAGTAGCAGGCTGGCATACATTAGTAAGTGAATTCTCGTTATGAAGGTTATTGATTTCATTCTGAACCGAGGCCGAGGATTGATCCTTATCCACTTTAGGTTGAATAATTCGACGTTTTTGTCGTTCTGAGAGATCAGAAAAATCTCGGGGCATGTTATATATGCATTCAATAATTTGAATAATATGATACTATATATATTTTATATTAATACAGAAAGCTAAATTATAAACTTACCGGAAATAAGGCAATCCCTCCCCCCTCGTATCTTTTGAACGGCTACACGTACAATTTGGAGGGTGAAAATAAAGTGTTGTAAACTTCTCTACGAATCGAATGGTAACAGGTGACGTGATAGTAATAGATGACGTCACAGTGCCACTCTGGCCAATAATTTTAAATAGGAGCTTATGGCTAGTGATATCTCGTTTGACAGGCATTGACATTTGCTACATAGCCATATTAATTTTGTTTGGGTTGAAATTAATTTTGATGGATGAATTAAATAATTACCAAAATCATTGAAATTATTTTTTTAAATTTAATTGATCAAATATCAACAATGGATTATTATAGCAAGTGTTCGAAATTTGCTCCGTCTACTTCCTGACAGTAATACATCCTATTAGTAAACTCTGATCGTACTCGTTCGAATGTGTCAGCAGAAATAGCATTGCATTCTTTAGTAACTATTTCTTTTGAAACGCCAATGCTATCTGGTGCCGTAGTATAAACCTTGGATTTCAAGTACCCCCATAGAAGAAGTCTAATGGTGTCAGATCTGTTGACCGAGGTGGCCATTCCATAGGACCTCGCCGGCCGATGTATTACTGTCAGGAAGTAGACGGAGCACATTTCGAACACTTGCTATAAGAATCCATTGTTGATATTTGATTAATTGAATTTAAAAAAAATAATTTCAATGATTTTGGTATTTATTTAATTTATCCGTCAAAATTAATTTAAACCCAAACAAAATTAATATGGCTATGTAGCCAATGTCAATGCCTTTGAAACGAGATATCACTAGCCATATGGTCCTATTTAAAATTATTGGCCAGAGTGGCACTGTGACGTCATCTATTACTATTACGTCACCTGTTACCATTCGTAGAGAAGTATACAACACTTTATTTTCACCCTCCAAATTTTATTAATGTAAGTGTAGCCGTTCAAAAGATACGAGGGGGGGAGGGGACTTTTTGATTAGCACTGTTATATATTGGACTGTTTTAGTTTTCACGTCCAATCGTTTGGGGTAAAAGGAACTGTAGTATACTGGTTTATAATTCAGTTATAATAATATTCATTAATCTAAAATAACTATATACATTTTTTACAAATATGAATGTAGCTCTCGACAGACATGTCACACACACTTTTTTCTGTCACTTACACCAAAATTAGTATCATTAGATGTTATATCGTTATACACAAATATACCTGTAGAATTTGCTTTAGAAGTAATTAAAGAAAAATGGAATCTTCTAAGATCACATACGTCTCTTTCTTGTGAAGAATTTATTAATGGAATAAAAATGATATTAAATTACAACTATTTTCAATATAAAGACAATTTTTACCAGCAAATTGATGGTTGTGCAATGGGCTCACCAATTTCCTCATGTATAGCACAATTAGTTATGGAATTTCTAGAAGAACGTGTTTTACAAAATACTTCTACAGATTTAATTTTCTTTAAACGTTACGTAGATGACTGTATATTAGCTATACCAGAAAATCAAATACCCAAAATATTACATGAATTCAATAACTTTAATTCCAAACTTCAGTTCACACATGAAATAGAGATAAATGGTTGCATTAATTTTTTAGATTTAACACTAATTAGAAACAATAATAATAACAATATCAAAACGAAACTTTACAACAAGCATACATGGTCAGGTAGATATTCAAATTTTGATTCACATCACTCTAAAAGTCAAATGAGAAGCGTAGTCATGGGATTAATAGATCGAGCCATAAAACTAACTTCTTCTGATTATCGTCCAGAAATTTTAAAGAAAATAGAAGAAATACTCATAGAAAATGGTTATTCTCAAAAGTTTATAAGAAACATTCAAAAACAACGAACATTAAAATATTACAATGCCTCGAAATTTAAAACCAAGATAAATACCCCACAAAAATATGTAGCATTACCTTATACAAATGAATTATCAGAAAAATTGAAATATATACTCAAAAAACAAAATATTCAAGTATGTCATAAGTCACACTACCGTACATCAACTGCCTTCACACCTTTAAAAAGCAGAAACCCAATTAAAAAACAATCTAATTTAATATACTCTATTTCTTGTCTTAATTGTCCAAAAAAATATGTCGGAATGACCACCCAATACTTAGACAATCGATTAAATGGTCATAAATACACAAAAAATGCTTCAACTGCACTTCATAAACATGAAACAAATGAGAAACATGAATTTGATTTTCAAAACACAAAAATTATTTACAAAGACCAAAACATCACTAAACTCAAAATTAAAGAAATGATTGCAATAAAAAATGAACCTGAAGCACTGAATGATAAGAAAGACATAGAAAAATTAAGCAAAATTTATCATAACCTTTTACATATATCCTCATAACTATAAAAAATAAAATAAACCAATAATTTAATTATTATTTATCCATTAACATTTTCAAACACTCTCTAAATTAAAATATTAGAAATAAAGTAAGACACATTGCATTAAAGATAGTTGTCAAGGTACGTACTCCTTTGAAAATTCATAACCACGTTTATTCTATTTGTCACCTTTAATGTCAATTTAGTATTGTCACTGTTTTACAAATTATGTATTTTATATTTTGAATTTATGATAAAAACTTTTGATATTTAAGGCGAAACGTCAAGTTAACTTACAAGAGTTTTAATCTGAACCTTTCCCAAGAAAAATACTTCAAAAAAATTATATATATATATATATATATATATATATATATATATATATATATATACAATCAATAATGAATTTGCATGAAACTATACACTATTATTAACCATACACTCTGTGCAAGCATGAAATTTAAATGAGACATGAGACACATGGCTGACATGGGACATGGGGGTGGAAAAAGTGAGGATGAGAGTGGGATGAGCGATGATTGGCGCACATATCATAACGTATGTAACATCCCCCCGAATTTTGAAATTTTTACCTTAAACTAACGGCGTATTTATGTAAATTTGAGGAGTCTATTTTACATAAAAAAGTGACTACTCCGTACGGAATATTGGTATTCATTCCAAGGAGAAAATGTTATGAATTTTTGTTATTTACCATATATAACATAACCGTCAATTTTTAAACTTAATATTTACCACTTAAAACTTACGTCGCGTTTATGTAAATGTAACGAGTCTGTGTTATATGAAAAAGTAACTACTCTTCTATACAGATATTGATGTTAATTCCAGGGAGAAGGTGTTATATATTTTTGTTACTTATGATTTATGTAATATAACCGTGAAATCAAGGGTATTTTCAAATATAAGATTCGTTACTTGAAACTTATGGCGTGTTTATGTAAATATAACGAGTGTGTATACTGGGTGGGTAATTCACGCAAAAAGAAAAAAGGCTACTCAAACAGAGTGGTAACCGCGGACATGCATGTGTTTTCCGATGTTTCGATTAACATCTGTGCTCCCAGGTCTCACATCCTTATTTGGTTATACCGTGCTGAGGACGGCAAATGAGCCAGACATATGCATGTCCGCGGTAACCACCCTGTTTGAGTAGCCTTTTTTCTTTTAGCGTGAATTACCCATGAATTTTTTGTTGTTGTTGTCCCTATGTGCATACATGCGGAAAGTGAATAACTGTCTTATTTGGGTGTGGACAAGGTTATTGGTCACTATATAAAATACAAGCAATAGCTGACATTGGTATCACTTCTCCGATTTCAACATACTAAAACAACATGAACCCATTGGTAAGTAATACCTCATTCAGATATTTATTGGAATTTCATTTTCAGTTTTTCCTCCAAAGATAATCCCTGCATTTGTTAATTATCTTATCCTCTTACTATAATTTTGTTTTCCCAATTATTTGGTAGAACATTTAATTTTGAATCGATTTATTATAAATCATAGCCTGATTGTTACCTAGTGTGCATTAGTATACAAACTTGACATGATTATTACGTGGAAATCATTGGAATGTTATAAACCGTCGAATATATTCTCTATAATATGTGATTGTTGTATGCTAAAGTTATTTCAAATATACTGCATGATCTTCTGTTGTGCAAAATTCGGAAATAACTCTATTCAATTGATTTTGAGGGATAATACCAGATATATCAGAATTGCAGATCTAGAACTTGTTGCCTCTAAAAATTACATGTATATGAATAGATGTGAATAAATAATTTTCGATATTGGGTATAGCGGTGTGAAGGAAATTGAAACTGCTATTTTTCTAATTTTCTCAATATTTCGCTGTTATTTAATAGCTTGTTCAGGAGAATTCTACAACAGTTAGTGATTACATTTAGAAACTTGTTAAAATCAATAATGAATAGGAACTTGTAGAGGGTAACAGTTATTTCACAGATAAATGCACTAGCACACAACAACACACATCAACTATAGTTTAATATAAAATGTCTCTATTTTTTTTTAATTTTCTTTACTATCTTAAAAAAGCAACTTGTGTAATGCAAGTTTTTTAGTATTGTTAATTTTAATATGTTTTACAATGTGAATCACTAACTATTGTAGATTTCTCCTAAAGAAGCTAATAAACAATAGCGAAATATTGAGATCATTCTAAAAATTTTAGTTTTAATTTCCTACACATCGCTATACCCGATATCGAAATTAATTATTTTATAATTTAGTTACGGACCGCTATAAATTTATAAATATATATATATATATATATATATATATATATATATATATATATATATATATAACAAAATTCTTTCTCGTGACACATTATATGTATACATAGTGTTTCATTAATAATTCGAAATACTTCAACTGTCGAATCCTGAGCTCAAAATATTAAGATTCTCTAAATAACATAGATAAAATGTGGTTCTTTACTGAGTTAAACGATGTACTTCAAAACTATCTCAAGTATCCTGGACATACTGATCAGAAACTGTAGGTAGTGTATATCCCACTAAATTATGTTGAATAATGAATAGTGACTACAACCAGAAGCGTACGACAGGGGCAAGTGACTGGTTTACCGATCTCTAATTCTGCTCCACTAGCTGAATTGCCATTATAGCACAATTTTTCGATACTCCGCTACTTTTTCTGTGAACAATGTACTCTTCCTTCGTAACGATGAAATCAATGTTTTTGGAGACATTTGAAGTTAAACATGAAGCTGCACAAATATTTTGATTAATATTGTGTACAAATTGGGTCTGGATTGAATTTATTACGCAAAAACCAGAAACATGTAACCTTATTCATTGAAATTAGTTGAAAGTATTAGATTCAAAAACAAATTTTGGTTCCGACGGGAACCATTTATATAAATAGAAAAAACATATTTAGTAACAAGAATCAAATTTTGTCTATGTGATCTAGGATAATTCTCAATTTTGAGCTTGAGATTCCACAGAAAATATTTTCAATTATTGATTAAACACCCAATATACTTAAATATATGTATATATATATATATATATATAAAAATATATATATATATATATATATATATATATATATATATATATATATATATATATATTTATATCTATATAAAACTTCAAAGAGTAGTCTTTGTTGAAAAACCCTCAAACTCGTGGGGATAGCAGCCAAAAAAACTCTACAGGTAAGAGATAAAGTGAATCATTTAGGACGATACCTGAAATTTCGCAGAATATTGTCTCCATTTTCAAGGGCTATAATAAACCAGAAAGAAAAAATCGGTTAATTTAATAATGAAAATAATTTTTGAAATCATTACGACTCACTTGTAGTGTTCAGTAAGTCGTAATGATTTTAAAAATTATTTTGCATGGATGGAGATAAGAAAAATGAATTTAAAAGTCACCAAATTGGGTTGAACATTCTTAAACATGAACAGAGAGTTTTTTCATTAGAGGCTATTAGAAACGATCAAGTAAATTTGACAAACAAAGAGAAAAGGAAAGGAATATTGAAAGACAATATTTATAGGAAAATCCTAGATGGAATTGAATTATACATAATCACCGAATCATTAACCAAAACAATAGCAGATCGCACTCATTTAGCATATGACCATCCGAATGTTAGAAAAACACATATGATTTTCAGAGAAAACTACTACTGTAGAAATGATCTTAGTATAATAAAAAATCACGATAATGATTTTAGAGTATGTCAATTCTGTATAGATAGAAATAAAGAAATAATAACTTGCCAAAATCAATAATAGCAGATAATCCTCTTGATATCATTGCAGTAGATTTCATTTCAGATCTTGTTCCGACGTCTACAGGTTGTAGATACATATTGGTTATGGTGGACATTTTTTTCCAGATTTATTGTTCTTTATGCTTGTGAAAGAACAAATGAAACCGTAGTAAAACAATGTTTTTCAAAATTTATGGGAGAACATGGAAAATTTAATAAAGTAATGTTGGACAATTCCACGTATTTCAGAAACAATAACTTAATAGGATGGTTAAATTCGGAGGACATACGGCCGGTGTTCACGAGTATACGTCATCCTCAGAGCAACCTATCTGAACGAATAATTCGTGAAGTACTAAAACAATTGAGAATCCTAATATACTCAAATCATACTCAATGGGAAAATAAATTAGAGGAAGTTGAAACCTACATAAACAATACTCCAAATATTAGTACGAACACTGCTCAAATTACAATGTTAAAAGGAATAGACGCTACAAGACCCTGGTGTAATAACAATTTCAACTATGATGAGTTGATGATAAAAACACACAGAAAATTAATTAAAATTGAAGAAATTTATAAACAAAAGCAGTTAAAATTGCATAATTAACAAATAATATTTAAAGAAGGAGATTCGGTATTAATCAAACATTTGAGAGTACCTAATACAAAACACAACATTTGTAAAAAATTACAACCATATTTAGAAGGTCCATTTGAGGTAATTACCAAAAACGAAGTCAATAGTTATGAACTGGTATATCCACGAACAACTCGAGTGAGAGGTGTGTTTAATATAAACAGCATGTACAGATATATCTAGATAATTCAAGATTTTAGAATAAGTTTTCTATGGTAATTAATAATTAGCTTATGTGTTTATCAGAATTGCGAAATAATTTATAACTGTGGAAAACCACAATTAAAATTATTGCCGAATTGGGGGAATTTTTTATGTCAGAAAACATTAAAAATAATAATTCAGATAATTAATCGTTTACGTTGAATTTCTGGATATTGATCCCTATATAAAATAGAATTGTAATTAGTATGTAAGTGTATATAGTAGTATAAGAAACATTCGGAGTAATTATTTTGGGAAAATCATTAACGGTCATGACAAGAGATGTCAAGTGATTTTTGACAAGACGAGATTTTGTTGAGAAGAAATTAAAAACGGTATTTTCGTTCAAGAAAGGAGTGTTTAACCACGAACATAATGAGTGAATAATAAAGAAGGAGGCATTTTGACAGAAGATGTCAAGTGATTTTTGACAATAGAGGTTTTTTGTTGAGAGGGGATTAAAAAAGGTATTTTCGTTCGGAAAAGACGTGTTTAACTACGAACCTATTGATTCATAATAATAGAAAATGCGAGATTCATCAAACAGTAGCAAAGTTTGAACGTGCAGAATAGAAAAGAAAGAAGCCTGATAACAGAAGATTGGATAGTCCGTATGGACATTGAACCGGTTGTGAACAGAGTGATAAGGTCAGTAACCATTCGAGAATACAATAGAATAAAAAACACTTTCATCATAATTGAGTTCTCAAATTTTGACAGACATTTATTGGACTAGTTATTAGAACATCAATTACTATAAAAAAACGGAATTTAATTTATATGTACATTTTAGTAGGTATCAATATCGATTTATATTTTCACATACATGATAGAACAGGGAATAATTAAAATCTTGTTTTATTGACTGATGAGGAATGGAACCTTCACACCCTGAGGTATTATAGAGATAGTGTTCGATTGAGCTGGCAAAAGTATTGAAGATTATTTTCTCGACGTATAATATAACATTACAATATATAAATATATATATATATATAAATATATATATATATATATATATATATATATATATATATATATATATATTTATATACAATCTATACAAGATCAATCAAATTAGAAATTTCAGTACTTGTTTGATATCGATCTTCAGAAACATTTAGTGCCAATTTTTTCTATACTTCTTATAGTCTTGTAGAAATAAATCATTCCTTTTTCAGTCTGCAGTTATACTTTTCGTAGCTGTCGCTACCGCTAGCGCTAGTGGTATCTATGGAGCTGGCCTTGTTTCCGACAGAGGAGCCATCGAAGGCGCACTAGGAGGACAATGGATTCCAGATGTACCTGTTAGTGGACTCGGTGGTGTTCCTCTTGCTGCCGCCGCTGGAGTAAGTGCTAGAGGGGCCCTTGAAGGTGCTCTAGGAGGACAATGGATTCCTGATGTACCCGTAGCTCATGCTGCACCTGCCGCTCTTGCTGCTCCATGGGGAGTTGCTGGTGTCGGTCCTTGGGGAGTTGCTGGTGTCGCTCCTTTGGGAGTTGCTGGTCCTCTTGGTCTCGGTCTTGGAGGTCCATTGGGATATGCAGCACATGGTGCTTCCAGAGGAGCGTTGGAAGGTGCTTTGGGAGGCAAATGGATTCCAGACACCATTGTACATTAAACTAAGTTCATAATAAGACTGACATTTTTCTACGTTTGTATCTGTCTTCTTTTGTAAATTCTGTAAATTTATTGAATAAAATTCAGTTATTTCTCCACTAATTTTTGCTTTATCAACCTTTTGATCTATATGTTGCCCTGGAAATAATGGTTTCAATGCTTGAATATGCATGTATATATATATATATATATATATATATATATATATATATATATATATATATATATATATATATATATATATATGATAAGCAACAATGAGATTAGTGGATATTGCATGTCAATATAAAATGGGGCTACTGAAAATAGTGCTAACCGCAGACATGCATGTTTCGAGCTCATTAGCCGTCCTCATTAGGGTACAACCAAGAAAGGGTGTGAAACCTGGGAGCAAAGGTGTTGAATGAAACATAAGAAAATATAACACAATTCAACAGGATAGTCAAACATAACATTTGTGTCAGTAATATTAAAATATCTCGAATATTCGAGACAACAACCAACATAGACACGGAGGTGCATAGAACACTCCCGTCTGGAACTTCCGACCCAGAATGATGAAATAACAACAAGATGTACGAATAGTGCGTGACATAATATCAATAACACAAATGTTGTGTTTGACTATTCTGTTGAATTCTGTTATATTTTCTCATGTTTCATTCAACACTTTTGCTCCCAGGTTTCACAACCTTTCTTGGTTGTTTCTTACTGAGGATGGCTAATTAGCCAGAAACATGCATGTCTCCGGTCACCACTCTATTCAGTAGCCCCTTTCTCTATTAGCGTGCAATACCCACTAATCTTATTGTTGCTTTGTGTTCATATGTCACGCAATATTCGTACATCTTGTTGTTATATAAATATATATATATATATATATATATATATATATATATATATATATATATATATATATATATATATTGTATAGGATTCAATAATTATTTATTATTTATTATTTGAAAAATAATTAAACATGTATACCAACTCTTTCAAAGGGTAGGGTTTAAGTGCGCCATTCAAATTTACTCTAATTATTGGTTTGTGAAATTAAAATGAACAAAATTATGATTTCAGGAATTTTTTTAAAAACATAGAAATTTACAAACAGAAAATGTGTACAGATATACTACAAAAAAAAATAAAACTACTATTACTATTGAACAATTAAAATGTTTTTTTTAAATAAAGGCCTTTTTTTAATTTAGAGATCTCTAATATAATATTCTAAAATGGTACCTTTTATTTAATAAGTTTGTATCCACTTCAAACTAATCTTCATTTGGACATTTGATAAGCTGAGGATAAAGTTCTGAACAGTTTATTTCGTCTTCGCCTTTTGGAAAATTAATGATTCCGTCACATTTGTCTTTATACGGGTCGAAACATCTATCTATAGAAATATTACTGCAAGGGGTAGTTGATGAATTACAAATAGCACACCCCGTGAAATCAGAACGGTCTGTATACACGAAATCTGCTGTTCTACAAATATTTGTGGAATTGTAACAACCAGATCAATCCAAACACATAAAAACACTGGGTAATTATATTTTAAAGTTACGGAGAGTTTGTTTCTTGAAGATAGTACAACAGGTTTGGGTAGTATGTCGTTACTGCACACGTTCAATTGAATATTGTCGAAGTTTCTAATTGACAAGCACGTGGAATTTCTTGAGAAGTTCAATTTAAATATTCTTAATGTAGTTATTGTATTTTCTGGTGAAGGTATTACCCAATTACGTAAACTATTACTGTTTCTGTCAGATGATATATACTGTATGCTTCCTTGTAATTCGAACGAGGTCGTTTCTCCACAATAATCCGAAAAGTTTGCGTAAATTAGCACGTTCTTCTTGACGAGATCAATTATAATACGAATTTTCACTTTGACATTTTAAAAACCAACTGACTTTTTTGATTTCATCATAATCTATCACGTTGCGGGTTGCTATCGAAACTTCTCTATATCGTATGAATTGTATAGATATTGTGTGATTAACGACGATTCACTGTTTATATTACCATGAAATTTTAAGCCGTATATGAAACATGAAAATGACATTTTTGTATTAGAAATTAGCATATAGAGATAAAGATTTTTATACATATAAATATTAACATAACTTATTTACTATTTATTAAAATTCCTGAAATCCCTTGCGTAAAATAACCTAATTACTAACTATATGAAAATTTAACGCGTTTCTTTTAAATTATTTTGAATTTCATTCTAATTTCAACGGATGCTTTTCAAATTACATCATGTACTGCATTATCAATTTTAATTTTTATTGTATCTGAATCAGATTTCAATATTTTCGATTCTGATGGTTCAAAGAGTATATCGTCTGTTTCAATATCTTTGGTCAGATTTTCTTCAGTATTATAGTGAGGATTTTGTTCACTGTTTTTACTATCAGCATCTATAATTAATTTAGACATGTTTTTTTACAATTTATAAATATTCGTTAAAATGATGGCTAATAAAGTACAAGATTGAAAAACTCAATATGACTTATTTCAGTAATACTGTTAATCCTTATTAAATTGAATAGAACCAAATGAAAGTGCTTCAATATATATATATATATATATATATATATATATATATATATATATATATATATATATATATATATATATATATATAACTATTTACTGCAAAATACTGTCAAATAATTGATACACCATAAAATTGATAAAATCTACTCTTGCCTCGCGGGTTTTCAGTTTTTTCATTACTTATATAAGTAAGAAATTTGCAGCTAGTGGGTAATCTTAAAAGGGAGCCAACTTTTCAATGAAGGTAAATAAGTTAGATGAA
The DNA here is from genome assembly GCA_963921935.1 of Galeruca laticollis. Lineage (NCBI taxonomy): Eukaryota > Metazoa > Arthropoda > Insecta > Coleoptera > Chrysomelidae > Galeruca > Galeruca laticollis. Next base: position 180,176,589 of record OY998176.1, read on the forward strand.
GATAAAAACCCATCTAGTTTGTGGAGTTTGCATTGGGTAGAAGAGTTTTTGAATACCTGCATATCTAAAAACATTTATATATAACAGCAAAAAGATTCATGGGTAATTCACGCAAAAAAAACAGAGTGGTAACCGCGGACATGCATGTTTCTGGCCTATTTTCCATCCTCAGCACGGTATACCTGAACACGGATGTGAAATCTAGTAGCAAAGGTGTTAATAGAAACATGTGAGAACACAAAACCGCGAATTTCAACAGGGAAACCAAACGCTCATTTGAGCCTTTAATTGGAAGATTCCGAGTTTTCGCGACAACAACCAAGATCGACACGTGGGCGCTTATAGCCCCCCTACCTGAGCCTTTGGACCCATAGGCAATAACAAAGAAGGTGTAGGAATATCGCGTGATATGTAAACAACAACAAAGAGATTCATGGGTAATTCACGCAAAATAAGGGCTGCTGAAATAGAGTGGTAACTGTGGACATGCATGTTTTTGGCTCATTTTGCCTCTTCAGTACGGCATAACCAAATAATGATGTGAAATTTGGGAGCAAAGATGTTAATCGAAACATGGGAAAACACAAAATAACGGATTTCAGCAGGGAAACCAAACGCTCATTTGTGTCTTCAATTGGAAGATTCCGAGTTTTCAGGACAACAACCAACATCGACACGGAGGCGCATATAGCCCCCCGCCATGAACCTTCCGACCCATACTAAATAACAAAGAAGATGTGGGAATATCGCGAGATATGTTAACAACAACAACAAAGAGATTCATGGGTAATTCACGCAAAATAAGGGCTACTGAAATAGAGTGGTAACCGTGGACATGCATGTTTCTGGCTCATTTTTTCTTCAGTACGTCATAACCAAATAAAGATGTGAAATTTGGGAGCAAAGATGTTAATCGGAACATGGGGGGGGGGGCTATATGCGCCTCCGTGTCGATATTGGTTGTTGTCCTGAAAACTCGGGATCTTCCAATTGAAGACACAAATGAGCGTTTGGTTTCCCTGCTGAAATCCGTTATTTTGTGTTTTCCCATGTTTCGATTAACATCTTTGCCTATATCATTCCACAAAAAAGATAATAATGGAGATCGAGGCGTTATAGAGGAGGATTATTTTTATTGATTTACTTATATTTCATTTGAATATAATAAGATCATTGTAAACATTTTATTATATCCTATACTAATGTACTGAATATATATATATATATATATATATATTATATATAAATATTTTCTATGACAACATCAACTTCTCACAAATGGTCATCAATTTAATAACATGCCGATTTAAATATTTTCACGCTAAAATTGTACAATGATGTATCTTCATATAAATAGGTATTATATTATTGTGAACAACCTCAATTAGTGTAAGTAAAAAAATACTTTTACTTTAAAACAAATTTTAAATTTGTATGATATTTATTTTGTAGATTCTTCGATAATGATAATAATAAATTATTGAAAGCTTAGAATTAACTAAACAGAGTTTTCTTTCTCACATTGCCGCATTCCCCAATAAAAAGTTACCCTATATATATATATATATATATATATATATATATATATATATATATATATATATATATATATATATATATATATATATATATATATATATATATATATATATATAATATATATATATATATAAGCAAAAGGTGATGATTATCAGGTATGCGGTCACTATAAGAATTACAACTCTATATTCCCATTCTCAATATTTCGCCATTGTTTAATAGCTTCATCAGGAGACTCTACAATAATTAAAAATAGGAATTAAATAACAATGAATCGAACATCAACACTTACAGATTTTAAGAGCCAATAAAATTTGATGTACACCATGTCAAGCCGCATTTAGACTAATTACTAATTTACAAAAACGGTTCTAGTGTGAATAGGTAAAAACAATATAATTTAAATTAAAAGGGGGAACAATAAGATGAGTAATCTGAACATATAAATATCTGATGTGACAAAACAATTTTAAAATGAATTTAACAGGTGACAATAAATATCACTGAGTTTATTAGTGTCAGATTTGAGATTAATAGTTTCCTTTTGCTTGTTGATGTGATACATTTCAAAAAATAAACGATTCTTGTATTGGTCAACTTTGTGCAGAATTTCTGTCTCGTCATAATTGAATGTATGTCCTGTTTTTATAAAATGATCAACTACTGCACAGTTATTCTTACCTACTCGGCAATCACTTCTGTGTTGGGTAATACGGTTTTTTAACCATTGAGACGTTTGACTAACGTAGCATCCTGAACACTGCGAGCAATTTATTTTGTAAATAATGTTGGTTTGGTACATAAAAGGTGTTTTATCTTTGACTTTAGGAAAGGGGAGAGAATTAGTAGTTGAACTGTATTTGGCAGCTCTGAAATTGGTGAACTGTTTAAACAGTGGCAGAATCGATTGAATTAAACCATTAATATACGGAAGTCTTTCAAATTGAATGACCTGTTAATTACATTCATCAACCAGACCATTGTAAAAGTCTGTGTTATAGATTATTTTTTTTAAAATATGCTTGGGGTAACCGTTGTTAACGAAAAAATATCAAGTACCGATCTTAAGTTATTATTAACAAATTTTTCAAACTCCACAAACTAGTTGGGTTTTTATCTTCATCTAACCAATTCACCTTTATTCAAAAGTTAGCGCCCTTTTAAGATGGGACTGTTGAGTAAATTTTTTTGAGTATACCTCAAATAATCGCTACCCACTAGCTCCAAACTTGTTACATCTATAAGTTATGAAAAAACTGCCAACCCGCGAGGCAAGGGTAGATTTTGTCAATTTTATTATGTATCAATTATTTGACAGTGTTTGGCAGTAAATTCAAAAATATAAGCAACAATGAGATTAGTGGGTATTGCACGCAAATAGAAAAGGGCGCTACTGAAAAGAGTGGTAACCGCAGACATGTTTCTGGCTCATTAGCCGTCCTCAGTACGGTACAACCAAGAAAGGATGTGAATCCTGGGAGCGAAGGTGTTGACACGGAGTTGCATATAACATATATGTATATATATTACCTTATATTTTTTGAATTCACTGCCATATACTGTTAAATAATTGGTACACCATAAAATTGATAAAATCTACCCTTTTTTCGCGGGTTGGCATTTTTTTCATCACTTATACAAGTAACAAGTTTGGAGCTTGTAGGTAGCGATTTTTTGAGGTAGACTCAAAAAAATTTACTTAACAGCCCCATCTTAAAAGGGCGCTAACTTATTATATATATATATATGAAATTAACTGTCTCAACCCTTACTCCGTGGAATATGCTCATATTAGTGATTTTAAATGAAACTCACGGTCTCTAGTTAATTACACAATATAATAAAAGTTATTGAAAATTCTAAAAAATTGACAATTTTTCCGATAAATCAATATCATCGTCAGAATGACAGAAGTTACATTTCATTTTATTCCTACCTGATGTTTAGTAGTTATTTTTGGCTAGACCAAGAAGTGACCTAACTTGTGATTGGCTTAATATATGTTTATAGGAAAAGAAGAAGATGTGATATTACAAATATTGAAGCTTAGATATTATTAGCCCTATGGTGATATCCTGGATATCATTTTTCCAATTAAGATCAGTATAATTGTGCAATGATATAGAAAACCAGGAAACCGCAATTTTCAATAACTTTTATTATATTGTGGAATTAACTAGAGACCGTGAGTTTCATTCAAAAACACTAACATATATATATATATATATATATATATATATATATATATATATATACATATGCATATTCAAGTATTCAAACCATTATTTTCAGGACAACATATAGATCAAAACATTGGTAAAGCAAAAATTATTATAGAAATAACTGACTTTTATTCAATAAATTTACATAATTTACAAAAGAAGACAGATACAAACGTAGAAAAATGTCAGTCATAGTTTGAACGTAGTTTAATGCTCAAGGGTGTCTGGAATCCATTTGCCTCCCAAAGCACCTTCCAACGCTCCTCTGGAAGCACCATGTGCTGCATATCCCAATGGACCTCCAAGACCGAGACCAAGAGGACCAGCAAATCCCAAAGGAGCGACACCTGCAACTCCCCAAGGACCGACACCAGCAACTCCCCATGGAGCAGCAAGAGCGGCAGGTGCAGCATGAGCTACGGGTACATCAGGAATCCATTGTCCTCCTAGAGCACCTTCAAGGGCCCCTCTAGCACTAACTCCAGCGGCGGCAGCAAAAGGAACACCACCGTGTCCACTGACAGGTACATCTGGAATCCATTGGCCTCCTAGTGCGCCTTCGATGGCTCCTCTGTCGGCAACAAGGCCAGCTCCATAGATACCACCAGCGCTAGCGGTAGCGACAGCTACGAAAAGTATAACTGCAGACTGAAAAAGAAATGATTTATTTTTACAAGACTAGAAGAAGTATAGAATAAATTGGAACAAAATGTTTCCGATTATCGATAAAACGAGTACTTTGAAGATAATCTGAATATTTTTCCATTTATCGTGAGAGCTGAAATTTCTAATTTATGTGTTTTATAATTTGAGTGATCTTGTATAGCTTAAGCAGAGTGTATATATATATATATATATATATGTATATATATATATATATATATGTATATATATATATGTATATATATATATATTATATATATATATATATATATATATATATATATATATATATATGTATATTCAAGTGTATTGGGTGTTTAATCAATAATTGAAAATATTCTCTGTGGAATCTTAAGCTCTAAATTGAGATTTATACTAAATCACTTAGACAAAATTTGATTCTTGTTATATTCTTGTTACTAAATATGTTTCTTTTATTTATATAAATGGTTCCCGTTGGAATCACAATTTGTTTTTAAATCTTATACTTTCAACTAATTTCAATAAATAAGGTTACATTTTTCTGGTTTTTGCGTAATAAATGCAATCCAGACACAATTTGTACACAATATTAATCAAAATAATTGTGCAGCTTCATGTTCAACTATAAATGTCTCCAAAAACATTGAGTTCATCGTTACGAAGGAAGAGTACATTGTTCACATGAAAAGTAGTGGAGTATCGAAAAATTGTGCTATAATGGCAATTCAGCCAGTGGAGCAGAACTGGAGATCGATAAACCAGTCACTTGCCCCTGTCGTACGCTTCTGGTTGTAGTCACTATACATTATTTAACATAATTCAGTGGGGTATACACTACCTACACTTCCTGCTCAGTATGACCAGGATGCTTCAAATAGTTTTAAAGTACATCCTTTAACTCAGTGAAGAGCCACATTTTATCTAAGTTATTTAGGTTGAATCTTAATATTTTGAGCTCAGGATTCAACAGTTGAAGTAATTCGAATTATTAATGAAACTCCATGTATATATATATATATATATATATATATATATATATATATATATATATATATATATATATATATATGATGTGTCACGAAAGAGAATTTTGTTATATATATATATATATATATATATATATATATATATATATATATATAAATTTACATATTATTTTATAACGGATCGTAACTTAATTATAGAATAATTTTCGATATCGGGTATAGCGACATGAAGGAAATAGAAACTAAGAATATTCGATTATTCTCAATATTTCGCTATTGTTTATTAGCTTCTTAAGGAGAGTTCTACAATAGTCAGTGATTTACATTGTAAAACATGTTAAAATTAACAATACAGAAAAGCTTACATTACACAAGTTGATTTTTAAGATAGTATAGAAAATTAATAAAAACACCATAGAGACATTTTATATTAAACAATTGTTGATGTGTGTTGTTGTGTGCTAGTGCACTTATCTGTGAAATAACTGTTACCCTCTGTAAGTTCCTATTCATTATTGATTTCAATAAGTTTTCAAATGTAATCACTAACTATTGTAGAATTCTCCTGAATAAGCTATTAAATAATAGCGAATTATTGAGAAAATTAGAAAAATAGCAGTTTCAATTTCCTCCACAGCGCTATACACAATATCGAAATTTATTTATTTACATCTATTCATATACATGTAATTTGTAGAGGCAACAAGTTCCAATTTTCATTGTACCTGCATTTGAATTCCGTTGATCTGCAATTCTGATATATCTGGTATTATCCCTCAAAATCAATTGAATAGAGTTATTTCTGAATTTTTCACAACAAAATCTTGCAGTTCATTTGAAATTACTTTAGCATACAACAATTTCATATTATAGAGAATATATTCGACGGTTTATAACATTCAAATGATTTCCACGTAATAATCATGTAAAGTATGTATACCAATGCACACTAGGTAACAATCAGGATATGCTTTATAATAAATCGATTCAAAATTCGAAGTTCTACTGAATAATTGGAAAAACAAAATTATAGTGAGAGGATAAGAGAATCAACAAATGCAGGGAATATCTTTGGAAGAAAAACTGGTAATGAAACTTCAATAAATATCTGAATGAGGTATTACTTACCAATGGGTTCATGTTGTTTTAGTATGTTGAAATCGGAGAAGTGATACAAATATCAGCTATTACTTGTATTTTATATAGTGACCAATAACCTTGTCCACACCCAAATAAGACAGTTATTCACTTTCCGTATATATGCACATAGGGAGAGTAGGATATGATAAAAAACTGGGAAAAAGTTACCTATTCGAGTTAGCAGTATATCAAATCATCTAACTAGGAAAATCAGAATTAAAACCATTTTTAATTATCAATAATAGAACAACGTTTGTTAATTTCATTTGAATGAAGCTGATCATAATAGAATACAGTAGTAAGAAATTTGTGTTTTGTGATTATATATTTCTACGTGGTAGATTTTAAATCCTAAATTCAGAAGAATTATTCCACTAAGATATAATAGTACGGCCTTTATTAAACTCTTATTCGACATTGACGTAATTAAAACGTGAATTTTATTGCTACCTACAAGAATATAAAAACACAATTTTCAACTATTCAACTCAAACTTCTTGTTTGTAATCGTTGAAATTCTTGATTGAATACTCAATACACGAAGAGAGTAGCAATAATTAACAATTTGGAATATTCCTAGGATACGGACATTGAACATTCATAATAAAATAGAATTATAGGGTATCTTTTGCGTGAATTGTTTTGTTCTTCATGTAAGTTAATGGCTATCTCATCTTTAATTATACACATCATCTCTAAAACTCTCTTTTGTTCCTGATTTTGTTACATAAATGTTTGTATTCCCATAACTAAATGTGTATCATTCTACGGTAAGCTAGAATTTACCTAGTATTTCTATCTTTTCAATCTGATTTTCAAATATTGTGTTGATTCTCCTATTTAATCAGCATCATACTTATTGCAAAACAAATCATAAAGTTACTTTCCTTGTGTTCCGAAGTTTTTGGTTGCAGATTGCTGAAATATTTAGTTATGTTCTACATCTACGTGCCTAATTTGTAGTTTGTTTACTTCAGTTTATTATTATTGGTGGGATAATCGCTATATATTTCTTGAAAATAGGGGTTTTATATATCCATGCTAAGGATTCTATTTGGTAATTGCTCGTAATGTAAATTTTTTCCACCTACTCATCTAGAAAAAAACTTCAGCCTCAATAATAGTCCATTTTCTCATATGCTTTGAACCAAATTAATTCCTTATCACATAAATAAAACAAGTTTGTTAACCTTGAGCAACTACAATTTCCAAGTTGTTATAGTAATTATAATATTCAATATTGCAAATTTATGTGATTTTTCTATATAAACTAGTTTCTGACCAGCATTGTTGTATTCGAGCCTATTACGTTGAATTATAATTGAAGCGGACCTTGATAAATTTTCAATAAAAGGAATTTCAGTCGGCTTATGCTATTCACGCAAGAAGTGTCGTTAGTTATGAAAGCGGCGGAAACGAATAGCGAATAATCAATTATTGTATGTACAGAAATTATACGAAATAGAATAATAAATATTTTGACTTTTGAAACAAATACATCGATTATATTTTCAAAACTGTATCTAGCAATAAGAGAAATTGTGATATAAGGTGATTAACATTTACGCACCTTTGAAAAAGTCCAACAAAATTTTCACCAAAAAAATGGTAGGCAAGTTGAGTTTACGGTTAGAACAAAATACCTAGAATTGAGTCAGGAAAACACATCACTTGGAAGTCAAGGAGATCACACCAGAGGGAGAATTATTCAGTATTACCAGAAAGGTTGATATCTTTATATACCGCATTCATGAACGATATGTCGCTTACGGAAAACGTTTTACTTGAAATCATTACTTGAAATCAGAAATCGAATCCACCAACTCAGAAAAATCCGGATATGTTATACATATTATTGATTAATCGACATAATAATTTCATCGATAAATCTTTCTCCACTAGACTTTGAACAGTCTGATCCAAAATTGGATTCTCCCATCGGACTTCTACCACTTGCAACAGAAAAATCGTAGTCACAAAAAATATTCGGGCAAAACAACGGATTTAGTTATTTCTTACCCATATTGTTAAGACCAAACAAAGCGTTAATAAGTCTACAATAATATTATAGACATATAGGAAAGCACCTTGTGCGGAATAGCAACAGTATTCGAAATAGTAATGGGAAACTAAACGAATGAATGTAAACATTCATAAATTCAACTACACAAATAATAAACTAACCATAAAAATTGAGACGTCAAAACGAAGTTAGGGTAATCCTGATATGATAAAAATTTAAATTCCATTCAAAATCATACATTTTCCATAAATGTCTTGAGTCTCCAAGACACACTGTCAAAAATAATTTACTTCGACCAACATTGATGGGAAACCAATTATCTACGAGAGATTAATACCAAACCACAGAAGGTCACCCCATTATCATAATATTGTCTTCGCCCAATCGTTCTCATCTTGAGCGAAAATATTGGCAATGTACCACATCGCAGCTCCCAAGATGCTAAGCAACAGCGCTGTAACCATCATACCTCTCTCAAGCTAAAAATTTGACCGTATTTAACGTATTGTATGTTATATAGAACAAAATATGCGGATCTTTATATTCCGAAAGCATTGGGCGCTAAAATATGTGAATAATTTAATTTTGTGATAAAAACAAAATTAAATAACAGTGGCTGAAGGCTCTAATTTGCGTAAGGTGATAAGTTAAATATTTCTCAAGATTTATTGATCTGTGAGTTCTTAGGAACCTAGAATAAATTGTAGAGAATAGCCTATCCAGAGAACATGATCAGATCTATTATATCGATAAATCAGATGCAACAGAAATCCAATTTTATATCAGAGAGGCAAACTAATAACCGGTCGCCGCAAACTTTACTGAAGATCTTTGAAAATACCTACAAATATACTAGGTGGTACCTATTATCGTAATAATTATGATCAGCTCAAGTGAGAAAAAGTGAATTGGTGTAAAATGAAATTTAAATTGAGTTGTACGAAATCTTATTTATAGAATTAAATTTTGAAAGATTACAAGACGGTAACAAATTTTTGTGAATTGATGCTTAATAGTGTTATTGTAAAACTATAAAAAATACAATGTTTGAGATGGTACAAATAAAAAAAAACATACAAAAAAATTAACTGAAAGGCAGTAGATAAGTGTCTGTTACTTGAATGTACGATCTTCGCTACTTGCTAGCTCTTAAAGGACCCATATGGTTAGGATAGGTTCTTCACCAGAGAGTGAGAGAGAGATTCGTATGAATTTTGTTGGATTGGAAATGTTTCTTGGTAGAATTGTTTTCTTGTTGGTGCCCTGGTGTAGGATATCTTTCCTCTTCAGGGCTGGGTTAGGGGTGTGTTGGGTGGTTTAGTGCGCGTTGACTGAGAAATTAAATTGTGGGTAGAAAAGTGTCTGGAAGAAATTTTTTTGAAAAGGTGACTAGTAAGGATTTGTTTAAAGGTGTATGGAATGAGAAGAATTAGTCGGGCTTTTCGCTAGAAAGTAACCGGAGGGTTGTTTTGTGTTGGGGTGTTTCGGGGGTTGGTGTTTGGAAGCAGCGAAGCTCAAAAGTGTGCGGAGATGGTGTGACAAAAAGTGTCTAAGATGGAATCGTAAATGTAGAAGACGAACCATGTATCGCTGCCGATACATAGATATATGCGTTGAGCTGGCTAGGTGTCAGAAATTATTTGATGAAAATTGGGTGTTGTTTAGAATTTGAAAAGTCTCCGATATTAAGGGGGAAATATTATGAAATATAGAGGGTTTGAGATTTTATTAGTTTTTGGAATTTTTAGTGGAAAAGTGTATAGGAGACATTTTTCAAAAGTGTATGGATTTGGGTGGTTTGTTGAAGTTTGGTGAAAAGTTGCGGGGACGTGCCTTCGGTGGGAACATTTAAGGTGATTGGCGTCAAATAATAATAATCAAAAATCTAAAAAAGGCGGGTACAGCTGCGGCTGCATTTATTCCCTGTCGACGTTCGTCGGTCCATTTGGCTAGTGAATGAATTCACAGAGTATGTAGGAGAACCGCAGAAAAACCTGCAACACCGACGTGAGTGGTGTGGGGCGGCTGGAAAGTACAGGGTTTGTCCAAAGTGCTGAACAAATTAATGAGAGTTGTTGAAATGATGGTTATTTGAGTATAGAGTGATTTTGTTAGAAATAGTGCTTTTTCAGTGCTAACTGAGAAATATTGGATAAAATTTGTTATTGGTCTGAAAAATAATGTAAGATTTATGGTGAGGTTTCTATTCGAATTATCGATTTAAAATTGGGGATTCGTGTATATAGTCAATGTATTCGTCTGGGAGGTCGTCGTAGGCCGTGGCTGACAAGCGTAGAGGAGGAAATGTCAAGTTTGTAAATTATTAAGACGTAGAGGAATTGGCTTGATGTCGGTATTGACATAGACGGTGGTGCTGGCAGAGTATGGTGCTTTGTATTGGCAGTATCTGAGAGTTGACTCCTCACAAGTTCGGAGTTTTTTGACGAGATGGTCGGGAAGGGTGCTTTATAGTCGATTATGGGGCGGATATATGTCTTATACGTATAAAGTAAGGTGCCGCCGAAGATTTACTCGACGTCGTACTTTATTTAAAGTGTCCATGAGGCCGGCCATCAAGTTGACAGTGTGAGTAAATCTCACTCCCAAATAAACGACTACCCTGCGGATTTCGAGTCGATCTCCCCAGAGCACGAGGCGGAAGTTTGTTGGTAGAAGTCGTTCGCTCATGGTATTGGTGTGTTCGAAAACGATGGCTTGTGTTTTTTGAGGGTTGAGAGTCACCCGCCATTTCCTGCACCAATTTGAAAATTGAGTCAGTAGATTTTGGGATCGAATGTTGAGAGAGCGCATGTCTGTGGCAGAAATGATTAGTGCGGTGTCGTCCGCATATAGTTGGATGTTATCATGGAGATGTCGTGGAATTGGTGTATCATACGTAAAAATTATGTATAGTAGATGAGCAAGTATCGAGCCCTGCGGAACGCCAGTTTAGGGTGTAAAAGAGTCGGATATTCTATAACCCACTTTGACGCTGATCGATCGGTCGGTGAGATAGGTATATAAAAATTTGACGATTTGGTTTGGCAATCGAATGCTCAGTAGCTTTCTCACTAGTCCGGCGTGCCAGACTTGATCGAAAGCCTTTTGAACGTCCATGAGGATGGCAGCAGGACAGCGTCGTTGATTTAAAGCTCGGGTGACGATTGTTTGAAGGTTGGTGGTGGCGTTCTGACAATAGTGGCCCGGCCTGAATCCGAATTGAAATGCTGGAATTATATTGTTTTCAGTACAGAAGTCCCAGATTCTTTCCTTCAACAATCGTACAGAGACTTTACCTAGGACGCTGATTGATGAGATGGGCCGGTAAGAATCAGGCTTTGTGGGATCTTTGCCGGGTTTGGGGATGAGAACTACGTTGGCTGATTTCCAACAACGAGGAAAGTAAGTAAATGCCAGACAGGCATTTAGCAGGGCACAGAGCAGAGGTAAAATCTCTTCTGGTAGGTTTTTTGTGCCTGTCTCGAGATTCCGTCGTGCCCCGGGGCACTGTTTTTCCCCGCTCGGCACGCCTGCTGAACTCCTTCGATTGTAAAGGGTGTTAGAAGTGGAGAGTTCTCATTTGGTGGAATATGAACATTTGGGCTTCGTGTTATATTGCGGGTGAGGAGGTCTGTTTCGATGGCAGAGCCCCGAAGAAATCTTGGATTGTCAGGTGGCGAAAGACAGTTTGTAGGTTATTTTTGAAGGCGGTGGCTTAGTCTTCGGAGGTATAGATCTTCTGTCCTTGCACTTCGAGATGTGATTCCACCTTTATCTTGAGGCCGACGAGGCGGTGGAATTTTTGCCAAAACACGCGCCCTTGTCTGAAGTCCTGTCCGGCTTTCCATTTTCTCTGCTTCTCGGCATTGATTTCGTACCGAACCTGGGCGTTCAGACGGTTCCATTGTGTCTTGACAGCGGGGTCTCGAGTGCGGACGTATAACCTGTATAACTGTCTTTTCTGACGAATTTTGTGCAGAATTCTTTGCGGAAAGGCGTGGAAGTAGGTGTTTATAGTGGTGAGAGGAACGGCGATGTCTTGTGCATCGATTCAGAGGGATTGAAATTCTTCTGCGTGATTATCTATGTCATCAGTATTCTGATGAATGACGGGTTGTGGTAAATTAGTTGAGACGTGTCTTGCGAAGGAATTCCAATCGGCTTTTTTGAAATCGCGAAATGTGAAATTTGTTGACGGTGGTGGTATTGGATTATTTAATGAGGTTTTAGTTGACCAGTAGTGGAACGTGGTCTGATGAGATAGGGTCGCCTATAAAGCACTCGTCGTCCATGCGTGTGTATAATCTGTCAGTGCACATTATATGATCGACAATGGAAGAGCCTAGGTGACTTATTAGGGTTGGATAATTGTTTCTAATCCGCGAGATGGGAAGTGAGACAAGTTGGTCGTCGAGTTGGGATTGGTGTGTATCACCGAAAATAATGGTTCGTGAGCTTAAATCACCCATTATTATGGCTCGTGGTAGAGAGGATGCAAATTCGAGGAGGTCGATTGATAATTGTTGATTAGGATGTTTGTAGTAGAAGAAAAAGGTCGTAGGGGTATTATTCCACGATATATCGATGGCTATGCAATCCAGGTTCTGTTGAGACAGAAGTGCAGGGAGTGGCTGTGGTGACGCGAGGAGTCCGTTTCGGACGAGAAGTCCGTTGCCGTGACAGTACAAGTTCCTGTTTAAGTGGAAACTGATATAGCCAGTGAAGCGAGGGGAATTTTTAAACAGAGTGTCGGTAATTGAAAGTATTTGAATGTTTTGGGAATGCAAAAGGTGTTTAAAAAGATGTCGCTTCCTGGCTAGACCTCGGCAATTCACGGTCCCGATTACGAAGTCCATGACTTAATTTTGGCGTTTGGGGGTGGAGCAAAATGGACGCGGTTGCCAGCGCCACTAGTTACGGTACAATTGTAGCCGTAAAACGAAGGAATGAGGTGAGAAAGCGTGTCAGCCACTAGGCCGCGGGCTGTGGGGACGGCGTTCATAATTGTCGTAGCTAAAATTTCAATTAAAATTTTAGAGTCGGTCGAGAGGTCGCACGGGTTGTTGGTTTTACGAGGGTTACGGGAGCGGTTCCTTGTGGGGTTTTGGGCGTTTCCAGCCGCTTCGGACATTTGGGGTGGAAGGTGGCGTGCGAGCCGCCACCATTTTCACAAGTGGGTTCTTTAGCCGTAGGGCAATCGTTCGGTTTGTGGTCGGATGCACCGCAGGAAGGGCAGACCGGTTTGGCCTTGCATGACTCGGCAAGGTGGCCTGTGCTGGTGCATCTATTGCAGTATTTGGGTACTGCGGGTGAAGGGGTTGGATGGATTAGAGGCCTCGCACGGATGTGAGAGACCGTGAAATTTGATGCCGTGAGAGAGGACTCGGTGGTAGTCCATTTCGGAATCGGTTAGGATTCGGAGCTTTGTAATGGGAGGGCCCTGACGGCGGGAGTGAATGCGCCAGGATCTGCTGTGAGAGAATTTAAGGTCTTCGGTGAGGATTTCTTCGAATTCTTCTTCTGAAACGGAAGCGAGAAGGTAGGTTTTCGGTTGCGTGATTGCAGTCTGGTGCGGGAAGATGAATTCAGTGGGACGACGATGACTCGGTCGTCGCCGATGGTGTTTCGAAGCTTCTTTGCAAAAGCCTCGTGGGGAATGTCGACGCGGATCCTGAGGAGGGCGGTGCGGTTTAGATTCGCCTTTAAGTAGGAGATTTCTCCCCTCAACAACTCGTTCGTGTTGAGGAGATTAAAAAGCTCCCGCTGAGACACGAATTTTTGTGGTAGGTTGCGGATGATGAGTGTCTGGAGAGGAATGTGTTGGTTTTGCTGGGAAGTTGGTAGTTTTTGTTGGGTAGAGCGGGGTTGTTGTGTGGGTCGAGGTTGTTGTGTGGGGCGAGATTATTGGGTAGAACGGGGTGGTTGAGTTTTGATGGTTGGAGGTGGAGGGGTAGGGATTCTTCGATTTTTCTTGGGTTTGGCTCCCAAGAGAGTGAAGTCCCTTTCTTGTTCTCGGCGGCTGTTGGTTTGTCGGTTAGTTTGTGGTGATGATTGAATAGAGACGTGAGAGGAGTTGGATTTTGCGGAATGGGCCGATCTAGAGGAGCTTCGGGAGGTGATTTGGGCTCGGAGTTTTTCGTTCTCGTGGAGGACTTGGTTGAGTCGGTCGTTTCGGGCCTTGAGTGTAGCCATTTGTTTTTGTTGGTTGGCGTAAAATTCTTGAAGGTCTTGGGTTGGTGTCGGTACCATCGGTGGAAACTCTTCGTGAGAAGAGATCGATGGTACCTTTTGGCTCCGGGTTTGAATCGGAGAGCGCGTTGAAGATGCCATTTTTGGTATTGTGGGGCGAAAGAGGTCGAAGCAGAAGGTTGCTTCGTTGTTAGTGTCGGGGAAGGCTGACAAAAGCCGGGCAGCGGACTCACTGCCGGAGGGAGTTTCCTCCCCGGTTAAAGGTTTCCTGACCCTTTTGTCTGCAGGTTAGTGTTTATATTCACCTGAATTTGTTTCCGTCCTCCGTTGGCGGGATGGTAGTTGGCACTTCTCGTTGGTCTTCGTACACTATTTGTTTGGTTCAAGCAATTTTCATAAATAAAATCGCTCTATAAAGAGCGGAATTTCATAAATAAAAATGCTCTGTTAACAGCAGATTTCCACAAATAAAACGTCCTATGAAGGTCGAGTTGAGATGAAAATCTCAATGTATTTGCCGAGTCCGGTGGCAAGCGGTGCTGGAAGTGCCTGTTTTGAATCAGTGACCAGGTTATTCACTGGAGCTACTACTTGCTGGTGTCCTTTCTCGGTCGATGTATTCAGTACACTGGCTCTTCACCTTTTTAAAGTGGCTTTTATTTTTATTGCAACATGGAACAGCTTTATCCTGATTCAGAAGCAAATGATAAGTAGGAGTGTTCAGCCAGACTTCAGTAAGGCAGGCAGTAATAAAATAACATCAGTTTAAAGGAAGAAGAAGGAAAAAATAAAAAGCCGCTAAAAAATAGAAAATTATAAAATTTACAATAATTTAATTTATAAGAAAAAGTGAAATATATTTAACAAAAAATAAGACAAGTGAATGTTAGATAACGAACAAGTGAGGAAACGGTATCTGAATTGACAGGAAATTTTAAAAGTTGAGGAAGGAAACGAGATATACTTTTCTCAAAGAAAAAACAAAAAAAAAACTGTGCCATGAATAATTACAAGGTAGAATATTTCATTGTTCGTATGAATTGCCTTACCTACCAGAGGTATTACGAAATGTTAAATTCATACTGGGAATATATTAACAAATAATTTAGATAGATTTTCACCGCTGCGGTCTTAAATCAAGCGAACTGCTTCGGACGACGACAATCAACCACAATTCAGTTCTCAAATGGTGTGTTTAAAATTACATTCCTCATTTCCGAGTTTTCAATTATTATATAAATACCTTACTCTCCGTTTTTGTACAACAAAAAGGAACATTCCCTACTTGAAATGAAACATATTCACAAAAAAGACATGAACCCACGACTTATTTTAGAAGCGATAAAAAATTGAAATTTTAGTGATTACGACACCAATTGATGAATTGTATTGGCACTACACCATTTGACGAATTGTTTACGATAAATGCAAATGTTATCAACAATTATTTATTTCAATGAAAAATACCGTTCAATTCTCCTATTAGCCAGAGAAAAAAATGCAAGAAATAGAGAAAATATAGAAAAAATAGACTACCTAAGAAACTGATACATGCTGAATCCTCTATAAGTGATATGGCATAGTGAATGAACCTATTTCCAAATCTATAATTTTGGTGACAAGGACAATCCAGAGCTACAGCCACTTTTGGGAAGTCATCTCCTCGTAGTTTATTGTTAAGCCATGACTAATTTGGAATTTTTTCTGTCTTTGATTGATTTGTATTCCGTACTTCCAAGTTTTTTGCCAGTTATAAAATTTCTTTGACTTAAACGTTGTGTAATGACGGATGAGATGAGAAAATCGAACTTTTGGAATTTCAGCATCTTGTTCATCAGTTATAGATAATGACCACACATGAACTCATTAACTTGATGACAACGACTGCAAGATTTCTGGAGCTCTACCCAGACTACTTTCATTACCATCGGCTCCTTTGATATTAAATTCAATGAGCATCTATTTCTGGTTTTTCGGAGTATAGCTTTACTTGAACATATCCATACGTTCAGAGAGAACATACACATAAACCCAACCATTCCTTCCTAAGCTTTAGTGTTATCAATAAATTCACTGCAATCACAGCAATGATTTTTATGGATGTGAGCTGCATTACCTTCACTTTTCCATGGAATATTTTATCCACGTCCTACTTATCGGAATTGTTTAAAAAAACGACTTCAGACTTCCTTAACTATCAGATCTCCGGCTATGTGTATGTCAATATCATTAGTGACTGACACTGATTATTTTCTAGCGTTTGTTAGAGGAAAAGATACATTTCTTCACTTCTTTTACTTTGGTGCTTGTTTGTTTTCCCCCTTTTCTTCAACTATGTTATTCGCGTTGTAATAAAATATATGCGTAGGTTCGTACTTTATTATAGAGATAACACTGTAACAAACTGTAGCACAAGTCAGAAGCAGAATTTGTGACACTTTTCCATCTTCCATCATTACATATCACCAAATTCACAATTGATGAAGAGTCACCTCCTTGCTCAATAATTCCAGACGCTTCAATACCTGATTAAGTGTACCTCCGAAATAATACCATGAAATGTAAGTGGAGGAGAACTACTTCCAAAATTATATATCATACATCAATTTTATGATGGTTCTGTCATACACAGATCGCCATAGCAAATAATTAACACTATAATATTTTTCTAGATAAGAATAGTCACAAAATGGCAAACAGTTCGAAGAAATCCCTGCGCATTCGCAAAAATTTTAAATTTCGTACATAGATTAGGCAGGGTCGGATTAAGGCACTACACCAGTGTGCTACTTCTTAACAATACCATAACTTGTCTAACAATTGGCAACAATGTCATTGGCGACGAAGGTCGGATAGTCAATCAGAAGAAAAGGTGTCTACTTTTGTATAATAAATAATAATTTGGATCGTAAATTTCTTCACAATCGGATATTTCGTATATCACACTTCCAAAGAGTATCGAACTTGTGTGTTTCATACGATTTGTTGTAGTATCAAAACATTTGTGTTTCATACGATTTGTTGATTTCTTGCAGTAACTGGTATTGGTACTTGATCTGGCAAAAATACTATAGGACTTATTGTTTCTCTAACCTACATATCGAAAAACCAGTAGAAATGAGTGGCGAATTTATGGTCTCAATTTTTGCTTTGCCCATGACTCGCATCACGTGGTGCTTAGCACTTTTCACAGTCTCCAAATAATGGAGATTAACTTGGTATGAACTTGGAAAATAATTTGTTCTTCCACTGAGAAGTTGATTATCGAGTTTTTAATAATATTCACAAAGTCTTTATAAAATTCTTTTACTTTATTATTGGCTCCTTCAAACGTGTTTCCATTGTCGTAATAAATGTTGGCAGGTTTACCTCTTCTTGAAATGAATCTTTTGAAACAAGCTAAAATGGTGTCTGTTGTGAGGTCTGAAACTACTTCCATATGAATAGCCTTGATAGAAAAGCACACAAATAATGCAACGCTACTTTTTCTTATGATGAATTTTTAAATACGTGATTGTTTTATGTAAATAGGATCAAAAAAATCTAAGCTGCAAATTTGAAAAAGTCTGTAAGGGTTAACTCGATGTTCCGGTAAAGAGCCAATTAATTGCTCTGAGCGTTGTGCCTTTGCTTTGAAACATGTTACACATTTATGTAAGACCTTTTTTACTTCTCTAATGCCATTTACAATCCAAAAGTGCTACTCAACACTTGTTTTTGACCCGAATGTAAGAGTCTTTTGTGTTCTCTCTCAATAATGAGATCAGTGATTCTATTGATTCTATTGTTTTTTGGCAAGATTATAGGATGAATTTGATCATATTTTATATCCTTCCACCAACGCGAAGAATGTTGTTTTTGTCAAGAAATGGACACAGTGATTTAATGCTTGATTTTAAATCTCTTTTTGATTTCAAATTATTAATTTCTTCAAAGAAATTTTCTTTTTGGACTTCTCCAATGATGATAGTTAGTGACTCATTTTTAAATTGTCAATCATTTCATTTGTTGGATTTTTGATGTTGTGAATAAATCTATTGATATAAGCCATAATTTTTTGCAATTTTGAAATTGAAGAATAACTTTGGAAAATATCTGTGAAAATAAAGGAACTTGTGGAAGTTCTTAATGTTACAATGGGGTTTTTTTCTTCAGGAAGAGGACAAGTGATACCGATATTGGAAACCACAATACCACATAGACATTGTTATTTTGTATTTTGAGTAAGTTGGAGACTTTGAAGTCTAATCGAGTAAGTTATAATGTTTCATTCAGCTCTAATCTGGACACAGTCATTTTTTTCTTTATCCGTCCAATGCGTGATTTTGAGGATAATATATTGACAAATGCCATATCATTGAACTTTGCTCTAACATATAATACAGCGCCATAGGCTATGAGACTGCTGTCAGAGAAAAACCGATTAATTCAATTTTTTCCGCACCGTGGAATTTTACATCTCTGGGTACTCCAATTATTGGCTGATTTTATGTTTGTATTGAAATTTTTGCCAAGGCCCTTTAATATTTTCTGGAACAGCTCATCCCAGGAAAACTTATCCAACCAGAATATGTGTAGGAAGATTTTTCCCTGAATCATTATTGGCTCGCTGAGGCCTTGAGGATCCCAAAATCTCGAAATATATGACAGTATTTGCCTTTTTGTCAAACAGCCATCATTTTCGTCCTTTGGCGAGAATATTTTTGAAACAATCTTCTTTCGTGTCATAGGAAACGCCTTAAGTTTTGATGACGTTATTGTTTTTGCTGATGTCAATTTCATCAAGTTGTCGATTTTACAACGGAATATCCAGCAAAATTTTGTCACCCTTTTATGTAAATTGAAAGAACCTATTTTGAATAAATGATACAATTCATTTTTTAAGCGAATGTCTTCTTCAAAATGTCGTCAATATAGGTATAATTTTCCGATGCTAAAGGATAAACATTCTGATATTTAATAGCGAGTTCTTTGAGACATCGCGTAGAAATATGTGGAAGTTTTGTAACCATAAGTTACAGTTTGTAGTTGCAAACAATCAATAGGCTGGTTAGGATTCTCTCCAAAGAATGTTTTATGTTCAGGAAACATTTTTTCAATATCTGCCAAAATGGTGAATTTTAAATTGCGAGAAATCAGCAGAATATCAAATAGTTTCATTTTGAACTATATCCCCATTATAAAGAAAATCGTTTAAGCCGGTTTCATTTTTTGTGAGCATGGAACCGTCGAAAACAACCGGTGACTTTTTATCTTCACGAATAAATGCATGATGTCCCCTAAAATACACTTCTGTTTACTAGATTTGTAATCATTTGTATTCACAACCTTTGCATGCCCAAGACTCAAATATTCCTGGATAAACTGATTATATTGATCAAACAATTTTTTGTCGGATTTAAATCTTTATTCAAGATTTTGAAAAGGTTTCAATGCAATATAGTATGCATCCCCTAAATTGATTTTATTGATATCTAATTTAAGTGGTAAGTCTACCTGAAATTTATTGTTTTCTAACAGAGTTGTTTTTTGAAATATTGTTTCACAAGCTTCATGTTCATTATTATACTCCTTGAAAGCATTTTCTTTGTATGAAGAGGCTGGAAATGTACCAGAGATCAGATATCCAAAAGTTGTATTTTGCAAAATAAGACCATTGTTTAGGTCTATCCCACTCTATCTCTCAAAATATATAAGCAGAAAGCAAAATGTCAATATTTTTTTGGCTTGTCAAATTAATTGTTTGCAAGGACCATGCTTTTCAGGTAAATTTAACTGTTCAATGTTAATTTTAAATGGTATGTCACTGGTAATTTTGTTTACTACCGCACATTCACATTTTATTTCATGATTATTCAAATTTGAATAAATGTTTAGATTAACTGCCTTGTTAACTTTAAATGCGGTATCCCTTACACCTAGAATGTCACAATTATTATTATATATTTTTAACCCCAGTTTTGGAACTAAATTTTCAGTAATAAAACATGACTGTGAGCCACTGTCAACAAGTGCAATAGCATCAATGAATGTATTGTTTCTTGCTTCAACATTAACTTTAATTGTTGGCAACAAAACATCTTTATTGTTTGACACATAGATGGTATTTACTGAGGCAGAAGTAGTTGCAACTGCTTGTGTTTCAGAGTTTGATTTATTTTCTTGTTGAGATTTTTCGTAATGTAGTAGCGTGTTATGTGAATTTCTGTTACAAATTCTGCAAGTTAATTAAAGCTACATTTCTTGTCAATATGTTTGTTTGAATATATTTTTCAGTGGCTCTTTTTGTTTATGAAATTATTTCTTTCAGTGATATTAAGAGACAGGAATTTTTTACAATTATGAAGTTTATGATTGAAATTATTGCAAAATGCACATTTGAAATCATTTTTTCCAACCGCTATGTGAACATGTGATTTTTCTTTGACATTATTTGTTAAGTCTGGTAATGAAACAGCTCCGAAAGCAATTGCTCTATTCTCCAAATAAGTTAGATCTTCCTCCGATGTTGGAAGCATTGAAGGATCCCTATCAATTTGATAAGCCCTTTTAGTAAATGAATCTAACTTTTTTGATAAAACGCATGTCCCAATTGTCAATTGTATCCTTTAATATGTTTTTTAAACCACCAATGTATTGTCGAACATTGCTTACAAATACTCTTAAAGCTACAGCAGTCCCTTTGTGGTTATTTTAGTCAAATCAAAAATTGAGTAAATGTAAGAATTCAATAACATTGTTTGGTCATTATACCTATTATTTAATAAGGTTAATGCTTTACTGTAAGAGTCACCTATTATTGGAAACGAGTCAATGAGACTTAGTGATTCATCAAATCAAATAGGATTTGAGATAAAACCACTTCTCAACATCTGAAATATTTTTGATGGTATCAATTGAAGCAACAAAAAGTTTCAGAAAACTTTTGAATTTACTCAAAACTTTCCCACTGAATGGTTCAATTGGAATTGGTTGCAACTTAGCTGTAGAAGTAGCTTGAACTGAGACCTTTTACATTGAATTTGTCACCACAGGTGTTTCTTGATTATCATCATTTGAAGAAATAATTGCATTAATTTTTGAAACTATCAAATTCACTGAATCTAATTTCTTCAATAGAATCTAGATCCAGACTTTCCAGCTCAGACAATGATTCCTTAAACAAGTCATATTCACTGTTTAAAACGTTTTTGCGAATAGAAACCTGTTCAATTAATATATCCTTCCTTATGATCTACTAAACATTTTGATACTTCAATTGCAGTAGCTTTGCACTCCTTGATTTTGCTTTTCAATTTTTCAATTTAAGCTTCTCTTTTCCCCATTTTTGAAAACGATTTCAGCAGTTTCACAATGTGAAAACAAGATTTTGTTTCAGTAATTTCAGAAAAAAGTTACGTTTTGAAACAAAGTGACTAAAAAGTATGTTAACTTAGAATATAATGCAATTATTTATTTATTATTAATTGAAGTTTCTTATCTTGTTCTTGGGCTGGCTGGCTTGGATGACCAATTATCTGAATATATCCATAGCCATAATATATAAGTGCAAGCCTGAATCATCGGTTTTTTAATAGTTCATATTTGTTTATATTACAATGGCGACATCTTTTAGCACTGGTGGCTTCTAGTTTTGTCGGATTTGACTTTACCGCCGTCTTGTAGATGAGAGACGATATGAGTATTTCAATTTTTGTAGATTCCTATGGTATCGATGTCACGTGTTTCAGTTTGTCACTTAACAGTTTTTAGGGTACGCTAAGGCGTTATTTACAAATCAACTGCACTGTTGAAAACGTTTTGTTATTTATGGGTACTTGCCCGATTGTATTCGTATCAAAATACTTGACTACTTGTGGGAACTATCCCGATAGACTTAATAATCAAAATTATGGTACAGCGTCGTTACAACGCGTTCGTACGCGAGATATCTTGCTTGCACCATGTTTCGTGTTATACTGCGATATGCTATATACTGCTCTGTGCATGATCCACTAGCTTGTATCCTCAGATGCTCACTGCAGACGACATATAGGATATAAAATTTACACTATAAAATTCAGTGTATTTTGTGTCGCATTATGTTTGCATCAATATAGAAAACCTGGAAAGCTATATCTGCTGATCTTTACAATTATCAATTAAGAATACAGTTTAAAAGTGGAGAACTACCTAGATTTATCTGTTCATTGTCAACTTGATATTCTGGGTTTCTTAAGTGTCTTCTTATTCCTAATTCTGCAAGAAAATCCAGTTCTTCGTTCTTATCACAAACATGCAGTACTTCTAGTTCTGTGCCAGGTGTCAATGAATGTTTGGTGTCAAGTAGATGTTTTCCGTAATGGGATTTATCCGGTTGTTTTAATTTGTATGCTCGTAAGTATTTACTGTATCTGATTTCAAAATTTCTAATGGTTTGATCGAAATAGACAGCATTACATTCTGTAAATTTAAGTCTGCTATATATGAACTTAAATGGCCATACTGGGGTCATCAATTATTAGTTAAAAGTCGGCTTCATATTTATATATATAAAACAGATACATGTCTTTTTTCATTATTACACTTGTAAATGAAAATAAATTGTATCCTTCCTTCTGGATTCTTCCAAAAATGATGTTAACTCTTCTATTAGGTCAAGAGTAACTCTCTTATATAAACGAGAGAGTTCAACATATCTGTTCCGGGGAAGTTCAAAAGGATTACTAGTGTCCCTGATGTGTCTCATATCTTCTCTGAAATTGGCATTTGCGATGAAAATATAACTGTTTAACAGAAATAACTTACCTGTTTTCGTACATAAAAATAAGTGCACGCTATTTTAGCAATTTATCTACTTTGCAACAAGAAATAACAAGTACAAAAAGTACCCTACAAAGATAGCAATATTTTTAGCAATATCTATTGATAAATGACAGATCATATATTAAAATCGACGATTAGAATACGATATTTTGCTAAACTTGCTATGCTAGCCATATCTTTTAAATAACCATTTAGCTAGTACAAACAGAATCGACCCGAGTGTCGGTGCTTATAAAGAGATACTTGGTTTCACATATGAGGCCCCCCCAGAATATGGAACCATAGAATAATACGTTTTTCATCATTCAGTGTTTAGTTTCGGCAAGGAAGTAGTTATAAGATCCGAAGAAGATTTTTTGACTCGAGTTGTATGCACCCGTATCTCGTACGAAAAATTGATCATAGTTCTCATTTGATTTGAATGTTTATTAAATTACCGACCTTTCACACTTCATACTAGAGATGTAGAAATTTTGACTCTGGATAATTTTTTACTTCAGCCTCCAGTGGTGTCCATACGTTGTTATTGTTATTTTAATCCGTTGTACCAACTGACTTCCATCATTATTTTATATCTACCTCACTAAAACGCCAGGGCATATTGTTTTAAACTGAATTCACTATCCATTCAATTTGTTAACGTGCATGAAAACAGTTCTAATTCATACGATATTTGAATATCTATGAAAACGGAGTTACATGTGGATCAACATCGAGTAGTTTCACCCTATGTGTGATATATCAGAACATAAAAACGGAATCGTGTCCTCACTATCGTGCTAACTGACACAATTCCTACAAGCTGTGATATCAAACATGGTAACAGACGCATACGTTGCCAATTTTAAGTAGTCCAATAACTACTTGCATTATCTGATGCGCTGAAATTAACAATTTATATTATAGCAAGTGCCAAATAACAATTTATCTTACACTCCAAAACAATTGAATACTGGGAATATCTGAAATGTTTAACAAAGGATTTGTAACTATTTTCCGCTATAAATTTTGGACCGTTTATTGCCTTCGAATTCTAATGCAAACGTCTTCTTGAGTCCGGTTTCACACCGGGTGCGGTCAGCCAACATTGATGTTGATCTCGGTTTTCCGTGAAGTTCACGGCTAACTAGAACGAATGAACATGAAATGTTCACTTATTTTGGTTCAAGACCATCACACGTTGGAATTTCTAGAGCAATTTAATAATATACAACAAAGACAATTTATGAGAAAAAACTATACTGCACAGTTTCTGAATGAACAGTAATGAGATGTAGGTACTGGAACAGTTGAAACACAAATATACCGTATTGATCATAAATGGTAATACAAAAGTAATGCATAGAGAAACTTTGAATTATCATGAATTCCATGACATTATATACTAAATGTGCTAAATAGTAGGTACTGTTTCAGCTCGATCGGCTTGATGAGAATGTATACAATGTATGAGATCCATCGACAAATTTAGTAGATTAGTTACTAATTTGTTGGAAGTTTTGTTCTCGTTGTTCGATTACAATATTTCAAGTGCATTATTAAATGATCGCGAAGGCAGAATCATACACGCAGTGTGAAAAAGTCATTGGGAGGAATTCATTATTTCGGTTACTGAACATAATTATAAAAAATCTCGAAACAAGTCAAATTCAATTTATAAATTGACATTCTTCAACGTGAACATGTGATCCCTATGTTCCAATTTGACTCATAATAAACCGCTTTCCTTTCCCTATGTTTTAAAACAACCAGATAAATCCCACTACGCAAAACATCTACTTAACACCAATCATTCATTGACACCTAACACAAAACTAGAAGTACTGCATATTTGTGAAAAGAAACAAGAACTGGATTTCCTTGAAGAACTGGAAATTAGAAGACATTTAAGAAACCCACAATATGAAGTTGTCAATGAACAATTAAATCTAGGGAATTCTCCACTAATGAACTGTCTTCTTAAGTGATAATTGTAAAGATCAGCAGATATAGTTTTCCTGGTTTTCTATATCATTGCACAGGTATACTGATCTTAATTGGAAAAATGATATCCAGGATATCACCATAGGGCTAATAATATCTAAGCTTCAATATTTGTAATATCACATCTTCTTCTTTTTTCTATAAACATATATTGAGCCAATCACAAGTTAGGTTACTTCTTAGTCTAGCCAAATATAACTACTAAACATCAGGTAGGCATAAAATGAAATGTAACTTCTGTCATTCTGACGATGATATTGATTTATCGAAACAATTGTCAATTTTTTAGAATTTTCAATAACTTGTATTATATTGTGGAATTAACTAGAGACCTTGAGTTTCATTTAAAAACACTAATATGAGCATATTCCACGAAGTAAGGGTCGAGACAGTCAATCTCATTAATAGGAACTTGTCCCTCAGCCCTTGTTTAAAATGTACTAGTAATAATAATACAATTTTATTTGAAGACAAAAGCCCAACTTGGCTCCAATTAGGCCAAAATTGTTACATAGTTCAGCTAAGCAATTACGAGGTCAACGCGCTACTTCTCGGCAACAAATAGGCTACATTTACCAAAACAAGCACTTGCACTGAAATGTTAGTGAATTAGAATTATTTTAGAAAATATTGAAGATGAAATATTTTTGATTTGAAAACATCAAAATCATCAATTCAAAGTACTTTCGTTGAGAATTCTTATGTACCAACATTAGAAACATTTTATTGGTCTGATTCTGCAATTGTATTACGCTGGCTTCAAACTTGTCTTCAACAGTTGAAAACCTTCGTATCGCATCGTGTAGCTGACATACAAAGGATGACACAAGTCAAGCATTGGCGACATGTATCCATACACGATAACCCAGCCGATCCCATATCAAGAGGAGTGTTACTTGCAGATTTTCCCTCCGCAACCTTGTGGCGAGACAGTGCGTCATAGTTAAGTCAATCTATGTCGTTATGGGCCGTGTCTTGATTCACCAAGAGAGGGAGAACTGCCTGAATTACCTGAGAAACGCAAACGAGTGTGCTTGATTACAGCTGAACGACCCTTTGTGACATTAAACAGATTTTCTACGCTCGAACGAATGACACGTTCGTTGGCCTATTGTTATCGTTCCGTCAGACGAACACCACCTACCAACCCTTTAACGGTAGAGGAAGTGAACCAAATAGAAACGGGAATAATCCAATGCGTGTAAAGGCAATCATTTCCTAATGATATAGAGATTTTACTTCCGGCCGACTCTCATAAATTCATTTACTCAAGATTGCTCAAATTAAATCCTTTTCCGGGCAAAAAAGTTATAATGAGGGTAGAAGGACGTTTCATTCTATCTTATTAGTCTTATTAGCCTATTTGCCGTCGAAATGTTCAGTTTCGGAGGTATTTTTCTGATTTTGTATGTATTCCAGTTTCATGGGGACAGAATTGAGTTTACAGAATACTAAAACAGCATTTGAACTACTAAAATACGACAATATGTCAAGACTGTCAAAATGACAGAAACATATTTTCATCAGAAAACTAGGTGAGATATTTGCCAGTACTCAAACGGCCTTTAAACTACGAAAACTCGAAATTTTCATACGGACATAGAGACCGATAGACAGACAGAACAAAATCGGAACAAAAAAATGTTTAGAATGTCCTTAAATGCGAAAGTACACGGAAAAATTGAATGCGGTCAGATCTTTTATGGTTATAATATACAAATAATTTACCTAATGGATTGATTACGGCGATGAATCAGCTATTCATACTTTAGATTTGGTGTATTTATCCAGGTTTCATCGAGGTGATATATTTTCCTGCACTAATTTTCATATGACTTCATCTTCTTCAGCCATATCACTATTTATAATATCTAATATCACGCTGATCCTACAAGGTTTCACGTATTTGAAAATGATTCACCTCTTCTGCTTTACTTTGGAACTGATACTTTCTGCTATATATGATCTTCTCAATAGACTTCGTTCATAATTTAACCTACTTAATGGAATCCAATGACAAACCTTCTATTGAACCTTTTATGATGAGTTTTTCGCTTGAGTCGATTCTTCTTGAGTGGATATGTTGTGGTGGCTTTACACAAAAATATGTAATGGAAGAAAAATCTCTAGTGGAACTTATAATGATTTCAAAAATTAAGATGGGGATATAGAAGAAGCCTAGCTTTCAATTTAAAATTATGCAATTCTTCTGCTATGCTTTGAAACTGATCATTGCTGCATAATGTAGTCTTCTCAGTAGACTTCGGGTATCAAATTTCTCCCAAATCTCTCTCCTTAAGGAATGTATATTGACTAAAGTCAATGGAATGATAAAATGTAGCTTTTTAGTTCCATATCATATAATTTCAACTAATTGCTCTCTGAAGGTACCAAATTATCCTCTTAACAGATATTTCAGTAGGCTTTGTGTGAAAACATTTTGATTCAGAAATCTGATAAGGTTCTTAGCCTAAATCAATTTCGGTATAAAAAATTACTTAAACTACATTCTCAACTTTGGGCGGTTCCAAGGTCTACCTGTAATGCATTCTCTAGGTATAAATAAATATTACTTCCAGATGATCAAAACAATTGAATATCCAACAGTGCCGAATGAATTTGTTCCAACATGAAGTCTTTGGTAAGCTGATTCTCAAGAATATCAAAAATAAGTGGATATTTCAATATTATTCTTACTTCCATAGAAGTTGATTTGGGTGTACTGTAGTAAAATTAGTAATAATTTGATTTCTATTCTGTAATCAAACTTTTAAACTTATATATTGTGCTATGTCTAACAGTGAATTTAGGTTGAAACAAAATGTATACTAGATCTTCACTTTAGTCATGGTCACTATTGTGATAGTTAGCAATCATCAGGACGTACCAAGAATTGACACTTAAAATTTTTGTTCAGTAGATAAATTCAACCTGACAATAATAACATCTTGCGTTTCAAAATACAATAATATTGATACTGAAAGTGAGGAAACTATTCATAAATGAATATTGTTCTATGTAAAATATTGTTTTCATTCTCTCAATTTATTCTCGATAAAACACTTTTTATATTGAGTGTTTCCAACAACTCGGGTGTGAAAGGTGGGTGAAATCAAGGAACTGAAGTGGCTTCCAGTTCTTACCACTCATATTATTTGCTGTTGATGTTTAGTTTTTTAGACAAAGTACTATTTTTTCTAGAAGTCGTTCCTTTCCATCACATGACTCAAATTACATTATTATATTGTTTCTCTCCCGACTCGTTTCAATGGCAATAGCCCAATAACCAGAATGAGTTATGAAAATATTATAATCACAACAGTTAATGTAGCATATTATAAATAGAAAAAAAGTTTTGTTGGTCACGTTTGACTTTAGTCTCGAGAATTTTTTGCTGAAATATTAACAATCATACTCTGCGAATTAATTCATATATTCGGATGATTCGAATAAATTTTGATCATTGATCAACTGTATCTTGCTATACTACTGCTAACATAAATTACATGTATCAACGTCATGAAATTAATATGTGTTTTTTTATTGTAGGTTATCACATTTTTCTTCGCTACATTAGCAGCTACCAACGGTATTCCTTCAACCACAGTTGTGCAGGGACCAAGTGCCAAAACT
Organism: Galeruca laticollis; assembly: GCA_963921935.1. Classification (NCBI taxonomy): domain Eukaryota; kingdom Metazoa; phylum Arthropoda; class Insecta; order Coleoptera; family Chrysomelidae; genus Galeruca; species Galeruca laticollis. The sequence continues at coordinate 180,205,754 of OY998176.1, forward strand.
ATGTTAGTAGGGAATGATGAAAGTGTCATCTCCTCTGTAGCTCCAGGAGGTACAGTTATTGCTGAAGAGCAAACAGGAATTGTTGCGAAGACTCTTCCAGTTGTATCTGCAAGCCCAGCTGTAACTTCACCATATGTAGTCTCCCCAGCTCTTTTCAACGGTGTCACATATACTCATCCTGCTCCAGTAGTAGCTGCCTACTCCACTCCGGTTGTAAATTCTTACGTAGCTCCAGTTGTATCTGCTTATTCTGGTCCACTAGTTTCTGGTTATGCCGCCCTAATAATTAGTCATAGTTTTATTGATAGTGATGTTGCTGGTCCATCTGGGACTATTGCTACTAGCAAATCTGCAGAAGGTCACGTTTCTACTCACAGACTCTACCTTTAAATTCGATTTGACTTAATAATATGAAAATATTAATTTTTAACCTAAATAACTGGGATGAAATATGGCTCTTCTGTTATCAAGAAATTTGAAAAATATTGGTGCACAGTACTTCAACACAATTTATTTGATCCTTGTCATACTTGGCGGAAAGTGTTGGCACTCACTCTACAAATGAATTTCTGGCTACAACGAAAGGGGTCTGACAGGGGCAAGTGACTTGTTGACCCTTCCCCAATTTCACCCAGTTGTGAAATTGCCAATCAATAAAATGTCAAAATTATTTTCACAATATTACTGTACTCCATGTTATTTAATTTTAATACTTAATTATACCTCCTAAAGTAGAAGCGAATCGTCGAGATTGATTAAATATACATTCAAAAATATATTATAATTGATAACCTAAGAAGAAAGAAATCTAAATATTAAAAAAGGGTAAAGGAAAATATATTTATTCTGAAATAAATGTTATCATTTTTGGTCTATTTTAGTAACTACCATGCTTATGTGGGAAAGTTTTTACGTTTCGGTCCGACATTTGCCTCTATCTATGTAATTTGAAGCAAGATATTTGCCAATTTATTTGTAATGGATATTTTTGTGGGGATGTGACAATAAGTCTCCAGAGTGAATTATTTTAGATATTTATTCCCGAGCTTTCGAATAACTTTTATTCATTATCAAGGGCTGAAACTGATTGGTCAATGTTATCATTATTAAAAATTGAATGAAATAATAAATACTTACATACATTATGTTAAATTAAATATTTTTTTAATAAATCTCTGTAGTGCGGTCCTGTATACTTTATCTCAAAGAACCTTCAGTGGTGAATGCTGTCTAAACAGTATCGCCAAATTACAAAAGGAAACACTGAATCAAGATTCACAGATATATGATTCTATTTATTCAGGAGAAAAGAATTTTTATCTCGTAAAAAATCAAAAAATACATCATTTTTCCTTGCATATGAGATAAATAGAAAAAAAACTTATCTACGATGGCCTTTCGCACAACATTCATACCAATGAAATTATATTTAATACGTGTACGTATGCAAATTATTATGCGTTTACGTTGTGTTGGTAATTATATTCTACATTCAACAACAACAATATATATATATATATATATATATATATATATATATATATATATATATATTATATATTTACAAAAGGGTTGATTGTGATATGTACATAAGAATATCGGATATAATTCAATATCTAATGTTTCTTTATATACACAAGTAAGTTTTCATTTAAAAAAAGATTATGAATTACCTTATGTGTTCCACTAATGTTCTATAGAAGAACATTCATTTTGCTTTCCTTCTAGGGAAGTTCTGGAAAATTTCTTGGGAAGCTGGACTCACAGTTCATTTGAATCAATTCATTACTGAAAAGTATCTCAGTATTTTCTTCTGGGATTGTTTAAAGGATATTTACACTGTATATATCGAATATTTAGTTCAGGAATCGTTTTAGAAGGTTAGTTTCACTATTTACTCTTCAATATTGGTTATAAATTTTACAAATCTTATGATTATAATGAAAAAAAATAATGTGTTTCTTTTAGCTTCTCTTAGCACCCACGCTCTATTACTCTTTTAGTTTAAAATCAACAACTTTTTTTTAAACAAAAAATCTCATTTTTTTATATTAGCCCTGTGTTTATTGAAATCATATAAATATTGGTAACCAATCAAATTAACTCATAGTTGTTCGTTTAATAGATTTCATTGTATTCTTCAAAATATTTACTTTTCAATTATAAAACATACTTTTATACAATTCTAAACAAACAATTCATATATATATATATATATATATATATATATATATATATATATTGAACTAGTCATCTAGTTTTGTAAATATATTGAAATAAATAAACATAATAAAAAGGTCTTATTGTAACGGGAGGAGTGTCAGTAGAATAAACTCAATAACAAGTCAAATATTAAAATATAAAAAGATTGAAATATGATTAAATCTGGTGAAATATTGATGTGAATGTTTTAAAAGGGGATGAAGAATAAAAATTCAAACACTATATTAGTTAAATAGATAGTAAATATTACCTGTACCAGTAATTCTGATTGGTTGTCAAAGTCACGGAATTACGTATTACACTGAACACAGCCATAGCAATTTCTGTAGGACGAAACGTCATATAATAGCTTGAAACCTAAATTAGGAGAAAAGAATAATCAGTTTAACAATAACTTAACATTGTTTACATAATTTTTTTAGTAGTAGCAAAGGTTTAGAATACCATGTAATCATTCATTCATTGGAAACTAGATGGAAAAGATAGTTGGAACACAGCCCAAACGTATAAAAAGGAAATTAATATTTACAAGAAGTAATGCCTGCTAGGGAATTTTCATTACCAACATAAAATCATTGCTAATTGATTATATATATGAAATTTAATTACAAAAACAAAAATAATCAGGAGTTTATGTATAACAACTATCAAACAAGACTCAAACTAAAATAGAATCAATTACATATAGGTTAATTAATAATATAGGTTGTAAAATTTGTAAAAATAAACATTTCTCAAATTAACTAAATAACATGAATATAAGAAAATTGACTATTGTACGAGGAAAAGAGGACTTAATTAAAATTGCTTAATACAATAGAAATCTAAGTGAATCAGTGTTATTACCATCCAGGACAATAAATTTATGTTTTTCAAAATAGTAACTAAAAGACTGGAGAATAACAATTTTAGTGATAAAAAAAACAAATAAGTGAGCTATGGACAAGGGAAGCTGAGAGACTTGTTGATTTTGAAAACAAAAGAGATTGATTTATGATGGTGAGAGAGGATGCGTCGATAAAAGATTGCTCTCTGTATAAAATTGTTTAAAGGTGTTTAAAAGTTAAAATTATAAAAAAAAGTTAAATCAAACTAATCATAGGACTATTCAATCATGTGTAAGGATTGAATAGTGCAGTAGGAGCGTGTCTCTTATGAGATATCTGCAAGATTTGGAGATGCGAGTGCAGCCGACAGTGATAGCAAAAATAAGGTCTGTGTATTTTGCTTAAACTTATTTGGAATTCCAATTAACATTTTCAAAGTGTACACTCAAATCTTTAGTTGAACATTCGAATTACTTAATGCATAAAAGGGCCAAAAACAATAAAATATGATGCATCATAAATTTATCTATAGAGAATTATATCTTTGATATCTATAAAATTAGTGTACTCACCTTTTGTGAATTTATCTACTTGAAATATCACGTGCATCATGTATGTTACATTGAATCTTATTTCTTCCTTCCAGCTATTGCATGTATAACTTTAAACTATCACTTTCTTGACCTTTAAACACACACATATGTAGTTTATAAATTATCACTTATATGTAATTGATTATAGAAACTTGATAATTTTAACAAAATCTTTTTATCACAAGCACGCTAGCGTCGTGTTGACTGTGAAACGTTATTTATGGAAGGAAAACCGCCTTCTTTCATGTATATTGTAGTAGCGCATGCGCCGACGCAGTAGTGGGAACATTTTGTTATAGAGAATACATGTATGATATAGGGTGGCACAATTCCATAAGAATAAATGTACAAAGCAAATTAATAGTTTCAAAAATATTTTATTATGTTCCAATCTGGTTAAAAATTTTCAAATTATTTCATTAAACAGCTTTACATTCATGTGTTGATTTTTTTTTATTCTCACATCCATGATTAAATTATCAATATCATTGTTGTCGTATTTAAATCGTTTTATTTAACAGATACTGTTACTTTCAGAGGTTGTAAGGTGAAGGTAAGATTAAGAATATATTTCCTCAATCTTTGATTATTATATCCAGAACTTAAAGGGAGGATTCTCATGCTTCCGACTAATTAAATAAACATTATAAATAAATAATTAATTAAAAAATTTTGAGCTAGTCAATCAAGGGAATAATTATTAAATGGCGCCCATAAATATAAATAAATAAAATTAAAAAAATTATATAAAAATAATAATATATATTTATATATCTTTTGCATTTCATCAATTCTTAAAATTTCTCAGCTGTCATCGACCTCTCTTGAATTTGGTCTATCCCAACTGACACATACTTCAACAGATGTCAAAGATTCAATAACCCTAATGTTTTTATTTGGAATTTCACCTTCGGATATATTACAAGAAACATTTCTAGGGCTTCTAAATAGTTTGATGGTATCTAATAGGAATTAAAGATAATGCATAAACATTCAACGATTTAATTTGAAGAGTGGATTCATTCATTTTATAACAGGTGATGTTTTTTTAAATTTTTCTCTTAAAGAGTTTGAATTCTTATTATATCAGTGTGATGTATATATGTACAAGGTAATGTATGAGTTTAAATGAATTTCTTTACTTTGATTTAGTTTAATTTTTACTCTCGAATAGTTTTTCTTTCAATAATCTTATAGTCATTAATATCTTAAGTTGTAATTGACTCGTGTTAGATATATACAATGTGTAGCATTATTTTTCCATAATTATATATATATATATATATATATATATATATATATATATGTATATATATATATATATATATATATATATATGTATATATATATATATATATATATATATATATATATATATACTACCAAAACTGTCATCTATGGATGTCAGTAAAACTTTGCGCCATGTACACGTCTTAAGTTTAGAAATAATAAAATTTCCATTTAATTAACAATTAAAGTACCTAAACAAGTTTAAATCACAAAAAATTTTGAAATCACGTAAAATACCATGTCGTATATTGAATTTATCCACCTTTTCCTATTTTCAATCGATACTTACAAAAAAACACTCTTCCAAATTATTCTCAATTTATTGACTGGAATTTATTCAGATAAAATTTTTATATGTACATAGTTATTTTCCAACTAATTTCAAGCTGAACTAAAAAATCATTTGACAAGAAAAAAAATTATAAGACTTGTCCCAATTTTTGCAGCCTTATACCAAAAATTGCGCCAAGTCTCATACATTTTTTTCTTGCCTAATTATTCTTTAGATCAGCCTTAAATTAGTTGGAAAATAACTATGCATATATAAAAATTTTATCTCAATAAATTTCAGTCAAAAAATTTAGATTTATTTATAAGAATGTTTCTTTGTAAGTATCAATTGAGAATAGAAAAAGGTGGATAAATTTAACATACAACATGGTATTTTACGTGATTTTAAAAATTTTCCTGATTTAAACTTGTTTAGGTACTTTAATTATTAGTTGAATGGAAATTTTATTCTTTCTTAACTTGAGACGTGTACATAGCGCGAAGTTTTACTGACATCCATAGATGACAGTTTTGGTAGTATTCCAATTATTTTTGTAGTTTAATATTTTGATTCGTTCTATTGTCCATTTAGTTATTAGTTTTCTCTACATGTGACAAGAATATATTCCTCATTCGAACAGATTTTTTTCTAAGACTAGACTATCTATAAAATATTATATAATATATATCAAAACATATCCTCTATCTAAATTCTAAAGAAAATATTGAAATAAGGAAAAATGTGCATATTTGGATGTAATACTAGTGATACACACTGTATTATTAATAATTTTGAAGTTTCAATATACAAATAAATTTTGACATTTCAATTTCGGATGACATTATTGCAGAATATACTTCATAACGATTTGAAAATAAGAATACAGATGTCTCTGTTAGCAAAATTGCAATTATACTAAAAGAATAAAAATCTCTCTTTGTTATAGGAAAACGTAAGTTTGTATTTTTTAAAAAAAAAATAATTTTTTGGTAACCAAAGGAGAGGAGAATTATTTATATAAAGAGTTTAGTTAGTTGATTTTGAGATCCCCTCAAAGCAACATCGAAATAAGAGTTGCCTCAAATTTATTTAAAAATATCATAGTGATTTATATGAATATTATCAGATCACCAAATCCTGCATTGTAAAGCCAGTGCGTGTATAATTCGCAACTAATTGCATCGATAAAGTGCGGGTGATTTTCCGATTTCTGAATTATTAATTTAGAAAGTTGTTCCTGAATTCTAAACACGGTTTAGAATACGAACGAGTTAACCAGTACCTAGTTGGTGAGTCCTGTCCAGTTAATTTACATTATCTCTCGAGAATTAATAGGCCTTTATTAGAAATATTTCAAAATCAGATGCATCTTATGGTAATAAATTCGATTGAAATTACAGTAACGTTACTCAAATAAAAGTCAACGTCAAGGGAAGATAATTTTGGAATAGACAATTTAAACGGAAATTTGCGTATTTTGACATTGATATATATCAAGTTTATAATCAAACATTTTGAACTTTGATAAATTATTTAGCGAATAGATTTATAATTATAGGTTGTATTAATTTCAAGGTTGATAGAAAATTCTATCTTTGTTTCTGCGTTTATAATATTTTTGAAGAGTTCTAATTTTTTTTTAATTTGTTATTTGATAATATATTATATAAATTTGAATTCCAATCACTCTCTGGTACTCATTTCATATTCATTTCTCATTGTATTTGATAATTTTCAGGCTATAGAAATTTTGATATAATAAGTGACATTTGGTTAATTTCCTGACAGTAAAATCATATATGTCATAAGATAATTTAATTGTCTTGTAGTATATTGAACAAACAGTTACTCTAGATTTGGAATAGCGTAATACATAATTTGGAAAATTCTTTAAAAATTTGAATAATTATTTAAAATCTTTGATCCCTCCCTAAGATAAGAGTGAATAAGTCGATTGTGTATTGATTTATCTTTCACAATATAAAATTTAATATTCATCTGAGCTGGGCATATTAATTTGACAACTGCTGTCGAAAAATTCAATAGGTTATATTCAGTGGTAAAGGCCTATTCACAAGAGTGTAGTTACAATCATAAATTGTGACATCAACAAATAAAATTCATATCGTATAAATTCGTAAATTAAACTATTAAATAATTAATAAAACATCGAAATATAATAATTTGTCACCCAAACGTGGGGCAAATATTATTAAAGAATATAAAACATAGAATATATTATAATTGGCGCCGCAAAGTGGAGAAAAATATATTTATCATTATTATCATAACCAGTATCGAAAAATATTATAATTTGACGCAGCAAATTCATTGACTATATAAAAAATCAAGTATCGACCATGGAAAGAAGATTGACGTTAAGAGATGGTAAACAGGTAGGAGTTGAAAGTGGATCGGAAGAAGAGAGGGAAGAAAGGAGTCATGGAAGAGGAGATTTTCAGGTGCAGTACTTAGAACAAGGAAGGAAACAATCAGAAGGAGATATGACAACGGGAGATGAAGCAGAAGAACAGGAGGATAGGACACAGGAAATGCAAAGAGGAACAAGTCAAAATCATCAGATGATGGAAATGATGCGACAGTTATTTGGAAGAATAGACAATTTGAGGGGAGATTTGAATAATATGAGGGGATATATGAATGGAAAAATGGACAAACAAGAGGAGAATATGAACAACATTAATGGAAAAATGGACAAACAAGAGGAGAATATGAACAACATGAATGGAAAAATGGACAAACAAGATGAGAATATGAACAACATGAGGGAAGATATAAATAGTATGAATGTAAATATGAATAATATGTGGGAAAAAATGAATGAGAACATGAATGATATAAAGGGGAACATGAATAATTTGGAAAAGAAAATTGATGAGGTGAAATTGGAAAGTTTGAATGAGATCAAGAAAGTTAGGGAAGAGAACGAGCCATTTAGGAAGCAGATTGAGAAGGTGAAAGAAGATATAAAGGGCCAGAATGAAAATTTACGCATGGAAATTCAGGAAGTTGGCATTATAATCAGGGAAGATATTAACAAACAGGTGGTAAAAGAAGTTCAAGAAATAGGGAGATATATAGAACAAAATTCATCTGGAGTTATTCAAGTAGAAGTAAAGAAACAAAATGAGAATATAATTGAAGAGATACAGGCTATTAAAGTACAAGGACAAACAAATGAAGAAGTAATGCAAATGTATGAACAGAATTTGAATAAGAAATTTAAAGACTTGAATGGAAGGATAGAAGAACAAACAGGAACCTGTATTAAAAGGACTGAAAATATAGATAAATTATTCAACAAGGAATTGGAGGAGATGAATAAAAAATTAGAAGAAACTGTGAATGAAATAGAGGATAATCTTAAACGGAATGGAGGTGGAATGATGCAAACTGGAAATATCGACTTTGGGATGAAATTTCATGGAAATATGAATGTAATTCACCCAAAAGTAATTAATCAAAATAATCAAAAGTAGGATGAGAGGAATAAGGGACATTGTAGAGAAAAGAATCATTATTAAAGGAATGTTATCTGGACATGCTTTATTGTGGTTTTGCAATAAAGAGGAACAAATACCTGATGTAGAAGAATTTGAAAAACAATTTTTAAAATATTGTTGAGGGGAAATTCAACAGGCGAGTTTCAGAGAAAAACTATATTTTGGGAAATTTGATTATAATCAAAGCAAAAATTTCAATGCTTATGCAATGAAAATGTATAACAACGCACAGTATTTGGAGCCAAGCATGCGAGAAGAAGAAATGGTTTTATATATTTCCAGACATTTCGACCAACAAGTATCTGAAACTATTGGGATACAAAATATCAAGACGATGGAAAGTTTATCAAATTATTTACTCAGACTTGGAAGATGTCACAATAAAAAAAGAAATGAAATTGAAAATTCTATTGGAATAAGGGGGAATGGAGATGAACATTACAGAAGAGATATGAATAATACATATGAAAATAGAAACTATAGAAACAGGGACTTTGATAATCGAAGAAATAATAGATATACAGACCGAAATTTTAGAAATGAAAATTGAAATTACAGAACTGAAGACCGAATGGTAATAGAAATAATGACAATAAGTACTTTGAAAATAAAAGAGATCATGGAAATTTTGACAGAAGAAATGGTAATGAAGACAGAGTTGAAAATTGGAGACAGGATAGATGGATAGGAACAAATAATTACCATGATCGGAGAAATGATGATAGAAGAAATGGTATTCAAGAAAACCATGAAACAAACTATGATAGAACACACCAAGAAATAGTAGACAGAAGACAAGTAAGCATAATACAAGAACAAGAAAGAGATGATGAGCACAGTCAAACTGTAAACAAAAATTTTACATAAACCGCTTTCACCTACATACCATTATTTTTTCTAAGTACGAACATCCAAGAGAATATGTTGATATTGGGGAAATTGGGGAAATGCATGATAATTTAGGTTTAATATTCATTGAAGGTAAAATACAAAATATAGGATGTAAAATTCTGATAGATACAGGATCAGAAGTAACGTTGATAAGTGAAAGGATTATAGACAAGTGCGAGAAAAATAATATTATGGTTGTAAACACAAACAAATTATCACTAGTGGGAGCGAATAATGAAAAACTATATGATACAAGTAAAATGATAATTGAAGAATTACAATTAGGAAACAATTCGTTCAAAGTACAAATGTTGGTCGTAAAGAATTTAAGTTATGATATAGTATTAGGATCCGATGAATTAGACAATCACAAAATGATTATCAATTATAAAGAAAAGTTGGTGAATTGTAAAGGAGAAAATATTGATATTGAAGTGAAGGAGGTTGCTCAAAAGAAAACGATTGAGTCAATACTCATAGATTTCTCTGCGGGATCATCACCCCTCAATTAGGGTTACTCCATATCTCACTGAGGACACGCGACAAAATACAACAGTTGAACTCGTAAAAGCCTGATATAATCGCATCAGAAAGTTTAATAAGTGATAAAAACATTAGTGTTAAGACCAAAACGAAATACCCGGTAAAAGTGAAAACGTCCCATAAAAAGACAATAAAAAAAGATACGTTCATATCTAAAACTATTGAACATGAAAAACTATCAGACAAATTCAGAAAATACAACACTGTGTGTCAGAAATATCAGAGGAAGACATAAATAAGCACCAAAACAAAAATACGAAAGCAAAAGAACCAATACATCATGTCCCCCAATCGTGATAGCCGGAAACGTCTTATCGCATCGGGAAATGGTGATGAGATTAAAAATGAAAATCTAAAATAACTTCGAGATGAAATATACCGCAAACTCGACTATTATATTTACCAAAGAGGGTATTCAACACTCGATGAAATAAAAGACGAACTCACAATAGTTTACAAACTAACAATTTAAGACATATTTCTAATGACCACGAAAGGTAGTGGTTACGGATTCCAAAATTACTCTCGATTATCTCAACAAAAGAGGATAATCGAATATACAAGAGTCCAGTGGGAATTCAGACGACAGAGCAAACCAATACACCAATGGAACATATGTCAGTTGTGGGGGCATACAACCTCAAACTATGGTAGTGGACCAAGATGCCTCAAATGTGCGGCACTCCATCTCACCCTAGGTTGCCCAAAGGACAGGTCTAAGCCTGCAAAATGTGCTAACTGTAACAACGATCTCTCAGCCAATGCGGAGATCTGTCCTGAATATGTTAAGCGAAAAGAGTGGCTCGATCAACGGAGAGCAAGAAATCGAGATAAAAAGACAAAAGGTACGAGATACATACTAGTCCCTGTCCCCACAACCAACCCCTGGAACAAGAACGGTCGAGCTGAAAAAGACGATTGCCCAAGCCTACCCCCCATACAGACAACGAGAGTTACACAACAAAACATCACCACCCAGCCTCGCCCTAACCAAGAAGCCAATCCCCAAAAAACAGACGTCACAAAACTCGCAAATTCAATTATTTCAAAAACTGAGTTCAATGGTGAACTGGGAAGAACTATCCAGAGCGGTAGCCGACCTGCTTCACGAGTTGGAGGAAACTACAAATTAACTCTAAAAGTTTACGATCTACTACAACTTTGTTCAAGGTATTGACAAGTATGACATCTAGACAGGTAGGTGGAAAAATAGGAATTCAGAAACGAAATTTTCTCAAAATAAGTTTCCGTAAAGTACATGAAGTAGTAAACAAACACCATGTTATCAGACATTTTGTCGACGCTCATAAACCCGATATATTTTTTCAAATCGACACAATCCTCAAACCAAAGGAATCCATGAACTTTGGAAATCCCGGATATAGTATTCTTAGACAAGACCGCCCCGCATATGTCGGCGGAGGGGTGGTATCGCAGCATTAATCAAAAAGACATAAATTTTTAACTCTTACAACCAAATAATTATTTAATTGAGCATATCTCTCTACTAATTGACAACAAACTCAAACTCGCCGGCCATATAGCCACCCATTCAATAAATTAACTGAAATAGATTTTCCTAATATAATAAAGACACAGAATAGGGTTTTGATAGTGGACGACTTATACTGTAAGCACCCACTATAGGACTCCTGTGCCACTCACCCAAACACAAATGGAAATACTCTGCAAAGGTTCTCCGATAACTCGGACAGTAACATCTATAGCACAGATGACCCCACCCATTTCCCATTTATCAATTATTCTCCCAGCACAATTGAGCTAACCATTGGTCGCAATATAAACACAATCACCAAACTAAAAACTATCCCAGATCTCAATTGTTATCATGACTTCAGCCGCTTAGACCTAGAAATAACACATTCCATACACCCAGCTCCTTAAAACATTCACGATTACACAACCACCAACTGGACACAATACAGAAAACCCATAAACGACACCAATCATTTAACAAACATATTACTGAACCTATAAAATATAATCATCACAGCAAGAAACAAAACCACAATCCTTAAACCCAAACCACAAAATCACAACATCCTTCCCGACGACATAATAAAATTAATATAAGATAAAAACAAAATTCGCTGCAGATGGCAAGCATACAGAGATGATAATGACGAGCAAATATTAAAACACTATCAAAATACTACAAAAATATTAATAAAAGAATACCAAAATTATACCTGGAAAATAATCCTAGATAAACTTTGGCCCAGAGGCAATTGACTATGAAAAGTTACGAGGAAATTGAAAGGCAAGAAAGAAGAGATCTCAAAAATCATAGCAAATGGCAAAACAGTTACACAAAAATCCGATATCGCAAAGGCATTTGGAGAGTATTTTCAAAACAACTTCACAAACAAGATAAGAAATACACAACACCACATTTCAAAATCATTCACACAAAACACATACGCTACACACACAAAAATTAGCAACCATCCATGAAATTTATAGCACAATAAATTGTCTCGAAAATAAAACAGCGACAGGGAAGGATGGTATACCAAACATCCTTCTCAAGAGCCTACCCAAAAATGCGATTTTTCAAATAACCTATATAACAAATTTCATAATCACAACTCGCAACTACCCAGATATGCTCAAGATTGTCAATGTCAGCCCTATAGTCAAAGCCAACGAACAACCTTGTTATGTGGATAGTTACAGACCCATTTCACTGTTAAACAATATAGCAAAGGTGATAGACGAAATCATTTTCGAAGGTATGCAAACACACGTCGATAAAAACAACATAATACCCTTTGAGCAATACGGATTCAGAGGCGGATATAGTGCAGTAGCACAAATAATACGAGTATTTAACTATATTAGAGAATGCTTTTATGCCAAAAACAAAGCTGTTATAGTCACTGTATACATACAGATATCCTTTGACTCCGTATGACACGAGGGGCTATTGTTTAACCTCATAAAATTAAAACTGCCAGACTACCTAATAAAAATCATAAAATCGTACATCCCAAATCGAAAATTTTATTCCAAGGTGAACGACGGCCTGGTAGGGCCATACACTATACAAGCAGGAGTTCCTCAAGGATCAGTTTTATCACCTTTGCTGTATGCACTATTTACCTACGATCTTCCTACCTCTCCGCAAATCCTAACACCTATGTATGAGGACGGCACCTGCTTCGTATCATCAGCTCCAGTATTAGAAACAGCACTACACAATGTCTAAACACACAATTATTCACGCATACCACCTTACATGAATGATAACAAACTTACAATTAACACCTCCAAGTACTTGTTACTCAGGAGGAGAGCAAGAAAAAACTCAATTACAGCTGTGTATTGATGGGCAATACATAACACCCAGTAATACAGTGGAATACTTGGGTTATACGGTGCATGGTAACACCAACGCCAATGCACACATTGCCCAACAGGTATTAAAAGCCAAAATTGCAATGAGCAAATTGTGCCCGTTAATCTGTGAGAATAGTAATCTCTCATCCACAAACAAAATCACAATATATAAACATATCATTTGACCAATCTTAAGATACTACGCACTGGCCTAGTACACAGCGACTAAACACACTTTCAACACCCTGCAGGTGGTATAGAACAAGTGTCTACGCATGGTAATTAAATACACGACAGTTTTTCCAAGACTTCCCAAAAATATCGAGTTACATGAACAAGCAGACTTGCCCACTATCAAGGACGTCATAACTAAAATATCAACTAACTTTTATAAATACTGTCTCCCCAAAAATATTCGTGCTCAGAGCCGCCAGTTGCGCAGAAGACACCCTGGATAGTAGCTGTAGGCTTCTGTATAGTACCCTATTCACATTAAATTTGTTTATCTCCTAACAATCAACTCTTCGAAATAGGAACTACCACATCCCTTATTCAAATTCATTCACTGTCAACAGGCAAAACAAATACCTCATCATGAACATGTCTCTCATGTGGCTGCCCCCATAAATTAACACACTTCTCGATTTTAAAACCCTGTTGTTCAGTCGGTTTCCAGCGAAAACACAGTCAAAAAATCCTTGGCGTCATATTGGTATATACGGGACACAGTTATTAGATTAATCATAACAAATGGGTAATGCGAGAAGCAGGGAACCATGTACCGCTCCATGACAACACTAGGATAGTGGAAAATGCCAGAACATCGGCCTCACTATTATTGAACATCAGACCCACACAGAGGTGCCAGGAATAGCCAGACTACCGGCTTTATGTATATATTATACAGTGCTATTCAAAAGTCCCCACCCCCCTCTTATCTTTTGAACGGCTACACTTACATTATTAAAATTTGGAGGGTGAAAATAAAGTGTTGTAAACTTCTTTACGAATGGTAACAGGTGACGTAATAGGAATAGATCACGTCACAGTGCCACTCTGGCCAATAATTTTAAATAGGACCTTATGGCAAGTGATATCTCTTTCGAAAGGCATTGGCATTGGCTACATAGTCATATTAATTTTGTTTGGGTCTAAATTAATTTTCACGGATAAATTGAATAAATACCAAAATTATTGAAATTATTTTTTAAATTTAATTAATCAAATATCAACAATGGATTCTTATAGCAAGTGTTCGAAATGTGCTCCGTCTACTTCCTGACAGTAATACATCCTATTAGTAAACTCTTGTCGTAATCGTTCGAATGTGTCAGCTGAAATAGCATTGAATTTCTCAGTAATTCTTTCTTTCAAAACGCCAATGCTATCTGGTGCCGTAGTATAAACCTTGGATTTCAAGTACACCAATAGAAAAAAATCTAATAATGTCCGATCTGGTGACCGAGTTGGCCATTCTATAGGACCTCGCCGGCCGATCCATCTACCTCGATATTCTTCATCCAGGTAACGTCTTACTGCACGATAATAGTGTGCAGGAGCACCATCTTGTTGAAATGTTATTTCCAGATGGCCGAATTCATCTTGATTATCTTCCAGAATTTCAAGAATCAACGGCTCATTTGCATTTTGTAACATCTCCAGATTCACTACACCGCTTAAATTTGAATTTAGGAAAACAGGACCAACTATGTGGTTTCCCAAAATACCTGCCCAAACATTGACTTTTTCTGGAAATTGGGTATGTTGTTCACGAAAGGTGTGAGGATTTGTGTCACTCCAATGCCTTACATTTTGTGTATTCACATTTCCATTGAGGCAAAAAGTACTTTCGTCACTAAAACAAATTGTTTTTGTGTAATGTGGGTTATGACTAATTTTACTTGTCATACATTTACAGAATTCGTGTCTTCTATTTAGCTATTTATAAAAACTTTGCAAAGCAACAAATACTATTAAATTGAAAACGTCAATTTTTTTGACAACTAACCAGAGGCGGACTGAAAAATCTTCAATATTTAAATGTGAAATAATAATTTTGGTATTTATTTAATTCATCCGTCAAAATTAATTTAAACCCAAACAAAATAATTTTGGCTATGTAGCCAATGGCAATGCCTTTCAAACGAGATATCACTTGCCTTAGAGTCCCATTTAAAATTATTGGCCAGAGTGGCACTGTGACGTCATCTATTACTATTACGTCACCTGTTACCATTCGTAGAGAAGTTTACAACACTCTATTTTCACCCTCCAAATTTCATTAATCTAAGTGTAGCCGTTCAAAAGATACGAGGGGGAGGGGACTTTTGAATAGCACTGTATATTCCAAACACCCATGTATATGAGGTTTTACTAACTATTGCAAATAAAGATATTTTAAAACAAACATATATTCACATCCCATTTCAGTTCTTCCTCCTAAAAAGATGCTCTTTTGTAAAATATGTCAATGTTTAGCGAATTGGTTAGCAACATTGCCAGTTTTTGGATATATTAATTTCCAACTGTAATGAAGCAGCGGTTAGAAAAGGACTTTGAGAATGTGCCAAAGCAATTTGGCGGTTAAATTATACACTGAAAACTGCTAAGAATATTAGCGATTAGCACCACATGGAAGCATGCCTTCGTATCGATAGAATTGTTAAAGTTCAGCTTAAAGCAGGTCAAAAAAGGGATCTGGGATTATATGGAGACATGAAGGTGCACGGTAACGTGTTCATTGGGATTATGTGAATTCTGCAGTTAACAACCGCATCAGAACTGGTACCATATCAAACTTAAAGCATAAGGATCCCATTGAATTTCTGAAATATCGTAAGGCAGTCTTTAAACGACGTATATGAAATACATTAAAAAGAGTGGTAGCTGTTAATAGAAATGTAGCTTCCGAAGGTATATTTTAAATGAATAAGGGACATGAGATTCTTAACTAGTTTAAGTATTTTACTACGGCAAATTCTCCAATATACAAATAAGCAAACACTGATGATTGGTTTGATACTAAAGTCACCACGGCTTAAGTACATTGAAGTGTTTCAAGGACGTGATAATGGCTGTGTATTGAAGAAGGTATTAAATTTGGGTGTTAACAGCAATAAGTATGTTCCTCATATATTGATTTACCATCAGAAATCAAAAAGAAGCAGACAGTTATGTCCGCATTGTATCCTACTGGCATTAACTCTGATAGAATTTCATCATATCCTCACTATTACACTCTTTTAAAACTAAGAGTAATTGGATTCCCCATGATTATGAAACATATTCCCAATTTTCAGAAGCAGAATGGTATATCCGGAAATGATTACATTCTGCAGAAAGATAAAAAGACCTCAATAACTGTCCCAACTTACCTTACAAGAAATAAGATGGATAAACATGTTAATTTCCTAATGGTGCATGGTGAATATAATAAAGCGCCAACTAAATTTCACTTTGTTTGGATAACGAATCTATCAAGACATCTATCCAAGCAGTTAAGTGATAAAATAATAAAAATACTTCCCTGATTTCAGATCGCAGGGAAAACAAAGTGTTAAGTATTGCAAAAACAATTGAAAAGTTGGATGCTCACGTCGTCGATTGTATGAAAATTAATGATTGTACCGTTAAGATGCCGAAACTCGGCAAAAAAGGTTATTAAATACAAAACTTTTAGAATAAGTTAAAGGCACCTTTCATAGTTTATGCAGATCTCGAGAGTATTTTGAAGCAGAACGGGGATTCTAAGAAGCCACAACAGCACATCCCTGCAGCCATTGGCTATCACTACAAGTGTTCATATGATAATACGCTTTCCTTTTTTGGAAGTTATTTGGGTGAAGATTTTACACGGTGGTTTGCTGATGAAATGAAAATATGTTTTCGCAAGATATCAGTACTGTCTTCCTTTGTCCATATGGAATTTACATGACTCCTAATGAAGAACACCACATTTGTTAATAACCATTCTCCTCTACTGATACGAAAGTCCCGGATCATGATCATCTCATTCATGAAAACAATTATAGAGGAGCAGCGTATGAGGGATGCAATATTAACTACCAGGATTCGCCTACTGTCGATAAAGTGTTCTACAACTTATTTGGTTATGATGCAAATTTCATCAATGAAGATATTGGTACCCGCATGACCGGCTCTATTGATTACAGAAGAAAAATATATTTCTTCCACAAAACATGTTGAAGGTACACGAATCAAGTTCAGATTTATCGATAGTTTCCGATTCATGGTATCATCTCTAGAGAAACTCGCCTCGTATTTAACAAAATTTCCTTATCTGTGATCTCAGTTTTCTAGTGCTCCCGAGAAACAATTTACTGTATGACAGTCGCCTTCACGAATAACATTTTAACGCTCAATACTCCACAAGGAGGTAACCAGGTACCTGCAATAATTACTGTCATACCATTCTAGAAATAATTCCTTTCATGATTCTTATGAATAAGATTACTGCTGGAGTGCGACACTCTAAGAAAGAAAATCTGAGAGACTTGTGGAAAGTGATGCTTACCAATTGTACCGTGCGATAATGCCAGTCAAGATGTTGTATCCCATCCAAAGATTTGTACTTTTTGTCAATATGAATAACGGAACCGATAGATTGAAAACTGATAAAGCAGCTGCTATCTCAGAACTTTGGCTTCTATTGATACAACATTTGAAATTTAACAATCGTTATCGTCTGAATGCCTAACGGTAGAATAACAAATATTTCCGTATAGAAGCAGGATCAGGTTCACGCAGTATATGTCAGCTAAACCTACCAAATATGGTATTAAAATTAGGTGGATGTGCGATGCAGCTAATTCCTATGCTCTTGTAGGGCAACTTTATACAGGGAAATCATCGCAAGGCCGTCAACAAAATCAAGGTGAGCGTGTGGTGAAAGATTTATGTATTCATTATAAAAATAGTGAGACAAATCTTGTGATGGACAATTTTTTCACCAAACTTCCCTTAGCTCGGTTCCTAAAGTCATGGGAGCTTACTGTTGTGGGTACTCTAAAAAAAAAGTAAACCTTTTATACCGTCAGAGATGTTGCTAAATAAAAGTCGGGAAGAACATTTTTCTACGTTTGGATTTTCTGATGATAATATCACACTGGTTTCATACCCATAATTTTCGACACTTCAAATGTATCTGGTCCACATAAAAAACGTGAAATAATCCATTATTACAATTCAGGAAAAGGTTGTGTTGACAATATGGATAAGATGGTGTCGCACTACTCTGCCAAATGTCGAACAAACCGTTGGCCTCTTGCAATGTTTTATAACGTGTTTGAGACAGCAGGATTAGCAGCATATATTATTTATACTGAAAATAACCATCTTCACAAAAACAGAAAATAATGTCAAAAATTACTTCATCAACTTGGTCAGCAATAAACTAGACCGAACGTAGAATTGAGAGCCAAATCACCAAAGGTGTTACAACATTTTAGTACCAAATCGGGAATTGAGTGCTTGTTAGGAGGTCCATTAGCATAACAACTGCCACCGCCGGTTGTTGAAAAGATTCAACCCAGAGAAAAAACCGGACGCCTTCCAGTAACAGGTAAATGTTACGTAAGTCGAGCTGCTACAAAACGACAGAGAAAACCCAGAAAATCATGTGACGTTCGCAGCCGCCCAATATATGACAAAGATTATGAGAAAATAAATGCGTAAAAGAAATAGTGTAACGAAATTAATATACTTTTTCGAATAAAGAGTGTAAATTTTTTTATTACTGTGCTCAGAAGTTAAAGATTTGCAACAGAATCATATTTTATTTTAGTAGGTACCGGGGTGCCCCTGATGTGAGGAATAAGTATAAAAAATTTCAATGTTCATTAAATAATCTTAGAAATTTATAAAAAATCCTATATTGACAGTAAATGGTTTCTTATAATGAACTCTGAGATGTCACAACACCTCAGGCATGGATATCAACATTAAACAAATGATAACATCACTTTTAAAACAGAATGGGTACCCTGATATGCTGACGAAGGTTTACTAAGAAGGGGGTGATGCGTTATGACTATTTAAATTCTTTTTCACGTCTCTTTGAAGTAACCAGTTTACCTCCTATCAAACATTTCTACAATAATTTCGAAGATTAACCATGTCCACGAAGACTTTATAGTCGAACATAACTCGTCTGGAATACATTTCAATGTCAAACCGTAGGTAAATATGTAGATTTGTATATGAAGACCGATAAGACTAAGTCAAGTATGCGGAAAACTTCGTGCTCGAGCCAGCAATAAGTATGTACCAATTTTTGATCTCAACCCAACGAGATATTTAATATATTTCAAGATTAACAATCAGTATGGATGGACAATGAGCCAAGCGTTACCATATGGGGGATTCGAGTGGTGCGTTACAAATATTGACGTTACCACAATTGCTGATGATGTTCATGAGGGTTATATGCTCGAGGTTGATTTGGAGCATCCTTATCATTAAAATAACTGGCAGAATGATATATCATTTTGTCCCGAACATATCAATCCTAAGACCATGATTCCTGCTACAAGATCAAATGAGGAGACTAAGTTGATGGGTACCCTGACTAATAAAACAAAATATTGTATACATTACTGGGCATTGAAGCAAGCGATAGAGAATGGACTTGTATTATCAAAAATACATCGCCTGTTAAAATTCAAGCAGAGATCTTGGTTAAAGTCCTGCATTGACTTAAACACTGTGTTGCGTAAGGCTGCGAAGAATGAGTTTGAGAAGAACCTATTGAAGCTGATGATTATTGCCGTATTTGGTGAGTAATGCTAGTTTTAAATAAATATTCCTATATTAATTACTTTTTCTAATTGATGTAGGTAAAACCATGGAGAATGTGCGCAAGCACGTTGATGTAAGACTAATTTCTCAGTGGAGTGGCTGATATGGTGCTGAGTCATACATAGCTAAGCGAGAGTTTAAAAATATTACGATTTTTAGTCAAAAACCTTATTTCCGTCGAATTATGGAAGTTACAAATATGGTTAAATGAACCAATATATGTAGGGACGGCAATTTTGGATCTGGCCAAAAACCACGATCTATGATTTTCATTATTAGTACATGATGAACCGTTTCAGCAAAAATTGTACTGTGCTGTATACTGATACCGATAGTCTCATATTATGAGGTTCTAGACCAAGATCCCTATGAAGTAATGAAGGCGGATGGTTCATTGGCTATGTGAGTAAATGAAAGATTTTTGAGAAATTTTTAAATTGAATATGGAAGAACAAAAATAATTTTTTATATTATATCTCATTTAAAAATAAAATCTATACGACAGTGATGGGTTTCTTTATAAGATATTATATGTTTTTTCATTTATTTTTAATATCACTTTGAAAGAAGGGTAGGTGCGGAAAATTCATGCTGAAAACGTTCTAAAAGAATTGAATACTGTAGATGATAGATTACATAACGCAATTATTATTCATATTCAGTAAGAACAAATTATAGACCTAAGAAACTATATTAAAATTTTATTAAACTATAACATTTAGTGACCTCGAAAGTTTAAAAGTAGAATTGATTATAACAAAAAATCTTGGTTATTTACATACTGCCACGCGCTTTCTTTGTGCCTAATTAACAAGAAAATAGAAAAAAATATAATTAAGTTGAAGAAAATATTAATGAAAATGGAAGAAATGAATGGAATATGGAAAATAAAAATACCAGTTAAGCTGATAGATAGTAGCGAAGTGAGCGTGCAATTATGCCGAGCTATCTCAAATGCCGGAGAGTAGGGGTGGGTTTAAGCTAAAAGGACGCCACTGCTTTATTTTAGCTGAGCCAAAACAGAAGCTCTCTTTGTTGTCCTGGAACTCCCTATTAGTTAACGTAGTATATATAAAAAAATATGAATATTCAAATAAAATATTTGTACTATTATTGAAAGAAAAAAAAGAGATTAATAATAAGTTCTAAACATCTAAAAGCAGAGGCCCGATGGTGGACAAATAAAACAATGTACTTGAACTATAGTTTGCTCTATATAACAAAAAAAACGTGTACGGATATACAGATATGTTACAAGCACAATGTCTAAATATATAGACATAATAATAAAGGTAAAACCCAAAGCGAGAAAGTTTTCATCAATATTCCGGTCGTAGCCGGCTAGAACCAACAGCTGGGAGCTGGTGAAACGTATTGATGTAGCTGCATTTCAATCAGAAGCTACTTTTAATAATCCCTTGCTCCAAAACCTTGTAGCCTGTGCTCAAAACCCCTGGGTGGTCTCACAATCCTGAATTTCAGATAAATCTTCACGTACTCAACCAAAGAACCAGTTCAGAACTAAACATCCATTAAGATTTCTTCGGAGAAAAGGCCACAATGCTATTTGCCTCTATGCAACTAACATAACACGAAACATTATATGGATATTTGGATTATAAAGTTTAAATCACGATTTAGTTGAAGGAGTTGCAGAAGTAGAACGAGAACTGGGCATAATAACAGTCAGTTGTGGGTAAATTAACCAGATATTTCACTCGAATATATTGGGATTATACTTAAATAATAAGAATTATAATTCATGAATACTGGGTGGCTCGAGAATGTTTAATAGTAAAATCAAACCGTGACAATACTATTCATGTGGAAATCGCTTCTGATATTCCTATTTTATTAGAAATAATCAATCTTATGTTTACTTCGAATACTTCATATATTACTTTTAAAATACCCATATTAGCTGATGAATTGTTACTCTTTATTTCCACAATTTTTCCTATTCCTAGTAAAGGAAATAATATCCTTCTGCCTCCATACAGATTCACATTATATTGCAAATGATCAACAAAATGAACAAACGAAAAATGCAAGAAAACCTTCTCGTCCTGGTACTGCGAGAAATTAATCCACGAAAATTCTTGTAACTTACAAGTCCACTCACTGTGCAACTGCGCTCAAGTAAAAAACGACTATTCACTTCTCACACAATTAACTAATGGAAATAGAATTACTTGCTCAGAGAAAATAACAAGCATTATTGTGCAAACAAAACTTAAATCATTCTAGAACTCAAAATGTAACGTCGTATTATGAAACAATAGTTGTATTTACTCATTTCAAAAACGAGGTGAAATGCGGGTTGAGAACCGCCGAAATTTTTTCAGGTAGTGTTTGGGAGTTCAAGCATTTTTCAGGTCGGTGGGCGCTTTGGGCAAGGGGGGACAAATTGTTTTGATCTACAGGAATCTGAGGAGTGTCCGATCTGAGTACAGCCGTTGCAGTATTTGGTAACTGAGTATAGTGAACTTCAGTTATAACCCAATAACTACACAAACGTTTAATAAACGTAATATGTTTAACATATAACTTAACGTTTATAAATGGTTTTCAGGCAACTGGTTATATTACCGGAGTAATGTAACATATAACGATTTTTTCAACGTTAAATACATCGTGATTTTCGTAACGTCATTCAAACGTTACCGTTTTAATTTGATTTACCGGTTGCTTTTGAACGCAATATAAACGTTTATATAATGCAACTTATAAACAGTCTTCTGAAACGAAATTTGGCACACATCTTACTAACGTCACTTAACCGTTACCTTTTCAATGTGATTTACCCAGTACTTTTATAACGTTATATAAATGTTTTTATAATGCAGCTTATAAACATTTTTGTATAATGATATTAAGCACATACTTTCAACGTAATTTAAACTTTACCTATTTGACGTGATGTACCCATTGCATTTGTAACATAATATGAACGTTCTTATGCTACTTATAGACGGTCTTTTGAAACGAAATTTAGCACCAACCTCACTAACGTCACTTAAACGTTACCTTTTCAATGTGATTTACCCAATGCTTTTGTAATGTAATAGAAACGTTTTTATAATGAAATTTATAAACGTTTTTATATAATAATATTTAGCACTTACTTTTAACGTGATTCAAGCGTTACATTTAATCGGTTTGAACCATCATTTTCGTAACGGTATATTCACATTTAAAATTAAAAGTAGAGGGAGGCATATTTGACAAAAACTGGAATCGTATAGTAATGTATATTTATGTTATTTGATAAATCTACACAAAAATATTATGTATTAAAAAAATAAATTTTTTGTAATTAACATAATAAACATAATAAAATAAAAACTGTTCTTATGAACGAAAATAAAGAATTTCTCAAAACTATAACATAAAATATATAAGATTTCTAGTTTTAATATATCACAAAACAATGTGTATATATATATATACATATATATATTGTATAGGATTCAATAATTATTTATTATTTGAAAAATCATTAAATATGTATACCAACTCTTTCAAAGGGTAGGGTTCAAGTGCGCCATTCAAATTTACTCTAATTATTAGTTTTGTGAAATTAAAATGAACAAAATTATGATTTCAGGAATTTTTTTAAAACATAGAAATTTACAAACAGAAAATGTGTACAGATATACTACAAAAAAATAAAACTACTATTACTATTGAACAATTAAAATGTTTTTTAAATAAAGTCCTTTTTTTAATTTATAGATCTCTAATATAATATTCTAAAATGGTACCTTTTATTTACTAGGTTTGTATCCACTTCAAACTAATCTTCATTTGGACATTTGATAAGCTGAGGACAAAGTTCTGAACAGTTTATTTCGTCTTCGCCTTTTGGACAATTAATGATTCCGTCACATTTGTCTTTATACGGGTCGAAACATCTATCTATAGAAATATTACTGCAAGGGGTAGTTGATGAATCACAAATAGCACACCCCGTGAAATCAGAATGGTCTGTACAAACGAAATCTGCTGTTCTACAAATATTTGTGGAATTGTAACAACCAGATCAATCCAAACACATAAAAACACTGGGTTATTATATTTTAAAGTTACGGAGAGTTTGTTTCTTGAAGATAGTACAACAGGTTTGGATAGTATGTCGTTACTACACACGTTCAATTGAATATTGTCGAAGTTTCTAATTGACAAGCACGTGTAATTTCTTGAGAAGTTCAATTTTAATATTCTTAATGTAGTTATTGTATTTTCTGGTGAAGGTATTACCCAATTACATAAACTATTACTGTTTCTGTCAGATGATATATACTGTATGCTTCCTTGTAATTCGAACGAGGTCGTTTCTCCACAATAATCCGAAAAGTTTGCGTAAATTAGCACGTTCTTCTTGACGAGATCATTTATAATACGACTTTTCACTTTGACATTTTAAAAACCAACTGACTTTTTTGATTTCCATCATAATCTATCACGTTGCGGGTTGCTATCGAAACTTCTCTATATCGTATGAATTGTATAGATATTGTGTGATTAACGACGATTCACTGTTTATATTACCATGAAATTTTAAACCGTATATGAAACATGAAAATGACATTTTTGTATTAGAAATTAGCATATAGAGATAAAGATTTTTATACATATGAATATTACCATAACTTATTTACTATTCATTAAAATTCCTGAAATCCCTTGCATGAAATAACCTAATTACTAACTATATGAAAATTTGACGCGTTTCTTTTAAATTATTTTGAATTTCATTCTAATTTCAACGGATGCTTTTGAAATTACATCATGTACTGCATTATTAATTTTAATCTCTATTGTATCTGAATCAGATTTCAATATTTTCGATTCTGATGGTTTAAAGAGTATATCGTCTGTTTCAATATCTTTGGTCAGATTTCCTTCAGTATTATAATGAGGATTTTGTTCACTGTTTTTACTATCAGCATCTATAATTAATTTAGACATGTTTTTTTTTACAATTTATAAATATTCGTTAAAATGATGGCTAATAAAGTACAAGATTGAAAAAATCAATATGACTTATTTCAATAACACTGTTAATCCTTATTAAATTGAATAGAACCAAATGAAAGTGCTTCGACTCTTCCCATTTATATTTTAATATATTCAAACTTATTTGATTATATTAAAATTTAAATCCTTTAATTTTTTAATAATCTCAATTCAATAAATATGTTTCTTTCTCATTTGAATGAAATATCTTAATCTAAATATTTACATAAATTTTGATTCATAATATCATCAATTTCTCCCCCCTATCCAATTTAAACTCCAAAACGTATATACATCTAACCTATTTAATTTGACTGTTGATGATACTGGAATACACTCTCAATATTAAATATCCCCCTTATTAACCCAGTATCAGGATGTGCCAGCTTATAGCTATTTTGAGCATTTTCATTTACCACTACGTATGGCCCTTCCAATGGTAATAATAACTTAGCACACATAATATCTTTCCTTTTTGCAACTTGTAATGATTTAATTAAAACTAAATCTCCTTTCTGAAAAACCATTTTTCTTTTTCCCTTCTTGTTTGCTCTTTTAATGTATCGTTCTGCTTGTTTTTGTAATTTGTTATTCACTTTGTCAAGAATTTCCAACATATGCATGTCTCGGCTCACTATCCATTTTCTCTCTGGTAGCTGACCTGTCATTAAAAAGATAGGACATTCTCCTATAATACCATGAGGTGCGTGATTAAGGAATTTATCCACTTGTTTTAAATTATTTTCCCACTGATCATGTTGCTGATGACATATTCTTAGATATTTTATTATTTCCTTAATATATCGTTCCGCAGGATTTGTTGATGGCTTTCGTACACTAATAAAATTTAATTTTATTTTAATCTCTCGGCATATCCTTCCAAATTTGTCACTTTCAAAGTACGTCGCATGATCTAGTATGATAGTCTCAGGTTTCCCGAATTCTTCTATAAACTGCCATATTTCCAACTCTTTTTTATTCTACTCCGCCTAAACAACTTACATGGAACTGGATATGATTTTACTTTAACCTTTCTCAGTATTCTTCTCCTTAATTTTATCCATATTTTAATTAAGCAACCCTTAGTTACTTCGAAATTCTTTTTGTATACATCTTTAACAATTCATTTATAAATTCATAATGTTCTTCTTCACAATCTGACCAATTACCATTACTTTTCACATCTTCTATTTATTCTATCTCACGCACATAATTATTCACCATTCTAATTTCTTTTTCATACAATCCTTCATATTTCATCATCAAACTCTTCACTTTCTCTTCATATTCCTTATTTCCACTCATTAACTCCAATTCTACCATAATTCCATTCCTCTTTATATTCCATAACTTCCTATTATCCTCTTCAATTGCCAATACTTCCATATTTACCTCCTTAAATTCAATTATTTAACCATTTAATTCTATCTATCTATTCAAAATCAATTATTTCCTTATATTTCATCAATACATCAATAACTATGTCTGTTTCTAACTTCTTCATCGACTATGCTTACATATCAACTTCTGTTTCATCCTTTAATTCAATCTTAGGTATCATATATTTGCTTAGTTCATATAACTTTCGTCCGTTTGTTCCTATAAATGTAATTATTTCATCCTGTACATCTATTTTGTTGCTTAATTTCATTTCTATTTTCTTTATCATTTCTTCTATCAAAGTTTCTAAAATCTCTTCTATTCTCACAATACTTGTTGTCATAAATTTTATCTCCATTTCCATATATTCGTTTTTCATTTCTGTAACTTCTATTTTCATTTCCATAATTCATATCAACATGTCTATCATTTATTCTATTATCAATCCATGTTTATATAATTTCTATTTAAATATATTTTTAAATATTATTTGTTAATCATAAACCTTTTATTTACTTATCGTTTTTATATCCCTTCCTCACCATGTACAATTCCTTTTCGTTTCTAGATTTCGTTCCTATAATCCTGTCATATAATTCAATTTCATTTTCTTTTCCTAAACTTCGTCTTATTCTCTTCTCTTATTGTTTGACTCTCTATCGGTTTCCTAAGTTCGATTAAATTTTCCACTATATCCTTTTTAAAATCTTTGTGCCTTATTCGTTTCCTAGATTTCTTTAAATTTTCCACTATGTTCCTTTTAAATTCATTGCCCCATATCTCATTATCTTCATCATATATTCCTGTTTCTGTACTTTCTTCCCAGAAATGCATTACAATTTGCATCTCAAATTCTTCCGTATCATTGAACTGATTTTTTATTATTTTCTTCTCCTCCCTAATCTCAATTCCTATTATTTCATTTCCAATTATATTAATAAAAACTCTAGGATCAATTATTTTCATATTTCTATCAAATTTCACTCTTATTTCGATACTTTCTGTATAAATTAACCGTCCGGCATTTTGTTTTGTGGTTTGTTCTATTTCTTCCATAGTATCCTTCAGTTTCCTATTCATCTCCTCCAGTTCCTTATTAAACTGTTTACCCATTGTTTCATTTCGTTCAACGCATGTACCTGTTTTTTCTTCTACTAAATCTTCTAAGCCATTGAATTTTTTTTTTACTTTTTCTTGGTAGCTTTGCATTACTTCCTCTATTGTTTGTCCTTGAAATTTAATGTATTCCAATTCTTTTGTTATATTTTCATTTTGTTTTGCGACTTCAGCCTGAATAGTTCCCGGTAAATTTTCATTTATACATTTCCCTAATTCATGAATTTCTTCCACCATATGTTTTTTTATCCCTTCTCTAATTCGGATCTCATTTTCTTGTATTTCTATACGCAAATGTTTATTTTGTTCAAACGTATCTTCCTTCACCTTATCTATCTGCTTCCTAAATTCTTCATTTTCCTCCCTAAATTTCTTAATTTCCTTCAAACCTTCCATCTTCACCTCTTCTATTTTCTTTTCCATCCTGTTCATGTTTCCATTTAAATCATTCATGTTCCCATTCATCTTGTCCATCTTTCCATTCAAATCTCCCCTCATATTATCTATCTTCCCATTCAAATCTCCCCTCATATTATCTATCTTCCCATTCAAATCTCCCCTCATATTATCTATCTTCCCATTCAAATTAATTAAAAATTCCATTATTTGATCTCCTCTGCTTACACTATCCTGCCTGTCTTGTCTACTATCCTGTTGTTCCCTCGATTCTTCACTTTCTTTATCTATTAAGGTTTGTTCCTCTCCATCTAAATCTCCCATTCCACGTCTCCTTTCTTCTTGTTCCTCATCTGATCTGCCTTCTAAACCTATTTGTTTTCCGTCCCTAAGCATCATTCTCTTTGCCATTTTAATTGTATCTAATTCTAATGTTTTTAAACGAAAAAATTCTTAATTCACCACACGTTGGGCCGCCAAATTTGTATAGGATTCAATAATTATTTATTATTTATTATTTGAAAAATCATTAAACATGTATACCAACTCTTTCAAAGGGTAGGGGTTCAAGTGCGCCATTCAAATTTACTCTAATTATTGGTTTGTGAAATTAAAATGAACAAAATTATGATTTCAGGAATTTTTTTAAAACAGAAATTTACAAACAGAAAATGTGTACAGATATACTACAAAAAAATAAAACTACTATTACTATTGAACAATTAAAATGTTTTTTGAATTAAGGCCTTTTTTTTAATTTATAGATCTCTAATATAATATTTTAAAATGGTACCTTTTATTTACTAGGTTTGTATCCACTTCAAACTAATCTTCATTTGGACATTTGATAAGCTGAGGACAAAGTTCTGAACAGTTTATTTCGTCTTCGCCTTTTGGACAATTAATGATTCTGTCACATTTGTCTTTATACGGGTCGAAACATCTATCTATAGAAATATTACTGCAAGGGGTAGTTGATGAATTACAGATAGCACACCCCGTGAAATCAGAATGGTCTGTACAAACGGAATCTGCTGTTCTACAAATATTTGTGGAATTGTAACAACCAGATCAATCCAAACACATAAAAACACTGGGTTATTATATTTTAAAGTTACGGAGAGTTTGTTTCTTGAAGATAGTACAACAGGTTTGGGTAGTATGTCGTTACTGCACACGTTCAATTGAATATTGTCGAAGTTTCTAATTGACAAGCACGTGGAATTTCTTGAGAAGTTCAATTTTAATATTCTTAATGTAGTTATTGTATTTTCTGGTGAAGGTATTACCCAATTACATAAACTATTACTGCTTCTGTCAGATTATATATACTGTATGCTTCCTTGTAATTCGAACGAGGTCGTTTCTCCACAATAATCCGAAAAGTTTGCGTAAATTAGCACGTTCTTCTTGACGAGATCAATTATAATACGACTTTTCACTTTGACATTTTAAAAACCAACTGACTTTTTTGATTTCCATCATAATCTATCACGTTGCGGGTTGCTATCGAAACTTCTCTATATCGTATGAATTGTATAGATATTATGTGATTGACGACGATTCACTGTTTATATTACCATGAAATTTTAAGCCGTATATGAAACATGAAAATGACATTTTTGTATTAGAAAGTAGCATATAGAGATAAAGATTTTTATACATATAAATATTAACATAACTTATTTACTATTTATTAAAATTCCTGAAATCCCTTGCATAAAATAACCTAATTACTAACTATATGAAAATTTGACGCGTTTCTTTTAAATTATTTTGAATTTCATTCTAATTTCAACGGATGCTTTTAAAATTACATCATGTACTGCATTATTAATTTTAATCTCTATTGTATCTGAATCAGATTTCAATATTTTCGATTCTGATGGTTCAAAGAGTATATCGTCTGTTTCAATATCTTTGGTCAGATTTTCTTCAGTATTATAATGAGGATTTTGTTCACTGTTTTTACTATCAGCATCTATAATTAATTTAGACATGTTTTTTTTACAATTTATAAAGATTCGTTAAAATGATGGCTAATAAAGTACAAGATTGAAAAAATCAATATGACTTATTTCAATAATACTGTTAATCCTTATTAAATTGAATAGAACCAAATGAAAGTGCTTCAATATATATATATATATATATATATATATATATATATATATATATATATATATATATATATATATATATATTGTGACGATATTTATTTCTATTGTAATATAAATTTGGAAAATTAAAATTAAATTTTGTTTAATGTCACTGTCAAATTATAAATTGTCACACTTGGGCTTTAACAAACAGTTTATTTTATCAAATTTGAATTTCTGGGCTCCGGCTATATAATAATTTTCACTAGATTTAAATTTTAGTTTTATGTAACTTTATCTTAATTGAGAACTCTTTGCTTCCGCACTCTGGGCGTACGGGTTCAATATCTCATTTTTCCAGACCTATGGCCTCCAACTGTGTCAGACATTCACTATATTATAACACAATAAACTACTCCAAATAAAAAAAAACTAATCAATTCCAAAATACGTCTATTACTTTGTTAAGTTTGTAATTTTGAATAACGAATTACCAAATTTAAGTTAACAATAAATATACATGAAGAATTAAAGATTATTATTATTGGACGTAATAGATGGAATGCATTCTCTCTACTAAATAAAAGAGAAGAAACTTAACCTATAAATTTACAATGAAAAATACTGAACAATGATGATTTCTCGGACAAAATATTAATAAGACTTGTTACCTTGCAGTTCAATTGTCAAATACACTTAATAAAGGAAATCCTCTTCAATAATTATTGAACTCCTCACTAAACCAAAACATAAGGTATGTACCATTTAACTTTTATTATTCTTTTTATAAATTTTGGGAAATTATTCCCTTTACCATTCATATATCTTTCAAATATTTTCTTATCTCTTCAATTTACATATCATCCAGCAATGAAATTTTTTTATGTAAAACGAATCCAATTCAGCCTTCCTTCTTTTTCTCTTTATATCTTATATTGTATGTTCAAAAGACCTCCATTTCATCAATTATATCTCTTTTTTGAAATCTCTGACCTCTTTTAAAATTATTTTAACTCTTGACAGCTCATTCAAAAATTTCTTCCTGACACTATATTATTTATCTCTTAGTCACCTGGATTTGTATCTTTTGGTTACCGCAAACAATCAGAGAGTAGTCATTAGACAGAACAAGTATCCTTTCTCCTTACTCATCACTAACTTTCTTCTATAACCTTAAATTGTCACCATTTGTCACCCGCACTTGACAAATATAAATTTTATAACATACTCTGTATGTTCGGTAAATTACTCTACCTTCCTATAATTAAAATGCTACATAATATCTAAAATAATTTACAATCAATAAAATAATCTTCTATACTCCTGGACTTTGGTCAATGGCTTGTGAAGGTATGTTTCTATATTACACTGTACCATTTTGATTTCATTTCAATTTCAAAATCTTTACTTAACTTCTGATTAATTACTTAGGTACTTTTCAAATTTCTACAGTGTGTGCCAAATTTATCTAATATTTTATAAATCATTTATTGTTATTTGGTACATTATTCTAGCTAAAATTTTCTAAGACAATTTATTTGTCTTAACATTCCCCCTCAAGCCTTTAAGCAATTTATATGTTTACAGTAGAAATTCTCAAAGGATTGACCCATACTTGGTAACAAGTTGAACTAAGCAATAATAAATAACTTATAACTTCATATACTATTTCTATATTATGTTGATGAGCAACCATGATAATCAAATAACTGATCAATGTTGAATACACCACGTGTATTTCCCGTCTCTGGATGTACTAGTACATAACTATTCACTCCACCTTTATTATGAATTCTATAAGGACCTTCAAACAAATTATCCACTTTCTTACATTTATCATGTCTGTGATCAGCAAATCTCAGTGCTCTCAATAATACTAAGTCTCCCTGATTAAAAACTTTCCTATGTTTATTTTTTTTAAATTGTTTTTCTCTATATCTCTTTTCTCTTATGGACTCTTTTACTCTGGCCTGTTCAATTATCTGATTATAATCAAAATCAATTATCCATGGTCTATCTGAATTTATTCCTTTGAATAGCATAATTGGTGAAAATCCTGTATTTATATTTGGACTATTATTTATAAAGAATTCTACATCTGACAATTTATCCTCCCATTCTCTATGATTATAAGAAACCAGTAGCCTTAAATGTTTAATGACCTCTTTAATTCCCCTCTCAGCTAAATTAGCTTGAGGATGTCTAATACTAGTATATCTATGATTTATTTTATTTTTAATAAACCAATTTTGTAATTGTTTACTTCTAAAATATGTAGCATTGTCCATTATACAAGTATCAAATTTTCCATGATCGTTGATAAATTTATTCAAGAAAAATTTTACCATCGTTTTATTTGTTTTAGAACATGCATGTAAAGATATGTATTTCGAAAAAACATCTAGAATTACAAAAATATGGAGATTTCCGTGTGTGCTTGGAATTAAATTTGAAATAAAGTCTACAGTTATTAGCTCTAGTGGTTTACTAACTATTAAAGATCTTGGTAAATTCGTATAATGCATATTTTTTTCTTTATTGAACTGACAAGTAGTACAATTTCTAATTTGTTTTTTTATTAATGATAAATCATTCTTACAATAATAATTCTCTCTAAAACTTAAATGAGTACGTCTAACTCCAGGATGATTAAAATTACTATGTATTTGATCTATTATTAAATTAGCCAACTCGTCTGTTATTGCATAAATTTCTATTCCATTCATTATTTTAAAATAAATATTTTCCTTATATTTTAACCTAGCCTTATCCTTATCTGTTAAACTATTTTGGTTAATTTTAATAGCATCTAACGAAAATATTCCCTGTTCAAATTTTAATTGATTAAGTCCAACTTTATGAGTGTTTGGCCTACCAAGGCTTTTCCCTTCCATTCTTGTGATAGCATCTGATACAATATTCAAATGTCCAGGAATAAAAATTATTGTAAATGAATACTCTTGCAATAATAGACTCCATCTGTGAATACGAGAATTATTATACCTATTATCTAAGATAGTAGTTAGAGCCTGATTATCTGTCTCAATTATGAAATGACCACTCAATAAGAAATATCGCAACTTCTTTACACAGAAAATTATACTGAGAAGCTCTAGTTCACTTACTCCATAATTTTTTTCTGCTTGACGAGTTAAGCGAGAAACAAAAGATATTGGAACTTCTACATTATTTTGTTCCTGTAAAAGCACACCAGCTATTCTTTGTATAGAGGCATCTGTTCTTAACTTAAAAACTTTTGAATAATCAGGATGATAAATTTTTACGTTTTCATGGAAATCTTCCTTTATGGACTTGAATGATTCCTCCTGTTTATTCGTCCATTTCCAAGTTACATTTTTCCTTAACAATTCAACAAGTGGTAATTCCTTTTCTGAAAGATTTGGTACCAATCTTTTAAAATAATTTAAAGTTCCCAAGAAACCTCTTAAAGTTTTTAAATTTGTAGGCCTTTTATAGTCCTTAATCAAACTTATCCTTTGTGGATCCATTTCTATTCCCAATGGAGTTAGTTTGAAACCAAAATATATGACTTCTGTTTTAAAAAACGAGCATTTTCCTAAACTAAGCTTGAGACCTGCTGAATCAAGATCCTGTAAGACATTTTTCAAATGAGTAAAATGTTGATCCTTGTTTTCTGAGAAAATCAAAATATCTTCTACATAATGAATAGTGTAAGCTTCATGTCTTTCTAAGATTTTATACTATTTTATTTATTAGTAATGCTGATACTGAACTTTGTAAGCCGAATGGAACTACATTGAAATGATATACCCTACCATTTATTTTGAAACCTACCAAATGTCTACAATCTGGATGTAAAGGAATTAACCAAAAAGAATGTTTCAAATCTAGTTTTGAAAAAACTTTAGCATTTGTTACTCTACCTAAAATTGATTCTACTGTAAGTGGTGCTTCAAATTCTGGAACACAACATTTATTAAGATTTCTTGCATCAAGACAGATTCTCACTGAATTATCTTGTTTCCGAACAATCACTACTGGATTAATATATTGTGTGGTGCTATAACTAATTATGTTATCTCTCAATAAATTATTTAATGCATTATTAACATCCTCCCTATACTTATATGGTATTGGATAACTTTTTGCATGGAATTGTTTCATGTCTTTTACCTTTATTCTATGAACATAATCTTTAGCTATTCTTGATTCCTCATTTATTAAATATTTATACTTTCCTATTAAATCTACCATTCTATCTCTCCACTCATTATCACAATCAAAACCTATATTCTCAAGTACCACTCCTTTTATTATGGCATCTTTGGCCTGAATCCTGCTTTCAAAAATCTCTCTTCCATTTGACCTACTAACATAATCATATTTATCCTCCCTATTACTTTCATTTAATATTTTATATTCATCATAATTATCATATTTATTCATTTCTTCATCATTCCATGTACAAATAATTCTTTCTATAAAAATCTTATCATTTTTTTTATTTTTGCAATTATTTATATTTTCCGAATTATGTTCACAAAAATCCCATATACTAATTATATTCGAGTTTTTTACTACCCTTATACTTTCTTGTAATGAAAAATTTAATTCAAACTCTTTATTGATTTTAACAATTCCTTTTTCAAAATTTATTACAAAGTTATTTTTACTGAGTTCATCACTACCAATAAGTATATCGCATTCCAGATGGTTTACTATTAATAATTGAACTAAAATCTCAAATTTTTCAAAGTGTATTTTAGTAACCACTGATCTATTTGTGTATCCTAAAGTTTTTTCATTTATGCCTACTAAGTTAGTTTTAGGAATTTTAATTATATCATTTTTCAAACATTGTACTTTATCAACAAATTTTTCTGATATTAAAGAAGCTGTAGATCCTGTATCTAAAATTATGCTAACATTATTGTCGTATATTTTACCATTTAAAATTATTAAACCTACATTTTTTTGTTCCAGGTGTACATTATTATAATCTCCGAGATCAAGAAATTCACGTGGGTGCATGTATTGACACCTAGTTGCAACATCATACACCCATTTTAAAAATGCGGTTCGGTATCATGTCTATTCCGATAATCTTCTGAGGAACGAGATCTTCCTGTAGATCTGAAATTTTCCTGAGAAGCAAAACTTTGTGAAGTACATCTTTCTGCACTTCTACCTCTGTGATTTTCATCTACCACATCCACTCGATTAACACGTCTCACATGTTCACCTGAGTCTCGAGAATTTATGTCTCTGTTATAACCATTATTGTTATTTTGGTTATCAAAATTTTGTTGGTTTCTTGTATTTTGGTTATAATTATGATTTAGATTGTGACTGTTTTGATTACCATTATTCCCCCGATTATAATTGTTATGATTATTTCTTTGGAAGTTATTATTTTGATTTTGGTAATCGCGGAAATTACTATTTTGATTATATCTATTAAAAATTCTATTTCCATTATTGTTTGCCTGATTATATTGACTGTTCCTATTTTGGAATCCTCTATTAATTTCATTAAAATTTTTGTAATTATAATTATTTTTAATGTGATTATTTCCATCAATTAATTCATTATAATTCCTATTATTTCGTGCCCTATGTTGATAATTTCTATTCTGGTTACCATCCAAATTTTTATATTGAACACTGCCATCTAAGTTTCGTTCAACTCGAGTTAAATATGACAATAGCATATGAAACTGACTAATATTTTGTATGCTTATAGTTTCACAAATTTCACTTTTATAGTGCCTAGACAAAAACATAATGATTTCTGATTCAGGTATGCTTGGTACAAGGTATTGTGCTTGAGCATACACCTGTAAAGCATAATTAGTTATATTATTGCGTTGTGAGTCAAATTTACCAAAATACAATTTTTCACGAACTTTTCCCTGCTGTAACTCACCCCATAAACTGTGTAAAAACAATTTTTCAAAATCATCCATATTCTGAATTTTATCTTCCTTACAATTCAACCAAAGTAAGGCCTGACCTGTTAAATTACTCCTCAAAAATTCGTGAAGATTTCCAGTGTTTTCAATTCTCCTGGCTCTACTTTTAATTGTTTTTATAAAATTTATAGGGTGTACCTTTCTAAAGTCACCACAAAATTTTGTAGACTCATCAACTTTACTATTACAACCAAAATACATAGAACCTGATGACTCACCAATAATACGATTATCTGATAAGTTTTTTACTTCTGCTGTAATATTTGTTAATTTTTGTTCTACCTGTCTCCTAAAATTTTCCATTAGTTCATTGTTGTTTGGATTGTTTCCTTGTATGCTTTTTTTTTACTCTTCTCTAAATCTTGCTTCTGTCTTTTTGTTTTCGTTTTCGGCCAGATCCAATGTTGTTTGTATTTCCTTTCGAACATCTTCTTCGAAATCTGTTATTCTCTTGTTAGTTTTTATATTTTCATTAGTTTGCCTTCTTTCTATCCGTTGCAGATCTTCTTTGAATATCTTTTCTTGTTGCTTGGCTTCTTCTCTTAAGCTCTTGGTCTCTTGTTTTAAGCTTTTCTCTATACCATATATTTTTGTTTCTTGTTCCCCCATTTTATCTTCTATCTTATCGATTCTTGCCTGATGAAACTCATATCTTCTATCAAAATTTTCTAAAATTGCTTGTATATCAGATTGTAACTCATTTTTCACATTTTTTATATCTCCTTTTACTCCTTGGATTTCACTTGTCACCCCTTGGATTTGACTTGTTACCCCATGGATTTCACTTGTCATCACTTGCATTTGACTTGTCATCATTTGCAAAAATCCTTTTAATTGTATAATATCAATATTTTCTTGAGGATTAGTCTGTTTTGGGCTTTCTTGAAGAACTCGAGTATCCTGTTTCTCTTTTTCTTGAGTTCTTCTGTCATCATTGTTACTCTCCTCCACATCATTTCCCAATATTTTGTCCTGTTCATCCAAATTTTCCAAAGTTTCTTGTTTCCCCTATATATCTCCTTTTCCACATTCACAAGATTCCATTCTGATGGCTTCAATAAGTCTCTTTTGCAGCTCTGCTTCCTCTCCACTATCACTTAAATTCCTTTCCACCAAAAGTTCTTTCAATTGTGCTATCATGTATTCCTTTATCTCTAATTCTTGCTTATCAGACATGTCGTTTTATTGTGTATATTATAAATTTACTCTACAATACTGATGATACAAAACAGCAAAAACACCTGAGACGTACCAATCAAGCAAATAGCAAATGTTTCACAGAATCTGATAATTATTTTAATATTATTTGTATAAATAAATTGTTTCAAAATGACTACCTGTAATTATTAGTTTATCTGAAGTAGATATTGTTGTTACTAGGAAAAGGATAACCTTACGTCTGGAAAATTATTTAGCCCTGTTTTTGAAAAAAAAATACCGCACCACGTTGGGCTGACAAAATTGTGACGATATTTATTTCTATTGTAATATAAATTTGGAAAATTAAAATGAAATTTTGTTTAATGTCGCTGTCAAATTATAAATTGTCACACTTGGGCTTTAACAAACAGTTTATTTTATCAAATTTGAATTTCTGGGCTCCGGCTATATAATAATTTTCACTAGATTTAAATTTTAGTTTTATGTAACTTTATCTTAATTGAGAACTCTTTGCTTCCGCACTCTGGGCGTACGGGTTCAATATCTCATTTTTCCAGACCTATGGCCTCCAACTGTGTCAGACATTCACTATATTATAACACAATAAACTACTCCAAATAAAAAAAAAACTGATCAATTCCAAAATACGTCTATTACTTTGTAAAGTTTGTAATTTTGAATAACGAATTACCAAATTTAAGTTAACAATAAATATACATGAAGAATTAAAGATTATTATTATTGGACGTAATAGATGGAATGGATTCTCTCTACTAAATAAAAGAGAAGAAACTTAACCTATAAATTTACAATGAAAAATACTGAACAATGATGATTTCTCGGACAAAATATTAATAAGACTTGTTACCTTGCAGTTCAATTGTCAAATACACTTAATAAAGGAAATCCTCTTCAATAATTATTGAACTCCTCACTAAACCAAAACATAAGGTATGTACCATTTAACTTTTATTATTCTTTTTATAAATTCTGGGAAATTATCCCCTTTACCATTCATATATCTTTCAAATATTTTCTTATCTCTTCAATTTACATATCATCCAGGAATGTTCATGAAATTTTTTTATGTAAAACGAATCCAATTCAGCCTTCTTTCTTTTTCTCTTTATATCTTATATTGTATGTTCAAAAGACCTCCATTTCATCAATTATATCTCTTTTTTGAAATCTCTGACCTCTTTTAAAATTATTTTAACTCTTGACA
Organism: Galeruca laticollis; assembly: GCA_963921935.1. Lineage (NCBI taxonomy): Eukaryota > Metazoa > Arthropoda > Insecta > Coleoptera > Chrysomelidae > Galeruca > Galeruca laticollis. The sequence goes on from OY998176.1 coordinate 180,244,442, forward strand.
GCTCATTCAAAAATTTCTTCCTGACACTATATTATTTATCTCTTAGTCACCTGGATTTGTATCTTTTGGTTACCGCAAACAATCAGAGAGTAGTCATTAGACAGAACAAGTATCCTTTCTCCTTACTCATCACTAACTTTCTTCTATAACCTTAAATTGTCACCATTTGTCACCCGCACTTGACAAATATAAATTTTATAACATACTCTGTATGTTCGGTAAATTACTCTACCTTCCTATAATTAAAATGCTACATAATATCTAAAATAATTTACAATCAATAAAATGATCTTCTATACTCCTGGACTTTGGTCAATGGCTTGTGAAGGTATGTTTCTATATTACACTGTACAATTTTGATTTAATTTCAATTTCAAAATCTTCACCTAACTTCTGATTAATTACTTAGGTACTTTTCAAATTCCTACAGTGTGTGCCAAATTTATCTAATATTTTATAAATCATTTATTGTTATTTGGTACATTATTCTAGCTAAAATTTTCTAAGACAATTTATTTGTCCTAATATATATATATATATATATATATATATATATATATATTATTGATTATATTTTATTATTTATACAATACAGTATTATTTAATATAGTATTTGTTTTACCTCGGCTAGCTCAATATGTTAATTTTTTATTAACTGTTATATTTATATTTATTTATCTCAGTCGGAAGTATGAGACTCCTCCCTTTGAGTTCAGGATGCATTAATACCAGTGATTGTCAAATTTAATTCAAACCTTACCTTTTTTCTTGTAAAATTTTTTTTATGAAAATTAATTTCTGAAGTTTCTCCTATATAAAATTATTGAAATATGTTGACAATAGAAAATTTTCTGATGGATGTGATGAGAATAAAAAACCAACACTCAAATGTAAACAATTTAATAAATTATTATGAAAATTTGCAATAAGATTTCAACATTGAAAATTGTATTTTTGTTCCACCCTATATCAGATACATTTCTCAGTATAAGAATGTTCCTATCAGTGCGTCGGCGCATAAATCTGAACGCATGCGCTGTTATAATTGAAACGATAGGAGGATACTCTCCCCTCTATAAGAAATAGCTTTACTGTTAAACACACTACCAGCGCGTCTATAATGGTGAAACAATTTTAATGATATAAACTTCAAATAATCAATTACATATAAGTATACTTAGTTAAAATTATGTGAGTGAGTTGATAGTGAAGACAGTAATAGGCAAATAGTTATTCATGCTGAAGATAAAAGAGAGAATGAGAGGTTATGTGAAAATTCATGATGCTCGTGAACATATACAGTGAATTATATTATATCAAGTAAGTACAAATATTATTATTAACTAAAACTGTTCAATTCTCAATTGAGATAAAATTATGATGCATCATATGATAAATGTTCTTGGCCATTTAATGAGTTTATTCAATTTTAACGTTCTGATAAATTTTAATGTTCACTTTCTTTATAAAGAATTATATGGAATTCCAATGAATGTAATTGTAAAGACACCCTTAATATTGAATTCTCTACCGGGCTGCAACTCGCATCTCCAAATTCTTGTAGATATCTCTCAGGAGATATTCACTTTCTACACTTCTTCATCCCTACACAGGATTATAAACAATAGTTAAATGCTTTGATTTACCTTTGATTGTGTTTTTCAACATTTATACCAATTTCTGATAAAATTTTAAACAAAAAGTCTCTCTATCGACGCTTCCTCTCCATCACCCGAAAACTCTCTTCTCTTGTTTTCAAAATCAACAACCTCCTCGCTTGATTAATCCAAAGCTCACTTATCTGTTATTTTGAATAAAAAATTGTCATTTCGAAGTGTTTTAATTCTAAATCTGAATTGTTTAATTTAATTGTTCTGGAGGATATTCACACTAGATCACTATTATTTCTATTGTATTAAGGAATATATATCATATCCTTTTTCCATAATACAATAGCTAATTTACATATAAACATGTTGTTTAGATATTTTTCTAAATAATTATTTTTACAAAAACTACAACCTAAATTATTAATTTACCTATATGTAATTGATCCTTTTTTTAATTTTCAATCTTATTTTATATTTATATCATATAAACTATTGATTATTTTTGTTTTTGATATTATTTTTCAGTATGCAATAAATAATCAATAAAATTAAGTTGGCAATTATAAATTTACTAAGATTCATTACTTCCTGTTTATTAATTTCCCTTTCATAAGTTTGAGCTGCGTTCCATCTATCTTTTCATATACACTTTTCAACTCTTCATGAAATTATAAACTTTTACTATTGGAACATGTGTAATTATGCTAATCAAACACTAGACTAAATATTCTTTTGTTTTAATTCTTTTAGGTTTCAAGTTATAATATGGCAATTAATATCTACAGATATTCCTACAGCAGTGTTCAGCACATTGTGGAACTCATTGACTTTGACATATATTCGGAATTACTTGTGCAGGTAACTTTTTGTATTTAATTGAATAATATTGTGTTTGGTATATGTTCTCATAATCCTTTTTAAAATAATCACATTCATATTTAATAAGATTGATACATATTTCACTAATTTTTATATAACTTTATACTTAAATTGTCATTTTCTTGCTAATGGTTGTGTCTACTGACACACCTCCTGTGATAATCTATACTTTTTATGATAATTATTTGTGTAAATTTGTTTCCAGAACTAGGTAACTAGTTCAATATATATACAGTATGTCTACTCAAGTTAGTTAGAACCATATGGAATTTTTTTTGATATTGGTTTATTTAAAAAAAGTTATTCCTGATAAAAAGTTCTGCATGCTCCAAAGCTTAATGCAACCCATCAGATGTCAAGTTTGTCAAGCCTTATATGAGGTTTGTCAAAAAAATATGAATTTTGCTCAGGAGTAAAGTACCATTATTTCCTACAATACAGAAAATGTTGTCGAGTGAATGTATTTTGAAATGAACGTTATATTCAAATATGCAATTATGTAGCATGAAAATTCAGATTTTGTGATTACTAACTTTCATTCTATATAAATTATTCTATCTAGATACAAATGAATGTAATCTAGAATGCATTGACATGAAATATTTGAAACTGAAACTCATTGTGAGTTGGCTTTTATGAAATTACCATCAAAATGGCAAATTTACTAAATTGTGAAGGAAAAATAGAAATTGTGTTAATTGTTGGAGAAAACTACAAAACACATCTCTAGACAGCAAATCTTTTTAATAATAGATATCCGCATAGAAATAAAATGAAATGAAATGAAGGCCAGTGGAAGTGAAAATAATTTTAAGAATAAACGTCACAAACAGGTTGCCAATGCGGACACTGAATTTGGAATGATGTTTTCTGTCATACGAGATCCAAAAATGCCATTATCCAAATGGCCCTCTGGAATCCAAAATACTCCAAGTAAGAAATATCAAGAATACAAACCCCAATTCTTACACACACTACTACAGATATTCGATTTGAATTGTGCGCTCTGATGCAAGGAAATTTGAAAGAAGGAATAAAACTTAAATTTTCATGCTAAATGGATGTAATTACATATTTAAATATGTTTTATTGAGTATAACTTTACTTCATAACATTCTTCTGTATTGTAAAAAAATACGGCTAATTATTACTCTTGAGAAGAAATCATATTTTTTGACCAACCTCATAGGGTCTCTGCTAAAAATGGAAAAGTGAAATTTTTGCGCTCCCCTCCCCACCAAATAGGTTTGAAATTCAACAAACAACTATGCAAAATCTTGACGCATCTATGATAATAATGACCTTCCTAACATAATTTGGTTGAGGTACAGAGATACAGGGTTGAATTATATTTTTATAACTTACGTATACAAAATTTACTTTGTGACATCGAAAACCGTTTCACAAAATAACCATTACCGCATCGTTTTTGTTGATCTTTTATACAGTTGCGTACACTGTTACACGTATGGCTGACAGACTGACATTTATATCCGACATTAGTTGTTAAATTTTTTACAAATTTTGAGAATTAAAATAAATTAAATAGAAACAATATATATTAAAAGTAAACAATATATAATTATGAGTTCTGATGGATTGCATGATAATTTGCTGTTTAGTTCTATATTTTACATAAATTCCAAATTATGTATTAGTTACTTAATGAACATTCAAATTCCAAAATTCTGTCAACCGTTACTTATAATATATATTAAGGTTACCAACATAAATGAAGAAGCACAAAAATGCCTTATTACAATTTTATTTTTACTAAAAACATTTTTGCACGTTCATTATAAAAAATAGTATGTATAACTCTTATCACAATGACTTTTTGTAGTACTCGTTCTTTGCTCAACTCACCGCTTCGCGGTTCATTGCGTTGCACCCGCACTAAAAAACCTGTGATTGTGACACTTGTTTTACAAATAACTATTTCCTACTTGTAATAAATTAACTTTCCAATGTTACTATCAATTATTCGTGAGAAACCTTCAGACTTTGGAAGATTCAAAACTGTTCAAAATTGAAAATCAAGATAGTTATTTGTATAACAAGTGTCACAATGACTCGTTTTGTAGAACGGGTGCAGTTTCCGCAAAGAACCGCGAAGCAGTGATTACTACAAAAAGTCATTGTGATAAGAGTTTTACATACTATTTTTTATAATGAACGTGCAAAAATGTTTTTGTTAAAAATAAAATTGTTAATTAGAGATTTTTGTGTTTCTTTATTTATGTTGGTAACTTTCACATATATAAGTAACAGTTGACAGAATTCGTAAGTAACAGATGGCAGAATTTTTAAATTTGAATGTTCATTAAGTTACTAATACATAATTTGGAATTTATGTATTATATGGAACTAAACAGCGAACTATCATGCACTCCATCAGAACTTATAATTATATATTGTTTATTCCTAATATATATTGTTTCTATTCAATTTATTTTAATTCTTCAAAATTCAAAGAAAATGTATCAACTAATGTCAGTCTGTCAGCCAACCGTTAAGCAGTGCATGCAACTGTATAAAAAGTTATAAAAAACGATGTCGTTATTTTTGTGAAATTGTTTTCGATGTCACAAAGAAAATTTTGTACACGTGAATTATAAAAATTCTGTTGTGTATCTGTTCTAGGATTTACACAGGATAAGATGGAGTGTATGTGTTAAATTTCGTTCAATTTCTTATTATATTCAATAAATTAAAAAAATTCAAACATTTAAAATTTTTAAGTTTGGACCACAAAAATTATACCTCTCCATTTTTAACGGAGCCTTTAATACTCATATTATATCAGTCTTCATTTTTTTGAATTCTCTCTTAACTTAGCGTAATATTGCATATTCTCTACAATAACAATTTTAAATAGTTAGCTACAACTACGCCATTTTGCATCAACCATGCTTTGTAGATTTAGACGATTGTAGTAAACTACACCGTTACTTACTGAACAGATAGAAGTTTCACAGCAACGACAACACACACCGTTCTCACCAAAATTGAACAGCTATGTAACATAAATTATTGTAAATTGGTAATGCGAACTCTGTGGGTTATCTGTGATACAATCCTACTAACTGCGACTTGTAAAAGGAACGAATGCTGGCAATTTCGCTATGTCGCATGCGCGGTACGTCAAAAACTATAGGAGCAAGCCAAGTTTATATCCCGCAAAATAGTATAAATAATGTTAAGAATACTACGTTGAAATAACGGGCATAAAAAGCGTTTTTGTAAATGCATATGAGTTCAATTAAGTCGTTATTTTCAAATTTAAAAAAGCGTTGTATGTACAACGTGTTAAAAAACATTACTGTATAACCGTTTATATCACGCGAAATAGTATGAATAATGTTAAAATTACTACTTTGAAATAACGGGCATTAAAAGCGTTTTTGTGAATGGATATGAGTTCAATTATATCGTGGTTTTCAAATTTGGAAAAGCATTGTGAAAACAACATAGGTATTATAAATATTTACTGGATGACATTGCATATAACGGAAAATAATATAAATAATGTTGAAAATATTACGTTAAGATAACGGGACTAGAAAGTAGAAAGCGTTTTTGTAAATGCATATGAGTTCAATTAAGTCGTTGTTTTCAGATTTAAAAAAGCGTTGTATATACAACGTGGTAAAAACATAGCTGTTTAACTATTTATATCACGCGAAGTAGTATGAATAATGTTAAAAATACTACATTGAAATAACGGGCATAAAAAGAGTTTTTGTAAATGCGTATGAGTTCAATCGAGTCGTTGTTTTCAAATTTGAAAAAGCATTGTGAGAACCACATAGGTATTATAAACATTCACTGGATGACATTGTATATCACGGAAAATAGTATAAATAATGTTGAAAATATTACGTTAAAATAACGGGATTAGAAAGTAGAAAGCGTTTTTGTAAATGCATATGAGTTCAATTAAGTCGTTGTTTTCAGATTTAAAAAACCGTTGTATATACAACGTGGTAAAAACATTGCTGTTTAACTATTTATATCACGCGAAATAGTATGAATAATGTTAAAAATACTACATTGAAATAACGAGCATAAAAAGAGTTCATGTAAATGCGTATGAGTTTAATCGAGTCGTTGTTTCCAAATTTGAAAAAGCATTGTGACAACAACATAGGTATTATAAACATTTACTGGATGACATTGTATATCACGGAAAATAGTATAAATAATGTTGAAACTATTACGTTAAAATAACGGAATTAAAAAGTAGGAATCGTTTTTGTAAATGCATATGAGTTCAATTGAGTCGTTGTTTTCAGATTTAAAAAAGCCGTTGTATATACAACGTGGTAAAAACATTGCTGTTTAACTATTTATACCACGCGAAATAGTATGAATGATGTTAAAAATACTACATTGAAATAACGGGCATAAAAAGAGTTTTTGTAAATGCGTATGAGTTCAAATTCAAAAAAGCATTGTGAGAACAACATATTATGAACATTTACTGGATAACATTTTATATCACGGATAATAGTATAAATAATGTTGAAAATATTACGTTAAAATAACGGGATTAGAAAGCGTTTTTGTAAATCCATATGAGTTTAATTAAATTTTAAGATTTAAAAAAGCGTTGTATATAAGACATGTGAAAAACATTACGGTATTTCCGTCTATATCACGCGAAATAGTATAAATAATGTTGAAAATACTACGTTCAAATAACGGACATAATAAGCATTTTTGTAAATACTATTGAGTCGTTGTTTTCAAATTCAAAAAAGGGTTGTATGTACAGCGTGTTAAAAACATTTCTGTATAACCGTCTATAACTCGCGAAATGGTATAAATAATGTTTAAAAATACTACGTTGAAATAACGGCCATAAAAACCGTTTTTGAAAATACATGTAGGTTAAGCTAAATCGTTGTTTTCGAATTTGAAAAAACGTTTGGAATATAACGTTTTGAGTTGAACCAATTTGTCAACGTTGAAAATTCAACAAGTAACGTTGAAATAACATTAAAACGGTATAAAAACGTTTTTTTTACGTAGGAGTGTTTATTGGCAAGGGTGGCAAACCGTTCAATTTATTGCCTGAAGTGATGGCTTGGTGGTAGTGGATATCGGAATTCGTAATACTACGGAACATGGAGGTGGGTTTAATGTTTGACTTGGCGATGACTTGCCAAGATTTTTGGAAAGGGATGTTTTGGTTTTACGGAATTTCTTGAAATCTTTCAAGAGGAATGGAAGCGTCTACATTTCTGCAAACCAAAGGAAATATGAGGATGATGGTCTTAGCAGGACGAGGGGGACCTTGAGTGGGGTTGAGGATATTAATAGTTATGTTAGGATCGCCAGTGGAATTGTGGAGTTTTTAGGAGTGTGGGGGGTGCCATTGGGGAGGAGACTTTTAGTGGGGCAGTTCGGTTAAATTTGGCTCTAATGTAAAGGATTCGTCCGGTCAGGAGTTCTAAGGTATGTAAAATGGCGCATAGAGATTTTTGGAAAAATATTGAGGAAAAGGTGTCCGAGATTTTGGCTTTGTACTTAGGTAGGATTGTTGATAGGCGTTGAGGTTTGACTAGGTCGGGGTTTGATTCTCCAGACGAGGTTGAAATCCTCGTCGGAAATGGTGGTTGTCGAGCAATTGAGGGAGTGGGAGACTAATATCTTACGGAGAAAACGTAAGATCTAGGGGAAGGCGAAAAGAGAGTGTGTTTGGTGGTTTGAATTGAGGAGGTTGGAGTTTTTTAGAATATTTGAATATTGCGAATGTTTGAGGTATTGAGTGAGAGAAGGAAGGTTTAATTGGGGTTTAGTGTTAGGATTTAGCTACTCCAAAGTCTTTGCGCTATTTATTTGACATATTTTGTGATAGGGAAGGAAGTTTTATAACAGGAGTAGTGGATTTGGAAGCTGTTTTACTGCTGCGGGTACATCTGGAGGATATTTTTGGAGTTTATTGAGAAAGTGTAAGATTCAAAGGTGAAAGCTTACACCGAACAGCGAACTCACGGCCGGAGGGAGTTGCCTCCGCAGTTAAAGGTATCCTGACTTATTAGCTTTCGAGGAGTTCAATATTTACCTGGGGGATGAATGTCCTTCCTACGTCTGGTGGGTGTGGTTTTAATTAGATTCGGAGACAAAAGTTCTTTCAATTTTTCATAAATAAGAATGTTTCAATGAAAATAATTATAATCTAAGTGTAATTATTATGAACTGTCGTACTAGAAATGATGACACATCATCTGAGTGGGTTGGTGAATATTCACGTTGGCGGCGTCCACGCTGCCGGTGGTATTTGAGTATGATTAGGTTAGCATCAGTGACCAAATGTACAGATACCACTTTCCTCGAGCGAAGAACAGGAACAGATGACTGAGTTTTATCAGTTCTAGTATTTTCGTATACAGTAGACAATCACATAAATCAATATAATATGATTGTTAAGTGCTGACATATTATTTGCATTATAATTTTCATTTTTATCATCAAACACGTGAAGACATCCAGTTTACACAATAATTATAAATTTTTATCATATTTTTCTATGTACTCATCATTGTATTTCATTTTTATTGTCTGTTAATCTAAAAAAAGGTCAATAATTATTCTATCACCAATGGTAGTAATCATCAAGTATAAAAGTGTATTTTTGCACTTCTTCACTCCGTGATTATCGAAAGGACAATACTATACACCATCTCAGTTGTAACACTTGATTTGTGCATCCAATTAATTCTTTCATATTCTCATTGATCCCCCTCATATATAATGAAATGTAATTTATGATCATTTATTTGAAATTGTTGTTTACAGAGAGAGAATAATGATTAGCATAGTAAGTATACGGAAGTTCATTCACCAAAAACAGCGATGCAAGAATCTCGGAGGCAGCAAGGTTGTTTCGTATCCAAATTATTCTTGTCCATATAAATAGCAACCGATTAACAGATCAGGTCACACATTTTCTTTATATTCTTGATAGCTACAATGAAAGTTCCGGTAAGTTCAATATGCTTTGTTTAATTTTTAGCAATCACTCGAGTTTTTTTTGCGGCAAGTATTCATTCATTCATCCATTGCCAGAATTGAAAGAAAAATGAGATTTTTCAATCAATTGAAATATTCTTGATAATATGCAGAATAGAATTTTCTGGTATTGTTTATTTCATGAATTATGACGAATCCAAAATGTCATCAGTCACTTTATCTTTAATCTACCTATTATAGTGGTGTAAATTGATTGTAGCTTCTTATACAGAGAGGGCTGTCAATACTTAATTTCTGATGACGAGCTGGAATCCTCTTCCCTAACGAAGGAGATCTTGTAATCACCAATTAACACAGAAATAATTTCTAGAATGGACGTAGTTGGAGTTTCTGGAACCGTTAATGACATTCATAATGACCACAATTTTCACCACCACGCGTCATACAGTGTAATATCGAATGTTGCTGTAGTGGTAGTGCATATTGTGTTCGGTATCTCTGGAATCAATTGCAACTCCAGCAATATATAAGAAATTTTGTGGAATCAATATTATTATAAATCCTATTAATATTTTTCACAGATTATCATAATTTTCAATTTATTTTACTCTCACGCACACCTCTCCACTTGACCATTATTTTCTACTTCTTTCCAATCCATTTTCAACTTATTAAGAATGTAGCAGCGTGATCATTGCATTCGTTAATTAAAACGGTATGAATATATATTACAAGTCAATTCCGTGTCTCTAAAGTTATATCAATATTGTCAAGTTATACTATCTCTGAAACTGGTAGGAAGATTCCACTTTCCACTGAAAAAAGTTATATCATTAGTGATTTAAATTGATGAGAAATTTTTGTTTGAGAACTCTAAGGCAAACGTTATATGAGATGGTGAAAATTTGACATTTTTTAGTAATTATACTATCTTTTGTGCCGTTAGCAGCGACTCCAATTTCTGTACTATATTTAAATCAGCTCAAATGAAATGGAAAAGTCGACCAGATCCAGAATAGTTCCTTATATTAAAAAATAATATAGATGAGATTTCAATGCATGCGTGCTTATTAAAAAATTGGAGAACTGAATTTTTTATTGGAATTCCGTATAAAATATAACATAACTCAAATCTGAAATTTTATACGAAATTATTAGGATATTTGGAATTATGCACACACAAACAGAAAATTTATATTTGTTTCATCATATTCCAATGTTGAAATTATTGATGAAAATCACATAATAAGAGATAAGTTTCGTTTTATTATAATTCAAATTCAATGTTATAGTGCATATCACAGAATTCACATTTCCTTTATCTTCTTTAAATAAAAACTATTTTTTCGAAATTAAAATTAGAAGTATAATGTAATGTATCCAAAGTATTATAATGTAATTATGTTCATTTCTCCTCTTCAAATTAATCAAATTGTTGAGTCTCGGTAGAAACTGAGGTAAACATAGTATTTTCCATGATTTGTGATGGTGATAAACAATTTTTTTCACATTAACTTTCACTTATACTCGTCTGGAAAAAGCTTTTTGCACACTTGCGGATGCGACGATGTGAGAGGATGAGTAAGTAACAGTAACTAATAACATGGAAATTTAATTAATTTAATCTAAACCCTTTTTGCAAGAATGAACTAAAAATGTTTGTATGGATATGATAATGTTTACATCATCTCATTTATAGTATATATATATATATATATATATATATATATATATATATATATATATATAAACAACAACAAATAGATTCATAGGTAATACACGCAAAATAAAGGGCTACTGAAATAGAGTGGTAACCGTGAACATGCATGTTTCTGGCTCATTTTACCTCTTCAGCACGGCATAACCAAATAAGGATGTGAAATTTGGGAGCAAAGATGTTAACCGAAACATGGGAAAACACAAAATAACGGATTTCAGCAGGGAAACCAAACGCTCATTTGTGTCTTCAATTGGAAGATCCCGAGTTTTCAGGACAACAACCAACATCGACACGTAGGCGCACATAGCCCCCCCGCCATGAACCTTCCGACCCATAGTAAATAACAAAGAAGATGTAGGAATATCGCGTGATATGTTAACAACAACAAGAAATAGATTCATGGGTAATTCACGCAAAATAAAGGGCTACTGAAATAGAGTGGTAACCGTGGACATGCATGTTTCTGGCTCATTTTGCCTCTTCGGCACGGCATAACCAAATAAAGATGTGAAATTTGGGAGCAAAGATGTTAATCGAAACATGGGAAAACACAAAATAACGGATTTCAGCAGGGAAACCAAACGCTCATTTGTGTCTTCAATTGGAAGATCCCGAGTTTCCAGGATAACAACCAACATCGACACGGAGGCACATATAGCCCCCCCCCCTGCCATGAACCTTCCAACCCATAGTAAATAACAAAGAAGATGTAGGAATATCGCCTGATATGTTAACAACAACAACAAATAGATTCATGGGTAATTCACGCAAAATAAAGGGCTACTGAAATAGAGTGGTAACCGTGGACATGCATGTTTCTGGGTCATTTTGCCTCTGCAGCACGGCATAACCAAATACGGATGTGAAATTTGGGAACAAAGATTCTAATAGAAACATGGGAAAACACAAAATAACGGATTTCAGCGTGAATTACCCATGAATCTATTTGTTGTTGTTGTTAACATATCACGCGATATTCCTACATTCTCTTTGTTATTTACTATGGGTCGGAAGGTTCATGGCGAGGGGCTATATGCGCCTCCGTGTCGATGTTGGTTGTTGTCCTGAAAACTCGGGATCTTCCAAATGAAGACACAAATCAGCGTTTGGTTTCCCTGCTGAAATATGTTATTTTGTGTTTTCCCATGTTTCGATTGACATCTTTGCTCCCAAATTTCACATCCTTATTTGGTTATGCCGTGCTGAAGAGGCAAAATGAGCCAGAAACGTGCATGTCCACGGTTACCACTCTATTTCAGTAGCCCTTTATTTTGCGTGAATTACCCATGAATGTATTTGTGGTTGTTGTTAACATATCACGCGATATTCCTACATCTTCTTTGTTTTTTACTATGGGTCGGAAGGTTCATGGCGAGGGGGCTATATGCGCCTCCGTGTCGATGTTGGTTGTTGTCCTGGAAACTCGGGATCTTCCAATTGAAGACACAAATGAGCGTTTGGTTTCCCTGCTGAAATCCGTTATTTTGTGTTTTCCCATGTTTCGATTAACATCTTTGCTCCCAAATTTCACATCCTTATTTAGTTATGCCGTGCTGAAGAGGCAAAATGAGCCAGAAACATGCATGTCCACGGTTACCACTCTATTTCAGTAGCCCTTTATTTTGCGTGAATTACCCATGAATCTATTCGTTGTTGTTGTTAACATATCACGCGATATTCCTACATCTTCTTTATTATTTACTATGGGTCGGAAGGTTCATGGCGGGGGGGCTATATGCGCCTCCGTGTCTATGTTGGTTGTTGTCCTGAAAACTCGGGATCTTCCAATTGAAGACACAAATGAGCGTTTGGTTTCCCTGCTAAAATCCGTTATTTTGTGTTTTCCCATGTTTCGATTAACATCTTTGCTCCCAAATTTCACATCCTTATTTGGTTATGCCGTGCTGAAGAGGCAAAATGAGCCAGAAACATGCATGTCCACGGTTACCACTCTATTTCAGTAGCCCTTTATTTTGCGTGAATTACCGATGAATCTATTTGTTGTTGTTGGTAACATATCACGCGATATTCCTACATCTAAATATATATATATATATATATATATATATATATATATATATATATATATATATATTTATATATATATATATTTATATATATATATATATATATATATATATATATATATATATATTTATATATATATATATATGATATATGTATACATATAAAGGAAGTATTGCAATGCAGTGATTTTGGCAATTCGAGTTTATCTACACGTTTCATATATTTCGGAGTCCAAAAATCCTATTTTAAAAAAAATTCGGTCGGTCGGTCTGTCTCTCAAAAACGCGACGAAATTTTTTAATGAAATTTTATATGTAGGTTTAGAACGTGAAAACTGAGGTAAAGTTCGTAAATGAGCAGATACGGATTTACAGTTTTCCGGAAAGTCCCATTCTCATACATTTCTCTGAAAAATGTATTGGAATCCTCGTATCAAACCCCCCCCTTCGCAAAATTTCATGACATTTTTTTTGGGATTTTGGGATCCGGTATCGGAATTTTTTGAAGAAATGTTGAAATTTGATGTTTTATACCTCGGTTTGCATTATCGATGGGAAGTTTTTGTATTTTTTTATAGAAGTGTGAAGAGTCCAATTTCAATTTTCATCAATTTCAGTCTTTGTATTGCTTAGACGTAGTTACTAGGAATTTCTTAAAGGTAATTTTATTCAAAACTTCCTACTCCAGCTTTATTCGCGTATATTGTCTACAAATATGAAATGGAAGAATTCACATATGGTAGGTAATTGAGATGCATCTTTCTTCTATCAAATGGCATGAGAAAAGAATCGATATACAAGATAGCTTCGTGATTATATCATTTTTTATGAAAGCATGTTAAAAACGTTTAAAAAATTTTGCGGTTCTGACCGAAAAATTTTGGTTAACAGTGAATGTATGAAAAAAATTATGCATTACCATGTATTTCAATACGAGAAATTCATTTTGTTATTCAGTTTCATGAAATGTTTGTAAGTTTTTTTCAAGTGAGGTATTAAAAAAAATGTTGGGTGAATCTGATAGCCTCGTTACATAAGGTGGTCATGTGCTGGGTACATCAACTGGTTCTAAATGGGAACATGTAGAAGTTCTTCAAATTTCTCAACGAGAATATCAATGAATTTGTTGCAAATAGAATAAACACTGCTCCCATAACTATGTTAATCTCCAACTATCTACTAAAGCACGAATAGGAACGACAATTCTGTGGTGACATCCAAGAAAATGTACAAACTAAACTGATTCACAAACCATGGCAATTCGAATGTCGACAATATATAATAATGCATTAGTGGAGATCGGTTTCAAAAGAAATGTGAGAAGTACAAAGTAATAACAAAATTGGAATTAACTCGGAACGAAACAACAGATCATTAGAACAGTCACTTCTTTCGAGAGCTTCTTATGGATTATTCTTCCAGAATATTAAAATTTGAGGCACAACAGCCCTTTATATAATATCCAGATATAATCTTCCGGATAGGTTTATATTGAGGAATATAGGTTCAACTTCATAATGGTTTCTGCCCAAACATATACTTTTTCTGGAAAGTGAGTATTTTTTTCCACAAAGGTGCGCCAATTTGTTAGACTCTAGTACCTGACATTTTGCGTATCAACATTTCCATTAAGAAATGATGCAATTTTATAAATGTGAAAAAACGGTTTTTGTACATTGTTGGTTCTATTTTCATTCGTCATAATTGCACAAGATTGTAGTGTTCTATCGGAGTGAAGTTGCTGTAAGATTTTTATTTTGTAGGGATGGAATTTGTTTCTTGTCATTATTCTATTAACACTGTTGTTTGAGTAACTTCTACCACTGCATATATATCATTTCTACATTAACCAGTTATTGGAATAGTTGCTGCGTTGTCGACTCGAGTACGTACCATTCAGTCCATGATAACTCGTGACTGACTCTTTGAACAACAGTTAAACTGAATATTTGATGAAGATTTATGCAAGGATGTTGTAAAGTAACTAATACTAGACAATTGCAAAATCAGTAACTTGCCAGACGCGAACTTATTATTCTACATTTTTCGAATGTGAAATCGATATCAATATTATTTCAATTTCTCAAGAAATTAGCCTAAACTCAAGCAAAAGTAGATAAGGATAACAAGTTTCCAACGAGAATCCACTTGTCACCAGCTCGTATTCAATATTATTGGACATAATTGACTTGTAACGTCATCTATCACATTGATGTCACCTTTCATTACTAGTAGAGAAACTCACAACCGTTTAATCCCATCCTTCAAATTCCATAGGTATAAGTATAATCATTCAAAAGATAAGAGAAGGCGAGGAGACTTCCATACTAGCACAGTAGTGAAATGGTTCTCATCCTTATATCATTAATATTATTAGATATATTGAAATTACATATTTTTTTGTATTCTAGGCGTCAATTTTATTTTCTCATATAATCTCATTGGCAATAGCCGGAGTTGTAATTCCAGCAGCGAAAATAATAGAAGGACCTAGTTCAAAAACAACTCTTGTTGGCCCAGATGGAAGCGTCATTACATCAGTTGCTCAAGGGGCCAAGATTGTAGCGAACGAAAATATTGCGTTAGTTGCTGGACCTGACACCTTAGCATTGTTGAAATCTGCGGACGCTGTAAAGATTATAGATCCTGATCTTGAACCAGTTGTGACCGGTCCTTCTACAGTGATTGAGTCGCATATTCTAGTACCATTTTCGGTTGCTGAAAAAAATTCTGTTGAACAACAAGTTGCCATGACTTCCATTCCAGGACACCCATCTCTATTGTTCGTCCAGAAGAAGTAATGTATGTACCATATGTAGTTAAGTTGAATGCACTCCAGGTTGCTGCTGGTCCTTCTGTTCTTTATGTACCGCTGTTTGTACAAAATAAAAAATGTCGGCGAACACACGAACTTTATTATACCTGTCCCCGTAATATGAATGTTGTTCTAAATAACAAAATTTGAAAAACAGTGTACTCACAAATTGGGTGATATTTTAATTTTATATATATATATATATATATATATTATAGTTTGTAGTTTATCAATTTCAATGTTTTAAAATTTCCTATCAGTGAAAGTTTTTTTTATTCGCCCGGTATATCTTAAAATTTTTAAATTGTCTCAAAAAATGATTACACTCACCTTTATACACTTTTATTACATAGATGAGAGCTCAAAAACCTCAGGATCTTGGGTTCATAGAATTTAATAAGTTTATACTTGTTTATGTATATGCGCCAAAACTTTCGGGCTTGGTGTGTTGGGAGGTGGATATTTATCTGCCAATTTTCGGTTCCATTCGTCCGTTACTTTTCTACCTTTTTTGTTAGAATGCCTTAGAATTAAGGTACACATTTCTGGAGATATAATAGACTTGAAAATTTCTCGAGCCGTGTATGAACGACTAAAGGATGATGCGCCACTTTTTTCGTGCAGAATATTACGACCTATTGTTTGCCTTTGTATTGATGATGTGTCACTCCACTGAGTGCCATCCTTGCCAGCCCAAGTTGTTTTTGTAGGCGCTTCTTCTTCGTCAACGTTTTCATCGGAATCAGTATATTCTTGCTCCACTACAGGCTCCTTTTCTATATCAGATTCCTCGGATTCTCCACCTGATAACAATTGTGGAATATATTCGTCTTCATCGGACGCAACAAATGGCTCTTCATCAGACAAATGTTCTACTGCTTCTCGTAATTCTGCAGAGGTCAGCCTGAAATAACATATTTCGAATTACCTTTATTAGTATAATTATTGTTCTTGTTTCTTTGTAATATAAAAAAAAACTTCCACTCCACTGCGGCTCCTACACACATAGACCACAGGTAAGCAAAATAACATGACAGTTTTCATTATTCATACACTACTAAAATCAAAGAATCGTCTTATTTCTTACCTCTTATTTCGCCATCTTGGTTTCGCAATATTGGCTTGGCTTGAACCAGCCTTACTATCAGACATTCTAAAACAAAATTTAACAAATACGCTTAATCACCCGCAGTTGTTTATTCGACAAACTCAAATATGCAACTGACCTGTAACTAGGAATAAATTCAGTTGATGTCGCTGCCCTGTTGCCATTTAAACAAAGTCTTATTTTGTCAAATACAGATAAGTTAGAAATTCATAAATCACGTATTGTGTACCTATAAATACATATATGGAGTTTTTTGATAAAAACAGGTATTTTGCGTTTATATTCCAAATTATTATACAGTAGGTACCCAGGTACCTATGCCGTCGTAAGAAGGTGTTTTTCTTCCCAGTCACATAAAGGTTATTCACAAATTCCTCTCATGCGGACATACACACCTTTAAGCAGACTCAATTCATTCATTCCGTTATTGAACACAATAGGATGAAGATTTCTCAGTTCCAGATTATGACACCATGGGATTGGCAACAAATGGTTAGGATGACGGGCACTAAATAGTTATTTGTAAAACAAGTGTCACAATGACTCGTTTCGTAGTACGAGGTTCGCGGTTCATTGCGCAAATCACGAGTACTACAGAAAGTCATTGTGGCACAAGTTTTGCACAATATTTTTTAAAATTCGCATTTATTTAATTTTTCAAATAAAATAGAATTACAAATAATCCCCATTTTCAAACTGGGGAGAGTGGTTTGAATTTAAGCTGGCAATTCTGTAGATTCCTGATTGGTCCCTGGCACTTTTGACATGTTATACCGGAATAATTGTAAAAATTGTAAGCAATTTTTTTAAGCAAGAACTGGATGATTATTTGTTTGAAAAGGAGCTTCTTCGGATGATCTATTTATATTATATCATGCTCAGAATTATTTCTGTAATAGATCTTCACATAGATATCTGGTAAATTATCCCAAAAATCGAACGTTATGTATACCTATATATTGATCCTATACAATATAAAAATAAACAATTTCCAAATCAGTGATATATAAACGTTAGCGTACTTTATTCATTAATATTTTTAATATATAAGTCATTGTAATTTACCTTTAAGAACTTTTAATATAATAATTTGCTAGCTAGAACAACGCTAGACCATTTTATTTATAATTTGTGTCAAGGTTGAAGTCGAATGTCAAATGAAAATATAACTAAATGCAATAACCAACTGTACACTAAAAATTACTAAAAGAGTGTTCAAAGAGCTTCATTGTAACACTTTAAACAATGTTATAATGAAGTCTCTTTTATACGCGAATTATAAAAAAACAATTTACAGTCGTAAATATGGAAACTTCAGTTTTTAAGGAGCTTAAAAATCTTTTTGAAGCACCAGCAGCCCAATATATGAACAAAAAAAATCCAATGGCACAGGACCAATTGGACAGGCTTATTTCAGTACCATTTTTGCATAAAACCCAACATAAAAAATGAGATACAAAAATAATAGAATGCTTTGAGATGTACAAAGAACCAAAGTAACATTTTGGCAACAAATCAAAAACAAAAAAAAATAAAAAAAATTTCTGGTAAATTTACTTTTCTAAAATAAATGTTTCAATGTACGATTTAGAGAAAAATGTTAAGTACAAAACTTGTGGAAAGTGTTAGGTCTATCAAAAAACTCAGTAACTTTTTTGCGTCAGATGAAAAACAAAGGAAATACGATTTTTTTTCAACTTTGACAGGCCGCTATTTCGTTTTTGGGCCGATTTGGCTCATGAACGAACTCATCCAAGAGTTTGGCCTAATCTATTTTTGTAGCGAGTTTGGTTTCGTTCCGTCAAAAAATACGCCCTCTATCGTGCTTACAAATTCCGTTATAACACATACATACATACCTAACCTAACCTAACATTCAGAACGGGGGGTGATTTTGGTATCAGGGAACACTAAAATGAAAAACTGCATTGAAATTTTTCCGAAGTCGCGTCATGCTACTCTCTACAATATCCCTATTTTATTCTGAAATAAGCCTAAAAAACAATACGATGGGAACACATTTACTTTTATCCCAGGTATGTCATATGCAGGTACGAGGAGACACTCCAGGCATTATTTATTATAAGAAAGATTTTAGTGAGAATTTCTTACAATTGGATTATAATAGAACAACACGAAGTAGAGCGTGCTACCCGATAAATCTTGAATACATTACAGACAACCCTAAGCCAATTTCAGATAAGAAATATAAACATTTACAAAAATAGCTTAACTGGCTTCCTAAAAGGTTCTACCAATATTATAAAGATTTAAGACACGACAAAAGGAGGCATAATGATTAACTTAAGACATTCAAATATTTTTAAGCTTTTTAAAATAATTTAGCTGGGTATTAACAAGAAAAGCTGTGAACCTGAATGGTAAAGATAAAAAGAAATACATTATTCATTAAATAATTTAGTAAGATTTGTTAAAGAAATTAGTGAATAAAAGATAACAAGAGAATTGTAAGTAGCAGAATACTAACCTCGAATATTTATCCGTGTAAGAAAGTAAAGTATTGTATCGGGGAAATAATATCTCCACGATACATCTCAGTAAGAATTTGACTATGGAAACCCATCGATTATGTATTGATGTAAATGGAATTCAAAGTCGTTTTTGGTTCATTTCTAAAACAAGAAGGACTGCAGAGTATCCAGAAAAAAACCCAGAAACAGAAATAAAACCAGGTGAATTTGACACAAGTGAAAAGGTATTTAAAACTATTTCATTTCAAAATTAAATAAACTCACTTGCATTGTGTATATATCGTTAAACTCTGAAATTTCAGGGACATCAACCGTTAACACATCCTCCATTTTGTATTTAAAGTTTATTGAAATCATATGGTTGATTTTTAAGTGTATAATATGTTGCATATTTGTACATATATTTAATATCAATCCATTTGTGTGAATGTGTTTTGAATGAAAAATCACTGTAGATGAGTTATTCTTTTTAAAATTTGGTATTTGAATAATGTATTTATTTTTCATGATTTCACATTGAACAACGTCTTTCTATTTGAAAAGATTTAAATAGATTGTTGGTAAATTTCATTTCAAACCTATTATCTAATTTTATCAGTTGGCAGTATTGATGAAGCGTATCGCAACTCGAAAGGGGGTTTGAAACAGAATATACAAGACCGTTCTATAAGAATTTATGGAAAAAGGAAAAACAAGAACTTCATTTCATTTTTATTTAAATTTTTCATGTTGATAAATGAAAGTTTTGGCGCATATACATAAACAAGTATAAACTTATTAAATTCTATGAACCCAGGATCCTGAGGTTTTTGAGCTCTCATCTATGTAATAAAAGTGTATAAAGGTGAGTGTAATCATTTTTTGAGACAATTTAAAAATTTTAAGATATACCGGGCGAATAAAAAAAACTTTCACTGATAGGAAATTTTAAAACATTGAAATTGATAAACTACAAACTATAATATATATATATATATATATATATATATATATATATATATATAGCCGGGCGAATAAAAAAAACTTTCACTGATAGGAAATTTTAAAACATTGAAATTGATAAACTACAAACTATAATATATATATATATATATATATATATATATATATATATATATATATATATATATATATATATATATATTATAGTTTGTAGTTTATCAATTTCAATGTTTTAAAATTTCCTATCAGTGAAAGTTTTTTTTATTTGCCCGGTATATCTTAAAATTTTTAAATTGTCTCAAAAAATGATTACACTCACCTTTATACACTTTTATTACATAGATGAGAGCTCAAAAACCTCAGGATCTTGGGTTCATAGAATTTAATAAGTTTATACTTGTTTATGTATATGCGCCAAAACTTTCATTTATCAACATGAAAAATTTAAATAAAAATGAAATGAAGTTCTTGTTTTTCCTTTTTCCATAAATTCTTATAGAACGGTCTTGTATATTCTGTTTCAAACCCCCTTTCGAGTTGCGATACGCTTCATCAATACTGCCAACTGATAAAATTAGATAATAGGTTTGAAATGAAATTTACCAACAATCTATTTAAATCTTTTCAAATAGAAAGACGTTGTTTAATGTGAAATCATGAAAAATAAATACATTATTCAAATACCAAATTTTAAAAAGAATAACTCATCTACAGTGATTTTTCATTCAAAACACATTCACACAAATGGATTGATATTAAATATATGTACAAATATGCAACATATTATACACTTAAAAATCAACCATATGATTTCAATAAACTTTAAATACAAAATGGAGGATGTGTTAACGGTTGATGTCCCTGAAATTTCAGAGTTTAACGATATATACACAATGCAAGTGAGTTTATATTTAATTTTGAAATGAAATAGTTTTAAATACCTTTTCAC
The DNA here is from genome assembly GCA_963921935.1 of Galeruca laticollis. Taxonomy (NCBI): domain Eukaryota; kingdom Metazoa; phylum Arthropoda; class Insecta; order Coleoptera; family Chrysomelidae; genus Galeruca; species Galeruca laticollis. The sequence continues at coordinate 180,265,962 of OY998176.1, forward strand.
TTATGTCAAATTCACCTGGTTTTATTTCTGTTTCTGGGTTTTTTTCTGGATACTCTGCAGTCCTTCTTGTTTTAGGAATGAACCAAAAACGACTTTAAATTCCATTTACATCAATACATAATCGATGGGTTTCCATAGTCAAATTCTTACTGAGATGTATCGTGGAGATATTATTTCCCCGATACAATACTTTACTTTCTTACACGGATAAATATTCGAGGTTAGTATTCTGCTACTTACAATTCTCTTGTTATCTTTTATTCACTAATTTCTTTAACAAATCTTACTAAATTATTTAATGAATAATGTATTTCTTTTTATCTTTACCATTCAGGTTCACAGCTTTTCTTGTTAATACCCAGCTAAATTATTTTAAAAAGCTTAAAAATATTTGAATGTCTTAAGTTAATCATTATGCCTCCTTTTGTCGTGTCTTAAATCTTTATAATATTGGTAGAACCTTTTAGGAAGCCAGTTAAGCTATTTTTGTAAATGTTTATATTTCTTATCTGAAATTGGCTTAGGGTTGTCTGTAATGTATTCAAGATTTATCGGGTAGCACGCTCTACTTCGTGTTGTTCTATTATAATCCAATTGTAAGAAATTCTCACTAAAATCTTTCTTATAATAAATAATGCCTGGAGTGTCTCATGCCTGGAGTGTCTCCTCGTACCTGCATATGACATACCTGGGATATAAGTAAATGTGTTCCCATCGTATTGTTTTTTAGGCTTATTTCAGAATAAAATAGGGATATTGTAGAGAGTAGCATGACGCGACTTCGGAAAAATTTCAATGCAGTTTTTCATTTTAGTGTTCCCTGATACCAAAATCACCCCCCGTTCTGAATGTTAGGTTAGGTTAGGTATGTATGTATGTGTTATAACGGAATTTGTAAGCACGATAGAGGGCGTATTTTTTGACGGAACGAAACCAAACTCGCTACAAAAATAGATTAGGCCAAACTCTTGGATGAGTTCGTTCATGAGCCAAATCGGCCCAAAAACGAAATAGCGGCCTGTCAAAGTTGAAAAAAAATCGTATTTCCTTTGTTTTTCATCTGACGCAAAAAAGTTACTGAGTTTTTTGATAGACCTAACACTTTCCACAAGTTTTGTACTTAACATTTTTCTCTAAATCGTACATTGAAACATTTATTTTAGAAAAGTAAATTTACCAGAAATTTTTTTTATTTTTTTTTGTTTTTGATTTGTTGCCAAAATGTTACTTTGGTTCTTTGTACATCTCAAAGCATTCTATTATTTTTGTATCTCATTTTTTATGTTGGGTTTTATGCAAAAATGGTACTGAAATAAGCCTGTCCAATTGGTCCTGTGCCATTGGATTTTTTTTGTTCATATATTGGGCTGCTGGTGCTTCAAAAAGATTTTTAAGCTCCTTAAAAACTGAAGTTTCCATATTTACGACTGTAAATTGTTTTTTTATAATTCGCGTATAAAAGAGACTTCATTATAACATTGTTTAAAGTGTTACAATGAAGCTCTTTGAACACTCTTTTAGTAATTTTTAGTGTACAGTTGGTTATTGCATTTAGTTATATTTTCATTTGACATTCGACTTCAACCTTGACACAAATTATAAATAAAATGGTCTAGCGTTGTTCTAGCTAGCAAATTATTATATTAAAAGTTCTTAAAGGTAAATTACAATGACTTATATATTAAAAATATTAATGAATAAAGTACGCTAACGTTTATATATCACTGATTTGGAAATTGTTTATTTTTATATTGTATAGGATCAATATATAGGTATACATAACGTTCGATTTTTGGGATAATTTACCAGATATCTATGTGAAGATCTATTACAGAAATAATTCTGAGCATGATATAATATAAATAGATCATCCGAAGAAGCTCCTTTTCAAACAAATAATCATCCAGTTCTTGCTTAAAAAAATTGCTTACAATTTTTACAATTATTCCGGTATAACATGTCAAAAGTGCCAGGGACCAATCAGGAATCTACAGAATTGCCAGCTTAAATTCAAACCACTCTCCCCAGTTTGAAAATGGGGATTATTTGTAATTCTATTTTATTTGAAAAATTAAATAAATGCGAATTTTAAAAAATATTGTGCAAAACTTGTGCCACAATGACTTTCTGTAGTACTCGTGATTTGCGCAATGAACCGCGAACCTCGTACTACGAAACGAGTCATTGTGACACTTGTTTTACAAATAACTATTTAGTGCCCGTCATCCTAACCATTTGTTGCCAATCCCATGGTGTCATAATCTGGAACTGAGAAATCTTCATCCTATTGTGTTCAATAACGGAATGAATGAATTGAGTCTGCTTAAAGGTGTGTATGTCCGCATGAGAGGAATTTGTGAATAACCTTTATGTGACTGGGAAGAAAAACACCTTCTTACGACGGCATAGGTACCTGGGTACCTACTGTATAATAATTTGGAATATAAACGCAAAATACCTGTTTTTATCAAAAAACTCCATATATGTATTTATAGGTACACAATACGTGATTTATGAATTTCTAACTTATCTGTATTTGACAAAATAAGACTTTGTTTAAATGGCAACAGGGCAGCGACATCAACTGAATTTATTCCTAGTTACAGGTCAGTTGCATATTTGAGTTTGTCGAATAAACAACTGCGGGTGATTAAGCGTATTTGTTAAATTTTGTTTTAGAATGTCTGATAGTAAGGCTGGTTCAAGCCAAGCCAATATTGCGAAACCAAGATGGCGAAATAAAAGGTAAGAAATAAGACGATTCTTTGATTTTAGTAGTGTATGAATAATGAAAACTGTCATGTTATTTTGCTTACCTGTGGTCTATGTGTGTAGGAGCCGCAGTGGAGTGGAAGTTTTTTTTTATCTTACAAAGAAACAAGAACAATAATTATACTAATAAAGGTAATTCGAAATATGTTATTTCAGGCTGACCTCTGCAGAATTACGAGAAGCAGTAGAACATTTGTCTGATGAAGAGCCATTTGTTGCGTCCGATGAAGACGAATATATTCCACAATTGTTATCAGGTGGAGAATCCGAGGAATCTGATATAGAAAAGGAGCCTGTAGTGGAGCAAGAATATACTGATTACGATGAAAACGTTGACGAAGAAGAAGCGCCTACAAAAACAACTTGGGCTGGCAAGGATGGCACTCAGTGGAGTGACACATCATCAATACAAAGGCAAACAATAGGTCGTAATATTCTGCACGAAAAAAATGGCGCATCATCCTTTAGTCGTTCATACACGGCTCGAGAAATTTTCAAGTCTATTATATCTCCAGAAATGTGTACCTTAATTCTAAGGCATTCTAACAAAAAAGGTAGAAAAGTAACGGACGAATGGAACCGAAAATTGGCAGATAAATATCCACCTCCCAACACACCAAGCCCGAAAGTATTCATTCCATTTACTGAAGTAGAATTAGATGCATTTTTAGGAGTTCTTATTGCTGCTGGCGTACACAGGTCTTATAGGGAACACGTATCTGAAATGTGTAAACTAGAGTCCTTACCTCTATTTCGAGCGGCCATGTCTCGAGATCGGTTCAAAATGTTTCTCAGATTTATTCGCTTTGATGATCAGAACACACGTGCCGAACGTGCCAAAAATTATAAAGCTGCCCCAATTCGAGATATTTGGACTATGCTAAATTCAAATTTGGCAAAGAACTACAAGCCAAAAGAATGTATAACAGTAGACGAACAATTGTTTCCTTACAGGGGACATACTAAATTTACCCAATACATTCCATCGAAACCCGCAAAATATGGAATAAAAATTTTTTGGGCTTGCGATGCGGCAAATGCTTATCCTTTACAAGGTCAACTATACACTGGAAAACCATTAGATGGTGAACGACAGGTAAATGTCGGTGAGCGTACAGTTTTGGATCTAGTGGCAAAGTATAAGGGTTCGGGAAGAAATGTAACAACGGATAATTTTTTTACAAGTCTGCAATTGGCCCGTACTTTGAATTCATGGAAGATGACTTTGGTAGGGACTCTCAGGAAAAATAAGGCATTTTTACCACCAAATATGCAGGCATCTAAAGACAGGCCTATATACTCAACCATTTTCGCATTCAACAAAGATGCAACAATATGTTCCTATGTTCCAAAGAAAAACAAATCTGTTATTCTTTTATCAACGATGCACACTACAGGCCAAGTAGATGATACTAACGTGGCGAAGCCTGAAACAATAAAATATTATAATCAAACAAAAGGAGGCGTTGACACCATGGATAAGATGCTAGGCGAGTATACAGTAAAACGTAGAACAAATTGTTGGCCATTGGCATTTTTTTCAACACAATAGATGTTGGTGGCTTGGCTTCTTGTTGTATTTACAAGGAACACAATCCAAATTTTAGAGCAACTGATCAACGTCGAAGATTTCTAAAAGATCTTGCTCATGACATGTGCTTGCCCGCTATACAAATGCGATCCCTTATTCCAAAAGTTGTTGGTAATTATTTCACACGTCAGTCGCTAGAAATGGTTCTTGGTCGACAAATAATCGAGCCCATTGTTACTCCAGCCGGAGAACAACCAAGACGGGATGCTTCTGGGCGTGTTATGGTTGTTGGTAGCTGCCAAATTTGTCGAGAATTAAAGCTCAAACAAAGGAAGACTCGTAAAGCGTGTAAATCCTGCTGTAAGCCAGTTTGTAATGAACACTCTGTAGATCAAACTATATGTAAAAAATGTTGCCAAAAAACCAACTGACCTTATATGTAAGATTTTTTTGTTTTTTTGTTACCATTTATATAAATAAATATATGCAGATAAACTTCGCGTTTTCATTCTGGCTATAAAAAATATCTATTTGCATATAAAACTGATAGAGGTACCCAGGTACCTACACCGTTATTTCTGGGTGGAAAAACTTTGGACCTTATTTATTTCTGAAATAGCGTAAAAATATTATTTCTATTGTAACATTGTGTAGAAAAAACCTAGATTAGAAATGTCACGAAATCACACACTTCAAAGAATTTAAACAAAAAAAGTATTTATATCTAAAATCTGAATAGGTACCCGGGTACCTATTCAGTCACATAAAGGTTAATAACCTGAAGAGAAGGTTTTGTATCTAAAGCCCAAAAGTAACACATTACCATAACTATGTTCCTATTATGACTAGGACAGTTATCTGATGATATATTGATTACTTTATCGGAAACATGTTTTCCCAACCATTTAGTTACGCACGACGACAGTTCGTTTCTTCCCCTTCCTGCTACACCACGTCACAAATCATATAAAAACTATTTTATGTTGTCGGATCATATATGGTCAAATTGAATGTTCATAATTTTAAAGTATAAAAACTTTGCGAATTTTGTAAATCAGGCGTGAGCTAACATTTTTGTAGGTCAATTATAATAACCTTTTGTTCTAGTATCAATTGTCTGCATTTCTTTGTCTTCTGCTTTTAATTTGTAATAATTATCAGCATCTTACAGGTGGTGGTCGTATTCATTTTGTAGGTTTGTTCTTAAATCTGGAGAACTAGCTTCTTGGAGTTGAATTTTATATTGTTCATAAATATCACATCTATCAGTATCGGGGCTTTTAAATGAATATGTATATTCATAATTGAATAATTCCGTATATGAATATTCTTTTGCAATATATTCTCCTTTTTAAGATCATGTTCCTTACATTCTTCTAAGTACAAACTGTACATTTTTCTGATAGAGATGATTTCCTAGGTACAGTTTTTTCGTTTTTTCCCTAGAGTAATGACACTCGTATGCTGGAAATTGTGTTTTATGTTGTCGGACACCATTGAGAACCTCTTCAGATATTTTATTAAATGCTTCATGTTTCCCTCTTTTATCGGGCGTATCAATTCCTCCATCCTTATTTTTTTTAATGTCGGTTTGCACGGTCTGATATGAGAAGATAGAGAGGGTATTTACAAAAATGTCTTACATACTATTTCTGTAACACCTTTTGTTCCAAAACTATACTGATTAGTAAAGGTTCTTTTACCTTGCCGTTCTCCTGTATGCTCTCTGGTCCTTTTGATTGGCAACTGTTGCACTCTGGATGCAATAAATTGTCGCCTTACATTAACATTTTGGCTGAGATTCCAAAAATTTTTGTGTATTGCTCCTCGAGTTTTTTGGTATTTTTTTATACTACCAAAACTACTATCTACGGATATCAGTAAAACTTTGCACCATGTACACGTCTCAAGTGACTCTAGAAAGAATAAAATTCTATTTAATGAACAATTAAAATAACTAATTAAATTTATATCACACAAATTTATGAAATCACCTAAAATACCATGTCGTATATTAAATTTATCCACCTTTTTCTATTTTCAATTGATACTTACAAAGAAACATTCTTCCAAATAATTCGCAATTTATTGACTGAAATTTATTCAGATAAAATTTTTATATATACATAGTTCTTCTCCAACTAATTTTAAGCAGATCTATAAAATCATTTGGCAAGAAAAAATATTTATAAGACTTGGCCCAATTTTTGGTATAAGGCTGCAAAAATTGGGCCAAGTCTCATAATTTTTTTTTCTTGCCAAATAATTTTTTAGATCAGCTTAAAATTAGTTGCAAAATAACTATTTATATATAAAAATTTTATCTGAATAAATTTCAGTCAATAAATTGAGAATTATTTGGAAGAATGTTTCTTTGTAAGTATCAATTGAAAATAGAAAAAGGTGGATACATTTTATATACGACATGGTATTTTAGGTGATTTCAAAAGTTTTTGTGATATAAATTTAATTAGTTATTTTAATTGTCTATTAAATGGAATTTTATTCTTTCTAGAGTCACTTGAGACGTGTACATGGCGCAAAGTTTTAATGATTTCCGTAGATAGCAGTTTTGGTAGTATTTCAATTATTTTTGCAGTTTAATTTTTTAATTCGTTATATTTATTCTCATTTCTTCAATGTGTGACAAGATTATAGTTTTTAATTGAACATATTTTTTTCTAAGACTAGACTATCTACAAAATATTTTTCCGCTTACCTCTATCCAAAGTATACATTTCCTGGCCTCATTGTAGGGAGCAAAGTCGTACTTTTCCTCCATCACAGTCCTCACAAACGATTTTTAGTTGGCTAACATGGAGTCATTATTTCATTAAATTACTGACTGCCATCCAGCAAACTCATCGTTCTCTTTTTCATTTATTCATATGAATCTACATCGTCTGCTAAAACTCAGTTACTGATAATATAGCAAGTATAAACTTTTTTTACTGCTATATATCGATTCTTCATGAAATGTTAATTTCAAGATAAATTAAAGTGTGAATAAATGTACAATATAATTAATTGTGAATAAAAAACGATGCGTCAATAAATGTACAATATAATCAATTTTAAATAAAAACGATTTTTATGAATATTTATTCTACAGAGCTGTAAATGAAATCTTGAGCTCTATCTTTTTAAATTACAACTTTAATTTTTGGCGTTATTGAAAACTTATATGTAGCAGTTTTTGTCGTTTTGTGATTGTCTCGTCATCAATCATTATCCATGATGAGCATTTATTATCTTTCACCATACTGTAACAATGACCATCAGATTGCCTTCATGAAATATGGCACTTGTGGGCGTAAGTCTGTTTTTGCAAATCTATATTCACTTACCATTTGGTGTAGACATTTTCTGGCGTTCATAATGTTATTCAATTTATCAGTCGACACCAGTGCTATCTCAGTCCCTTACACATTTTAAACTACTTTACTGCAAATCATGTTTGATGAACCCAGCTATTTGTTATAGTAAATCTGTTTTCTATGGAAAATCTAATTGCGCCTGTATGTTTTATCTCGCACATACATATTTCTTCCATGTTTGGTAAGCCGCGATATCTGACGGAAACTACGCGAATTATCATTACGTGATCACTCAAGTGCCATTAGTAGTTGAGCACTTGTAAAAAATTAGTGAAAATTACAAGTAGGCAAAGTTCAGTTTGCCCTGAAATGACGTCACAAAACTTGGCAAGGGCATGCTAGTTCACTTGATTGCACTAAAAAGTGCGTTTCAAATAGAGCATCCATTCAACTGCGAGTGCATTGTTTCTAACCCAACTTGCAGTCAAATAGAGGAAATGAAACAAACAACAAGGAGCAAGACACCATATAAACATAAACAGCAGCATGTGGAATATATATTTTATAATAATTCAAACATACAAATTAACTCTTCAAGTGAAAAGAAAAAACTTTAATAAAAATGGAAAAACGTCTTTCAACAAAAAATGGTACATTTTTATCTTTATCTGAATATTTCCTATCGTACTAGTAAAATCGAGTATCTTGATTTTTTCTTCAGGACTTATCAGAAACATTTCTTTATACAAACTATAGAATCGGAAAATGAAAGTAATTCGGTTTGAATTGCTTATTAAATTTTTTTTTGTATTTGGCGCCATTTAAAACTGAACTGACAGGACTACACCGTCTTTCATTTCAGGGCAAATAATATTGAACTGAGGACGCACCCTGACAGTGCCGCTTGTAAATCGAACACGTGTTACTGGAAGAGTGCAGCTCTGACAACAATAATCTACACAACTTTTGAACTGAGTGCGCACTCAGTTCAGCCGGAGCAGGTAAATCGAATACGCTATATAATTGTACCTATTGAAGGTGGGTCATCATGAGCGGATTTGAAGCGGACTCAATTTTACAGCGCAATACGCTCGTTTTCGCGTATTGGATCATGACGAATTCTGTTTATTCCGTTTCAGAGTAGACAGTTTGTTTATAATTAGTGCATAGTTGGAAGTTGATTCATGTTGTATTTTTTATTTTGTCTTCAGTTGAATACATATAAAATAGAAACCGATATGTACCTACCTAATTTGGCAATGAAATTATCGAAATATCCTTCGTAGCGAAGGTCTGCCATATAGCAGAATCTAGTAAAGTTACATTTAATTCAAAAATTGCAAAAATAAATAACAGTAATTAGTAGAAGAAGGAGATTTTGGGTAATAGAAATATTTACAGCAGAACAAAGCTTCAATACTATGAAAAAAAGCAACCATTATAACCTGAAAAGCGATATTCCTCAATGTGGTCAACAATGTCTTCCTCTAGCACGTGCGCACTACTGTCATTAAACTCCAGAAGTACGCCGAAAACTAGAGACAAATTTCACTTTCTAGTGGACTATTGGCGTAATTCGAGCGGATTAGTGACAGCGCACTTTTGATAGGTCAAGTGATCATTTCAACCAACCACATGTTTGAACGTCAGTGAGTTCTGCTTGTAGTCCTCACATGAGGACCCACCTTTAGACTTGTCCCGGATTTGTTATTTTTTTAGAGAGGTAGATTGGAGGTAGATGTCCATGGGACTGAGACAGATATAATCACAGATAACCCGGTAACCCACAATAATAAGGAATTAATAGGTTAACAAAGGATGAAGAAATTAATATTGTGGATTGTGGGACAATTGGCTGGTGAAGTAAAAATACACAGGATATTACAAGATGCGAGGACAATTGGAGCGAATAAATGTATAAAAAGTGGAAATATACCTTATTTAAACAGAAAATATAATACATATTGACATAATGAGGCATGTAGATAATATGACAGCTACACATTTGAAAATTGAAGAATGGAATTGAGGACAAAATTATGCATGAAAATTGGTTTGTACTGCATTACTTTATACCTAAAAATTTACAAAAATTAAAAATACTTTCAAATTAACTACAAAATGACCTTATTATACAACAATTTACTAGTTTGGACTAAAGTGAATTTATTGAAATTTTGAAAAAATTGAAGTATTTCAATTATCTTTTAGTGATAGGCTTCTTTAGTAATACAAAAATTCCATCCATATCATGTAATTCTGAAGGGTAGTGGACTGAGGTGGCATTACATTTGTTATACTGCAATTTTAATAGTAAGAGGTTGTGGTAATTTGGACTTTTACTTATGGTTTAATTTATTAGTTTTGTGTACATTGCTTTTTGGGGTGTAATGTGTAGATTAGTGGTGAAGGAATAACTGATTAATTTTAGGTGAACGTAACCCAGGTCTAGAGGTTGAGGATTTTGCACTAGGGCTCATGAATGGTGGAAAAGAAACTCATAGATTTAGATCACACAATTTGCATAGAAAGAACTCATGACACCAACAGAAGGAATTGGGATTTAACAATAGTTTTGATGAAAAATGAATTCAATATGGGTTTTCCAGTGGCATTTTTAGTTATTAATAGGTTACATCAAAAAGGCACAGGAATTTTTTTTAAGATCTATTAGGAATAGGTTAGGCGAATCAGTTGAAGCCAAATACATAATGAGCGAGGACGACCCAAAATATTACAGTGCGTGAACCAAATGTATAATTGGTGTAAACTCCCCCAACCAAGAAGACTTCTCTGTATGTGGCATGTTATTAAAAATTGGAATATTCAATGAAAATCAAAAGTAAAGAACCTGGAATTTAAGAAGATGAAATCAGAAATGAGAAGTATATTAAAAGAAATTTATGTTAAAACATTTGAAGGAAAAAGTGACAAGAAGGTATTTTAAATATTTAGAAATATATATTTTTTTTAATTATTATTAAGTGTTTTTTTAGTTATTTTCAATAAATAGACTATTTACTATTTTTGTGTCGTATTTTTATTCATTATAAACCTTATTAAAGAATTATTCGAGGCATATTGAAATTGTCATTACGTTTTTTTCTATAAAATAAATAGTTTAACAAAAAACAAGATCTGGTTTCTGAGGTTATTGTTTTACTGTTGTGTTATATTTGTTTAAAATTCGTAAAAATTATAAATTTGTTAAGGTAGGTACATTCCAACTTACATCAAAATAGAATTACTTCTCTCAGTTTAATAATATCTAAATTGTAAGTTGGACATTGTCATGTGCTAAATACACAAAATAGAATAACCTCTTGCAGTTTAGTAATATCCAAAAAGTTGTAAGTATGCTGATTACACAAATTCGATTTAAATTTGCTGCCTAACAATTTAAACTTGGGGCCAAATACGCCCCACGTAACATGATCTGATTGGCTGTGCATTCTTTACTATTAATGTATTCTGCTGCAGATATGTAACATAGGAGGGACAGTACAGTTACACTGCAGTAGTCCTGTCCTGACACAGTCGTGTAATATATGTTTCGACCTCTTAACACTATTTCAAATAGAGGTAGTGTCAAATGTAGAAGAAATGACTTTCTCCATGTTGGTACCCTTTTTACATCTCACCACCTTCTGATAGCTTAAAAGGAAGTTTTTTCCTTTCTTATTTTATGCCAAGTAACAAAAACAAAAGTGAGTAAATTACATGACACTCATAAAAAGGTGGTGATACTAGTGATGTTAAGCAAGAATATTCCCAATGAGGAATTTATAAGAGAATATACCTAATGAGGAAATATTGCCAAACCATAAATTTCTTCCCAATTCTTGGGATATTTTAATGATGTCGAATCCGATGAAGATGATAATGAGACCTATTTACAGTTAGTATATGACGAAGAAGTCGAAGATGCACAATAAAATGAATGTAGTGACCAAAAACAATACAATTATTACTTGTTCTTTTGTAGTGACTAGTGATATTAGTCATAAAGTATATTTCAATTTCCAATACCCCTGCACCTACTGGCTTTATTTCTTTAAATAATAAAGTTTCATTGCAACACAATTATTTACAGTAAATTGGTGATAAATTGATAATTATTAGATCACTTTTCCGTTGAAAATTTCAATTGTGTTTTCGACAATTTTTAAAATATTCTCTTAAAATAAATTCTCGAGAATTTACCAACACTATATAGGTGAAACTGATCCTTACACCTCATGAGTATATATCCATCGATATATTATAAAGGTTTACCTATGAAGGTTTCGTTGTACCTAACCACATATAGCCTAAGGTTTGAACTAATTTATCCAGAAAAAGATGAGCTATAAATACTATGATGTACATGTTGAGAAGGATATTTTCAATGATGATGTAGATATGCTGGAAATAATAAAATATGGGTTTTCTTGAAAAATATACAAGAGAAGTGATCACTTCCATAGGATGGATAATCTAACTTTCTTTAGAAGGTACTGGCTAGATGAAGAAACAGTAACGGAAGAAGATTTTGAATTTCCAAGTGATATGTAAGTTATTAAAAATCATCAAAATCATAAATTTAAAAAAAACAAATTTGTTTGTTCCATTTTTAGTAATAATTCTGTATCGCTAATAAATCAATTATTATGATGCCTGAGATTTTACTTTAGTACAGGACACCTGAGTGCTATGGCTGAAATAATAATATCCTCATCTCCAAGAATCATAAAGAAGGTATTAAAAATATTTTACCAAAATAAATAATTCTTCACACTTATTCATTTATAACTTTTGGTAATGACGAAAATAAAAACCACACATATACCTACTAAAAATGAAAAACCTATATAAGTTTCATGAGACATTTGACGGACCAAAACACAAGTTTTGTCACAATAAAAATATTAGGAATTCAGCCTTATTTGGTTTAAAACATGAAAACTAAAATGAAGGTTTTTTTTAGAATAGTATAATAATTTTTCAACTTTTTTTACATGGTGTCTTTAAATAACAATAATGAAGGTTGTTTTTTTAAATAATTCCAATTTTGTTTCTTCTCATTCAATTTTCTTTTGAAGTTTTCAGAGAATGTGTTCTTTCTTCCAACTGACATCAGCTACTATCTTTTTTGTTAACATATCTGCAATTGCTAACCATTTATCACTTAATATTATTATATTTTTTGGCTACGTGTGAAGAACTTTTACTCTTGTTTCTGCACACCTTCTGTTCACAGATTTATTTTTTCAAACAGGTGTACTTTCTTTGGTCTGAAAAAGAATAAAATGCAGTTATGTGTGTTTAACAATGAGTAGAGTGTGTTGATCACAAACGACTTGCATGCGATTCAACAGCAATAGATATTTTTAATAAGTTATGTTCTTGAGTTTTATATGCATATGTTATTTTTGTGGAGTATATCTTGACATTCAAAGCTAGAAGTGAAATTATTATTATTCTGATATCCATATTCTAATTAAAGTAATATTAGGTGAGGCCCGATTAAACAATTTTGGAATGGATGACCTACAATATATTATAGCCAATTTGAAAAATTTAGAAAATGCAGATAAACAAATCAACAGACACAACCTTTTCAATAATATTAATCTATTCAAGAAATTGACTGAACATCAGTTTTTACAAATATCAAGATTAACAAAAAAATTATACAGATATTTAATTGCAGCATGAACTTCTTTCTTACAACCTCAAAGAATGCCTACGGGCTTAAGTATAACAATGAAAATAATTATTATAGATTCTAATCATTTCCAAAAAATTTCATTCAATATGAAACTAACATCAAAAATGTATGATTATAACAAAGGAACAATTTTGGATTCTGTGTTATTCAATATTTGCATAAATAATTTGTTTTCAGTGAGCAGTACTTGATATACAATTAGATTCACTGACGATACAGCCATTATTATTGAAATGGATAATTGGTATTATTCAAAATAGTTGAAAATGATCTAAGATTAATTAAGGATTGGTTTCATCATGAATTACTCTAAATTTTAATAAAACATATTTGGCATTTCTTAATTCTAGAGCATGAGAATGGTTTCACATATTTTAAGAACAAAAAAACTAGAGAATATGCTTTATAAGTTTAAATTTTTGAAAAAAATATATGTATCATGTCGATATTTGCAGACATTGTAGTGCTAATGGAAACGACCTCGGGTATGGCCTATTGTCATGGAAATGTGCTTCCAGAACATTTATAGGTCCCCTAGATATTATATGAAGAGGCTTTATTTAGATTATTATGTCTAATTTTAGCATGTGCCCTAGTGATGCACTGTATAATATGACCAAAATCTTTGAAATTATATTTTCTGTGCGCATCTGTGAAATACTGTGAAAAATAAAATCAACTTACCTGCACATACATATGATTCCAGAAATAAACACTTATATAGGTATAGTTTCTATGATGACAAAATCTTCATGTTAAATTCTTCCTATTAACACAACCAAAAAAGTTTTGTGAAATGAATATCTTCAATATCTATTCATTCTCTGCAATGTCTATCCACTTCATATATTTTATGTATAATTATATTGTTTTCTTATTTACCGAAACAGATGTTGAGGTTAATTCATTTATCTCTGGCATAAAATTTTTAATATTGGCTTTCACAAGTTGTTTGGGGATACTAATGTTCAATTTGGGTTTAATACTGATTAACTGATTATAGAATTCATTTTAATAGGAGAAATTGATAACTCATTCCATATTTGAAAAACTTATTCACATTTAATAATCTGTGTTTACATTTGACATAACAAAATGGCAAATCACATTTGTGTTGTGACGTCAACTGACGTTATTGTGACGGCGATACAATTAGATGATTTTAGTAACGGTGCTCGAGAACATAATTTTAGGAGCTATTCGCAAATTAAGCATTCACAAGCTTGCTTATGCATGACGTTGGGATCGACGTCAATAATAACGCCCCAATTCGAGATTCAGGGCATCAGTGCGGATGAAACTCAACCATCGACCACCGCACCTGCAAGAAATGAATCACCGATTGATTTTCTTTCCGAAATATCGAAACAACACATGACACACGGTCAAAATTTTTACAAAAGTTACAACATAGGTTTTCAGAACTGAATATCTTTTTAATAAAAACATGGAAATTTATCATTGATGCTGCAAATGGAAGATCATATATGAATTATATGGCAAATGTATGCATACTTTGCCTGTAGATAATATACTTTTTAATTCATTAAAAAAAATTGAATTGCGGAGAGAGGGAAAAGACTAAATTTCCGGTATAAGAGTGTCTGTCGTCTAGCGCAAAAATATTTAGAAGAGGGCGTAGTCGAGACGTGACACGGCGCGAGTGACGACCAGTCACTGTTGATTACATGACAGTTTGCAATTCTGAGAGCACGATTCCTTCATAATTTTTGCTCCTATTACCCGACTTCCACCGTCTGTGGTATACTCAACTCCCGAAAGCCTTTTCTGTTCTGTAATGGCTTTTTCCAATTTTTATTGATTACGTTTTCTTTTACGATAATTTTTTTCTTTCTGATTTACGTTTTGGTCTAAAGAGTTGTCATTTTCACAATCTTCATCGCCCGTTTCCTCGCCTTTACGTAGTTGGGGTCCGCAATATCGTCATCATCATCAAAATCCGAAAATTCTTTTTCTGGTGTTTTATACCGAATTCTGTCTTCTTCAACTTCGGCAGTACTGTGGTAATCTACCAAACTAGTTGAACCTGATTGGGTTTCTTTGAACCTCTTTGAATGTTCTCTTAGGAACTGCTTATTCAGTGCACGTTTACATAAGGACCTAAGTGTTGGAACGGCATCAGAGATTGGGTCGTTTAATTGTAGCAACATTTTTTTTACCTAAAAAAACAGTGCAGATATTAATTATATTAACGTACAAGTTGAATCGGATAAAATAGTAGAAGCTAAATGATTGTGATGAATTAAAAAGTTATTAACATATTTATACTATTAGTTAAATTTTTCAAACTCGGATTTCTTTAGCTAATAATTTTAATACTATGTGAGGTTAAGTCACAATGTTTTCCAATAAAGGTAGAAATAAACTAGAATAATTCACATATTTACGAGGAATATCCCATTTTTAGGAAAACAATAATTAATATAAAATAGTTTCAAATACTAAAAAATAATTTAACCTCATTTTCAGTACCTAATAAGCTGTTTAATAAACTCCCCTGTTATTTATAAACTACTAATGCGCGATTCCGGACAAGTTTGTTTATTTTTGCTCAATGTTCTGGCCAACTCCACCATTCTCCTTGATCTATCCATAACGCAAAGGGACACTTTAACACACAATGTTTTTACTAAATTCTTGCATAAAAAAAACTATTTGAGCTTAGAGCATCTCAAGCAAACTGAACAGGCGGACATAACCTAGTAAACTGGCAAGGATTTGCGCGCTAAATTATGACGAAGCGACTTAACATTGTTTTGCTCAAAGTGACGTGATGACTTAACCTAGTTTAAAACAAACAAGTTTCTTTATCTTGTAAGATGGGCCCAAACTGAAACGATATAGTAAAAGTAGGTTAAAATGTATGGGGTTTAACATCATAACCCATGCAAAACAAAATTTGGACTCAACCCAGTCTGGCTCGGACATACAGATGTATAATATAGTGTATTTCTTATTTTTCGAAACAGGTGTTGGGGTAAATTTATTCATCTCTGGCATGAATGATTTTTAGTATTTATAATTGAGAAATTGGCTTCTATACGTTGTTAAGGATACAAATGAATACATAATTATTTTTATTATTTGTGTGCCTCTCGATTTTGGGTTTAATACTGATTGTAGAATTCATTTTTATAGAAGAAATTGATAACATATTTGAATATCTTCTTTACATTTGACATAACAAAATGACATATGACATTTGCATTTCAACGTCAACTGACGTTGTCGTCAAGTATATTTAAACGTGAGGACGAAACAATTCGAAGATTTTAGGAACGGTGCTCGAGAATATAATTTTTAGGAAGTATTCGCAAATAGATTTTTCACAGGCTTGCGTATACATGACGTTGGGAACGATGTCATGAAAGCGCCCCGGTTCTGGATTCAGTGCGGATGAAACTCAATAATCGACAACAACATCTGCAAGAAGTGTATCGCCAGTGACAACAGTGATTTTGTTACCGAAATATCGAAACCACGCAAGCCAAACGTTTAACTTTGGAAATATTTCTACAAAAGTTACAACATTCATTTTTTAGAACTGAATATATTTTTAATATATACATGGGAAATTATAATTTATGCCACAAATGGAAGATCACATATGAATTATTTGGCAAATGTATGCATACGTTTGCCGTAGATAATATACTTATTAAGTAAATAAAAAAATTGAATTGCGAGGAGAAGAAAAAGACAGAAGTTTCGATATAAAAGTGTCTGTCGTCCAGCGCATTATGCTAAAAATATAGAAGAGAGTAAAGTCAAGACGTGTCATGGCGCGAGTGACTAGCATATTTGCATATTTTTGTTGTGCATACTTCAAGACATTTAGCTAGTGAGTGTTGTGTATTTTATTTAATTTAGAATCATGTTTTCTGTAAAACTTGTTGGTGTAAAACAAAAACTTCCCACAGTAAAGACACTGGAAGCACTAAAATTTGGAGTAGTACAATGGATTCGGGACATCATTTACAATTTCTACATCCTGGTGAAAAGGGGACCTACTGAAAAATGTAAGGTTGATAAAATTAGATGATAAAGATACAAAAATTCATTACAAGCAACTTCTGTCACTTTACTTCTAGCACCATTTTTTGATCTAGATAATATACTGTTAATGGTGGTAACAGTAAAATTGCTTTATATTGAAATATATAAATTTTTTTCCATCTATTCTCTACAAGATGCACATTGTTTTACCTGAGTTTACTATAATTAGAACTTCTTTGTGGCGGTACCTAAGTTTTTATCAGTTATTGAAGATGCTAGTATTGAAACTGAAAATTATTATATGAATGGGGAAAATAGTGAATCGAGTGGAAGGAATTCATGATCAGAACATACACAAAATAATGCCTTTATTGCAGTTAGTAGCGCACACAAGACAACAGATAGATGATTATGGAATCGCACGATATTCGCCTTAAAATAATTAATTTTTTAGAAAATATTATTGAATATAGTACCGTAGGCTATATATAATGAAACATGCAGCTCCCACGTGGAATATTGGTGGCAGCGAATAAACTGATTAAAGTCAAATTTCTCATGGAAAAATTATGGGGAATTTAGGTAATATATTACTATTATTTGTACTTTCATGTATTCTAATACTTCATTGCTACTAAATAGGATGTTTCAAACATTAAGTTAAAAATAATAATAATAGTGCAGGATTGTGTTGTACTAGTAATCAATTTTAAATATTTATAAGGAAGGTACTAATTTAAAATATTTTTTAGTATACATTAAAAGTGAAAAATTCAAAGTGATGATAACATTAAAAATTACTAAACAAATTGAATTAAATTATTTTACTGATAATTTAATATTGTGGTAATGTGTAGGTATACGTCTTAAAGCTTTGTTCCTTAGTTTAATTATATTATTTTTATTTATTTACATGTTGAGGAAACAAGTCAAAAAATTATGAGAAGACATAATCATTACCAAGACGTGACAATCCCTAGGTGAAACATTTATTCTTTCGATTACCCCGATAAAATATAACATACCAATAATATTTATTTGAATTCATCCTAATACAACATGTGAGTAACAGAATTCAACAAAACTGTATATTTATAATAACAGACATGTATTCCTCAATACTAGCTGGTTTTTATCAGTTATTGAAGATGCTAGTATTGAAACTGAAAATTATTATATGAATGGGGAAAATAGTGAATCGAGTGGAAGGAATTCATGATCAGAACATACACAAAATAATGCCTTTATTGCAGTTAGTAGCGCACACAAGACAACAGATAGATGATTATGGAATCGCACGATATTCGCCTTAAAATAATTAATTTTTTAGAAAATATTATTGAATATAGTACCGTAGGCTATATATAATGAAACATGCAGCTCCCACGTGGAATATTGGTGGCAGCGAATAAACTGATTAAAGTCAAATTTCTCATGGAAAAATTATGGGGAATTTAGGTAATATATTACTATTATTTGTACTTTCATGTATTCTAATACTTCATTGCTACTAAATAGGATGTTTCAAACATTAAGTTAAAAATAATAATAATAGTGCAGGATTGTGCCATATAATAATCAAATTAAAGTAATCAAATTTAAATCACAATTTTTTTAATCACGTGAAATAAAATGTCGTTTATTGAAGTTATCCAACTTTTTCTATTTTCAATTGATACAAAGAAAAATTTATCCAAATAATTCTCAATTTATTGACTGAAATTTATTCAGGTAAAATTTTTGTATATACATAGTTATTTTCCAATTAATTCTAAGCTGATCTAAAAAATCATTTGACAATAAAATGTACTTGGCCCAATTTTTGGTATATGTGTGCAAAAATTGAGCCACAAGTGATTATAAAATTTGGAATAATATTGAAACAGGAAGTATGTGTTTGATACTACGCCCAATAATTGAAAAAATGTCACAAACTATTATGAAGGCTGTAATACAATCACATATTTCACTTCACTTTCACTTTTATCTGAATGGGCTTGGTTAAGAATTTAACGTAGGAATGGATTTTGCTGTATATCGTTTTTTTTCTGGTAATAATATTTTCTGTATGAAGGTCATTATTTTTTCAATGATTTTTAAACCTGTTTCAAGAGATTTGGTTGATTGAAAAACATTCAGATTCTCAAGAAAATAAGGGAATTGAACATCGACTCGACTTACTAGCAACTAAGTGTGTAACGGTTAGTCAATTTATTTATGGGTATATAATATACAACTTTGTTTATAAGTGAAAAAGATGGAGCAAATGGAAATTATTACAAGTAAAGTAATTTAGCTGTAAACATTTGGCAGTGTACAAGAACTTTCATAGTTTTGAATATGGCGAGAATAACTATCAACCGAAGAATCAGTCAACTCGTGAACAAATGCTCTTTGAAAAATGCCAAACTGCTCGGTCGGTATGACACTAAGTATTATGAAAATTGTATTGGGACTCAAGTCACAAGAGAACTAAATTGAAAATAACAAAAATATGAAGTAATTGGAACAAATTATGCAGTTACAATGTCTATTAGACTGTAACTAAGCCGAAAAAAATCCAGTAGTTTTCCATGATGTTCATAACTTCGAAAATTGAAGACGTGGTGAAACATTCACGCTAAATACATTGTTAAGCAACAAATTCTGGAATACAAAAGGCATAAATATACACTGCCTAAAAAATATGCGGTCACAATGAATGAATGACAACAACGTTTGCTAGTTATCAGTCTTCAACTGCAAAGTCTTGGAGATCTGCTAAGGTAATAAACTATATCTTATATCAAGTACAAAAGATCAGTTGAAGAAATTTTCTTACGAACCATTTAAGAACAAATCTCAATCGTCCATTCTTCTTGTCTCAAATTCAGCTCTTCTGAAGTCTAAGTCATTGATGCTTGTAGACATATTGGCTCATACCAGCGCCATTTGCTTTGGCCTTTTATTTTCCTACTACTCGGGATAAAGAAAGTCTATATTTATAGATGAACTTGATCTTATTCGTTCAACTGACGGTATTTGTAGTAAGTCACTCTCATCTTTATTGTGAGAAAATAATAGACTTTCTATACGAATTTTCATTAATCTTCCTAAATCAGCTCTTGAAATTCCTCACAATAGTTATAAAAAATACCTTTGAAAACGGAAATTTTTACAGACGTCTGAAAATGGTCATTATAGTACGTTTTTCATGAGAATAGTGAGAAACCCATCTTACATACATAATATATGCTAATTTGTCAGTGGTACGTTTTATCGAAAATCATTGAATGATTGGAACACGTATAGTGTTTATTCTTCAGAAACTCAGTATCAAAAAATGACCTGGAAAAAATAGGCCTATTTATTTACATTAAATTCTGAAGCTAATGCAAAACTAAGAACAAGATGAGCTTCGGAAAGTGAAGTAGAAAGAAATTCTTTGTACCTCCAAAATATTACAGATACCTCACGTATTACAACAAAATCATTTTATCTCAATAAAATTGTTAACAGTTTATTATTGTTCATAAACTAGCATTTCATATGAGAAAGTTATGAATGCAAATTTTTTCATTTGTATTATTCTGGTTTAGGAGGCTACATAGGTGATATGTAAAGTTCCTATTTTTTCACATTGACAAAGAAAAGGAAACATTTTAAGATAACAAAGGATAAGGTTGGAGGAGTTTTTGTTCTAAAACAATTATCAAATTATAGTCACGCATTCCTCAAGGAAGGACCAATTCTCAATGTCCACCCACCATACATTAGGAGTCACGAACATCTCGAACGAGACAACAAAACTATTACACTGAGGATACGTAACAAACCATTAAAAAATTCTATTGATCGTTTGAAACATGCATTTATTCTGCAAGACCATAAAGTTCCTGTTTCAACACCTGTTCCTATTTCCAGGTGTTCTGCTGATTCTGTGCCAGGAGATCCCACTCCTGATCCCAAATATTCGTATATAGTTTAATATAGTTTACAAAAATTCATAGTTGTTTGATAATTTACTTAGTTTTTTTCTATTGATACTTTGTTATTATATTGAAATTGAATAAAATTTGTTTGAAGGTTTAAATATCTCTTAATACCCTTATTTATTTTTTAAGATATTAGTTCAATTGATTGAATTAAAAATTTGTTATTAATATAGTGTTTTTCCTAAATTCAATAATTTTCAATTGGATACAATCTTTAGAGTATATAAAGCATGTATATCCCACATCTATTTCCAAGTTGAGAACCTCCTCAAAAATTAAACAAAATTATCAGAGCAGTACACCCTTGGAAATGTTATCACTCCATGCATGCAGCGTTTCCTAAGCAGAAAAATGAATGTTTTGTTGTCTTTTTCTAGCACATTGTTAGAGAATTTAATCAACAATCCCGATATTATTATGAATGAGATCCTATGTCTATTATTTTTCTACGCCATCAGCATCAACTGAACAATTCGATTCTCGTTGCTACGGGTACTAACGATGCAATTCCAGATGAAGTATCTTCGAAAATTATTGTTTATTAGTTCTTTGATTTTATCGACTCTGTGGGCCACTCATGTTATTATTTCATTATACCATGGTATTATAGGTGAACCGTTTCTTGGCTAAAATTACATCTCAACAATAAAAGCAATTTGTTAGTTTATTGTTCATAATGCCAACTCAGCCCATGAACCAACTATGAGTGAGGTCCCTAGGACTCAATCATAAATCGCATTACGACGTTAGTAGTAAGCAGAGAAATAACGGGCGATATTATTATGTAGAATATCTGGATTTATGGGACCCATTGTACTGGTTCTTGTGAGCTGAAAATCTATATGGTTCATGTGTGAGGCGTCCTGAACAAAATGGACTCATAATATTGATCACTTCTATATATTTGGGATGCTGAACCGTGTTAATAAACCGACATTTCCACAAAAATTGTCCAAAATGTACGATATCAGGATTCACGGGACCCCTTGTACTGGCTTTGGTGAGTTGAGAATAAATGAGGTTCATGTGTGAGACGCTCTCAATAAAGTTAAATCATGAAAATATTCACTTATCTATATTCCGAAGGCTGTACCGTACTAATGAACCGAAGTTTTTCCAAAAATGATCAAAAATGTAGTATATCTGGATTCATAGGTCCAGTTGTACTGGCTCTGGTGATCATAAAATCAATAGGGTTAATCTGTGAGACATCCTGAATGAAATATAATAAAAAAATTGTTCATTTATATACACTCCGGAGGATACCAAACCTAAATTTCCCCCAAAATTACCAAATATGTAGAATATCTAGATTTATGGGACTCATTGTACTGGCTCTGGTGAGCTGAAAATCAATTAAGTTCATATGTGGGACGCCCTAAATAAAATCCAATCATAGAATTAGTCACTTGTATACACTTCGGAGGCTGCATCGTGCTAACATATCGAAATGTCTCAAAAAATAACCAAAAAAGTAGTATAACTGGATTTATAGATCTAGTTGTACTTGCTGGTGAGCTTAGAATTACAAGGATTCCTCTGTGAGACGCCCTATATCCTATCATAAAATTGGTTACTTGTGAAAACTCTTGAGGCTGTATGGTGCTAACGAATCGACTTTTTCCCTAGAATTTCCAAAAAAGTACTGTATCTGGATCTATAGGTCCGGTTGTTCTGGCTCTAGTGAGCTAAAAATCAATAGGGTTTATCTGTGAGACGCTCTTAATTATATACAATCCTGAAATTGGACACTCCCATACACTCCGAAGGCTAGGTTGTGCTAACAAACAGAAATTTCTACAGAAATGTGGTACTTCACGTACCATAACACCCTTTTCACTGGCTCTGGTGAGCTGAGAATCCATAGGGTTTACCTGTGAGATGCCCTGAACAATACAATACTTTATGCACTCTGGCGACTGTATCGTGCTAGCAAGACATAATTACAGAAAGTGGACGACGACGTCAACAGACGGTATTTTTTTTAAAAACCCTTTTTGACTTTTTCTCACTGAAAAACGTAAATATAACTAAAAAAGAATTCCTGAATTCGAATTTTATTTGGGGTAAACCAATACTTTTTTCGCGTCGTAGTAAGGGTTGGCGGAAAAGTGATAAGAATGCCTTGTATTAATTGTAATTATATTTAGGACGAACATCTCAATATTTGAGAATATATAAAAAAGTCAATAATATGATAAAAGAAATAAGGGAGCTTTAACAAACCATGAAATAGCGAAAAAACATACATTAGAATATAAAGATACATAAAGTCTTGAAGGAATGAGAATTTTCATGAATTTACATACATAAATATAAGAAAGCTATTAATGGTAAAGAAACACCTAAGCATTCTGACCAAAATTTTAGATAGTTTATAAATTTCTATGTATCTATAAATAATTCGAATTTTGCTATGTTAAAACTTTACAATCAAAGATAGAAATATTAATTGAGGGACTGTTTAATAAAGTATTTCATAAAGTAAAAGAGAGTAATTAAAAAAACGGACTCTTTAAAAAAATTAAATGTATAGTAAATTGAATTCACAACCAGGTTTGACTAAAAAGTTATCCAACCTTCTTATTCCGGAGGATGTGCTGAAGTACTTGGCATTGGGGCCGAAGTTCAGTATTGAACCTGTGGTGAGAAAATATAATTTTCAATTCAAAAATATATTGGTAGATGTTGATGTCATTACCTCCAATATAACAAATTCTGTCATATGAATTTCTACCATTGTACGTTCTACTAATGTCATAACCAATTATGTTCACGCTTCCAGGCATTTTTCTTCAGTGTATAGAAACTTCTATTCAAAAACAAGACAGTTCGTCAAACAAAATGGTAGTATTATCGTCACTAGATCTGACATAGGCAAAGTCACTCTTATTTTAAAACGATACCCATGTTTCAACTTGTCTTTGGACTGAATAAATGACTCTAGCTCATATACTTTGGTCCAAAGAGATCCTAAACATCAGTTACAAACTAAATGTAATTCGGTGATAAAAAGTCTTCACAATTTGAATCAAACAGATAAAAAACTCACTTCTCATACAAGTATAGTTCCAAAATTTTATGCTTCCCCTAAAATACACAAGTCAGTTTTATTAATGACGCCTATGATTGCTTCTAATGACAATCCATTGAAACCATTAGCTTATTTTCTTACAGATATACTGACGAGGGCCCATAATTAAGATAATCAATATTATAATTAAGATTATTCTGATCTTTCCTTAAAACTCAATAAAATGAAACTTCCTGGCAGGTACGTTTTGGACGTAATATAACTTTTTAGCAATGTTCCCCTTGACTCTTGCATCAGAACAGTTGATAAAAACTGGAATCAAATAGAAAAGTTCTGCAACATTTTTGAGGAAAACTTTACTGATCTGTTATCTTACATTTTTAATAATACATATTTTTCTATTGATAACCAGATTTACAAGCAAACTTTTCGCACACCAATGGCTGCAAAAATCAGCCCTATTTTTGCTAACTACGTCTTGGATAGTGTCCTGTCTTTCAATATTTTCTTCATTAAAAAATAAGCGGCAGGCATCACCCTAGCCCTTCCACAATCAGAGATAACGGAAACGTTATTTGCATTTGATAGCTTTGATCAGTTTATACTATTCACCATCGAAGAAGAGGACGATGACCATAGCGTTCCTTTCTTGGACGCTTGACTCATTCATACCCTAATGATAGAATTTCGGTGGACTGGTACAGAAAAACTATGAGTCCGGGTAGATATATGAATTGCTGGTCCTACCGTAGAGAATATATCACGATTAACTTGATTAGGCAGATGAAGCAAAGAGTTCTAAGAATCTCTGATCCATCTTTCCATAATAATAAATTTAAAAAACTCCAAAACCTGTTTCAACAAAATTCGTATCCTAGATCTTTGCTAAAAAAGATATTGTACAGCACACCACCTGTGAACCAACTTGCTGAAGATGTTGGTCCCGAAAATACAATTGTTACTAGCATTGGGAATGTTGATAATTATTCTCAAATAAATAATGATTGCCGAGGTTGCACCTAAACTTATAAGACTGTTCAAAATAATTGAAAATTTAAAAATTTCTCAAAAAACTGTTTAACCCTAAATTCATTGTTTCCTATGGTCAAGGACAAAACGCCATTAGACCATCAATCGAGAATAGTTTATTGCATTCCATGCACTGATTATGACCGTGAATATATTAGTCAGACAGCCAGGTTTATTAAGAACCATATAACTTCACACAAGAGTGTCTGTAGATTGCACACTAAAAGATGCGCTCTCGGTGAAAGTGTGACCAGGGAGGGTCACAACATGAATTATCATTCGACAATTATATTAGCAATGTAGACGAATGCTACGAGGGGAGTGTTCTTGGAAATGACATGCAGAGCACAATCTTCAAACTGATCTCAATCATTTGAGTGAAATTAATTCATACCTTTTACCTCTAGGCAGAAACCCAAAAGCTCTGAATACTAGCAGTTATACAACTTAACAAACCTTATTAAATATGTAATTGAAATCAATTATATAACTTCTAATATCATTTTATCTTCATGAAGGTGAGATATTTTATTCCTAGTAGCAACTTTGAGTGTTTTAACTTGTACAACAATAACAGCGCAAAATAACAGTGGTACATTATCCTCCTTTTCATTCAGTTTTAAGAACTGACAATTTACAGAACTAAATCTAAGTTTTTCATATTTCCCACACTTTTTGATGTAAAATAGCACATGCTATTATCATTGGTTATTATTCATATAATGTATATTGTTTCCTTTTTGTGATCGTGTAGTTTGTCTTTTTTCATATCATCAAATTACGACACAGAAAGGAAATATTTAATTCTTACAAAAATGAATTTTAAAGTTAAAATACATTTGTGGCTCCTTCAAGATGACAATATTTATTGTCGAAATATTGGAATTATAATGTTATAAGAAGAGTACACGTTCATTTTACTGCTGTCCTGAATAATTTTGCATATACAGGGTGATTCATTACTAATTGCAAATAATTTAGCAGTAGTATCCTGACTTCAAATTATAAAGATTTAACCCAAAATACTCAAATATAATGAAGCTGACTATTTAGTTACAGGCTGTTTTGTTAAGACATTCAAAAACGCTTTGGGCTCAGTATTTTAAAACTGTTTGACGTATCCATTTCATATTTGGTGGAAAGTGGAGACAATGTACACTAGGGTGGGCCGAAAAAATTAAATCTGAAATTTCGGAACGTAATGCCCTCCAAAATATGCCTTTTGATGTCCCTAATATTTGTGCAGAAATAGAATCATATTGGAGGTCATATTTTGCCCTCTACATGACCATCAAGGTAAATGAAATAACATATTTTCTTACATTTATAAATTGCATGAAGTAATAAATATTATATAAATTTCTAAACTAAGTACCCACTACATATTGTTTTACATGCTTACGAATTTTATAACAAATTGGTAACACAGCATATGCTATCGCCAAGGTCTTGTAATTTATCGCTGCACTGCATTGTTTCAGTCAGCTTATATCGAAAAGTGAACGAGTGAACGGCGTGAAGGCGTAAAGTAAATTGTGTAATTGGTTTTTCGTTGTTTATCGAGTGTTAAAGTCTTTTTGTATTCAAAATGTGTGAAAGGATGGCAATAGTCACTTTAAAAACAGTGGACCAAGTGACCTGAACTATAAAGTTTTGCCAACCATTAAGGATGTATTAAAATATTATTTAGTGTTTTTAAATGAAACTCAAGGTCTCTAGTTAATTCCACAATATAATACAAGTTATTGAAAATTCTAAAAAATTTGACAATGGTTTCGATAAATCAATATCAGACGATGATATTGATTTATCGAAACCATTGTCAAATTTTTTAGAATTTTCAATAACTTGTATTATATTGTGGAATTAACTAGAGACCTTGAGTTTCATTTAAAAACACTAATATGAGCATATTCCACGAAGTAAGGGTCGAGACAGTCAATTTCAATAAAATATTATTTGTTTGTCAGATAGGAACTTGAATCCAACAACATTCAGAAAAAAGAACCAAGTTTCTAAGACTTTTAAAAAATTGTGATTTTAGAAATACAAGAAATATGTAATAACGCATCAAACCGAATAGTTTCATCGGAACGAATCGGGCGAATAATTCAAAAACATCACACGGATTATTTACAACTGTTAAGATTTCCTAAAGTCAGGTGCAATAAAAATATGAACTAGGAGTAACAGAATTTTTGGCTAAGTTTGAAACTAAATTGTTTGATATATCCTCTTGTAAATGCGAACCAATTTCTCCTTGTTCTTGCGAAAAACTGTGTACGGTACCACTTGAAGGACGAGATTTTTTGGAAGATCAGAGACTAAATAGAAAAATAGCTCTAGGACCTGTTGACGTGAAATGAACAGAAAGAACTTTAAAATTAGAAATAAGAAAGGAAAAGGCAACAAACAAAATTATTAGTGCCATGTTAGTTATTGACAACGAAAAATCCACTTCAGACACTATTGTAGAAAGAAAAGTACCTGGAATTGGAGTAGTAGCTAAAGGAGATGTTTTGGCTGTTTCTTCTGGTACTTCGACATGCTCCTCATCGCCTGCGTTGACTAGAAATCCACTTAAACTACCGGCATTAGCTAGAACATCCGATCAGTCTGGAATCAAAGATAGAGCTGCAGCATTAATTGCAAGACGTTGGTATAGAGACAGAAGAAAATGTAACTAATGTAGTTGATAAAAACAAAGTTCGAAGAGCAAGAGGGAACGACAGCAGTTTAATAAGAAAAAAACATGCCGACGCTAACATTTATATATAAAGCATTTATTTCGGTGGAAGAAAAGATAAGACATTATGTCAAGTGAAGAAAGATGATTTTATCGCAGAACAATTTCAGAAGAGCTTATTTCCATAATAGAGGAACCGGGGTTATGTGGGGCACGTGCTGCCAATTTCTGGCACTGGACAATTCATTGCAGTGAGTATTTACGAAATTTTCGTTAGAACTAATGTACGCTTTCATCAGGTGTATGCTATTGGTAGTGATGGCACTGCAGTAAATACCGGCTGTAAGAATAAGATATTTAGGATTACAAATCAAAAAATCTCTTCAGTGGTTTATTTGTCAGAAACTATGCAAATTACCACATTTAGTAAACAGACTAGATGGGGGAACAACTGGCCCAACACAACATTTAGGTCCAATAGGAAAATTGCTTGAAAACTGTGAGGGTCAAGCTGAGGTAGATTTCGTCTCAGTTGTTGGATTTTGGCCTGAAGTAAATTTAGATGATCTAAGAAAAAACCAGCAGTATTTATACAAAATATGTCAAGCTGTATCTTTTGGACACTGTCAGCCAAATTCAACCAATTTGCAACCTGGGAAACTATCTCACGTAAGGTAGCTGACTAAAGCGAATCGACTCCTTCGACTTCACATTAGTTGTGAAAATCCGTCAGAAGATCTTGTAATTTACGTCAATTTCGTAAATAAAGTATATTCACCAATGTTGTTTTCCATAAAAATGCAACCGTCATGTAAAGATAAATCCCGACACGTTTTTGAGACCATAAAATTAACAAGATACCTTAATGATCATTCAAAACAGATAATTGAGCCGGTTATATAACGCAATGTGTACTTCGCCCATCCTGAGAACATTTTTTTGACCATGAATTCGGATGATTGCAAAGTCATATGAGAACACCATCTCGGGTGCGTTTTAAAATCTAGAAATTTGACACATGCTGAAACTATTCCAAAATTGAACTTCAATGCTACTAATTATACCGAACTAATTATGTAACGCGAAAATTTGCCGAGCCGTCGGAGACTTAATATTGGCTAACCTGTCGACTGAGAGAAGTCACAGCGCTGTAGGTACGAAGTTAAAAATTCAGTTCTCCATTTGCCGTCAAGGTGTAAACACACATCTTTCAACTTAAAATTTTCGCATGTGCTCTGGGAGCCATAAGCGTTTTATTGGAAAACCCAACAATTCCGACGTAGGGAAAGAGAAATACGGCTGAAACCAACAACTGGCAGCTCCGACCCGATAGGTTTCTGGTCCAAAAACGGTCGATGGCTGTGGGTACCATAAGAATTTAGAGGAATTGCGTATGTGTGGTAAATTTCCATAGACGGCGTTAGAATTAACAAGGTAAATGGTCGAAAATACTTTCTCGGAATTAACAGTTTTATAGGTATTTTCACGTAGAAATTTCAGCTTTGATTCGTAGTTTATTGGAGTATGTAATCTGGATTTCACGAGATATTATCGATGTATTTCATAAATTCCTATTAGTTCATATTCTTCATTGCTTTATATTTTGTTGAAATAAGAATATATCACGGGGGTTGCATAAATATTCGGGGATGTGTCCAACGACATAGTTTTTTTATTATGGGTTTTTTTGCTATCGTAGTTTTTTCTAAGCGGAAAAAAACCAGTCATATAGTTTTTGTTCCCAGTGTAGGTGGCTTTTATACAGTTAACAGTCATGACGTATGATTATTTGCGAATTTCGGGTGTTTTTAATATAGTCAGTATGATGGGATATTACGGGGGTACGTCGAAAATTTGACCGGGGTAAAATGTAAACCCTATGTAGAGGCTAATTCGTTTCTCTATTTTAGGGGGGTATTTGTATATGGACATTGAAAAAAATCACTGATTGGAATTGAATGGGTCAGTGAGACCAGTTCCAGGAGAGCTGGAATATTCTGCAGCAACTTCAGTTCCTGTTCTGGTTCCGGAAAAGGATAAGTGCACAGTTTTCCTTTTCTTTATTCTTCAATTTCATTACTAAACTCACATTTATGCTTCACATATTACCGTTTTTCATATAAAGTTTTATTTATTTTTTTTGCGGCAATTACTATAATCTTGCTTACACTTGTACTGTTTATTTAAAAATTTGAAATCTTTGCTCATAGTTTAAGATGCGCTAAGACACTACGGTACGTACCTGGTATTGCGTCATTTAGTAGGTTTATGTATATAACTTGCACCGTACATAATTTCGAATTGTATTTTCTCTAGCAACGCTTAACTCGTTGCTATTCAAATTTTAGGATAATGCAATTATTCATATTTATATTGATATTGGTATAAATTGCGGAAGTGTGAACCCTCGTAACTGTACATTGTTAATTTTGATATATATTATCGTTGCATTTTTGAGATATTGTACATGAACTATTTGGTCGTTTCTCTAGAACTATGGAATTGAGACATAGTTTGGGGCCCTCAGCTCTTCTGCACCCTGAGTTTGAAGCCTTCAGCTCTGCTCAGAGTTTATAGAATCTGCTTGACAGTTATTTACTTGAGTTGTAACTGATAAACTAGTTAGAAATTTTTGGATTTATGTAGATTTCGGCCTTCAGCCCATCTACATTTTGAGATTACAGCCTTCAGCTGAGCTCAGACATTATTTGTAACATTTTTGTAGTGAAATTGTAATACATATTTTGGAAAGAGACCTTTGGTCCACAAAGACTAATTAAATCTTCAATCAGGCGATACTTGCTGACTTTTATCCACTTATGATATATTACCTATCAGTTTAACCTTTGGAGTGTGTAGTGAGTGTTGTTAACTCACTGGGGAGTTGTGGGCTAACTTAAGAAGTCTTGGGTGCTTGCCAAAACTTCTCTGGCGCCCTTTTGTAAACTTAATAATAATTTTTTGAAGAATCCACCCCTTCTTCGACTCGAAGGTCCACTGTACTGTACTCCCTACCAAATTATGATAAACAACCGTTTCTGGCAACAACAAGAGGCGTACGAAAGGAGCAATTGACTGGTTAATCGTTCCCAAATTCTACGCCACTGGCGGAATAGAAATTTTAGAACAAGTTTTTGGTTGTCCTATATTTTTTACATAAGTAACGTACTCTTTCCTCATAACGATAAAGTCAATATTTCTCGAGATATTTTAAGTTGAACATGAAGCTGCACATTTTGATGTTCATATCTATGTCGATGTTTTGGGCCATTGGATTGCGTTTAATATGTACATGAAACTTCAATCCATATCAACAATAAAGATATTGAAATTTATCGACAAAAATAAAATAGATATAACTTTAAAATGATATCCAAATGATTTAAAAATATTTTAAAAGAAATAAACTCATCTCTTTACGTAATTACAACCAAATGAGTGGCATTTGGTGAATAATTTTCCAATATCATTGGTTTTGTGTAGTTGGCTCTACTCTGAATTAAGTTTCGATCTAGTGAGGTGTTGTCATAGCTGTTAGTTGTTGCTAATGCCAGTTGAAATTATGATTTTTGTGAAATTCAATGTCGGTTAAGTGAAAATGCCTTGGCACAACAATTTTACTGATCTTGAAATGTGAGATGATTAGTGTTTATCTAAACGGAAATAATTCCTATGTTGGTGCTGCTCGCAGATATCAACAACAACAATTCCAGCGTAACAGTGGTATGAGACAAGTGTATACACGTAACCAATTTTATGATGAATATGGATAAGGACGCCCCACAGATGAACCCAAGTGATTTTCAGCTCACCAGAGCCAGTACAACTTGAGGTATAAATCAGATACGTTACATTTTTGGCTTGATCATTTCGGTTTGTTAGCAAGATAGTCTCCGGAGTGACAAGTGACCAGATTCATGATTGGATATTGTTCAGTGCCTCTCACAAATGAACCCTATCGATTTCTAACTCACAATTGTTCTTACAACTCCTGATATACTAAATTTTAGGTCATTTTTGGAGTTATTTCAGTTTGTTGGCACGTTACAGCCTCCGTATTGTTTACAAGTGACAAGCTTTATGATTGGATATTACGCTGCCTGTGTAAATATTATTTCAATATATGTTGTCAAGTCGATTTTAGTCATTTGTGTTTCCTATATGGCCTTCATATTCTGCCTATCTTGCACATTATATCCATTGATTATAATTACCTATTACGCGCCCACACTTTCACAGTTTCATGAGTTGGATATATTGATTCGATTGTATTGTACTCGTACATTCAAAAATGGACTTTTGTGATTATTGAGTTACTTATATGTATCCAAGGCAAATGACATACCTGCATATTACAAATCCTGTACTGCACATTTTTTCCTCTACATTTGTCTATTGTACAAGTTCTGAGCTGACGAGAAATACCGCCATCACAGGATCTAGAACAGGGAGACCATAGTGACCATCCGGACCATCCTTCTGAAATATCGTTGGCTTGCTGAAGTTGTGCCGAAAGTTCCTGAAATTATGAAGAGAAATTATTGACTTAACGAGTTTCCATATGTCAATTTATGGTTGTTTATTCAATTAGACAAGGCTTCTTAACAAGACACGGTTCAGTTTAATCAAATTATTACTTTCCCTTCATTTTCTGTGTTTTAATGTGAACTAGAATTTTATAAGTTTTCTGTTTCGATCGAAATAATAAAGTATACTCCAAGAAGTTATGGAGTGTTAGTGGTAAATTATAATTTCATATCAACTTGATGACTTCCCAAATAGCACAAACGGTTTTATTCAGTATTACAAGGATGCTTTAAAACTATAGAATAAAACTTTGAATGAAAGAAAGTCTTAAGGTTGTTATAAAACCGCCTTCAGCATGAAAGGGCCCACTCTGAAAGATGTCTTTGTAACTAAAAATAAAAACCCTCATAAATTACTATTACCTTCAGTAACTGGTTTTAAGGCTTCCGTCAAGATACTTTTAAAACCATTTTAAATACGTCTTAAAACCATTTGAAATACGTTCTAAAACCATGCGCGTTCAAAGTAGTCTTAAAAGTGACAGTTCAATAGGCCACTCCAGAATGCTGTCAAATTAAAACCAACATGGCGGCTGGAGGACAAATAGTGGTACAAAGTTAAATTGTTTCTGTAAATAAAAGTGATCATTGGAAGTGTTCAGTGGTTGTTTGGCTTTTGCTTGTATCAAAATACCTTGGTTTCGTTGTATAGTTCAGTGTGGAAGCAGATGTAACCAAGATAATGTAAACTTTCATGGAATTCTACAAGTAGTGTTATGGTATAAACAGAAGTAATCTTGAGAAGTTATCTGCCTTGAGATGCCAAGAATGGTTGAAAGCAATCAAATGTGAAGAATTCTCTGCATAAATCAAGAATGCAAGGGTATGCTCGAAGCATTTTATCTCAGGTGAATTAATTCATTCGGGTAAGGGTATTATAACTGATGTGTTTATTTTTAGGCAAACCTGTGGAGCTGCATAGTAAATTGAGTCCAGCCTGAACCCCTTCTGTGAATATGGTGTGAGCTGTAGAGACACTGGAATAAGTACTACAACTTCCAAAAGAGAAAAATTTGTGATTTCTATTAAATGGTCGAAAGTAGTTAAAATACTTTGTGATGTTGAATTGCGTTCTGTAAAGATAGTTGGACAATAGTAATTTATCTTTTTCCTATGCCTTCCACACAGTGGCAGAACTATTGGTCTGTAATGATTAAGAAGCTCACTGGTCATGGAGCAGAGCCACAAATGCAAAACAAATATTCTCATAGAAAAAAATTCCAATACTTCGGAAACGAGCAAGACAAAATATTTTACTACCTAGTTCATTTATAAATATCTGATAGGTTTAATATTTTTGTTGTTGAAGTATTTCCAATATTTTGTTATTTTTATTTCACCATATTCATTCAGAAAATATATTTTTGGTTTTGTTTCAGTTTTGTTAACTGTACGTATATAAATTATTATTCTTATCACACATTCTTTTAAATTTGTACTTGCAGATATTTTTCTATGTTCTGGAAAATAAATATTTATCATTATAACAAATCCTTTTTTGTGCACCCAAAATTAATATGGTTATCAATATACCGTCTCATAATGGGGGCCCAGCAAAATGTTCGCGCACAGGCCAACCACTGCTACTACAGACAGCCTTTTGTTTATTAGGTCCAATTTCATAGTCAAATTTGAAATTATCTTTTGGTAAATTGATGTAGGGTGACACATATCTCATGTACAGATATTTCTATGTCATCTTTACCAACGGGTGCTATAAATTTGATTATAAAATTGTATGATACTTTTTTTTTAATATTTGCATTTAGTTAGGGGCTGCATTCTGCAAATTTTTGAAGGTCCTTTAAAATCAATTGAAACCTGATGATTTGATTGGCTGTTATAATATGAAAGGAAATTTAAAGGCATTTGTATTCAATAAGCCTTAAATGTGTTAACAGAAAAATGTTAGTTTTTGTTTAATATCTACCAATTTTATTGTTTCAAGTTTATTAGAATGCTTTGTAGATTTCACAAAATGATTTAGCTACCTTGTTCTGTGTTTCTACTCTGTTTACAACAAACATAAAAAATAATAATTGTTATTTGCAAGTTGATTCCCTATGATGAAAATGGATGAACTCCTTCAATTTTGGATATTTTAACTTTGTATGGGGCAGCTTCATCTGGATGTTCATCCAGCAGTATTTTATAATGGTCCAACATTATGTTTCCAGCCATGGATAGTATTATTAGGGAAACAAATCGAGTCACTTAATGTTCCTTTGGCACTCAAAATCACCATGTTATTATTTGACCTCCAGCCGCCATTTTCTTGTTGCGCAGGTCATGGTCTTGGATCAGCCTATATGCATGCCTATATACAATCATGTTTATTTCTGACAAACTTCAAATGGAAAATGTCTTTTTAAAACTATCTACTCATAAGCAATTACAAGAAGTACAAACAAAAACGTTATACCTGTTCAAGAATTTATGTATATTTGTCCATATAAAATAATGAAAATTAGTAGTATTAAGTTTATTACATGCCGATTTAGTCATGTTAAGATGGAAAAATACTTGCGCACCTCACTTTATCGATAAATGTTAATGAAATAGTTTTAAGAAACTTGACCGCCTTCAAATTTCTGAAGATTTATAATGTGAAAAATGATACCAAAAATTTGTGGATGCTTAAAAAACTTAAATATCGAAGAAAAATGATTTTATATATCATATTATTTATTTTTTTAGTAAAATATATCGAAATTACCCACTCAAATAATTGATTTGACTTTTTACGGAGGCTTAAATATTTCTATTGGTCATGGCTTCACAGTTTGGAGAAAATAAAATGGCCGGAAATTAAATAAAACGAATTAGTCGTTCATAAAGCAAATATAAGATATAAGGTTTTCAATGTATTTGCATTTTATACCGTATCAAGAGTACATATTAAGTACTGAGACAAAGTGCGATTTGTTTAAAACTGTTCAACCCCAATATGGTTTATGATAAATGTAAGTCTGTTTCAATGTAATAAACTCCTGGTACACCACTATTTGGACATTAAACAAAATGGCTTGGCTTATTTGAGTTACACAAGGAGGGGAGATGCTTTTAGTTTTATTGATAACAACACGAAGTGCAGTTAGTCTTAACGAAAACCAAAATGATTCAATCTAGACTGTTGAGTTTGGGGGATTATCACCTTTACCTCTAATTGTATACGCGCCCGCCTGATAGAGATGTTTTGCAAAATAAACAACCTGTCAAGGCTTGTGTACTAGATGTTCTACTGAATAAAAATAGTGAAAGAATTTATATAATTAAGGAGCTCAACATTAGTCAAATCAAATATACCGAAGCTATAATTGGTTAAAAAATTTCTCCCAAGAACAGCGTTATAATTGAATATAAACTCTGGTGACATTGAAAAAATTTGTGGATATATAAAAAATATTACTATTTAAATAAATAGTGTGATGCAGCTGAGGTACGAATCCTAGGTATTGATGCTGATATTGTAGGTATTGATAGAAATGCTAAAAATTTTAACAAAAAGCTATTAAAATGGAATTTTTCCAATTATAGAAGTCCCCTTAGCCACATTTGATATCATTATGGCTAATAAGTATGTTTATTATGTATGTAATGGAAGTGAATATATTGATACGTTTTATATCAATGATTGCAAAAATTATCCTGCTTGCAGGTCTTGTACTGGAAATCATCTTTCTAAGCAAAGCAACAACAAAAATTAGACCAAATGTAATAACTGTGTCACATCAAATAACAAGTATCATACAAATAGAGACCATGATCATAATGCTCTTCACAAATATGAATGTGATAGATATGAACAGAAAAAAGACGAAGATATTATATAACAATTACTGAAGCTCAGATATTATTATTTCAATGGGAATATCCTAGATATTCTTTTTCATATTTAAAATCAGTATAACTGTGCAATGATATAGGAAAGCAAGGAAAACAAGTGTCTGCTAATTTTTACAATTATTACTTACGAAGACAGTTCAGTAGTGGAGAACAACCTAGATGTATCTGTTTCTTGATAAATTCATATTGGGGATCTCTTAAGAGTCTTCTAATTTCTAATTCCTCAAGGAGTTCAAATTCTTGTCCCTTATCACAAATATGTAGTACTTCTTGTTCTGTCTCAGGTGTTAAAGAATGTTTGATGTTAAGTAGATCTTTTTTGCGTAATGGGATTTCTCTGGTTGTTTCATTCCCTGTATGCTCGCAAGTGATCATTGGGTCTAATTTGAAAATTTTCAATTGTTTGACCCATATAGACAGCATTAAATTCTGGAAAATTAAGTTTATATACGGTGTGATAATTTAAAAAAATACAATGGGGTATATCTCACAAACGAAAGATGATATTAAGAAATACGTAAAACCGTTTCTAGGATAGGGAGGGGGACTTAAAATGACATTAAAGAGGAATCACACCCATCAATCCCATAGGCTCCAGGTACAACAACTAAAAAAATTTAAATAGCATAACCCTATCTTTGATACATCCTTAGAAATCGTAAAAAATGCTTTTTATGTCTATACGATTCAATTATCATTCATGCTATTGGATAAAATTGTTTATAAGCTTTTTAATGATGTATCAAGAGCTGGTGATTGATATTTTTTTTTAGTTGGGATAGGTGGTGCCTGCCTTTGCGCGTGGAAACATACACGTGCATTGACCTGGCCTAACCGGAAGCAGAGTACCTTCTCTGAATCCACTTAGACAACACTTAGCAGTCGTGTCCATATCGCGGGGGTGGGCTCGACATGAGTTGGTGGCTGAGTTCTCCTGGGGGCCCAGTATTGCAGGGTAAAACGCTTTACCCTTGCACAGGGTTACGGGTGAAGTCCACATCGGTGAAGAAGGCACAAAACGGATATACTTCGAGATGGCGGATCCGGCGTAAGTGGCAAACCAGCTTCAAAATGTAGAAGCAAGGGCACCCTTTTGCCCCCAAGGCGGAGAAACCAAGAAGACGGTGAACGGCATAGGATGAGGAAGGTAATGGAAAACTACCTCAATATTTTTCCATGACAACCTCAATGAAATATCAGGAACTTGTTCAGTAGATACGCCGAGCGACCCGACTAGCAATCGGCGCCAGGGGGTTTCCGTGCCTCCAGGTGTGAAATGTGTGATCGGCCATATGTTCGTAGGAGACCAGGCGGCATGTGGAAACAAAGCGACTGGAATACCCAATCAACCCTCGCTTAAGCTTCGTCAGCGTGTCCGAATAAGCACTTGGAATGTCCAAGCATTGCTGCAACCCGGCAAACTGGCTATAATAGAGAAAGAAATGATGGGACACAACGTCGGTATACTGGGACTTGGTGAGACACACTGGAAAGAAGAGGGTCATTTTGTAACATCGGAAGGAAATACCGTTTATTTTAATGAAATTGACTGTCTCGACCCTTACTTCGTGGAATATGCTCATATTAGTGTTTTTAAATGAAACTCAAGGTCTCTAGTTAATTCCACAATATAATACAAGTTATTGAAAATTCTAAAAAATTGACAATTGTTTCGATAAATTAATATCATCGTCGATGATATTGATTTATCGAAACAATTGTCAATTTTTTAGAATTTTCAATAACTTGTATTATATTGTGGAATTAACTAGAGACCTTGAGTTTCATTTAAAAACACCGTTTATTTTGATGGACACCACGAGCAAAACTTTAGTGGTGTAGCTTTTCTTGTCTCGCCAGAGTTCAAAAATATGGTACTAGCCCACTCATGAATTGCGGATCGACTAATATCAATAAAACTAGATACGAAGCCTGTTAAACTGAACATCATACATGTCTATGCCCCAACAACGACAGCAAGTGAAGAAATAGTTGATGGCTTTTACAATAAATTGCAAGATGCAATGCAGAACACTCTATCACCAGAGATCACTATCATTGCTGGATATATAAATGCCTAAGTAGGGAGCTCCAAAGATAATGGACACATTAAATACGTTATTGACCATTTTGAAGTAGGGGAGAGAAATGAAAGAGCAGAAAAACTTATAGAGTTCTGCATACAGAATAAACTGGTTATCACGAACACCACATTCAATCACCATATTCGACGCCTCTATACTTGGAAATCACCTGGGGACCGATATATAAACCAAATAGATTAAATTATGGTTAATCAAAGATGGAAATCCCCAATTTTGATTACCAAGACATACTCTGGTGCGGACTGCAGTTCGGACCACCAGTCTCAATGGCCAGTGTGAAAAAGTACAAAGACATGCAGAGAGGAACAAAGTAAGAGATCTCTTTAAAAGAAATAGCGAGAGATTTCAAGCCAATACCATGGGTTATTGAGGATAAAAACGGAATGTTACTAACTGACAGAGAGCAAATAACTGAGAAATAATGAGAATATTGTGGAGTTATATTGTGACGAACGAAGAAACTACACACAACTACAAACCAATAACACGGAGAAAGAACCTGAGATACTTAAAACCGAACTAAAAGAAGCCATTAGAAAACTAAAAAAATATAAAGCGACAGGTATTGATGGAATCGCAGGGGAAATTCTTAAATAATTGGACGACGAGAGTCAATATGATATACACAATATGTACCTAATTTAATATGGAAGACCGGAATATGGCCCAAAGACTGGACAATATCAATTATTATACCACTGCACAAGAAAGGCTCCACTCGAAAATGTAATAACTATTGCACACTATCGCTGCTAGCACATACAAGCAAAGCTACATATTATAAATAATCGATTCAGAGAGTACGTGGATTACGAAATTGCAAGAGAACACGCCGGTTTCGTGAAGTGTAGAGGCACCCGAAATCAAATTGTTAACATTAGACAAATGATAGAAAAATGCCGCGAATATAATGTCCCCATGATAATGTGCTTTATAGACTACAACAAGGCTTTCGACCTTGTCAACTGGAATAGGTTATGGTAAGTACTCAACCAAATGGGCGTTTCAGATCACTTGATCAACTTAATCTTTACCGCTGTAGTCAAAATAGAAGACATGATGAGTCGAGACTTCCACTCACAAAGAGGTGTGAGACAAGGGTGCGTTTTAACACCTACACTGTTTAACATATATGGTGAAGATATAATGAGGAACTCCCTTGATGAGTGGAAAGGTGGAATTCTTGTTGGGGGAGATCGAATAAGCAACTTACGCTATGCTGATGATACCACCGTTTTTGCTGCAACGGAGGAGGAAATGGCGGCTTTATTGAACAGAATAGAGCATGAGCGTGTAAAGTTTGGTCTACCAATAAACAGAACGAAAACAAAACTAATGATAGCGGATAAGCCTAACGTCGTAAACAGGACTCACCTGCTTGACGATCTTGAGAGGGTAAGCAGCTTTACATATCTGGGGTCAGTAATAAGCAACATGGGTGAATGCGTAGAGGAGATTAAAATAAGAACAGCCTTGGCCAAGAGTGTGATGCTGAGACTTACCAAAATATGGAAAAGCTCATACATAACCAAAAACACTGAGATGAATCTGGTCCGAACGTTGGTATTTCAAATCTTCTCATACGGTTCAGAATCGTGGACACTTAGAGCGAAAGATCGCAAATATATTTATTCATTTGAACTGTGGTGCTACCGGAGATTGATCAGAATCCCCTGCACTGCGAGGAGAACTAATCAGTCGATAATGGTGGAGCTGAGTGTAACCACCAGACTATCATCATTATGCATGAAAAAAGTGTTGCAATAAATATTTTGGACACGTAGCAAGAAGAAGAGATCGCAATATAGATAGGCTTATAGTGATGGGAGGAGTACAGGGAAAGAGGAGAAGAGACCGATCCTCTATGACATGGTCTGATCAAATCAAGCAAGTCACAGACCAACCCCTTCACGTATCGTTTCACCAGGCTGAAGCTCGAGAAATGTGGAAAGAGACAATATAAAGCGGAATAGAGGCATTCCAAAGAGATCACGACCCTCATGATTGGGGAAACAAGCAGAGAGGGGAGAGAGAAAGAGAGATAGAGAGAGAGAGAGGTGGTGCGTAGGGAATGGATGAGGTGTGAGTTCTCTTCATGTCATTGTAATATCCCCTTCCTATCCTGTGAACGGTTCTAAACATATTCGATATCCACTTTCGTTTGTATGATGTAGTCCATTGTAAGCTTTCAAATTATCACATCTTATAGGTACCAGACTTTTTTCTAATGTGGATATTTTTGTTTCTATATTCAACACTTTTGTACGTACAGTACTTTCTGTTTTAAAAGAAATTGTTGTATTTGATGCTAAAGATACTATATTTGAAATATTACCAGGAAATGTGATGGTGTTGTTATTTTGTATTTATCTAGTTTGTTTAAGAAATATTATAGGCCATGCGTACTACCTGCGCAACAGGTTATCTGACGGATTAATTCCGAACATGGCAAACTCAACGGAAATAGGTGAAACAGGGTGAATACAAATGTTTATCAAAAAATTTACCAGCTGAAT
This sequence comes from Galeruca laticollis, assembly GCA_963921935.1. NCBI lineage: Eukaryota > Metazoa > Arthropoda > Insecta > Coleoptera > Chrysomelidae > Galeruca > Galeruca laticollis. The sequence goes on from OY998176.1 coordinate 180,307,085, forward strand.
GCTTGACACTGCAGAGGGGTGGGGGTTGAAAGGGTTGAAAGCAGGTTTTTGCAATTTCCGTCGTAAATACTGGTTGTATAGGACAAAGTTTAATAGAAAAGTTATAGAGAATTGAAAATATTGTTACGATCATTTTTTCATTTAACCTCAAATATTTGTAGATGACGCAAAGAACTGATTATTTCGTTTCTTATTTTCAACTTCCAAAAAATACAATCATTGTGAAAATTGGTACAATTGTAGCATTCTATATCCCCAAAATGCAGAATTTTTACTTTTGCGCTAACTTTATTAGTTTTCAATGAATTCAATTTTTTTCGAAAAAATGATTTTTCTTCAAAGCCCCAGAAAAGGTTTTTTCATCACCCGGCATAGTTCATCAGGATCTTTCTTTTTCAGCAAAGATCTCAACTTTCATATAAAGTAATAAAAACATATTGCTAAAGAAAATAAATATTTTGTAGATGTAAAAAATGTTGCAAGACATGAAGATATAGTTTTAAAAAGCATGGATTAAAATGCACAAATTTGTGTTCGAATTGTTATAATTGACTGTTCTAACACTGAAAAAAAATGATCGATTCTGATCCGGAAGTTAACATCCAAGCTGGAAAAGAAAACGCACAGCAAGAAGAAACGGAACACCGAGAAGAAGAAGAGAAAAATGGTATGATACCGGAGAATATAAGGAAAATATGATTAAGAAGAGATAGTGAAGAAGAAAGCAAGATGTTACTGAAATTTTTTGCTAAAAATGAAATTTTTTCTAATATTCACATAAATATTACATTTATTCAAATTAACAAAAATTATTCATTATCCTTCCTCTTACATACTTTCCCATTCAAATTTTTTTGATAAAACATATATTTACGCGGTAGATTGTAAAAAACACGGAGCAAGTCGCGCACCGTTGTGCATTATGCTTCGCAATGGTATCAGCGACCAAAGCGTATCTTAACTTCTCAACGGAATACCCGCCAATGTTTGCACTTTAGTTGATGTGTAGTGGTCTCAATATTCAGAGAATTTTCTCCTCTTTAAAGTTCGGTTGCAGGAATTCAGTGTTTTTTTATTAATAAATAACGATATAGCCCGGGAAGGCGAATAAAAGTGGTTTTTGCCACAAAAAGCACATTTAAGTTTGTTCAACAATTTTTTCTGCTTGAAAGTATATATTTTCATGTAATATGAAAGTTGAGATCTTAGCGAAGAAAAACGAGACTGATGAACTATGTAGAGTGAAAAAAAAACCTTTTCCGGGGCATTGAAAAAAAGCATTTAATCGAAAAAAATTGAATTTCTACGGAACTAATAAATGAATCTGAGTTTTGGGATATAAAAATCCACAATTGTGGCCAGTTTTATATTGTATTAATCCTTTTCATCGAAGTTAAAAATGAAAAAATACGTTATCTTTGAGTGAAAAAATGCTCTAAACAAAAGTTGTATATTTTTCAATTATATATAACTTTTCTCCTCAACTTCTTTCGATACAACCAGTATTGTCGCCGGACATCGCAAAAAACCGTTTTCAATCCTCTTCACCCCCACCCCTCTAAAGCTGCAAACATTCAGCTAGTGAATTTTTTAATAATTATTTCTATTCCCGTTCAATTTGCTCGGTTTGGAATTTTTTCCTCGAAAAAAAAATTGTGGGCCTATTTTTTTGTTATGTACCTAATTTATTTTTTATATGCAATGGATAACCATTGGATGTGACTATTTGTTCAATTGTATTATTATATCTATCAAAACAATATTTGTGCGTAGGAACTGGAATTGCTCTACGAATCTTTGGAATGAATCCTGCTAATATATGTTGACATTGGATGATTGAAATTATATGGTATATCACATCAGTATCTGTTGGTTTTCTGTAAATTGAATAATGAAGTACATTATTAACTCTTTGAATTCCTTAATCATGAAAATTGACTCAGTTATTCTCTACAACTTCTAATGTAAATTTAATTTTTGGGGGTAAATTATTAAACGATGAAACAAAACAATATAGTTTGTTTAAATCTTCATTTATTTGAACTAACGTTCAATTTAAACTTGTTGACGCGTTTCACTCACACAGTAGATTTAAACAAACTATATTGTTTTATTTCATCGTTCAGTATGAATCTTCATCGAGTAAAAGCCTCATCTATTCAATTTTTGTAAATTATTAATATGGTTGAATAATACATATAATTGTCGTTCACTACCTATAAAATAAAATAATATGTTTTTAAATCAGGAAAATTAATTGAGGTATTTCCTTCAACTTCTAAAGAAATTGATCATATATCCAATTCCTCAATCTCCACTATTATATGGAACCGTTAAATTACATAAACTATGGAAACCAATTAGACCTGTAGTTTCTATATTTAAACTCCTAATAATATATTAGCAAAAAACAACAATATACTTAATATATACTGATATATATCTAAATACTCAATTAAAAATTCAATAGAACTATCAAACAATTAAAAACATACAACTTACAGAATAATTTTCGAATAATTCCGTTTTTCACTTTTCATGTTACCAACATGTACTCTAAAATTTCTCCAAAAGAATCCATAACACTTGTAAGAAGATAAAAATATATACTCAATTCATTTGTTGTATGTATTAATCAGAACAATATCACTTTTGACAATAAGGCACATATTCAAAATGAAGGTTTACCAATGTATCGCTAATTTTGGAAAATATTTGTATGGACACTTAAAAAAGAAAAATCCTGGAATCTAACATATCAAGAAATATTTTGTTTTGGTACAGATATGTAGATGACAAATTAGCTTGTTTTGAAGGCAGTGAACGAAAGTTGGACGCATTTATCAATCATATTAATAAATTGAATCTAAAATTAAATTTTCATTAGAAGTTGAAGGAAATTAATTCCCTGGATTGAAAAATTCAAAGAGTTATATTGTACATGATTGTTAAATATACTGAAAACCAACACATACTGATGTGACTTATACCATATAATTCCAATTATCCCATGTCACATAAATTAGCAATATACAATTCAATGATATATAGAGCATTTTCAGTTCCTATGAACAAATATAATTTTGACAGAGAAATTAATACATTTAAAAAAATAGCTACATCCAACTATTATCCATTGCATATAATGAATAAACTGCGTGATAAGAAAGAGAAAAAAGCGGCATTACAATTAATATTTCCGAAACAAATTAAAGAAAAACAAAAGAACAGAACCATCACATATGCTGGTAATACTTCAAATAATAATTCAAAGATAGAATATTTAGCAACAAATGCAACAATTCATTTAAAAACAGAGAGTAATGTACAAAATTGTTAATTGTAAAAACAAAAATATCCCCATTACAAAAGTCTGTTATTTATAAACTTAGATGCCCAGAATATATTGCTGTCTATATTGGCCAAACAATTGGAAATTGGGAAATGAGTGCATATAGGTTAAAACAACTGGAGAAATCTCGTAACGCAAAACATCTAATTGACATGAAATATTCAATAACACTTAAAACAGAACTGGAACTTCTACATATTTCTGATAAGAAACAATAACTAGATTTCCTTGAGGAACTTGAGAAACCTACAATATGAAGTCATGAATAAACAAATAGATCCGGAGAGTTCTCCATTTTTAAATTGTCCCCTTGAGTAGTAACTGTAAATGTTAGCAAATCATAGTTTCCCATGATTTACTATATCATTGCAGTTATACTCCTCTTAAATGTGATAAAAAAGATATCCCGGATATCCCCATAGGGCCAATGATATCTAAGCTTTAATATTTGTAATATCATACTTTTTCTTCCATCTGTTAACATATATTAAGTCAATTATAAAATAGGTCACTTTTTGGTGAAGCCAAAAAAATTAATAAACATCTGGCAGACATCAAATGAAATGTAACTTCTCGCACAAGAAATTCTAAAACTTTCGTCGGAATTGATCACAGAAACATTTCTTGCAATTATTGGACATTGTAGAGCTTGTAGAGGCCTATCGTTCGATATTTATTCGGATCAAGGCACTAATTGTGAAGGCGCTTATATTCAACTGTTTTCGCTCCATAAGCTTCTAAGAAGCTTTCAGTCAAATGGAATTTTAACTCACCTGGAGCACATCATTTAATGGACTTATCGAATCAGGCGTCAAATCAGTAAAAATACACGTGTATGGAGTTATAGGAGACCAACTTATGGTTTTCGAAGAACTTTCTGGAACTTTTAACTTAAATAGAGGCACTCTTAAATGCACGGCTCTTAACGGCTAATAGCGAAGATCCAACGATATTTTCCCCTTAACTACAAAACATTTTCTGACCATGGAGCCCCTTTTAGCCTTCCTTGAAACATATTTATCTCCTGTTCCAATAAACATTTTATCACGATGGCAAATGTTGCGAAAAATGCATATCGATTTTTGGAAAAGCACAAGCCAACCATATTTCCATACGGTATAGCAGCGTAGTATATGGACAAAATCTGTCCCAAAATTGGAATGAACACATTGGTTCTCAGTTATAATAACAAATGAACAGAGGTCCTCTACGAATTGGTCACTTGGACATGTAATAAAAGGACATCCCGGAAAAGATAGTTAGAGGAGAAAGGTTGAAGACTCAAAACGGTACAACCCAACGTCCGATTGCCAAGTGCAATAAGTTGATTGATAGTTCACATTTTATTAGTAAGCATAAGCCAACCATATTTGCATACGGTACAGCAGCGTAGCATATGGACAAAATCTGTCCCAAAATTTGAATGAATACATTGGTTCTCAGTTATTATAACAAATGAACAGAGGTCCCCTGTGAATTGGTCACTTGGACATGTAATAAAATGACATCCCGGAAAAGATAATTAGAGGAGAAAGGTGATAGACTCAAAACGGTACAACCCAACGTCCGGTTGCCAAGTGCAATGAGTTGATTGATAATTCACATTTTATTAGTATCTTCAATGCAATAGCATTCTCAATAGTTTCCTCCTCTTGGTGGGCGTAACGTGTAATACTCAATAATAATTTTTAATTTGAAAATATTTCGTTTCTATATCTAATATTCAAAATTTTATTTCCAAAAGACACGTATATATTAAATTCATCAACTCATTTTGAGGACACACTGTATAGTTAGATTGTAAAAAGCCTGCCAACGGCTCATAGACAGAGAACGATCTGGCTATGTATGCAAGAACACGTATTATACCGATATACATTTTGGTAGAAGACAGTATTCTTCGTCAATTAAAATTAAATCACGGTCTACGAACTATTGTTTCAGTCACAATCATTTTCAGGGTTTTTCGCGCTGTGCATTTGTTCAGAAGCATGTAGCAAAAGGGAGACATTTACAACCTACGACCAGGAGATATGTTAGTGCTTTTATTTAGCCCATATGTCATTCAGTGCTTTTTCTCAATGCAGTCCACTATATACGTTTTCCGAAAACTCTGGTGTTTCATACGAAACAATAGTGTCGTGTTAAGAAAAGATAAATTAGACTATACTTGTGGAAAATGAATCAATGTTACAGTATGTTAATGCTTTATTTTAAAAATATTCAAATAATCAGTAAGTAAGGTGAATAAGAGCAAGTTATATTACTACGACAGATTAATTCGCAAAAAAGGAGAACAATCGATTGAATTAAAATAACTGAATGTTAAATGAAGCGCTGACGAAGATAATGACTACCACTTAGAAAAAAAGATTCGTTTGTTTGTTATTATAAAATGGGGTTTCATAAAGCGGCACGGAACAGCTTTGTCAAATTGAGAAAGAGAGAGAATAAGAGTTAGAATGAAAAGTAAGTAAATTTGATGAGGAATCAATTACTTAGTTTGATCTTAATACAATTTTTGATCTCAATACAATTTAAACTATCGCTAAACTTAAATTTTCGGAAAACTACAAAAAATATTAAATATAAAATTGATATATTCCATTGATGAAAGAACGTGGATCATTGAATTTACACAAAGTCAGAAGAGTATGTTTAGACATTGTTTGGCGTTCCAGAAGTATATCCTTCCTAATAAAACTTGTATGCAAGCAATCTTAACTCACCTGTTCTGAACCATCATCCGCCGTTGGAAAGAAAACATCAGGAACATCTGGAGAAGTGTGATTATATTCCACAGACCTTACTGCGAGGCAACATATCTAAAACAAAAACCAAATATATAATTCGGACATTATTGTTTCCATTTGATGATATTTATGTATGAGAAGCTTGAATTGTGAATTTCACTATGAAATCTCTATTAATTGATTAATTATTATAGAGTCGACAAAACTAACTTGATTCATGATGGAGTAGACCAAAAAGTCATTTATCATTTATATATACCGGGTGGCCCACCACATTCGCCTCGGTATTTCTACGAGAAATGATGAGAGTTAGGGGAAAATATTTAGCACAGTCATATGTGGGTCCATGGGGAACATATTCCAAAATTATTTTGAAATATATAGGGTGATCTCGAAAAAAATAACATTCCAAAGATATATTTTCTCTTATGGAACACCCTATATTTTTTTATATTTTTAGATACTATAGACAAAATAAAGGTGAAATACTATTATATTTCCTATACTTAAAACTGACCGTTTCTGAGAAATTATGAGAAATTTAAAAATACAGACCATAATTTGAAAATTGTTCCCACCCTATAACGTATAACGAACAGCTCGTGATTAAATGTACTGCTTAGCTCAAAGGTTAAAGTTAACTACTGCATGAAATTTTTAATGCAATATTATACAGTGTGGCGAAAAAAAATGCCTCCAAATTTGGACACACATTTAATCAAATAACTTTTCAGTTGAATGGAACACCCCGTATTTAGTGGCGTAATTTGACGCAGAATTATATTCCCTTCAAAACTATATTAGGGTTCCCTATACCTATCTCTTCCGCTTTTTACAAAAAAGGCGTTTTTATACTTGACTTTAGGTATTTTTTTATTTTAAAAATGAAACACATTGTATTGTAATGACAAGCAGAATAGCATTTTTGAAGTCATTTTATAGAAAAATTAAAAATCTTAAATAGTTTATTATTTTAATAAATGCTCAAAATGGTGTCCATTATTCTCGATGCAAAGGCGAACTGAAGATACACCGTATTTTCAAAAATTTAAACTTGTGCTTCTAGCGAATCTACGTATTCCTTAATAAAAAAGTTTTTGAAACGCTTTTTAAGCTTCTCTTTACAAAACAGTGTGTTCCATTTTTAAGATAAAAAAAAATAACTCGTAAGTAAAACATAAAAACGCCTTTTTTATAAAAGGCGGAAGAGATAGGTATAGGGAACCCTAATATAGTTTTGAAGGGAATATGATTCTGCGTCAAATTACGCCACTAAATACGGGGTGTTCCATTCAACTTTGACAAGTTATTCGATTAAATGTGTGTCCAAATTTTGAGGCTTTTTTTTCGCCACACTGTATAATATTGCATTAAAAATTTCATGCAGTAGTTAACTTTAACCTTTGAGCTAAGCAGTACATTTAATCACGAGCAGCTCGTTGTACGGTACAGGGTGAAAACAATTTTCAAATTATGGTCTGTATTTTTAAATTTCTCATAATTTCTCAAAAACTGTCAGTTTTAAGTATGGAAAATATAATAGCTTTTCACCTTTATTTTGTCTGTAGTATCTAAAAATATAAAAAAAATATAGGGTGTTCCATAAGAAAAAATATAACTTCGGTATGTTATTTTTTTGGGGATCCCCTATATATTTCAAAATAATTTTGGAATATGCTCCTCATGGACCCACATATGACTGTGCTAAATGTTTTCCCTTAACTCTCTTCATTCCTCGTAGAAATACCGAGGCGAATGTGGTGGGCCACCCGGTATATATATATATATATATATATATATATATATATATATATATATATATAACAAAAACAGAATTAGCGGGCATATCACGCAAAAGAGGTTACAGAGAATGAGTGGTAACCGTAGACATGCATGTTTCTGGCTCATTAGCCTTCATCGGTACGGCATAACCAAGAAACGGTGTACAACTTGGGAGCAAGGATGTTAATTGAAACATGAGAAAACACAAACAACGGATTTCAACAAGATAACCAAACGCACATTTGCGCCTTCAAATGGAAGATCCCGAGTTTTCAAGACAACAACCAACAGAGACACGGAGGCGTCTATGGCTCTCCTGTCTAAACCTTCTGACCCTGGAAATAGACAAATAATCAATGAAAAGATTAAAGAATAACGCGTGGAATATAAAACAAAAACAGAATTAGCGGGCATATCACGCAAAAGAGGTTACAGAGAATAATTCTGTTTTTGTTTTATATTCCACGCGTTATTCTTTAATCTTTTCATTGATTATTTGTCTATTTCCAGGGTCAGAAGGTTTAGACAGGAGAGCTATAGACGCCTCCGTGTCTCTGTTGGTTGTTGTCTTGAAAACTCGGGATCTTCCATTTGAAGGCGCAAATGTGCGTTTGGTTATCTTGTTGAAATCCGTTGTTTGTGTTTTCTCATGTTTCAATTAACATCCTTGCTCCCAAGTTGTACACCTTTTCTTGGTTATGCCGTACCGATGAAGGCTAATGAGCCAGAAACATGCATGTCTACGGTTACCACTCATTCTCTGTAACCTCTTTTGCGTGATATGCCCGCTAATTCTGTTTTTGTTTTATATTCCACGCGTTATTCTTTAATCTTTTCATTGATTATTTGTCTATTTCCAGGGTCAGAAGGTTTAGACAGGAGAGCTATAGACGCCTCCGTGTCTTTGTTGGTTGTTGTCTTGAAAACTCGGGATCTTCCATTTGAAGGCGCAAATGTGCGTTTGGTTCTCTTGTTGAAATCTGTTGTTTGTGTTTTCTCATGTTTCAATTAACATCCTTGCCCCCAAGTTGTACACCTTTTCTTGGTTATGCCGTACCGATGAAGGCTAATGAGCCAGAAACATGCATGTTTACGGTTACCACTCATTCTCTGTAACCTCTTTTGCGTGATATGCCCGCTAATTCTGTTTTGTTTTATATTCCACGCGTTATTCTTTAATCTTTTCATTGATTATTTGTATATATATATATATAAATATATATATATATATATATATATATATATATATATATATATATATATATATATTTAGTTGTAGGCAGTTGTGGCCTCCGATCATGTTAAAATTGCGTCTGCCGTATACACCATAGTTTGAGCAGTTACCGCACGGTTCTCCACAGTCGCATGAAGTATACCTTGCGATCACTTACGCGCTGCTCGTGGCCTCCGGCATTGTTTCTATCCATTTATAGTACCTGATGGCTGCCATATACACAATTTTCGGTGTTGCTGGCTGTGTGGCTTGCATTTGTTATAAATACTTTTCATTTCATTAATCTAATTTGCTATTAGAGACTTAAGTTTGAATTTTTGCTCAAATTCAAGGCACTGAAAAAATAATCACATTTTTAGTTCTAATTTATTATATATAATATTGAAAAAATTTTATTTTTCTGTATTTTTTGACAAATAACCTTATTAAACAACAAACTTAATAAATCATAATTGAGATATAGGAAATAAATTTTAAGTTGAATTAATTGACATGAATACAAAACAGGCAGATCCTTTGTAATTCCTGGCAAGTTTTACAAGGTGTTCGAAAGTATACAGGGTGATTCATAAGTAGTGGGCCAAATTGTAACTACAGATTCAGAAGACAAAAAGAATAATATTTTCATGTACAACAATGGGTCTAAGACTGCTCCTTACTGAGATACAGAATGTTAAATAGAAAAAAGTAAATAGATATTTATTAATAGAACAATTATTTTCCGAGATAATGACTTGAAAATTGGATTTGAACATTTTTTAGCAAGGACAAACAGGAATATGAGAGAGAATTTGAGTAAACTCATAGATGTCGCCACATCAGCTACAAATTTTTTGTCACTCATTAAATTTATAACTCACTTATATAATTTGAATTACCTCATCATTTCTGTAGAAAAATTGTGTACTTCTTTGATACTCAAAATTTCAACCGTTTTCGAGATATTTGAATTTCACTGTTTCACAACACCTCAACTTTTAGGTTTTATAAAAAAGTTTGCATAAGTAGCTCTAACTCAAGTCTGTTCTAATGTTGTCCGTCTATTTTTTAACAGGCGTATAGTATTTTATAAACATAAATATGATTTATTACTTAATTTTTGTATCATACACCCAAAATTATTAGCTCTTGAGATAATTTCATTTTTCTATACATACCAATGATTATGTACCTGTATCCAATCATTTAACTATTAATTGAGTTGGCCATGATTTATTTGTCACAAACTGATACTTGACTATCACATAACATGACAATAGGTACAGAGTTTTTTGATTTAGCGGTTTGGTAAATTTTTTGGTGTTTTGAAGAAATTGAACTAGGGCAAAAATGAATTTCACTAGTAGTGAACTGATTGAAACGATCTGGATATTGGGTGAATGCAATAAAAACGGCTAACTATCAGTAAGAGTATACCGTGAACATTTTCCTGAATGGCGGCAACCTAAGAAACCAAGCTGGACAGATTGATGGAGCGGTTCAATCGCCCGGGATCAGTTATTTATGAAAATCATGAATGAAGAAAAACTTCTGTGGCAGAAGAAAAAGAAAATATTGTTACTGAAAACCCACACACAAATGTAAGGAGTATTTCCAGCGAACAAGAACTGAGCTACTACGGTGTACAAAGAATCATTACCAAAAAGAAAATGCACCCTTACCACGTTTAGTTGCAACAGGAATTAACTGGAGATCATTTTGAAAAAATACTAGCATTTTGTAGTCAAACTAGAAGGTCATTATATGTGTTGGTAGGTATTGTTGGTGAATATGTAGTAGGACCCAAATATTTTGAGAAATTTTTCTTCGAACATCAGCACAACATAATAATTTTAAACCCATTTTCCAAGTTTTTTGTCTACAACTGTCTTAAAATAAACAATACTATTGGCAGTAGCAATATTCATCTCTCATTGTCAACCTATAAGTAACATGTAACGATTGTAATATTTTTTGTAGGTCGCACGCTGACATCTAAAATTCGAATCATACCGTCAAATTTTAAGTGCAAAATAATTCAAGGATGTCTTCAATGAAATCTTTATTTGCCAAATTGCATTAAGTATAATCTATTATATTCGCATATAATGGCTATTATTCATGCAAGTTCCTAGGGCTAGCAGGATTAAAAGGAAATACACTTCCAATTAATCAACCTCTCACAATTTCCTAATTATTTCTCCATTTTTCCAATCTAATTAGAGTTTGAAGAAAATCAACGTGGTCTATTCAAAGAAGAGAATATACACTACTTCCAAAGTCAACTCACCACCTTAAATGTTCCATAAGTGTGGAAATATGTTTCTTCTGAACCCTTGATTGGATTCCGATTTTCATATCATTCATATTTTCAAGATTCACTGTACTAATGTTTTCAGAGAAACGTTTTATCCATATACAAATAAAGATGTGTTTTTTCATCTTAGGATGCAACACCCCATGGAATTTATCAGAAACATACGCTACATTTTATAAATATTTCGAGATAGCTTCTTCTTTCCTCAACATTTTCGTAAAAAATTCATCTTGATATCTCTGTTATTAAAGAAGAAAAGTGGAAAGCATAACGTGATTTTATTGAATTGTAATACGCATTAATGGAATATAAGTAGGTAGTTTGCTATGAAAAAGCAAAAAATTTGTCTGGTCAGTTTAACTGACAATATTGTTCAAAATTCAATAAACTGTTTTTCTTCTTTGCATATGTTAGTTATTTGACATGGACAGTATTCCAAGAAATCTGAGCCGCGATGAATGTTTGCAGGCAATTATTTTAACTAATGAAGAATTAAGTAATCGTAAACTAGACTTTGCTCCTTACATGGGAAATTACTTTCTTTTAATGAATGTTAATGCACGACTACATGCTGCACGTAGGATCCGCAATAATTTGGATGAGGTTAGTAGACAAACCATGAACTGCCCACCCTGCAGCCCTGATCTAAATCCAATAGGGAATATCTAGTTTTGTTCCTAATAAAACATTCTAATATAAATCGATTATTAATGAATGTATTACTTTCTATTCAAATTAATCATTTACTAATCAGGATCTAAATTTAAAAAAATATTATTGATATTACGGATAGTCGTATATTAAAACAAACATTAATTTAATAAGGAGAATATAAAAGGCTATTTTTGTTCTAGTGTTTTTTATTTCAAATCTCATTTAGATAAGTTACGCGAATCTCAGAATCTAATACAATTCTCAAAATGTACAGAATAAAACCAAGTCGGAATCCAATATATCTTTTATAAATAGGTTTTTGAAATTAGAGAGAAATATGCCTTCTGAAAAGATAACTTTCCAGCTGTGAAGGTCAACGGTCGAAATAATAATCTCATTCAATATGTATAGATAACTCACGTTTTGTAAAATAGGTGGAAGCCAACTGGAGCGCGATCTCTATAACAACAGTATATAGTGGCTTAAAATATCATAATAATAGTAAAATCAAGGTCATTTCATCGATACCAAGAGACGCAACGTTGTCAAACGTAAGGAGGCCGCTAAAGACGCTAACTGAGTGGTCCTATATGCACGCTGTATATTGGGCGGAGGCTAAGGTGGTTACTTTTTATACGGACGCCGGGGCAGACGTTAATGCAATATATATATATATATATATATATATATATATATATATATATATATATATATATATATATCTTGTGATACCTTTATTTTTTTAAGGTTTGATTATTATGAATTATTAATTTTTGTTTGCCCGGTATATTATGAATTTTAAAATAGGTCATAAAATAATTATACCTTGCATGAAAAAACTCTATGATCTCAAAGTATGGATCATATGTTAAAACGAAACTATTTTAATTCCAATTATGAGCGCCAAAATAAAATAAAATCCTTACATTTAAATAAATAAAAAATTTTAATCAAAGAAAATACTTGCTTTAATTTCTTAATGAAATCCTAGAGACGGTCCTGTATGCTCGATTTCAACCTCTCCACGATTCAAAAATTTCTGGTCAATACTGCCAACTGCTGAATACAGATGGAGCAATCATCAAGAAATGAAGCTTCTCAACAATATAATTTCAAATCTTTCAAGTGGAAAAACGTTATTCAATATTTTGAAAACAAATACATCATTCTTTTACAAAAAGCTCATGAAAACAAACTATCTATGATGATTATTCATTCAACAAAACATACAGCCTGTTGTGCTTGGATAATAGCTAAAGTTGAACTTACATTTCATCCACATCAATACATTTTAAAAAGAATTCCATAGTCCAGTCCTTTCTGAAGTGTATCGTGAAGACACCATTCCCACAATACGATATTTTACTTGGTTATATAGATGAAATTTTACGGTCAGTACTCTATAATTTTTATCAATTATTTGTTAAATCTAGGTTTATCTACTTGATTTATAAATCTGTTGCGTTACATTTGATTATAATGCATTTCTTTCATAGTTACCACTCCAATATGCTGCTTTTCAAGAAGTTTGAATTATTTTTTTAAAAATTTTGCCTTTCACCCATTCACCTCTACCAAAAAAGAATTCTACCTAGTGAATAGTGTATATTATCAACAAATTTTTCTATTCAATTTTTCATAGTTATTAATACGCTTATCGCTGATAAAAATATTTCAAATCGACTCCACCAATCAAAATTGGCTATAAAAATTCTTGTTGATAAATTTCATTTCAAGTCATAAACTGCTCCTCTATCCTTCTAGGACATTCTGTTTAAAGTCTTTAAATGATTAAATCTTATATATTACCTCCTTCAAATTATATTCCAAAATATTTAGAAATGACAGCTCTTTTTATTTCAATTAGATCTATGCGGAATGACAATACATTTCACAAATGTCATACTTTATAAACTTAATGTTATTATTTGACTTTCTACCTTGACATATATTAAATAATTACACAATGTTATCAGAAAACTTCTTTTAATATCTAATTATTACTTTTGAAAACAAATCATAATGTTTTTACTTTTACTATGTGAGAAATAGATTGTTATAATTTATATGATGCAACGTTCAAAATTCTCTCTCTCAAAGGCTAAAATCATGTTATATATTTCACATATGTATTTACAAAGTGTATCTAAAATTTCCTTCATAATTCTACATTTTGACACTTGTTTTCTTTCTCTATTGTATAATGAATGATACAGATTGTCTTAATATCGGATGATTTAAAAATTTAAATTCTAAAATTTTGTATTTGCTTATAGTGTGTAGTATTTCATTCCATATTATAGTATACAGAGTGTTGCAGGTTTCTTTCTATGTTGTAATATATATATATATATATATATATATATATATATATAAATATATATATAAATATATATATATATATATATATATATATATATATATATATGTATATATATATATATATATATATATATATATATATATATATATATATATATATGGATAAACACAAGATTATTGGGGACGCGGCAGACTAAAACGAATACTCCTCATACTTTGTTTATGTACAAGCTTTCGGAATTTAAATCTAACATTTTCAAAGATACAGTATACGAGGATGTATATTACAAAAGATGTAAATGGTAAATTTTATCAAACATTAAATGACTTATTTAAATTTTTTGAAAATAATTGTCACGTTGAAAGTAAATTTTATTTACTTTCAATTTGACCATTATTTTCAAAAAATTCAAATAAGTCTTTCGATGTTTTATAAAATTATTCACTTACACCTCTTATAATGAACATAGAGAGAAGCATGTTTCTGACTCATTAGCCGTCCTCAGTACGGTACAACCAAGAAAGGGTGTGAAACCTGGGAGTAAAGGTGTTGAAAGAAACATGACAAGATATAACCGAATTCAACAGGATATTTGCGTGCAATACCCACTAATATCTTTGTTGCTTGTTGTTCATATGTGACGCACTATGTCAACGTGTTTATATATATATATATATATATATATATATATATATATATATATATATGAAGGTATGTCTTTGCTGATCAGTTACAATGTAACTTCTGTGTAGATTTTTTTAGGGAAGTGCAGCAATAAAACGTATCCGTGTAATCTTTTAAGGATTTAGGATTTAATTCAAGCTTTCGAGTGAATTTTCGCCCATCATCAGGGAAGCTACATAAAAATATACTTTGTTAAAATAATCTAAAATGTTATATATATATATATATATATATATATATATATATATATAACGCTAGTCTTTGCTGACCAGTTAGGAATAAAACTGCTTTACCTTACATAAGAGACATCACAACTAGAGTGGAAGGGAATCTTCTTCTAGCCATATACAATACGGCCTGAACCCTCCCCCCTTTCCAGTTCCATTGGTGTTGGTAGACAGAACCAGGGCGCTGCTCTCACGTCTCGAGAAATTGCTTAATGACGACTATCGTGAACTGTTGGTATCAGTGGATGTCATTTACACGTCTCCATTTGCGTCTTAGAGGGAAAATACTCCTACCTCTAACCTTGAAGCGTCGAGTTCGTTTGTGGTTATTTTAAATGATTGTATCCCATAATAGTGGATGAACTCGAAAGGAGTGGATTTGATGAAAAGAATTTTCTCTAGCCAGTTGACATAACCTACAATTTCTTGTAATACTTTTAGCTATGGAATAGTCTTTCTTAATTATATAATTTTCTCGATATATCTTCTATACTTTTTTGACCCTATATGCGCATATTCTTCATGAATATGTGTCATAATTTCTTTGGCAAGTAATTCTGTTGTCAAGCATAATTCATCTGTTCTTACAATTTTGTAAAATATATCATCCTTTTTATTCCCTCTTTACTTTTGTTTATCAGATAAATTACATGGATCCGACATTAATTTTTCTTTTGAAAATATTCCCGTTATTGCCTTAAATAAGTTTACACCTATTTTTATATTTTTATGTGACTTAGATTCAGGTCCCTCCATTTTAGTAATGGCATCGACTACAACATTTAGTTTACCTGGTACATGATGGATTTCAAAATCATACTCTTGAAGTAATAGAGCCCATGTTACCAAACTTGTTGTTTAAAATCGAGGTAAGTGCTAAATTATCCGTTTCTATTCGGAATTTATTCCCTAATAGATAAAATCCTAATTTGCTAATGCAATATATGATACTACCTAACTCTAATTCTCCAACGCTATAATTTTTTTCATGTTTTTTGGTTATCCGGGAAACAAAAGATATTGGTACTTCTTCTCCTTCATGTACTTGTAATAATGAACCAGCATATCTATTTTTAGAGGCGTATGTCCTTAAAATAAAGGGTAATTCATATCGAGGTTGATGTAATTCTATTTCATTGATAAATGCTGCCTTTATTTCTTGAAATGATCTTTCCCTCGTTTCATCTCAGTTCCACTCAACTCCTTTGTGTAATAATTCAATTAACGGTAATTTCTTTTCAGATAAATTTGGAATTAATTTTTTGAAATAGTTTATCATTCCCAAGAATCCTCTCTATAATTTCAGATTATATGGTCTTATATAATTCTTGATTACTTCTACTCTTTTTGGATCCATTGAGATTCCTGTATGACTAATTTTGAATCCTAAATAAGTTACCGGTTTTTGGAAAAATTGACATTTCCCTAAATTTATTTTCAGACCTGCCTTATCAAGAACTTCCACTACTGTTTGAAGATGTTTTGAATGCTGATCATCATCCTCAACAAATATTAATATGTCGTCCACATATTGAAGACAAAACATCTCATATCTGTTCAGTATTTCATGTAATGCTTTAACGAGTGCCGCACCAGCACTTTGTAGTCCAAATGGCACTACAGCAAAAGAATAAACAACCCCATCGATCATAAAACCTGTGTATTTTCTAGATTCTTTGTATAACGGAATTAACCAGAAGCTATGTTTCCAGTCTATTTTAGTAAAAAATTTAGCTTTAGTGATTCTACCCAGTATAGCATCCACAGTTAATCGTGCCTCATATTGTGGAATCATATACGAATTCATTATTCTTGCTACTGAACATATTCGAAGATCTGCACTTCGCTTTTTGACAATAACTATTGGACTCATGAATTGAGTATTACTTTTTTCTATAATTCCATCATGTAACAATTTTTTGATTTCATTTTCCATATCAGTTTTGTATTTGTATGGGATAGGATAAGTTTTGCTTTTAAAACTTTCTATATTTTTAACTTTAATCTTATGCACATAGTTAATTGCTACTATAGTTTCTGTAGTGATTAATTTTTCATGTTTTAATAATAATGACATTACGTTCCCCTTATATTGCTCATGGCAGTTTATTATTTTAATGTATTCATCCCTATTATTAATTTTAATTCCATCATTATATTCATTTATTATCTCATTAAAATCATTAATTATATTAGTTTTATTCCCCATACATAAATCATCATCACTCTGTCTACTGTCATTTTCATAATTTTTATGTATATATTTGATATCTTTTTATCACATTTGTGTTGTTTTCCCATGAAACAAAACTTATCCATTTCTCACTTAGTTTAAACTTCCTTTGTTCATAATCAATTATTGTTTTATTTTTACTCAATTTATCAGCTCCCAAGACAATGTTAACCTCCATATCTGGTACAATTAACAACTGTAAATCAATATTTTGTTCATTATTTAAATTTTTTCAAGATTAACAACTCTATTAACAACGCATAATTTTTTGTTATTTGCACCTATTAGATCGATTTTTGGTATTTTACTAATATTCACTGCGATATCTTTCAATAAATCTATAGTTTTCTGGTTAATTAATGATGCTTCTGAACCTGTATCTATTAAGATTTTCATTTTATGATTTTGAATATACGTGTTAAAAATTATTCATTCTACTTGATTTTAATTTGATACTTGTTCATTGAGTTTTATGAATTTCCGTGGGTGTTTATAGTTACATACTAATATATTATTTGCTTTTGGACTGCGCTCAATCGAAAATTTTGTTACGAAGTATCCTCTCTTTGACCCATTACTGCTGTATCTTCTTGTATATTCTCTCTTCTTTGTGCATGTGTCTCTTCACTTCTTTCTCTACGACTGCAATTAATATGTCTGTTATTCCTTGGTCCGTCTTCTTCTGAATTTCTTTTTTCTTCTCTAGGTTATCTTTCCCTTTGCTTGGTTATAATTTCCATTACATCTATAATCATTGTTGTAATAACCTATTCCGGTTATTATTATTGTAGCCATTTCTATTATAATCATTATTATTTCTGTAAGCTTCATCATTTTTTTTTATTTTAATCTATGTTTCTTTGAAAATTGTTTGTATCATTTCTATTCTGGAATTGATTCCTTCCAATATAATTATTATTATAACCACCCGATCTGTTACTATTATCATAAGGCCTTGTAACATTTCTGTCGATTCGTTGAAATTATTTACTGAACTTATCCATTGTATTATTACCCTGGATAGCTATGGTTTCAGCCAAACCATTTCTGAAATGACTAGATATGTACAATACTAAATCTTCTTCGCGCATAGGAGGTTCTAAGTGTTGTGCTGAATTGAACATTGCTAATGCAGAATTATTCATACTAGTTCCCCTATTGTGATCATATTTTCCGAAATACAATCGTTCTCGTGCATGCTCGCCCCAGTAATAATTAATAAATTGATTTCCAAACTCCTCGAAGTTATTTATACCAAATTCTCTACTATTCAACCATAATAATGCATTTCCTCCTAAACTGTCTCTTATCACTTCTCTAAGGTTGTCAATAGGATCGTTTATGTTCATTTTATTCCGTGAACTTCTAATAAATATTTTTGGATGTATTCTCTCAATTTCCCCATCAAATTTTATGAAATTTTGGCTTCCACATTCACTCCTAAAAATTCTTTCATCTTGACGATTTCCTATTTCTCTTCCCAGTTTTTCGCCAATTTGTTTTATTCTGTCTTCTGTCCTTGCTAATATTTATTCTCTTAGTTGTTTTCCGATATATTCTCTTTCCAATACATTCGTTTTCTTACTATTGTCATCAATATTTTTCCTTAATCTCTCCATTGTGTATTTGTTTTCTCTAACTACCTGTTCCACCTTGTTTTCTAGTTCTTGTTTGTTTTCTTTTATTCCATTCATTAATGTTAGTTCTACCATTTCTATTCCATTTTTCATTTCTTGTATTTTATCATTCGTTTCCTGGGACTCAATATTCACTCTCAATACTATTGTTTCTACTTCTTTATGTATGTACCCTATTTTGTCTTGGGTATGGTTGATTTGCCTTCTAAATCTTGTCGTTATTTTCTCCAATTCGTTCCTGATTTTTAACCCATTTTCAACAATCTATTCCCTCAATTTGTTCTCTTGTTCTGTTATGTATTTTCTGATATGAATGGTATCATTCCTAATCTTACGAATTTCCTTTCCGTGCTCTTCCAATTTCTTGGTCATTTCTTCTTTCATATTTTGATTATCCCGCTTCAAATCTTGTTTCATATCTTCCAACTTAGCTTGATTGTCTTCAAACTTGTTATTATTATCCTGTTTCAGATCTTGCTCCATCTCTTCCATTCGTTGTCCCATCTTGTTGATATCTGGTCCCATATTTTGAATGTGTCTTGATATTACTGTCCAATCTACTGGTATTTCATGTAACTCTTCTTGATTTCCATCTCCTCTATCTGAATCAATTTGTTCTTCCTCATTTGTGTAGCTTGTGTACATATCCAGTGATCTTCCATGCTGTGTTTCAACCTTTCCTAACGATTCATCTGCATTGTGATTAACATGTTCGAATAATTTTCTATTTCTCAAATCCATGATGTATGTCTTGATTTGATGATTGAAATATTCAGAGAAGACTACTTACAATAATCACTCTATACTTGTGAATCGCCCTATATTTATCCCGCTCCACGTTGGCTCGCCGTATTGTTATAATTACGAATTTTTATCAATATATGCATATAATATATAAAATTTTATTTGCTCCATGTTGCGGCGACAAATTATTATGTTTGTTTTTATTTATTCACTATAGGAATTTTTAATTTACCTTGTGTATTAAATTTTCTTATGTAAATATAAACCCTATTATTTAATTATGCTTTACTTCACGATTTTATGCAGTATATTAAAAAATTTCATGTAGTAATTTTGATTTACCCTGTATAATGACTGAAATTTGTTTTATTGATATAAATCTTATGGTTTCCCTTAATTTCACATTCCAAAATGAACTTTTTACCATAACTTGAATAAGCGTCCGGACTAACAGTAACCAAAGTTATTTGGCCTTGAATATGTATGTTCCCAGAGGTGCGTTCAGATATTGGGTGAATTAGTGGTGTATTATTATTATATAAGTATTGAATTTCAAAATTTTTTTGAATAAATTTGGGCGCCTTGTGAAATATAATAATTCAAACACGGAACTTACTATTTAATAAACTTGGCAGTGACAGTTAACACATTTGCTCTTAAAATAATTTATTATATGTTTTTTGAGTAAATCTTCAATTAGTATAAATTATAAACTCTCAATAAGAATTATTAACTATTAACGACTTATCTCAACAAAACTTTGTAATTATTTCTAATAATTAAGGTTATGAGTTAGGATATTTCGTTATAACTGTCAAATCAGAGTTTTAACCTAAAGAAACACGATTTTCGCGATGGGATCTCAAAAGTTGATAATATGCATATTAATCAAGAAAGTATTACCACACAAGCGATTTATGCACTTGATTCTAATATTCTACTGGAATTGGAACAGAATATCGTTCGCTCGCATCTTATCTCAATGGGATAGAGGAATTTTATTGCATACAGATGACATTTTTTTCTTGGATCCAGGTAGATTACTGATAGGTATGTTCAATAACTTCCTAAATTTTAAACCATTTACAGATAAGTACTTCTTTCCATTATCACTGTCAATCGGCTTTTGATACTTTGAAGAGGCATTTAACCTCGGCGCCGATATTAGGATATCCATTACCAGAGGAAGACTTTATTCTTGACACTGACGCAAGCAACGTAGGAATTGGTGGAGTGCTCTCACAGATCCAAGGAGGGCAAGAAAGAGTGCTGGGATATTTCAGTAAAGTCCTCTCCAAACCAGAACGAAACTACTGCGTCACAAGAAGAGAATTTTTGGCAGTAGTGAAGTCCGTGGAACACTTTTATTAGTATCTCTATGGTAGGAAGATTTTAATCCGGACTGATCATGCAGCACTCAAGTGGTTGATGCAGTTCAAGAATCCCGAGGGCCAGATCGCTAGATGGATTGAACGACTTCAAGAATATGATTTCAACATCGAACATCGAGCCGGTGTGAGTCACCGAAATGCCGACTCCCTGTCCAGACGGCCGTGCCCAACAGACTGCTCCCACTGCAACAAGGTGGAATCTAGGGAAGCTGCAGTTTCAAGAACTACTGTAGTTAACAAGAAATGGTCACCCACCAGGATTAGAGAAGATCAGGAGACTGATATTCACCTGAAGATGATCCAGCAATTGAAGAAAGAAAATCGGCGACCTACCTGGCAAGAAGTGTCAAAGTTTTCACCGAAACTCAAGGCGTATTGGGCTCAGTGGAACTCTCTTGTCCTGGAAGAAGGACTGTTGAAAATAGTCCTTGGAAACGATGATGGTTCTGAGATGAGGAGACAGCTAGTTATCCAGAGAACAAGAGTAGCTGAGGTACTGAAGAAGTTACACGACAGTCCATCGGGAGGTCATTTGGGAGTGAAGAAAACCCTTCAGCGAGTCCGTGAAAGGTTTTATTGGATGAACAGCTCCGACGATGTGAAGGACTGGTGTAAGAAATGTACGACTTGTGCTACGAGTAATGGACCACATCGCAAGAGAAAGGCACCCATGAAACAGTACAATGTTGGAAGCACTTTCGAAAGGATTGCTTTAGATATCGCTGGACCATTTCCGACGACAGAAAATGGTAGCAAATACATACTGGTTGTAATGGATTATTTCACAAAGTGGGTGGAAATTGACGCTATCCCGAACCAAGAAGCCATAACTGTCACGGATGTATTGGTGAAAGAATTCATCAGCCGATATGGAGTGCCCTTGGAAGTCCACAGTGACCAGGGAAGAAATTTCGAAAGCCATCTATTCCAGGAGATTTGCGACAAGCTGGGAATGAAGAAGACCAGGACAACAGCTTTACATCCACAGTCAGATGAAATGGTCGAGAGAATGAATAGGACTATTGCAAAAAAAACCTGGCCAAAGTAGTTTCCAGCCATCAGTGAGATTGGGACCAGTATCTCTCCCTATTCGCATTGGCTTATCGATCTGCCGTCAATGAGTCCACGGGTGAAACACCTGCGAAAATCCTGTTTGGACGTGAAATGAGGCTTCCTTGTGACCTGGAATTTGGCTGTCGGCCTGGAGAAGATCTAGCAGGCGAAGACTACGTGATCCAATTGAGAAGAAGGCTGGACGATATTCATGAATTAGTTCGAACCAATCTTCAAGTTGCCAGCGACAGAATGAAAAGTCGGTACGACACGCAGGCCACAGAAGGCGGTTTTAAAGAAGGGGACAAAATATGGTTACACAACCCGACGAGGAAAAAAGGATTTTCCCCAAAATTACAAAAATCTTGGGAAGGTCCATACTCAATCAAGAAAAGGATCATTGATGTTATATATCGCATAAGCAAGATCACCAACGGAAAACCAAAAGTAGTTCACCAAAACCGACTAGCCCCATTCAAAGGAGACCATGACCTAGAGGAAGGAGTAAACCTTATTCAAGATGTGTCTGACCCTACCTTCGATGAATTTATGGGCGCGTATGGAGGTACCGGGAAAGCTAGATATGGAGTCACTTCGGAACAATAACAAGATTTGTTCACTCTGCCGGAAGATTATTCACTGGCATACAACATCCCCGCCCGTATCATGAACGCACGAGGGTTGGCAACCGTCTTTCGAAAGAAGTTCGGGCAATTAGAAAAACTTGAAGACCAGATTCCAGCCCCTGGCAAGACACTGAAACTGAAACATAATTCGCGGTACGTCTTCTACGTGGTAACTAAATATGAATTTAAAGATCGATCTACCTACCGCGATGTGTGGGAAGCACTTCGTAACCTCCGAGAACATGTGTTACAATCCAGCGTGAAGAAACTGGCTATGCCTCAGATTGCGAGTAACCAGCTGGATTGGCGAGTTGTCAGGAACATGGTAGATGTTGTTGCAGTGGGAGCAGTCTGTTGGGCACGGCCGTCTGGACAGGGAGTCGGCATTTCGGTGACTCACACCGGCTCGATGTTCGATGTTGAAATCATATTCTTGAAGTCGTTCAATCCATCTAGCGATCTGTCCCTCGGGATTCTTGAACTGCATCAACCACTTGAGTGCTGCATGATCAGTCCGGATTAAAAACTTCCTACCATAGAGATACTGATAAAAGTGTTCCACGGACTTCACTACTGCCAAAAATTCTCTTCTTGTGACGCAGTAGTTTCGTTCTGGTTTGGAGAGGACTTTACTGAAATATCCCAGCACACTTTCTTGCCCTCCTTGGATCTGTGAGAGCACTCCACCAATTCCTACGTTGCTTGCGTCAGTGTCAAGAATAAAGTCTTCCTCTGGTAATGGATATCCTAATATCGGCGCCGAGGTTAAATGCCTCTTCAAAGTATCAAAAGCCGATTGACAGTCTTCGTCCCATTGGAAAGCTCTTGCTTCTTCTGTAAGTCGCGTTAGAGGCTTGGCAATATCTCCAACCGTCCTGATAAATCTTCTATAATACGTTCAAAGTCCAAAGAAACTCCTAATTTGATGTTTGTCGGTTGGTTTCGGCCATTGCTGAATGGAAGCAATTTTCTCTGGATCCACCGCCACTCCTCAATTGCTCACTATATGACCTAGATAGTTGACTCGGTTTTGGAACAGCTGATATTTCTTCGGGTTCAACATGAGCTGAGCAGCTTGAAGTCGTTTGAATACGTCTTCCAAATTCTTCAGATGTTCGTCAAATGCCTTCCCCAGTACTACGATGTCGTCCAAATAGAACAGGCATGTCTTCCAAGACAACCCTCTCAAGACATTTTCCATAAGTCTTTCAAATGTCGCAGGCGCATTACAGAGCCCGAATGGCATGACGTTGAATTGCCATAATCCAGATCCGGTGGTAAAAGCAGTCTTCTCTTTATCTTCTGGGTCCATTTTCACTTGCCAATAACCAGACTTCAGGTCCAAGGTGGAGAACAGTTTGCTGGCATTAGAATTGTCAGTGGTCGTTGTTTTGCGAACTGGAGACGTCACTGGTACGCAAGATCCAATCCTAGTTTCCTTCTTGATGGTGACTGGGTAATCATTCACGTTTATCAGACGTACTGGGATCTCTTTTGCCGACGTAACCAAACCTTTTCCAATTAGTACTCCTTTGCCAACTTCTTCGTCGTGGCTCCTTGACTCCATCATCACCGGTGTACCTTCCTCCATGATTCCCTGTAGCCGTGCTACTATCATGGTTTCGCTTCGTGCATGTAGAACGGTATCTTACTGTACAGCTGCCAACACCGCGCTGTCTTCATGTGGATGGAGGAATACCTCCTCGGAGCCCACTTTATTGGTTCTGTTTCTAAAGTCGAATTGGAAACGATGTACATTCATTACGTCCATTCCCAGAATCACGTCTTCTTCAATGTCAGCTACGATTACCGTATGCGTGAACTTTTCTGCCCCAATTCCCAATTGGATTTGTGTTTTCCCGTGAACGTTGGCACTCTCGTCTGTGGTGGTCCGCATTCGCAGTCTCGTTGGTAGAAGCTTCTTCTTGGGGTTTATTATCTTTGGACGTATAATGGTCCTAGTTGCTCCAGTGTCAACCAGCAGAGCATATTTCTTGCCAATTACTTCGCCATCCATATATATACTGTTGTTGCGACATCTAAGAGAAGCTATTAGTATGAGAGGGTCTTTGGAACGATCATGGGTCGGTGCTGCCCCCTCGTAGCCGACCCGTTCTAGTTTTCCTGAGACTGGGGTTCTTGGTTTGCAGAAGCCTTGGGACGCTTACATGAACTACGTACATGCCCTAGCTCGCCACAATTCCAGCATCTGATATTTATCGGTTCCTTGTCCATCATATTTTCCATTGAGCTGACAAAGTGGTCAAATCTGTCTTCGTCACCTTCTTCTTGGATGTTCCTGATTTTTTTATATCCTGAAGCCTCCGTTGCTGCTTTATATTCCCAGACATTCCGTCATGTTCTCTGGTGCTGACGGATAAGCAAATCGAACTAGTCGGGCGATGTCCACTTCATATTCTTGAAGAGATTCATCACGTTTCTGCCCCCGGTTCTTCAGTTGACATTGGTACAAATGTTCTAGATGTTCATGACCATATCGCATGTCCAACCTCTTCTTCAGCTGCTCGAAGTCGTCCGTTTCTTCCAAAGGTATCGTCTGAAGTACATCTAAGGCAACTCCGCGAAGCGCGATGGTTAAATTCACTGCCTTCTCTCTACCGGACCAATTATTTACTCTAGCGGCTGCTTCAAATTGTTTCACATAATTGGTCCACGACATTTTGCCATCGAACGTTGGGGCCTTGACTCGGGTAAAACTGCCAATGTGTTCAAACTTAGGTAGTGTTTCTGGCTTGCAAGGTTTCGTTTGCTCGGTCTTCTTTTCTCCCTCTGGCGTGCCTCGCGTTCTTGAATCGGCAATCTTCTCCTCTAACTCCTTGATTTTCTCGTCTATCGTTGTAATCCTATTCTCGATTTCAGATTTTAGGGACGAAATTTCATTTTCAACGTCAGCGGCGATGTCGTTTTTCATTAATAAGATGTTGGCAGATATATCGTTCTTCAAAGTAGAAATCTTCTCGTCCATGTTCTCTTCCATGGCAGTAATCTTCTCGTCCATGTTCTCTTCCATGGCAGTAATCTTCTCGTCCATGTTAGCAGAAATATTAGCAGAAATCTTCTCTTCCATGGCAGAAATCTTATCGTCCATGTTAGCAAAAATATTAGCAGAACTTGACGAGATTTGTTATTTATTTAATTAATAAACGAGTGGGATAAATTTCAAACACTCGGTATGGCTACTTACTAATTTATTTAAACACTAACTCACTAACACTTAATTTATATATACTTAACTAATCACTCAAATTTAATTTATATGCACACAACCTAGATTATTAATTAGCACTTTACTGTTCGATGTATTTTTGTTTATTGCACTTTATCAACTAACTCCTCCGCTGATCGTCCTTATTTATATTAATGCCTTCCTTACTAGAAAATTCCGGGCTGCGGCTTACACAGACACAAATAATTTTTCTGGCCTTTTCTAGATAAGTCTGGTCACAAAAACAATGTTTAGATAAGATAGTCCCAAACAGTAATAAAAACACTGCGTATCTGCCATAATTTTAATTTTCATACCTGGCTTAGACGGAGTCGGATTTAGGGTCTATACCAGTGTGCTGTTTCGTAACAATATTTATTTTCTTCATGTCAATATTAGCTTTACACCTTTTTATGACTTTTTGATTACGTTTTTCCACAAGAATCTATTTTTAGAAATAATTTTATTTTAGGTAAATGATTTTAATTTTTTCAATACTTTCAAATAAAATGTAATTATGAAGAAATTATTAAGATGACATGATGACATCTATAATAATTTGAGGTTGAATTTTATGTAATTAGAGAAGAATATTCTAATAACTATTAACCTATATTACAAATATAACCTATTTTCTTGTTTTGTTTCCAAAAACATTTCAGAATATAAAGAAAATGTTTACATTCATGAATCTGTCAAAATGTCAAAATGATTTATGATCGAAAAATTTTTTTTTGAAAATTGAAATATAATTATATTTACCAATTTATAACAATCTCAATTTACTTATCCTTGATAATGGAAATAAACGTTTCCGAAAGCTTGGAAAAAAAACAGTTACAAGAGTTTTCTTTAATTAACTTGCCGTTACCCCAATATTCGTGGTTTTATATATATATATATATATATATATATATATATATATATATATATATATAAATATACATACATAATGGATATTTTCGTAGGATGTGGCAATAAGACGCCATAGTAAATTCTTCTAGATATTTATACCCGAGCTGTCGAATAACTTTTACTCATTTTCAAGGGATAAAATATATCGCGAGTTTTGGAAAAGTTGTAAACTCTTATAATAAATTCTTTTAAACATAAATCAACGAAAAACTGAAAAAACAATATCGCACATCCCCACAAAAATATCCATTACAAATAAGTTGGCAAATATCTTTCTTCAAATTATATATATATATATATATATATATATATATATATATATATATATATATTCATATATAATAGCGGATACTGATTTTTTCCACAACATCCCTTATCAGCATTATAAACCAGAAAATGGCTGATAAATTTCACCTGGAGAACTATATTAGTATCGGTATTCTCATTACGTTTTATATATTGTGACAACGGTGTGAACATTAATTAGCTGCCACTAAACTTATTAATGTTTTCACAGTACGAATACGTACCTTTGAAAAAGTATAAATATTTTTCACGTGACACTCTTTCCCTTGACTTCCATCGCTAATTGACAAAACAAATCGGAAAGTCACATATAAACGGTAATCTGGAACACAATAACATTATTTGAATATTTTGCTGCTATTTTATGTTTATGAAAAGGTTCAAATTAAGCTATTTTTAGAATATATCTAGCTTCCTATATATGGACACTCAATTTTGTTGTACTCTATCTAATGAAGGAGTGTTTTTATAAGAATCCAATTAAAAACCTTCATATAGAGAGAGAAACATTGAAAAAAATGGTAATATCTTTTACTTCAGAAATTTGATATTGGGAAGAATTGTTCAACTTTTGTCTCGCCACTAATTTATTGTTACACGGTAATTTCGAATAGGCTTACGTTTTCTGCTTTAAAAAGCCGGCTATCGCATTTTGTTTTCTGCTTCGTGTCATATAAGAGCTTTTTGTTGTGGCGATATGGATGGAGCGATCTTGTCGAGATAAAGATATTTCGCTCGATGGAACTGTAATCCGGGGGATAAAGTCCCCGTATCATGGAATTACAGAGAAGGGTAAACATTGACCCAGATAAAGATGGATTTCCAAAATTACCAACGAAAGTCAACTATGAAGAGTAGTGTTGAAACCATTTGAAAGTATATCTAGAAGAATACCCAATATTTTATCACTATTACTCCTTTGTTTGGAAGTAACTTATTATGAGGTGTATAAGACTGATCATTCATACATACATATGTCAATATCGACTCGAAATACTATCCCACAATACTGAAATAAGAATAATAATAATTTTAGAATTTCCGTGAAAAACCTAGTTTCATTTTTGGAGAGTTGTTTAATTATGAATCCTCCAAAAACTATTCAATGAACAAAATTATGAATGACGACAATGAAATCAATAATTTTTGGATTGTCGACTTGGATGGAAATTCATATTTCGACAGATATACTTAGATTTTCATTAGATCCTAATTTCAAATCTGCCCTTAAAACTGTCACAAAACTATCGTGAGGAAATCGTACATTGTGTATCTAGAAGTAGAAGGAATACATTTCCAGACGACAATGTAAATTGTCCAGGAATGTACTGGTACTGCTGTTTTTCCTGAAATCGCAATAAATATCCTCATAAAACAGGGAATTTCATTAACTACATAACAATTTCTTATTCTCATCCTATTACCAGACAGTGTCGATTTAAATTTGGAACGGAATGTACGTTTTCGGGATCCGCTGTTTGATGATAAAGAGTCATAAAGTGATGAAAATATAAATAATGAATGACGTTCGTGCGACAAGGTCAACTACTTTGTTTCAAATAAAAAGTGCAGTTTTACAATCGGCACATCTCCTTGCTAAAGGAAAACTAGAAGTCATATAATGCAAATGATTGCAAAATTATCAATACATGGGTTTTCCAATTATATTTTCCAAAGTCAACCACTACAATTCAGAACATTTCCACAAACATCAGAAATGTCTATGCAAACAAATTATCTACAACAGTTGAGCTCAACAGTTAAGCTCGCCACAGCAGTCACTACACATGCAAATACGTTATTGTAATGTTTACTTTATTTATTTAAATACTTAATATTGATGGGTGGAATGAATTTATTCACACGGTATGTTTACTTACATTTAATACTAGATAGGCACTAGTACGCTTATCAAGTAGGCAAGTCGACAGACCTTGCTCTATTCAACCTGGTAAGCAAAATCGACCATTCTCTTATAAACAAAGGGACTGCACTGGGTGCTTTCTTATACATTGAAGGTGCGTTCAATAATGCCCTCCCACAGTCTCAATTCAGGGCTCTTCAAAAAAGAGAGGAGTTATTTTGTAATTGGATCAACAACAGGTTGACACACCGCAACATCTCAGCTTCACTGCAAGGAGAGACGGTCAGATTTAGGCCCACCAGAGGATGTCCCCAAGAAGGTGTACGTTCACCCACTCTCAGGACGATTTAAGTAGACCACCTGGTCAATATACCCTCTAAACAGGGGATGGAGGTCCAATGCTATCGGAATAACATAGCAATCTCAGTTAGGGGGATGCATGTGGAAGTTATTTCCAACATACTTCAGCAAGCCCTAAACACGATAAGCAGATGGTGCGACAGGTAACAGATGTCTGTGGACCCTAGCAAAACTGTGATAATACCATTTACATTAAGAAGGTAGCTAGATAAATTACTGATACCCTCAGTGTGTGAAGTCTGAATCCTGTTTGATGAGGAAGTCAAATATCTGGATACTCTCTAGACTAAAAATTGACCTATAAAACCCATCTGGGAAACAAAATAAACGAAGCCAGACTGTCTCTCTGGAATCTCAGAAGGATAAATGGCAAATCCTGTTATATTGTAGAAGAAGTTATTGTAACCCACTCACCTATAACCTTAAACTTTACTCTTAATTCATTTACACACAATATACTTTTTTACTATAAAATCAACTTATACACTGATATACTTAAATTCAAGTAATTTGTATTTTAACTTCACTTTTTACTTATTTATATTCACCGTTCGCTCGCCACTACAGTAGACTAAAAATTGATAACTCTGTGCAGGCACTCGCCTTTCTATATCAAAAAGGCCTAATGAGAAAGTTCAGTTTCCTCGAATTCGATTACCAAAAAAAAAATATTCTTCCTAGAAATCACTGCGCATTCGTCAAAATTAGAACATTCTATCTATTCTATTAGTCAGGGCATCGCTTCAACGATTACACCAGAATGCGATTTTATAAAATTGCCCCGTCCTAAATTTCCTCCTCGGACTAGATGTTTATATCAGCAACTGCACTCATTTCTACACTTTCCAGTCGTATGAAAATTACAGGCTATAGTTTTCATCCTCTAATGATAATGGAGGGAATTACTGCAGATTAGTATGTCAGATCTACTCCACCATGTTCCCGACGACACGATAATCCAACTGGATGTTCTTATTCTTAGGCTCAAACAGTTTCTCCACGATAGATTCCAGCACTTGGTCTAGAAGGTTTCGTAGCGCTTTCTCCACATCCCCGTAGCATGGAGGTAAGTAACGCACAGCAGTTCGTATTTTTCAATGTACTACGCAGGTTGTGCAACAGACTGGCGATATCGAGAATCACTTTGCGTTCGACTGTTACCCGTTGCAACAATAAACAACGCAAGGTCATTTTCTCTTAGTGATTTGACAGAGGTAGGCATTTATTGTATTTTCTAATAATCATTACTCTTGGATTTGGAAGACTTTTAACCGACTTTAGAGTCATTCATTCATTAAATATTATTACACAAATACTGGAACACCACTTCAGCTATTAAGTTTATTGCATACTTCTTTTTAAAACACATAATCTGAGCCAATACATCCACCAATAACTAGAAAGGGAAAGACCTCAATGCTGCCCACAGCGATAGCAAGAAGACATTCGAAATATTCAGGTATAGCTATTCAAAACACCAAAAGATGTTATGGAATATATTACTCATTTTTATTAGCTCTGGGAAAAGGATTATTCCAACGAGGAAAGGGTAATTGGGGAAGAGTTAGCCTGTTGGATCGCATTCTCTTGGCAAATACGTGGAAAACAATGTAGGAATGGGTGACACAAAAGATAGCGAAATAACTATTTTCTTTATTATGCGACTCACATGTTATTCGATTTTTTAATTAATAAACTTTCGTTCTCAATAGTTATCGTTTATTTCACTGACTTTTCGAAAGATGATAAAGAAAACTAAATGTTTTTCATGTTGGCCCATTTGATAATCATACACAATAGGATTAATATCTAGAAATTTACAGGAGTACTGGGTTTAAGACTCCTCAGGGTTTTCTGTCATATACAAAGTTCGTTTTTTTTCAAATTTACAAGGACAGTTTAAAATTGTTAGTTGAATATATTATTTATTATGAACTAGTTTTTACATAGAATGTCTCTATTTGTTGAAAGCTATTATTAATGAGAGTGAAAATTGGATATTTTCAACTAAAACCGTTCAATAGATAGATAAACCCCCTTTTAACCCTCCCGGGGGATGAATTTCCGAAGGAGATCTAAATGAGACCACCTGGGAAGTCTCTTGAGTTGAACAAAGGAGCAGTATCAGAAAAGTTACCTCCAAACTACTAAGTAATCGCCAAACATACAAAAAAATAAATACAAACCAACTGAACCTCCTCCGTTTTCGAAGTTGGTTATAAAAAGGTTTGAATTATGTTCAATTCTAATAAATTTTGCTGCAAACGAGAGACAGTGACTTAAGGCATCAAAAAATAGTCTAGGTACATCAAATAGGATACATAAGAAAGTAGTTTTATTATTTAAAATTTACAATTATTGTAAAGTAAAAAAAAATCATTAAATCTTATATTAGTGTTTTCAAATGAAACCCAAGGTCTCTAGTTAATTCCACAATATAATACAAGTTATTGAAAATTCTAAAAAATTGACAATTGTTTCGATAAATCAATATCATCGTCAGAATGACAGAAGTTACATTTCATTTTATGCCTACCTGATGTTTAGTAGTTATATTTGGCTAGACCAAGAAGTAACCTTACTTGTGATTGGCTTAATATATGTTTATAGAAAAAAGAAGAAGATGTGATATTACAAATATTGAAGCTTAGATATTATTAGCCCTATGGTGATATCCTGGATATCATTTTTCCAATTAAGATCAGTATAACTGTGCAATGATATAGAAAACCAGGAAAACTATATCTGCTGATCTTTACAATTATCACTTAAGAAGACAGTTTATTAGTGGAGAATTCCCTAGATTTAACTGTTCATTGACAACTTAATATTGTGGGTTTCTTAAATGTCTTCTAATTTCAAGTTCTTCAAGGAAATCCAGTTCTTGTTTCTTTTCACAAATATGCAGTACTTCTATTTTTGTGTTAGGTGTCAATGAATGATTGGTGTCAAGTAGATGTTTTGCGTAGTGGGATTTATCTGGTTGTTTTAATCTGTATGCTCGTAAGTGCTCACTGTATCGTATTTCAAAACTCCTAAGGGTCTGACCCAAATAGACAGCATTACATTCTGGACATTTGAGTTTATATATACCTGACTTCTTTAATAGTGGTATTTTTGTTTTTACATTTAACAATTTTGTACTAACTTTACTTTCTGTTTTAAAAGAAATTGTTGTATTCGTTGCTGAAGATATTATCTTTAAAATATTATTAGAAATATTTCCTGCATATGTGATGATTTTATAAGTTTCAATTTCATCAGCTTGTTTAGGATATATTAGTTGTAATGCCACTTTTTCCTCTTTTTTACTAATTAGCTTATTTATCATATCTAATGGATAACCGTTAGATGTTGCTATTTGTCTCATTGTATTAATCTCTCTATCAAAATTACATTTGTTCATAGGAACTGAAAAAGCTCTATATATCATTGAATTATATGCTGCTAGTCTGTGTGACACAGGGTGGTTAGAATTGAATGGAATTGTTACATCAGTTTGTGATGGTTTTCGGTAAATTGAATATTCAAGTACATTATTAACTCTTTGAATTTTTAAATCAAGAAAATTGATTGAGCTATTTCCTTCAATTTCTAATGTAAATTTAATTTTCGGGTGTAAATTATTGATGTGGTTGAAAAATACATCTAATTGTCGTTCACTACCCATAAAACAAGCTAATATGTCATCTACATATCTATACCAAAATAAAATATTTTTCGAAATATTACTTTCAAAGATCTTTCTTTCTAAATTGTCCATAAAAATGTTTGCTAAAATAGGTGATATAGGGCTTCCCATTGGTAAACCTCCATTTTGAATATATATCTTATTGTCAAAAGTGAAATAATTCTGATTAATGCATACATCAAATAAATTAAGTATATCTGATATTATTCCTGAATTAATATTTTTATCTTGTAGTAATTTTCTTACAACTATTAGACATTCTTCAGGAGGAATTTTAGTAAACATGTTAGTTACATCGAACGACATGAGTTTATAGTTATCTTGTAAGTGGATTGCTTTCAACTTTTTGATTAGTTCTATTGAATTTCTAATTGAGTACTGAGATTCATATCCGTAAGTATTGAGTATATTGTTGAGCTTATTTGCCAATATATTATAAGGAGCATTAACATAAGAGACTACAGGTCTAATTGGTTTCGTTATTTTATGTAATTTAACTGTTCCATATAATTGTGGACAATGAGGATTCTTATGTATGATAGACCTCTTTTCGTAATCATTTAAGAGATAATTTGAATTATTAACAATATCCCTTACATTATTAGAAAACTTCTTTCTTGGGTCTGCTTTAAGAACTTTTACATCGCTGGATTCTATAAAGTTATAGACTTTGGAATTGTAATTGCAATCCACTTACAAGATAACTATAAACTCATATCGTTCGATGTAACTAACATGTTTACTAAAATTCCCCCTAAAGAATGTCTAATACCTGTAAGAAAATTACTAGAAGATAAAAATATTAATCCAGGAATAATATCAGATATACTTAATTTATTTGATGTATGCATTAATCAGAATTATTTCACTTTTGACAATAAGATATATATTCAAAATGAAGGTTTACCAATGGGAAGCCCTATATCACCTATTTTAGCAAACATTTTTATGGACACTTTAGAAAGAAAGATCTTTGAAAGTAATATTTCGAAAAATATTTTATTTTGGTATAGATATGTAGATGACATATTAGCTTGTTTTATGGGTAGTGAACGACAATTAGATGTATTTTTCAAACACATCAATAATTTACACCCGAAAATTGAATTTACATTAGAAATTGAAGAAAATAGCTCAATCAATTTTCTTGATTTAAAAATTCAAAAAGTTAATAATGTACTTGATTATTCAATTTACCGAAAACCAACACAAACTGATGTAACAATTCCATTCAATTCTAATCACCCTGTGTCACACAGACTAGCAGCATATAATTCAATGATATATAGAGCTTTTTCAGTTCCTATGAACAAATGTAATTTTGATAGAGAGATTAATACAATTAGACAAATAGCAACATCTAACGGTTATCCATTAGATATGATAAATAAGCTAATTAGTAAAAAAGAGGAAAAAGTGGCATTACAACTAATATATCCTAAACAAGCTGATGAAATTAAAACTTATAAAACCATCACATATGCAGGAAATATTTCTAATAATATTTCAAAGATAATATCTTCAGCAACGAATACAACAATTTCTTTTAAAACAGAAAGTAACGTTAGTACAAAATTGTTAAATGTAAAAACAAAAATACCACTATTAAAGAAGTCAGGTATATATAAACTCAAATGTCCAGAATGTAATGCTGTCTATTTGGGTCAGACCCTTAGGAATTTTGAAATACGATACAGTGAGCACTTACGAGCATACAGATTGAAACAACCAGATAAATCCCACTACGCAAAACATCTACTTGACACCAATCATTCATTGACACCTAACACAAAAGTAGAAGTACTGCATATTTGTGAAAAGAAACAAGAACTGTATTTCCTTGAAGAACTTGAAATAAGAAGACATTTAAGAAACCCACAATATGAAGTTGTCAATGAACAGTTTAATCTAGGGAATTCTCCACTAATAAACTGTCTTCTTAAGTGATAATTGTAAAGATCAGCAGATATAGTTTTCCTGGTTTTCTATATCATTGCACAGTTATACTGATCTTAATTGGAAAAATGATATCCAGGATATCACCATAGGGCTAATAATATCTAAGCTTCAATATTTGTAATATCACATCTTCTTCTTTTTTCTATAAACATATATTAAGCCAATCACAAGTAAGGTTACTTCTTGGTCTAGCCAAATATAACTACTAAACATCAGGTAGGCATAAAATGAAATGTAACTTCTGTCATTCTGACGATGATATTGATTTATCGAAACAATTGTCAATTTTTTAGAATTTTCAATAACTTGTATTATATTGTGGAATTAACTAGAGACCTTGGGTTTCATTTAAAAACACTAATATGAGCATATTCCACGAAGTAAGGGTCGAGACAGTCAAATCTTATATTATTCACTTTCCTAAACTCATTCCCCGTATAATGTATTTCAAGGACTCGCTTAAGGGTTTTATTTATTCCCAGATGGCCTCCCGATGGACTGGGAATAGTCTGATGGACCTGACCGTCTAGACAATGAGTCGAAATATCGATGACTCACACCAGCTCGATGTTCGAGGATGGAATGGTACTCTTTAATTCGTTCAATCAATCTAGCGATATGTCTCTCGGGATTTTTGAACTGCATCTACCACTTGAGTGATACATGATCAGTACGGATAAATAATTTCCTTCCATAGAGATACTGGTAGAAGACTTCACAACCGCCAAAAGTTCTCTTCCCGTGACGCAGTAGTTCCTATCTTGTCTGGAGATTACTTCACTGAAATATCTCAGTAATCCCTCCTGACTCCCTTGGATCTGTGAGAGCATTCCTTCAATTCTTACGTTGCATCAGTATCAAGAATAAAGTCTCCCTGTGGTAATGGATATCCTAATATCGGCGCCGTGGAAAATGTACATTTGGGGTTTCAAAAGATATGTGATAGTCCCAATAGAAGGCTCTGGTTTACATTGTAAGTTAATTAATGGCTTGGCATTATCTCCAAACTTCCATACAAACCTTCGACAATACGTGCAACGTCTAAGAAAACTCCTAATTTTATGTTTATCGATTGGTTGTGATCAATACTGAATGGAAACAATTTTCTCTGGATCCACCGCCAGTCTTTCATATAACCTAGATAGTTGACTCCGTTTTGGAATAGTTGATATTTCTTCGGGTTTAACAAGAACTTGGCATTTTGAAATTGTTTGAATATTTTTTTCCAAATTCTTCAGGCGTTCCTCAAATGTCTCCCTCAGTACCACGATGTCGTCCAAATACGCCAGGCTTGTATTCCAAGATAATCCTCTCCAGACAAATTTCACGAGCCGTTTAAAATTCGCGAACGCATTACGGAGCCCGAATGGCATGACATTGTAATGCCATCATCCAGTGCTAAGAGCAGTCTTTTCTTTGTCTTCTTAGTCCACTTCTACTTGCCAATAACCAGACTTCAGGTCCAATGTGGAAAACAGTTTGCTGTCGGACTAGGTATCTAGCGTATCGTCGATTTGAGGCAGAGAGTAGCTGTCTTTATTCACATTGTTTAGTTTTCGATAGTTCACGGAGAATCTCATAGTTCCATCCTTTTTCTCGACGAGCACTACTCGAGACACCCATGGGCTAGTAGATGGTTGAATTACTTTCTCTTCTTCCATCTCTCAAATTATTCTCCAAGCTTCCTTTCTCTCGCTCGTGGTAGACTTCGAGTGGATTGTCTTATTGGTTTCCCCAGTATCGATTTGTGTTTTACGGCTGACGCACTTCCAGTCTTTCCTCGTTTTGTTACGAATAGGTCCCGATATTGCAACAGAAATGATCTCATTTTTTTTCTCATCTCCATCCAAGGAGTGACCAGCTACTGATAACAACTGTTAGTATATGTCATATGTCATTAACTTTGTTAAATACCGTTGTTTGACGAACTATAGACGTCACTGCTAGGCATGATCCAATCCTGCTTTCATCCTTGATGGTAATTAGGAATCGTTCACGGTAATGACACGTACCGGGATCTCCTTCGCTGACGTGACCAATTCTTTTCAAATTAGTACTCCTTTACCAACCTCTTTGTCATGATTACATGGTTTCATCATAACCGGTGTACCTTTCTCCATGAGTTTTTGTGGCCGCGCTACTACGGTTTCGCTTCGTGCAGGTTGAACGCTGTTTGCTGTACATCAGACAATACCGTACTACCTTCATATGGATGAAGGAATACCTTTTCGGAATCCACTGTAATGTTTGTGTTTCTTGAGTTGATCTGGGAATTATGTATATTCATTAGGTCCCTTCTCAGAATCACATCTTCATCTATGTCAGCTACGATCACTGTATGTTTTGAACTTTTCTGCTCCAATTTCCTATTGGCTGTCTCTCCGTGGACATTGAAATTCTCACTTGTGGCGGTCTACAGTCGCAGTCTCGTTGGTAGAAGCTTTTTCTTGGAGAATATTATCTCCGGCCGTATAATAGTTCTAGTTGCTCCAGTGTCTGCCAGCAGAATATATTTCTTCCCATTCGCTTCGTTATCTATATATACACTATTGTTAAGGCATCTGAGAGAGGCTATCAGTATGGGAAGTTTTCAAGAACGATCCTGAGTCAGTGCTGCCCCCGGTGTACAATAAGCCAATCAATGGCTGAGCGGCAACAATTAGGGCACCTGAGCCCTAACCCCCCCGTGACTAAGTGCTGCCCCCTCTTAGCCGTCCCTGGGCGCTTACACGAACTGCGTACATGCCCTAGCTCGTCATAATTCCAGTATCAGATCTTCTTCGTCTCCTTGTCAACCGTACTTTTTATCAAGTAGGCGATCTGGCCAAATCTGCCTTCGTCACCTTTTTCTTTGTCGTTCTAACTTTGTTGTATCCCGAAGCCTCCGTGGCTGCTTCATATTCAAAGAGCAGCAGACAATGCATCGACCAATAATTTGGGATGGGAGGCGTCCTCTGCAAATCGTGTCCACGTAAGCCCTCAATAAATACCTGCATGCACAAACATTCCGTCATTTTCTCTGGTGATGACGGATAAGGAAATTGAACTAGTCGGGCAATATCCACTTCATACTCTTGAATAGTTTCGTCACGTTTCTCCCTTCGGGTTTTCAGCAAGATTTTGTACAAGTCTTCTATATGTTTGTGACCATATTGTTTGTCCTACTTCTTCATCACCTGCACGAAGTCATCCGTTTCTTCAAGGGGTATCGTTTGAAGTACATCTAAGGGATCTCCACGAAGTGCGATGGTTAAGTTCACTGCCTTCTCCTTATCGAACCAATTAGTCCTTCTAGCGGCAGCCTTGAAACTTTTTTATATAATTGGTTCATGACGTGTTTCCGTCGAACGCTGGAGCCTTGATTTGGGCAAAACCGACAATATCTTTTATATTGGGGTGTATTTCTGGTTCACAGGGTTTTATATGTTCGATCTTCTTTTCTAATGCTGGCGTGTCTTGTGTTCCTTAATCTGAAATATTTCTTCTTGATTTCCTCGTCCATCTGATTTTCCATCGTTTTTATCTCATTCTTACTATCCAATTTTATTTTCACGTCCATCGTTGTCATCTTATTCTTGATATCCGATTCAAGAGACTTAGTTTTATTTCCGACATCAGCGGCAATGTCATTTTCCATTAATAAGAAATAGGGCGAAATTATGTCCATTTAGCAGAAATATTGTTCTTCATAGGAGAAAAATATTCTTCGTGGTTGAAATATTTTCGTCCATATTGGCAGAAATATCGTTCTTCGTGGTTGAAATATTCTCATCCATATAAGCAGAAATATCGTTCTTCATATCAAAAATTGACGAGATTAAGGTGGAAGTTTGAACTGAATAAAAATGTTTCTGGATCCAATCCGTCACTTTCTAGTGTCACTTTGAATCTTTCTACTAACTCACTGGTCTTCCGGACGTTCCATTTCGCGATATTCCAATTCTGCTTCTAGTTCCATCACTTTCAGGTCACTTAGTCTCTCAGCCATTTTTACGTACCAACTTATTTATATAACCTTACACCTGACACCTATGTAATGTTTTTCTTATTCATTTAAATACTTTATCCTGATGGGTGGGATAAATTTATGCAGACGTTATATTTACTTACTCTCGATTTATTCACAGACAACATACTTTCGAACTCTAAAATATATATTCATACACTTATCAACTGATTTTTAGTATTTCATATTCACTATTCACCAATTTATAGTCACCGTCCCCGCACTACTACCTAGACTGAATACTGAGAACTATGCGCAGGCACTCGCCTTTTTATCTCCATATCCCTTCCGGGGAAGTTAAGTTTTCAATAATTTGACTTCCAATGAAACGTTTATTATAGAAATACCTGCTCATTCGCCACAATTTGAATGCGATATTCGTAACATTGTTCGCAACAGTCAAGTCCACAACAAAATTCAAACCAGTCTTCTAGTGAGTGACAAACCAAAGAAAAATAATTAGAAATTCTGAAGATAACGTCAAACAAAAAAGGCAGACTAATTTGCATGATTCTTGGTTAAGCAATAATAAACTTAACAAATTTTGTAACACACCAAAATAAACTGTTTTAAAGATTAAAACTAACTTTTCCGCATCTGCCAGATGCCCTGAACAATATTCTATCATGAAATTGTCACTTATATGAACTTCGGAGAATGTATCGTGCAAACAAACTGAAATTTCTCCAAAAGTGAGCAAAAATGTAGTATATCTGGATTCATAGGACCCGCTGTACTCGCTCCAGTCAGCTGAAACTCAATAGGGTACATCTGTAAGACACCTTGAAAAATATCCAATTATAAAATTGGTCACTTGTATACACTCCGGAGGTTGCAATATTTTTCAAATTTATCTAATATACATTCCAGCTTTCCTTTATCTTCCTCCGGCTTGTACTCAATCCTCTCATCGGCCCAAGTAATCAAGCAACAGGGCAATTTTAAGTTCTTCAGACTTATTGGATTTACCACTGGGTACGAGAAATATTTCAAATTTCTGCTTCAACTATCGCCACTCGACAGCAGCATTACTTCCATTAAAGCTAAAGGTATCTATTGATTTGCACTCAGCTATTATTGCAAAAATCTAGATAAAAATCACAGACATATACCAAAGTCTAATAAACTGTTATATTGTACCGCGATTAAAATTAAAAAAATCCGCTACATACCACTTCTTTTTGTAGTTTAACGCTCCGCCATCACGTAATGTATATTATTCGGGATACTTATAGAGCTAACAACCCGAAATTTCTCCAAAAATGGCAAAAAAGTTGGTACTTCAAGCACCATAGCACCCGTTGTGCTGGCTTTAGTGTGCTCAATATCAATAGGGTTCATCTTCGAAACGCCCTTAATAATATCCAATCATGAAATTGGTCACGTATATATTCCGGAGGCTGTATCGTGCTGACAAACTGGAATTTATTCAGAAATGACAATAGTGTTGTACTTTAAAGTACTATAGCACATGTTGTACTAGCTCTGTTGAGCTGAAAATCAGTAGTGTTTATCTGTGAGACGTCTGGAATAATATTCAATCATGAAACTCATTGTACTCCGGAGGATATATGGTGCTAAGAAACTGAAATTTCTCAAAAAATCACAAAAATGTCGTGTTTCAAGTATCATAGTACCCGTTGTACTAGCTCTGGTGAACTGAAAATCGAAAGGGTTCATCTGTAAACAACATTCAATCATAAAATTGGTGACGTGTTGCACTCTGGAGGCTGTATCGTGCTAACAAACTGAAATTTCTCCAAAACATGTCACGAAAAGTGGCCGACGACAACGACGACCACGACGACATACATAAACGATTTTGCTCTAAAAATCGTTTTTTCGTGTTGTTCTTGATAAAAAACGTGAAAATAACTCAAAATTTTTTTTCAAAATTCCAACTTTTTCTGGGATAAACCAATATTTTTCTTGCATACCAATTAGTTTATGCGGAAAAATAATAAGGTACAGAAGTCGATGAAAATTTGCAAAAAAACTCCACCGAAATCACCTCCAATTTACATCGAAGGTGTAGAAAATATTAGTCCAATAATAAACTACTAACCAAATAGCGAAATATGATTACTTAATGTAAACACTGGGTAAAAACAAGTCAAAGTTTTTCGAGTCATATTCCAATACTACCAAAGCCCTCATGCAGTAAAATACGCAATTTCATACATACAAGCCAGAAAAAGACGGATACTAGAGAATAGCCACACTACAGAACGAACATTGAAGAAATGGAAGAGGCTATTATCTCCTTAGAACATGAAATAGAGAAAATATACAATGTTAAGCAATATCCAACCAAAGGGCCACTGTCCCTTTACTTTGTACAGTTGAAACCAGTCAAATGTTTGACGTCAAAATACTTATGAACTGTAGCGTCAATATTGAAGCATCACATGTAAGAAGGACCATATCACAATGTATAATTGTCATACCAAAAACCTTTGTAGGTATAAGCTTCAGGTGTGTCAATTTCGCAGAAAGTTAATATACCAATAAATGCTACAGGATTTATAGTTCACAGGCAGCTATAACAAAAAACCCACCCTTCATTCAGAGTAGAGACAGACATAATAGAATACAGTAATGTAGAAGCACGCAGATCGTATGCAGTATCGTATATAGTATTTGGCGGTCTACGATAGATACAGTATTTTACTGATAACACAGATTTTTACTATGATGAATTAAATCACTAATCTAGTCAACAAACTACGAAGAAAACACAATTACCAAAAGTAGTTGAATGAAATGCTAACGGACTAGGACGACCCGCTCAAGAAACAGAGACAACCATAACAGGAAACAAAATAGATATTATGTTGAGGATACCAGAATATAAAATTCGTAACACGTGACACTGATATCTTCGCACACGAGATAACATCTATTATGGTACACAGTGAAAAATACACCGAGAGTCGTTTACAAACAACAACAGTAGACACAGAAATCGTTTCTATAAATATTGCAGTTTATTGTTCTCTAAATGGAAACGAACATTATGCCAGATTTTTTGAAAACATTGGTAATCGATTAATTGGTTGAGGGGATTATAACGCCAAACATCATAACTGGGGATCAAGATTGTTAACGACGAAAACTTGTTTTTGGAAACCATCAAATCTAATAAGTTAAAACATAGTGCAGCAGATGTACCAACCAAGTGCACAAGTGACCCAAATAAAATACCAGATGCCATTGAATTTTACATATTGATACGTTTCAATATCACACACTTTCAAATACAATCAAGCCTAGACCTATCCTTCTATCATTAAATAAAAACGGAAGAATTAGAAATGGAATTACAAAACCTAAAAAACACAAACAAAATGAAGCGACTGAAATAATTCAGTCAAATAACTAAACCCCAGTGATTGTAAAACAAAAAATTGCAGTGAAAAGAAAACTGCGAAGTATCTGGCTATAATAAAAACCGAAAGAAACTTCAACATAACCAATCAAGAAATTGAGAACTCACTACAAAAACTTAGATACAGCTCTGTACAAAAATATCTAGAAAAACCATCTCTAATAGAAGCAGCGAAATTCGGCGACTCACAATTAATTAGGATAAGCCTGAACAACCATTACCACCAGTTAAAGGTAGAAACAGAGTATGGAGCAGAAACGACCAACAAATGCTAGAGCATTTGCGGATCACTCAACTCAATTATTTAGAAAAATATAAAGAAGAAATCGAAGAAGTCGAAAAACTATTGACAGCTCTACTGTAAATGGATTATACAATTGAAGCTTTCACAAATCAATAAGTTGATAATACGATCTTACATAACATAAATCTAAAAAATCGGCAGATTACGACTCATTTATTTGAGAAAAGCTACAAAAACTTGACACAAGAGGATTCAAAATATATTGAACATATCTTCAGTTCTGCTTTGGCATAAATACTTTCCAAATCAATGGATAGTGGCCGAAATTATTATGCTCAAACAGGGAAATCAACTGAACTAAACTAAATAACATCCTATAGATCTATACATTTAATCACCAATCCAATCAATACTATTTGAAAAATTATTGCTCGAAAAACTGGAACATATCCTAAAACATAAAAAAAGATACCTGGCCACCAATTTGGCTTCCATAGTGAAACCGTACAACAGAGCACATTTTCAGGATAGTCAAAGAAACTCAGCAATGACCTTGGAAACAAACGATATTCCACCGCAGATTTGATCGATATCCAAGCAATCCATAATGTATGGTACAAGCTTAAACAAAGGACGTTCACCGAATTCTTCAATCATATCTGATTAAAAGGTTCATTCTAACCAGACATAAGATTACCAAAACATTAACCAAAATTGCAAAATTCGCCATCTAAACCAAGTAGAAAAGAGGCTGAAGTAATGGAAAATTAAAGCCAATGAGTCAAAGTCCGTGAAAGTAACCTTCACTCTCAGAGAAGAAATTTTTTCATCAGCTTTTTTTAGGAATCATGAAATACTTCAAGAAGACAACGTAAAATATCTTGTCACACATTTAGATAAACAGTT
Source organism: Galeruca laticollis (assembly GCA_963921935.1). NCBI lineage: Eukaryota > Metazoa > Arthropoda > Insecta > Coleoptera > Chrysomelidae > Galeruca > Galeruca laticollis. Next base: position 180,350,939 of record OY998176.1, read on the forward strand.
AACATGGCAGAAACATATATTTAAATAGCAGCTAGGCAGCTAGCTCATAAACTACAACAACTTTATTGGCTAATTGGTAGAAAATCGAAATTATCAATAACATAAGCTGCTAGTGTACAAAACAATAATGAAACCAGTATGGGTCTTCTGGATACAACTGTGGGGAACAGCAAGTCACTTGAATATCTAAATTCTACAAAGATTCCAAAATAAATTTATGAGAATAATAACTAATGCTTCTTGAGTGACATATTTCAGTGGAAAAATTGCATACAAGTCTTATTCAGACTCAATATATTCAATTTAATAAGAGAAACAAATCTTATGGTATATGAAATCGTTTTCTTGACAATACTGTAATGTTTTTCTCATTTATCAAAAACAGTTTATCCTGACGGGTGGGATAAATTTATTTACAGGGTATGTCTACTCCTTTAATTTATTTATTTACTAAACTATTCACTAATTTATATCGAATACACAGTAGATTCACTTACATTACTTTATATAAACACTTCACTACTGTTTATTTACTTAGGATATTCACTTGTTCATTGTTTATCTGACGGGATAAAATTATAAACTAACTTCTTCCGCTGATCGGTAGTCTTTATATATTAAGTGCCCTATACTTATGGTAAACATTTCGAAGAAATCGCTGCGCATTCGCCAAAACTTCAACTTTCATGCATGGCTTAGACAGAGTTGGATTCATGTACTACACCAATGTGCGTCTTCGTAACATTACTGCTCCTTAAAAGGAAGTTCCTGCAGGTAACGGGAGGTATAGCTGCAAATTAATATGTTGACTCCGGTATCTTGGAAGATCACCTCTATAATGTTCCTGATGACTCGTCAATCCAACTGGTTGCTCTCTATCCTGGGCATTGCTAGTTTCTCCACGTGGGATTCCAGCACATGATCTCGAAGGCTACGTAGCGCTTCCCACACATTCCGGTAAGTGGATCGATCTGGAAATTCGTTTCTAGTTACCAGGTAGAAGACGTACCGCGAGTTGTGTCTGAGTCTCAGGTTCTCACCAGGAGCTGCCATCTGATCTTCAAGTTCCTCTAATTGTCCAAACTTCTTTAGAAAGACGATTCCCAACCCTCTCGCGTGTTTGTTACTGGCGGAGATGTTGAGTGCCAGTGAATACTCTTCCGGGAGCAAGAACAAATCTTGTCTTTGCTCTGTAGTGACTCTGTATATAGGTTTCCCGGTACCTCCGTTTACGCCCATAAATTCTTCGATGGCTGGGTCAGACTCCTGTTGTATATGGCGCACTCCTTTCTCTTTGCCATGATCTCCTTCGAATGACGCTAGTCGGTTTGGGTGGGCTACTCTCGGTTTTCCATTGGGCATCTTGTTTATACGATAGATGACGTCGTTGATCCTCTTCTTGATTAAGTATGGACCTTCCCATGATTTCTGTAATTTTGGAGAAAATCCTTTTCTCCTTGACGGGTTGTGTAACCATACCTTGTCCCCTTCTTTGAAACTGCCTTCAGTGGCCTGCGTGTCATACCGTTCTTTAATTCTGTCACTGGCAACTTAAAGACTGGTTCGAACCAATTCGTGCACAAAGTCCATCCTTATTCTCAATTGGATCACGTAATCTTCTCCTGCTAGATCTTCGCCAGGCCAACAGCCCAACTCTAGGTCACAAGGAAGCCTCTTTTCACGCCCAAATAGAATTTTCGCAGACGTTTCACCCGTGGACTCATTTATGGCCTATCGATGAGCTAACGCAAATAGGGAAAGAAACTGGTCCCAATCTCTCTGGTGGCTGGAAACTACTTTGGATATGTATTTTCCAATGGCCCTGTTCATTCTCTCGACCGTACCATCTGATTGTGGATGCAGCTCTGTTGTCCTGTTGTTCATCATTCCCAGCTTGTCACAAATTTCCTGGAATATCTGGCTCTCGAAAGTTCTTTCTTGATCGCTGTGGACTTCCAAAGGCACTCCAAATCGGCTAATATTTGCTAATATTTTCTTTCGCCAATACATCCGCGACAGTTGTGTCCTCTTGATTCGGAATCGTGTAAATTTCTACCCACTTTGTGAAATAACCCATCATAACCAGGATCTATTTACCACCATTTTCTGTCCTTGGAAATGGTCCAGCGATGTCTAAAGCAATCCTTCCGAAAGGGCCTTAAACATTATATTGTTTCATGAGTGCCCTTCTCTTGCGATTAGGTCCATTACTCGTAGCACTAGTCGTACATTTCTTACACCAGTCCTTCACATCGTCGGATCTGTTCATCCAATAAAATCTTTCTAGGACTCGCTGAAGGGTTTTAATAAATATCCTAATATCGGCGCCTCGGTTGAATACATGTTCAAGGTTTCAATAGACGTTTGACAGTCTTCGTCCCATTGGAAAGCTCTTGTTTCTCCTGTAAGTCGAGTTAGGGGCTTGGCACTATCTCCAAACTTCCTGCAAAATATTCTATAATATGTGCAAAGTCCAAGGAAACTCCCAATTTGATATTTGTCGGTTGGTTGCGGCCATTGCTGAATGGAAGCAACTTTCTCTGCATCCCACGCCATACCTTCATTGCTCACTATATGACCTATATAGTTGACTCGGTTTTGGAATAGCTGACATTTCTCCGAGTTTACCCTGAGCTGGGCAGCTTGGAGTCGTTTAAATGCATCTTCCAAATTCTTCGGATGTTCGTCAAATGTCTTCCCCCGTACTAGGATGTCATCCCTCTTAAGACATTTTCCATAAGTCTTTCAAATGTCACGGGCGCATTACAGAGCCCGAATGGCATGACGTTGCATTGCCATAATCCAGATCTGGTGGAAAAAGCAGTTTTCTCTTTGTCTTTTGGGTCCATTTCTACTTGCCAATAAACATCCTTAGGTTCAAGGTGGAAAACAAATTGCAGTATCTAGTGTATCGTCGATTGGAGGCAGAGGATAGCTGTCTTTCTCCGTCACGTTGCTTAGCTGGCGATAGTCCACGCAAAATCACGTAGTTCGGTCTTTTTTATTGACGAGCACTCCTGGAGACACCCATGGAATAGTAGATGATTCTATTACTTTTTCTTCTGCCATCTCTCAAATTATTCTTTCAGCTTCCTTTCTCTTCGCTCGTGGTAGTCTTCGAGCTGATTGCCTAATTGGCTTGGCATTAGCAGTATCGTTTTTGTGTTCGATGGCTGATGTACTTCCAGTCTCCTTTCTTTTGGTACGAATAGATCTCGATACTGTAAGAGTAATTCTCTCATTATTACCCTTTTTTCAGCTTGAATCAAGGATTGATCAGCTACTCACAACATCTTTTCGAATCTTGCATTTAAATTGTCAGTTGCCGTTGTTTGACGAACTATATACGTCACTGGTACGCAGGATCCAAGCCTGGTTTCTTTCTTGATGATAATTGGGTAATCGTTCACGTTTATCACACGTACTGGGATCTTCTTCGAGGACGTTACCAATCCTTTCGAATTAATACCCCTTTGCCAACCTCTTCGTCGTGGTTCCTTGGCTCCATCATAACTGGTGTACCTCTATCCATAATTACCTGTAGCCGTGCTACTATCATGGTCCCGCATCGTCCAGGTAGAATGGTATCTTCCTGTACAGTTGCCAACACCCTGCTGCCTTCATATGGATGAAGGAATGCCTCCTGGGAACCCACTTCAATGGTTCTGTTTCTAAAGTCCAACTGGAAACTATGTATATTCACTACGTCCATTCCCAGAATCACGTCTTCTTCGATATCAGCTACCATTACCGTATGCGTAAACTTTTCTTCGGAAATTGCCAGTTGGATTTGTGTCTCCCCGTGAACGTTGCCGCTCTCACATGTGGCGTTCCACAATCGCAGTCTCGTTGGTAAAAGCTTCTTCTTGGAGTTTTCTAGTCGTATAATGGTTCTTGTTGCTCCAGTGTCCACCAGCAGAGTATATATGTTGCCATTCACTTCGCCATCTACATATACACAGTAGTTGAGACATCTGAGAGAAGCTATCAGTATGAGAGGGTCTATGGAACGATCATGGGTCGGTGCTGCCCCCTCGTAGCCAACCCGTTCTAGTTTTCCTGTGACTGGGGTTCTTGGTTTGCAGGAGTTCTGTGGCGCTTACACGAACTGCTTTCAACCCCTAGCCTGCCACAATTCCAGCATCTGATCTTTCTCGGTTTCTTGTCCATCATACTTATTATCACACTGACGATCTGGTCAAATCTGTCCTCGTCGCCTTCTTCTCTGATGGTCCTAAATTTGTTTTAACCCAAAGCCTTCGTTGCTGCTTCATATTCAATAGCAGCTATAAATGCGTCAACTCATGCTTTGGGATGGGCTAAAAGAAGGGTACTCTGCATATCGGAGTCACGTCAATAAAGGCTTGGATGCCCATACATTCAATCATGTTCTTTGGTGTTGATGGTTAAGCAAATCGAACGAGTCGAGCAATATCCACTTCATACTTTTGAAGGACTTCGTCACGTTTCTGCCTTCGGTACTTCAGCTGGGACTGGTACAAATGTTCTGGATGTTCGTGGCCATTTCGCATGTCCAGCTTCTTCTTTAGCTGCTCGAAGTCATCCGTTTCTTCATGTGGTATCGTCTGAAGTACATCTAAGGCATCTCCCCGAAGCGCTATAGTTAAGTTCATTGTTTTCTCCTTATCAGACCAATTATTCACTCTAGCGGCTGCTTCAAACTATTCTACATAATTGTTCCACGACATTTTTCCATCGAAAGTTGGGTCGTTAACTTGGGTAATGTTGCCAATGTCTTCTAACCTAGGGTGTGTTTCTGGCTTGCAGATCTCGATCTTCTTTTCTTGTTCTGGCGTGTCTTGCGTTGTTAAATATGTTATCGTTTTCTCTAGCTCTTAGATTCTTTCGTCCATCGTTGTCATTTTATTCTCCATTTTCTCGTCCATCGTTGTCATTTTATCCTCAATATCCGATTTATTTTCAACGTCAGCAGCAATGTCATTTTCCATTGATAAGATATCGTTTTTCATAGCAGAAATTTCGTTCTTCATATTAGCAAAAATATCGTTCTTCATAGTTAACATGTTCTCGTCCATAGTAGATATTGACGATATTAAGGTGGAAGCCTCGTCATTGAAAAATAATGTTTCTGGATCAATGCCGTCATTTTCCAGTGCCACTTTAAGTCTTTCTACTAATTCACTCACCGGACGTTTCCAGCTCACGATTTTCCAGTTCTGCCTTTAGCTCTGTCACTTTCAGGTCACTTAGTCTCTTGACCATTCTCACGTCGATTTCTATTCATATTTCCCCACACTTGGCTCCAATGTAATGTTGTTCCTATTTATTTAAAACAGTTTATCCTGACGGGTGGGATAAATTTATACACACGGTAGTCTACTCACTTAATTTATTTATTCACAAAACTATTCAAATACACAGTATATTCATTTTCACTACTTTATATAAACACTTCACCACTGTTTATTTACTTAAACTATTTACTTGTTCACTGTTTATCTAAGGAAATCCAATTATAAACTTACTTCTCCCGCTGGTCGGTAGTCTTCATATATCAAGTGTCTTTTATTCCAGAACCTTCTAGATTGTTGCTCACAAACAATCGCCTTCCTGGAATTGTCTAGATGAGACTGGTCACAATCAATAATAGTAAACAGTACGAAGAAATCCCTGCGCATTAGCCAACATTTTAAATTTCATAGACAGAGTCGGATTCAGGGACTACACCAGTGTGCGATTTCGTAACAATTCTCAACTGTATGTTTATTGTGGTGTCAAAGATTCACTACTTATTTGGATTTGGACGATGATGATAATGTCCACACATGTGGGACACCATCAGAGTTAGTAAATGCTGCTGAAAATGTCTTCTTAAATTAATTGCCAAATAAATCCAAGGCAAAATATGAATACGCTTACAAACGTTTCATGGATTATTGCCTGATCTGAAAATATCATAATTGCATACTTTTCCAATTCAAGCTATCTACCTCAGTACAAACGACATTATTAGATACTCGAAATTACGTGTTTTGTTAAACGTCGAACTGATAACTATAAACAAAAGAAGTATATACTTTTGTCAAATAGGTAAATTAATGATCCTGACAGCCAAGGCCGGCAAAAGTTTGTCTGCACGACCTTCGGTCCAGAAAAATTCGTTGCATAACAATGGACTAGAAACTAAAACAGGGTTCTTTAAGGTCTGAAGTTCCGTTGTGAGAGTGAGCATACTTGAAGGAATACGGAAACCTATTTTCTTGGATATCGTTACCACTAGTATCGATATCCAATACAGGAAAAGACGCTAATATTCCTTTATTTTTAGAAATTGGGCAAGAAGGTAATTTTAAATTTCATTTGTTCAGCTTGTACGTTTAGTATTACTAAACATCTTTTATGCTAAAATCGACTTCAAATATTCTATTTCAATTATAAAATCAACCCTTATTACTAGTGGATTTACAAATCTGTATTCAAGGAACGAAAGAGTAGTTTTACTAATATTATTAGAACATGTACCTTTCGACGAAAGTCGCTAATTCAAGAAAATGATGCTAGTTATATTAGGGCGCAGTGAAAGAGAATCTAAAATATTTTGGAATATTTTTATTCCCTTTCTATTCAACAGGTATTTTCATCATAATAATTAAAACAATTCAGAGACAGGTGAACAAAAATTGGAATCATATGAAAAAGGAAAAGAAGAAGAGGGGAGGAAAACCAAGGGCATTTTTTATTCTATAAAAAATGTCAAAATATCAACCCAAGTGATTCATAGTCGATGCCCTCATAGGAATTCATATATAAGAGATTGATTATACACGTTATTGCATTTTGAAATAAGTCTGATTGTTAATTTAAATGAATAATTATAATTTGTTGTAATATTCCTTTGGTCTTTGAAGAAAAATGGAATAAAATTGTTTTCCAGAGCCAAATCTGGAGGCCCATAATTCTAAATCTCCAGATACAGAACGAATAATAATTAGTTATATGATATCGTATTTATTGATTTCGTTAAGTTAATCTACCTGCTCAGTTCATAAATCAGTATTCTAGATACAGATATTAGAACAAATATGGACAATATTAATATGTGAAATAACAAGTTGATCATACAACAAGATCTTGTTTAATTGAAGATTTGAAATTTTACATGTAATAGTTCAATATTTTCAAAACACCTGTAGTTCAGATGTAAATACTACGCCGATATAAAACATGACTCTTGGCATTTGATCAATGCAATTAAAAATATAGATTCGTATTTGAAAATAAAAACATTAGGGTGGCCCAATTTTTACGATACTTTGTATATAATTTTTTTCACATATAGTATGCCGCAAAAATTGATAGTTCGAATACAAAAGCTTTTCAATCTGTAACCTACAGAATAAAACACGTTATACATCCAAAGAAATTATTTTTTACTTTCTAGCGCATTTGAATAAAAGATAGTCTCTAAAAAATTTTTTTATGATTGTCTTTTATGCTTTTCAGTCTACTCGTTAATCTATGCATTCTGATACAGCTTCATTAATATAAGGTAATTTTTCCTTGAGTTCTGAGCTATTATTATGATTAACTGGTTCGCCAACGTGGAACCGCGATATTGAATTTTGACAATCTCAGGCTAAATTTGTAACCTCAACCCACAATTGGGCAATAATCACAAATCTCGTCCGCCATTTTGGAGCCACCATGTTGAATTTATTAATTTTGACATTACCATTAAGTTTTTAGGTATTCAAACATCTGACTTTAACGGTTCAAATTGAAATTCAATGAAGTTCGTTTTTTTTCAAAAAGAATAACCTGAATATTTTTCAATATTTGGATTCTTGAAAACATGAAACATGTATCATATTTCATACTCTATTTTTAGCTGAGACGGTTCCAAGAAATGTCAAATGAGTCGCACATTTTATCAGTTTGAAATAAAATAAACTAATATACCAGAAATCCTGAATATATCGCCTTGTTATTTCGGTGGCATTGTATGTTCCAGTACTAAAAACATTCCTTCAGATTCTAATGCTGTAAAATTTGATATTCAGACACTGATTTTGAAAATAACTTGAGTCCCATATTCAGCAACATTCAACGTTATACATGATTCTCATGCAGACATTAATTCTCATCATCATATTAATCAAAATCCCTACATTGGAAATGTCATCATGATACCTCTGAAAATAACAACTTTAGACCCAGAACACTTTGGAAGATTTTGAATATGGGGTTGAATAGATGGATTCCACTTGGAATAAATATTTGACCTCCTTTCGTAATGACGAAGTTCGTTAAGTTTCCGATTGAACCGGAAATGACAGTCAGATGCTTAAATACCTGGAACAATCATCTCACGTACCAATACAAATCACCCAAATTTGAAATCGACAGCCCATTAAATAACAAAATATCGGGCTGACTAGTAATTTCGTTGGAAAACTATATACAAATAGTAAATATGTTTATTTGGAATATGTACGGTCTATTTTTTGTACGAACATTTGTATGTTTCATTAAATATTTTCATTGTCTATTCTATCTAAAACGCACAAAAGAAAGGGCTTTAATGATGCTTCTGATAAAAAAACTTGTACACAGTCATGATGGACTCCTCACTACTTCATTATTTCTTCAAGTTCCTTATTCTTTTGATATGATCTTCATTAGCGTTACACCTAAGTCTAGCAATTCTAATGATATCAAGACTTTATTAAGAATTTCGTGTTCACACTTTTCTTTTTGAAATTCTGTTCCAAAGTTTTTCTGCAAAATTCAGAGTCTAATTTTTCACTGATTTAGAATTATTCAAGAATATGAAAAAAACCTTCATCAACCTCACACGGCTAGTTCACTCTGTAGGATTAATTGTATGTTGGTCTGGGACACCCTGTATACAGACATCACACCAGTAGAACCAGTTGCACATGTTTAAGTTATGCATTTATCAGACACCCTGTATATTGCAGCATAGCTTTCATTTTGGCACTGCACTGCTTGAAACCGGTAGTGTAGTAATGAACAGACTAGAGTTTCTTTCTCACACCTAACCGCTCTAGTGTATACATAGCTTTTATTGCTCTCTACAACTTTTATTTGGGACATTTTCTCCTTAGATCAAATAAGGCTGCAGCTATCGTCCATCGAGGTATCATTGATACACCCTGTATATTCCATAGTAAGTTTCAATGTCTCCGAAATTTTTGTGAAATCCAATATTCTAGGTCAACTAGTAATAACCCACCTAGCAATCTGATTGCATTTAGGTTTTCAGAATTTTCACAAAAAAAAGTTGACTTCTGCTATCTGATGAAGTAGAAAAATATACCCTTACGAAAACTGAGTAAAAATTTCACTCCATCTCGTGGTTTGCGTTGGAAAATTCAATTAATTTTCCTCTTATTTTCTGAAATTCAGAATTCTTCACGTTTTTAATTCACAATCAATAATAATCATCGTTAAGGCTTGTTAGGGAAACTGATTCTGTTTTTCCATGACATACCTGAATATGTTTTGCATAACAATTACATTCGGTAAACTTTGTTTTTCAATGTCCATTTTTTGTTTTTCAATAAAAAAAGTTCTGATTCTTGTTTCACTTCCATTGTAGAGACTTCAATTATAATTGACTGTTCTACTACACACTATATATAAAAAATTCTCCCAAAGTTTTATGTTTTATATTCATTTTTCATATATGATAACTTATTACTAATTAAGTCTTTCTTTTTAAATACTTTTGTAAACCCATTAACTTGTTATACATATAATTATTAACATAACTTCATCACTACTTATTTAAATTCCTGAAATCCCTTGCAAAAAATAACATATTTACTAACTATATAAAAATTTGTCGTGTTTCTTTTAAATTATTTTAAATTGCATTCTAATTTTGACGGATTCTTTTGAAATTAAATCATCCACTATATTATTAGTGTAAATATCCGTTTAATCTGTATCGGATTTTAATATTTTCGATTCAGACGGTTCAACGAATATATCCTGTTTCAATATCTTTGGTCAGATTTTCTTCAGTATTGTTGTCAGGATTTTGTTCCCTGTTTTTAATATCGGCATCTATAATTGATTTAGACATGGTTTTTTACAATTCATGAATATTCGTTGAAATGATGGATAATAAAGTACAAGATGAAAGAAATAATTTGACTTATTTCACCAATACTATTAATCCCTATTAAATTGAATACAACTAAATTAAACTGCTCCAATATATATATATATATATATATATATATATATATATATATATATATATTAACATAGAGTAAAACAACACCCTGTATACTGAACATAAAATAAAAGATTACATATTTCAAGTAATTAAAATTTTTGGAATTTGATTTTTTTTATTAAAAGATTATCTAAAAAAGGAGACAATCTGTACCATGTACTATTCAATAGAGAAAGCATCTAATTGTATAATTATAAAGAAGATTTGAAATGATTTAAAACATATGTGAAATGAAATAACAAAATTTCTATAAACCTACAAGACAGAATTTTAGAACGTTATTACATATACAAATGGAAATGATAATCCTTTGTTATTATTGTCAAAGTAAATAAGATTTTATAAATATTTAAAAACAAGACTATATAAGAAGTAAAATGAAAACATTAATTCTATGGAATGTGACATTTATTGAACGGTTTGACATTATGAATACATATTTTATAAAGTTGGAAATGTCATTTTGTAAATTGAATGAAATATAATTTAAGAGATAAAATATGAGTTAAAATCATTAAAGAAACTTAAAACAAAGTGTTTTCAAATGATGGATGGACAATTCACTATTTGAGATGAAATCTATCAAGAAAAGTGTTGATGACCAAATCTGATTGGTGGAATGTATTCAACATACTTTTATCAGCGACAAGTAGTTTGTTAATAATAAAAAAATTGAATGAAAAAAGTTTGTTGATTATACATGCTATTCACTAGGTACTTTTTTTTTGGGGTGGTAGAAATTTTTGGAAGAAGCAAAATTACTTGAAATTAATTAAACTTTTCGGAAAACAACGTTTTTGGTATCAAAATTCAAGGAAGGAAATACATTGTACTTGTGATCTAGTAAATTATATATTAAAACAAGCAGATGTACAAACTAAGAAAGAATTTGAAAGCTTTGGATTATGTGATTTGACTGAAATGTATTGATGTGGACGAAATATAGCATTGATTCCTGATTTTGTGCAAGCTGGACCAGTGATGTGGTAATTTCCTGAAGGTAACCTGAAATAAAGTAAAGAAAACAAATGATTGACGTGAATTACTATACAAGAATAAGGTATTTAAACTATTTTCATTATACGTAAAGAAAGTTAAATAAACTTACCGATTTAGTGCAAAGAATTGAACTTTGGTATTAAACAAACACTTGCAACCTTTGTCTTTCGCCATTTTTAAATCATAGACGTTTGTATAAAAGATTTCGTATTATAAGATTTGTATTAAATGTTGCCTATTTTGGAATTGTATATAGAGATAATTATTCATCTGAGTACATGATTTTGTTCGAATGAGTGATCATAATAGATAATAGGTTTTTTATTAATTTGTGTCCTGTAAAAGAACAATGTATTTGTCTTCTCATAACAATAAATAACGTTTTTCTATTTTGAAGAACATTGTAAAATTGATTTTTGATATATTTCATTTCTTTGTGGTGATGGCTCCATCTAGTTTAAGCCATTGGTAGTTTAAACTGACATCTATGAATCGTAGAGAGGTTCAACATTAAACACAGGACCGTCTTTGGAGTTTATTTGGTATTATTAAATAAAGCAAGTACATTTTTGATTGACAAAATTTTTATGAAGATAGAGATATCTAATCAAATTTAGGCGCTCAGATTAAAAATTGATTTTTTGTTTTTCTATATCTGAACCCTACTCTGAGGTTAAAGAATTTCTCATGTTCAGAGTGTAATTATCTTAATAATAAAATTTTAAATTTTACAATATACCGGGCAAATCAAAACTAAATATAAACTAAACTAATAATAACGTTAAATCATTCTTTCTCTTCCCGTTCTATCCAGTATATAATATATATATATATATATATATATATATATATATATATATATATATATATATATATATATATATATATATATATATATATATGAGATCAAAAATGGATAACGCGTGAATTTAACAAAAACAAAGAGCAAACAACAAGTGTTATCATGGGAAAGCGCGCAAAAATAAGGAGGTTACTGAAGAGGAGTGGTAATCGTAAACATGCATTCTCTAGCTCCTTAGCCTTTATTAGTACGGTATAACCAAGTATGGATGCGAAACTTGGGAGCAACGATGTTGAATGAGACATGGAAAAACACAAAGAACGGAAAATAACAGGACAACCAAACGCTCATTTCTGCCATCAATTGGAAGATTCCGATTTTGGAACAACAACCAATATCAACACGGAGGCGCATAAGAACCAACCCAAAATAAAGAAACAAGATCAAAAATGGATAACGCGCCTCTTCAATAACCTCTTTAGTTTTGCGTGCTTTCCCATGATAACACTTGTTGTTTGCTCTTTGTTTTTATTAAATTCACGCGTTATCCATTTTTGATCTTGTTTCTTTACCTTGGGTTGGTTTTTTCCAGACAGGAGGGCTTTATGCGCCTCCGTGTTGATATTGGTTGTTATTCCAAAATCGGAATCTTCCAATTGATGGCACAAATGTGCGTTTGGTTGTCCTGTTATTTTCCGTTCTTTGTGTTCTTCCACGTTTCATTCAACATCGTTGCTCCCAAGTTTCACATCCATACTTGGTTGTACCGTACTGATGAAGGCTAATGAGCTAGAAACATGCATGTTTACGGTTACCAGTCCTCTTCAGTAACCTCTTATATATATATATATATATATATATATATATATATATATATATATATATATATATATAGGTGTGGATAACGGGGATTTCAGTCCAAAGAATCAACGCCAAGATCTTTTATTTACAATATGCCGCCAAGCTTTGTCTTATGTGAAATATGACATCAAGTATATTATAATTATATTTATTTTTACATTTACAAATTTTTTAATGATTATTTATATTGAATTTACTTGAACTATTTTACATTGCCCTGAAGACGTGTCAAAAGGACACGAAAGCTTGGCGGCATTTTGTAAATAAAAGATCTTGGCGTTGATTATTTGGACTGAAATCCCCGTTATCCCCACCTATATAGCATTTTTCAGTCGTTATTTGAAAAAAAAAATTATATATATATATATATATATATATATATATATATATATATATATTGAACTAGTCTCCTAGTTTATTAAACTAATTCTTACGGAAGATGGGTCAGTAGACACAACCACATTATAAAAGTCACAGAAAAATCATGTCAAAATTCAATAGATAGAATGAAATAAACAAAATATGGTCAGATATTGATAAAATTCGTTATTATAGGAATGATGAATAAAAATTATGAACACAACATTGGTGATATAAGTTCCAGTATAAATGAAAATTAGTATAATGTGAAACCTTAAATAACTGAAATTAATATTCATATCATTAATTGATTATCAATATTTAGAGGTGTTTACAGTAAAAGTTGAAAATTTAAAGAAAGGGTTACAAGCTTTCTGATAAATGATATATGGAACACAGCCTATTAATATGACAAAGAAATACGTTTCATAGACCGGAAGTAATAAAATCTGGTGATTTTCTTGCCAACTCAAATTTGTTGATTATTTATTTTATGAAGAACAATAACAATGAATTTGGAAATAATCAATAGTTTATGTATGAAAAAAATAGTAAAAATTCAAGAATTTGAAACAATCAATTACATATATATATATATATATATATATATATATATATATATATATATAATGAGTAACGAATATATTAGTGGGTATTGCACGCAAATAGAAGAAAGGGCTACTGAAAAAAGTGGTAACCGCAGACATGCATGTTTCTGGCTCATTAGCCGTCATCGGTTACCACTTTTTTTCAGTAGCCCTTTCTTCTATTTGCGTGCAATACCCACTAATATATTCGTTACTCATTGTTTATGTGTCACGCACTATTCGTACATCTATATATATATATATATATATATATATATATATATATATATATATATATATATATATATATATATATATATCAATCACTAATTTAGGTTGTAGATTTTGTAATCAACTAATGTAAATAAGAATACCTTAAAAAGGTAATTATGATGAAAATTGCAATGGGAATACAAGAAAAAGACATTTAATAGAATCCCAAAGACAATATTCAAAGACAGAAATAAGTGTGTTAATCCTCCAGGACAGATAAGTTAAATATTTTCATTTAGTAACTAAGAGACATGACAATCAACAATTTGTGTAACAAAAAACAATGATAAGCAAGCTATGAATTTTCCAAGGAAAAAGTTTGTTGATTTTGAAAACAAAGAGTAGTGTAGTTGGTGGTATGGTATTAAAAATTTGAGAAAATTATTTCTAAAAAGTAAAATATTAATACAGAAAGACTAAGAAATATTTATATGAGCGTTGGTTAAACAGTGATAAACGAGAAGTGATCAGAAAGGGGCATCTCTCCGATGAGAGATCTTCAAGAGTTTAGAGATGCAGGCTGCATTCAAGGTACCGAAGATTTGAACTAAGGTCTGTGCTTTTTAATTATAAAATTTGGAATTCCATATACGTATATAAACAGTGAACTATAAAAGATAATTAGAACGTTCAAAGAATAAAATCATAAAAAGGCCAAGAACAATATAGTATGATGCAAATCATATAATATCCATGGATATCCATGCATTTTGTTTTATCATAATTATTAGAGTACTTACTTGTTCGATTAAATTATTCCATTAAATGTTCACGTGCTTCATAAATGATCATTAAAATTTCAAATTCTTATTTCACTCTGATACATGTTTAAACTTTCTATCTATAACTATCCACATCTCACATCTCTCACAATTTCGGAGATATATGTATGTAATTGTGTAGTTATAATTCTGATAATATATATAAAAAATTTCAACGACTATTAGGACGCTAAAGTGTATAAGCAGTTTACGCATACAACATTGATTGTGAATAGCATGTTAGTGTAGTTTGGAACTCTAGAAGTGCATGCGTTGTACTGATGCGCCGACGCAATCTACTAAAATATTCTGTATGAAGGATTGCATAGAATGCAGGAGTATGAGAGAATTTTGATGTCATAAGAATTCAATCTTTTTTATCGTAACAATTTTTCTAGAAGTGTTGGCATTTTTATTTGTATTCATGTCCTTAATAATTTTATTAGAACTTGAGTATTTCATTCTGTCTATTTGATATTCATCTGAATTTAAATTTTGATGGTATATATTAAAGTGCATATTTTAAGTAAAGAATTGAAATTGAACTTACATATAGATTTATATACATCCAGAACTCAAAGGGAGGAGTTTTCATGCTTCCGAGTGTATTTAAATAAGATGAGATTATTATACAATTTATTCGAACCGAGCTAGCCGAAGGTAATTTAATTCAATTCAAGTCAAGTATAGATTAATTCAATTGAAAACAACATTTATATATAAAGAAATTATAAATTATTGAAATAATTAATTATAATGAATATATATATATATATATATATATATATATATATGTATATATATATATATATATATATATATATATATATATATATATATATATAAGATGTAGGAATATCGCGTGATATCTGAACAACAACGACAAAGAGATTCATGGGTAAGTCACGCAAAATAAAGGGCTCCTGAAACAGAGTGGTAACAGTGAACATGCATGTTTCTGGCTCATTTGCCTCTTCAGCACGGTATAACCAAATAAGGATGTGAAATTTGGGAGCAAAGATGTTAATCGAAACATGGGAAAACACAAAACAACGGATTTCAGCAGGGAAACCAAACGATCATTTGTGCCTTCAATTGGAAGATCCCGAGTTTACGGGACAACAACAACCAAGATCGACACGGAGGCGAATATAGCCCCCCGCCATAACCCTTCCGACCCATAGTAATAATAAAGAAGATGTAGGAATATCGCGTGATAAGTGAACCACAACAATTAAGAGATTCATGGGTAATTCACGCAAAATAAAGGGCTACTGAAACAGAGTGGTAAACGCGGACATGCATGTTTCTGGCTCATTTTCTCCTTCAGCAGGGTATAACCAAATAAGGACGTGACATTTGGGAGCAAATATGTTACTCGAAACATGGGAAAACACAAAACAACGGATTTCAGTAGGGAAACCAAACGCTCATCTGTGCCTTCAATTGGAAAATCCCGAGTTTATAGGACAACAACCAAGATCGACACGGAGGCGCATATAGCCCCCCCGCCATGTACCTTCCGGCCGATAGTAATAACAGAGAATATGTACGAATATCGCGTGATATGTGAACCACGACAACAAAGAGATTCATGGGTAATTCACGCAAAATAAAGGGCTACTGAAACAGAGTGCTAACCGCGGACATACATGTTGCTGGCTCATTTGCCTCTTCAGCACGGTATAACTATAGAAGGATGTTAAATTTGGGAGCAAAGATGTTAATCGAGACATGGGAAAACACAAATCAACGGATTTCAGCAGGGAAACCAAACGATCATTTGTGCCTTCAATTGGAAGATCCCAAGTTTACGGGATAACAACCAAGATCGACACGGAGGCGAATATAGCCCCCCCGCCATGAACCTTCCGACCCATAGTAATAATAAAGAAGATGTAGGAATATCGCGTGATAAGTGAACCACAACAACAAAGAGATTCATGGGTAATTCACGCAAAATAAAGGGCTTCTGAAACAGAGTGGTAACCGCGGAAATGCATGTTTCTGGCTCATTTGCTTCTTCAGCACGGTATAACCAAATAAGGACGTGACATTTGGGAGCAAATATGTTAATCGAAACATGGGGAAACACAAAACCACGGATTTCAGTAGGGAAACCAAACGCTCATTTGTGCCTTCAATCGGAAGATCCCGAGTTTTCTGGACAACAACCAAGATCGACACGGAGGAGCATATATCCCCCGCCATGAACTTAACGACCCATAGTGATAACAAAGAAGATGTAGGAATATCGCGTGATACGTGAACAACAACAACAAAGAGATTCATGGGTAATTCACGCAAAATAAAGGGCTACTGAAACAGAGTGGTAACCGTGGACATGCATGTTTCTGGCTCATATGCCTCTTCAGCACGGTATAACCAAATAGGGAGGTGACATTTGGGAGCAAAGATGTTAATCGAAACATGGGAAAACACTAAACAACGGATTTCAGCAGGGAAACCAAACACTCATTGGTGCCTCCAATTGGAAGATCCCGAGTTTTCAGGACAACAACAAAGAACGACACGGAGGCGCATATAGCCCCCGCCATGAACTTTTCTACCCATAGTAATAACAAAGAAGATGTAGTAGGAATATCGCGTGATATGTGAACAACAACAACAAAGAGATTCATGGGTAATTCACGCAAAATAAAGGGCTACTGAAACATAGTGATAACCGCTGACATGCACGGTATAATCAAATGTGAAATTTGGGAGTAAAGATGTTAATCGAAACATGAGAAAACACAAAACAACGGATATATGGTCAATTATGAATTATACAGGGTGAAATTTCAAAATTATTAATTTGTTACACTTGAAATATTGGTACTTTTTTAAATTAGCTAAATATGGATTTATCAGAAATCTAAACTAACTAATTATTAGACGTATTTGTTATTAAACAAACCTGCTACGCCCATGAATTTTCTCATAAAATACCTAAAAATTGCCTAAAAACGCCAATTATTAAACAAACACGCTAAATAATGTGGATTGTTTTTAATCGGTGAATAATATGGATTGTTTTTAATCGGTAAATAATGTGGATTGTTTTCTATTCTGTCAGTTGTTGATGTGTTGACAGTTTATACTGAGAAAGTAAAATCTTTGTCAAACACTCTTTTCTTGTCGACATAACAATGAAATATTTAACTGAGACTCACCGAATTGAGACTTTAATGATGATCGGGTATGGGGATAACTGCGGAAGTCAAGTTGAAGTGGCAAACTTATTTAATCACAGGTATCCCGAATTGCCTGATATTTCACAAAGTACTGTGTCTAAAATTCATGCACAATTCAGAGAACTTGGACATGTCAAACCATTGAAAAGAAAACCATTCATACCACAAGCATTCTATGAAGGTGAATTTGGTTAAACGAATGAAACAGAGAGCTCTAAGAATTTCAAATAATATCTTCCGTAATAAAAATCTTATCGTTTTATTCAACCTTTTCTTGGATAACTCTCATGCAAGAAATTTACTCAATAAATTATTATTCAGCACATCGAATACCGCGGGCTTGCTGACTGATGTTATCCATTCTAATGTGGCCCAAATGGATGTTGGCTCTGGTACGATCCCTGCTCGTCCAGTTTTCGCTTCTCTACTATACATAAGGGACATAACTCCGAGATTTGCCAGATTGTTCCGGACATATGGTAACTTCAAAATTGCTAACAAAACAGCACTAACAATTAGATCAATTTTCACTAGAGTGAAAGATAAAAGTCCGTTGATTTCGCTTACTAATGCTGTGTACAGCATTTCATGTAGGGACTGTGATAAACAATATATTGGTCAGACTGTAAGGTCACTGTCAAGACGTACTCTGTCACATAAGAGCAATTGAAGATTACACCCTGCGTTAGCAAATCACGTTCATTATCTGGACCATCATATGAATTTTGAAGCTGTAAAGGTGTTGGCGACAGAGTAAAACAAAATTAAGAGATCATTCTTAGAAATGGCTTTCATTTCACAATTTCATCAACAAGAAGACAGACATATCTCACTTGAGTGATATTTATTCCTTTCTGTTGTCCTTGGATTTCAACGAAAACCTACCTGTCACTGGTGGCAGTCACATGACCCTCATTACACTACTCTAATTGCAGAAAATTAACATCTTAACAACTCCTATAAGCTGGGTGCATTAGTTTTGGTAGATGCACCCATCAATATATATTTTACATAATTGTTATATCACTTTAATTATTACTTTATTATTATATTCGTTATTTGTATTTTTTGATTAGCTGGTGACTGCGTGTCAGTATACTTCACAGTGTAGGTTTTATTGCTTATAAACCTCTCACTTACTAGAATAAGATTATTTCCTCTTCTTCTTTCTCATGAACGGAAGACTCACCTCTTTTACATACTTCTATTTCATCTTAGACGGTAATTGATACATCAGATGCCATTTTCATAATGGGTACATGATCTGATCTCAATCCACCTTGTTTTGGTTGGCAGCATTGCTCTGTCAACTAATCTATCCGAATTAGAGGGAAAACGATATCATTTTCTGGCCAGCTTTCAACAAAAAAGCACTCGTGTTCGGTAGGTCCGCGAAATGGTGTTAGATGTTGGCTTCTTCAGTCAGTTTTAATGTGATTGTTTGATGTGAAACATTGTGGGTTCAACAGATTCATATTTTAATTATCCGTAGTTTAATTCTTTATATCACAACGGAATCTAACCTCAACTCGGAGGTGAGTGCACACCTGTTGTGAATACGTCTCCTTTTGTATATTTTTTGTTAACTAAAGTATCTAACTGCTGTTCCTCATTTTAGTCTCCCTGATGATGAGGACGATCATCCTCGAAAGCCTGGAGATTTTCCGTTAAGAGAACACTTTCTTCCTCTTTTCAAAAATAACAAATTGTACAAAAAAATAGACTTCTCGTTAACTGTTGTATCCTGACAAATGTGTCCAATCTGTATAAAACATGAAATGAATTGATATACCTTAATGCAGTATAAACTATTAATAATTACTTAAAAATTATAACATCAAAAAACATTAAGAAAACATAACGTCCATTAAGTTGATATATATATATATATATATATATATATATATATATATATATATATATATATATATATATATATTATAATGTGTTCCGTATGTTTTCAGTAATAATTACTAAGAACTATTAATTTTTTTAGAGTCACACGTTGATTAAGATAATTAATTTGATTTAAATGAAAGAATCTGTATCGAGTTTCGTTTAAATTAATTATATGCGCTCCAGCTGATTGATTTAGAAGCACAAAACAGGTGTTCTTAGCATAGACAAATCGAAAAGTTGCTCTCTATGGATCTCAGGGTCATTAGTGGCTATGCGTCTGCATTTGAAAACCTTAGTGAATACTTACTTACCAAGACGTGTTGAAAACGTACATAACTATTTGAGATGGTAATGCACTCTCGATAAACCAACACACTAATTCAAAAAATATACTTGAATGAGAAAGAAAATTGAAATTAAGGTGAGGGAGTAACGTGCAAATAGTACTATAAAATGTCTATGAAAGTTACTTATAATATACACAAATAATTGAAGAATGATGTAATTATGTATGGTGTATCTAAGGTTAAAATAACTTCACACTCGTAGATGTAATTAAATGTCTTTAACTGTCTCAATATGTTAAAACACAACATCAAATACGTTTGAATGAACTTTATTTCCATAGACGTTTCAATTTATCTATGGTTTCTAAGTCAGCATGCCTTAAGAGCGGGTCGATCAACTGAGACGGCTCTGTATCAGCTGACAGAACTTATCCAGAGAACTCTGAACAACAAAGAAATCGCAATGTGCGCATTCCTGGATATACCAGGGGCCTTTGACAACACAACTCATGTGTCTGTCAAAGAAGCACTAAAAAGGCGAGGAGTGAATGAAACCATTGTAAAATGGATGTATGAGTTGTTGACAACGAGGATAGCTGAGACACAGGTGGGGAATCAAACCACCTCAGTTGAAGCAACTCGGGGGACACCTTAAGGGGGAGTGATATCTCCCATTCTATGAAGCCTCGTAGTAGATGAGTTGCTCTACATGCTAACGGAGCTTGGCTTCGAATGTATGGGCTACGCCGATGACATTGTTTTAATAGTCAGAGGCAAGTTCGAGAGCACCTTGTGTGATTTATTACAAAAGGGCCTCAGAATCATTGAGCAATGGTGCTTGTCAGTGGGGCTAAACATTAACCCAAGCAAGATCATAGTAATTCCATTTACCCGGAAAAGAACACTTCCAGCCATGAAACCCATATCCTTAAATGGGGAAATCATAGAATGGAAATCAGAGGTTAAATATCTAGGGATAACCCTAGACAGTAAGCTTCTGTGAAATAAGCATGTTGAAATAACTGCTAGTAAAGCAATAAGAGCTTTGATGGCGTGCAGAAATCTAACTGGTAAAAGGTGGGGCTGTAACCCAAAAATACTGAGATGGATGTACGCCATCATTGTGAGACCAGCAATTACGTATGGGGCAATAGTTTGGCACACAAAACCAAGTCAGTACAGCACGAGGAATACCCTCGATAAAGTTCTAAGGCTTGCCTGTGTGTGCATCACTGGAGCTATGAGAACGTGTCCAACTAGGGCACTTGAGATCATTACAGATCTTACACCTCTACATCTGGTGATAGAAAGATCTGCCCAAGAGGCAATTCTTAGAATATCTAAGGAAGGTTCAGGCAATGAGAGTATTAAAAATCAGGGAGCTTGGTCCTCTCTGACAAGATACATCTCATTAGCGAATCTTCCCAGTGACGAACTGATCAGGAAAGTAAGTATCGAAAATAATTTCACTACGATGCTAAATACGAGGAGAGACTGGGAAAGGGAAAACACCACCCAAACTCTCAAAGAAAACACCAATAGATGGTATACGGATGGTTCAAAAACCACCATTGGAGCAGGCGCTGGAGTATTTGGGCCTGGCACCAGATACTCATTATCGTTAGGCTCCTTCCCGAGCGTCTTTTAGGCAGAAATACTTGCGATCGAAAGATGCGTGGAAATGAACCTAGAAAGAAACTACCAGAAATGTGACATATCGATCCATTCTGATAGTCAAGCAGCTATCAAAGCATTGAGCTCCCAAGTTGGCATGAGAGTGCCGAAGAAAACTTGATGAATTAGGCAAGATTAACAGGGTCTCTTTAGTTTCGGTTTCTGGCCACTCGGGAATCACGGGAAATGAAGAGGCCAATACACTTGCCAGGAAAGGAGCACAAATGCCCTTTATTGGCCCGGAGCCTCTCTTTGGTGTAGCAAAATGCTCCTATAAGGAAGGGTTTCGGAAGAAAGAGGAAACCGAAAGAGAAGCACTCTGGCGGTGCCTTCCCAGGTTGGAACATTCCAAAAAGTTCCTGGAGAACTTTGACACTGCTAGGTCCAAAAAATATTTGGACCTCAGTAAAGATAAGCTACATCTCCTCACGAGCTTTCTTACAGGACACTGCCGCCTTAGGAAGCACTTAATGAGAATATGTCTAGCAGAGATTGACGAGTGTAGATTCTGTGGGGAGGAGGATGAAACTCCTGATTACCTAGTTCTGGAATACCTCGCCATTGCAAGCCAACGCAAGAAATGCTTTGGGCAAGAAACTTGTAAGAGTGAGGACCTAACCTCGCTGAAGCCGTCTCAAATACTGGAGTTGATTAGAACCTTGGAACTGGAAGGCGAGCTGTAGTTGTAGCGACAACAGCTCTGATAGGGGGGAGGGCACAATGAACCTTTGGTTTCAGTGCACAGTAACCCCGTTAAAATCTAATCTAATCTAACGTGCAAATAGTACTATGAAATGTCTATGAAAGTTACTTAGAATATACACAAATAATTGAAGAATGATGTGACTATGTATCGTTAATCTAAGGTTAAAATAACTTTACACTCGTAGATGTAATTGAATGTCTTTAACTGTCTCAATATTCTCAAACTAATGCTAAAACACAACATCAAATACGTTTGAATCAACTTTATTTTCATAGACGTTTCAATTTATCCATGGTTTCGAAGTCAAGTTGACATAATATAAGTTGAGATCTATGACACAGGTGATAAAAACACTTAAAAGTTTGGTTAAAGTTATTCCTTTAGTAAAATTAGGTAGTTATGATACCAAACAAAGAATATTAATACATGCAAAGATGAATAAAAAAAATCAATAAAGGTAAGTTCTAGTTGTTAGTGAACTAACAAGTCATGCGTTTATAGTTATAAACAGATCAAAACATTGAACGTATGTCTCGATTTAAGGTTATCAAAATTCAAACTTACAAGTTTCTGGTATACAAATAGAAAAGTGATCCATTCGTACTCATCGTTGCGACTGTGCTGTATACATAATCTCCAATTTCCATTAAAAAAGAATTGGAGATCTTATTGATCAGGCACCAAATAATCTCAAATTTCTGCCAAGAGAATTAAACTTCCAGGTAAGTACAATGTATTTCAGCATTTACTGCGTTTCTTCGAGTTTTCTCCCTTTATTTTATCTGACAGCTGCCTACATCCACTTTCTATCCGAGTTGTTTGAATTACAATTTCTAGTTGCTTTGATTTCAGAAACAATTGAACGTCAGACAAAATTCTTGCGAGGCTTACGCTACAAACGCCAAAGATAGACTAAACCTGACAATTATGTCAAATTTGGGCTTAAATTTGTTATTTTAACCTCAGATATTTTCTAACTATTAAATCTGATCATTTCTCTTGAAATTGTGTTTTATTACATTTATATTCTGTTTAACGTTGTTCGTATGAACATGTCTTTATTCTTAACTCGTGTCTTGGTCTGTCACTTTTAACAGTCTAATCTACCGACAGATTGTTTACTACACTCCCTAATATCTATTAAACTAACTAAAAATTAATGGCCTTATCTAAGATAAGAATACTGAGACAATTTAAATTTTTTTTTAAATTCCATCTGAAATGCTTTATATTTACTCCTCACAATTAATATGGGGCACCATGAGTTGTCTCATGTTATGAGATTGTTAGTTTGATGTCCCTAGTAAATGTTTCCATAGTGAATACTTACCTAGAATTGTTAGTTTGAAAATTTCATGCAAGGTTTGCTATTTATGTCACATGTTGTGACCTCGTTACATAAACAATATTAGAGTGTGGTTTAAAATAGCCCTAGATATTCTACAAATTCTTATACTTGTAACTGGGTATTGAACACAAGTTCTCATGTCATAGTCATGATTCAACTATCTTTTAAAAGTACAGGGTGATCATTTTATCGTTTACCTTCTTTTTACTACATTTGAAGTTGACATCTAAAATTCTTGTGCAGTTTAGTTTTTGTAATTTACCTATGGATATTATAGTTAAAAAATAAACATTATCTATCTCATAATGAACTCATATGGAGTAATCATATACATCATTGATGCCTTCCGAAGTGAATTTGGCATCTAGGTTATTTATATTTCAGTAAAACCTAATATTCCATATTGAATTTTATTCAATCTTGCTGAAGGATAATTATTTCATTAGAATATATATATATATATATATATATATATATATATATATATATATATATATAGGCTGCTGATATTCGGAATTTGAAATATTTGGTTTTAAAATTAACAAAAACATGGGTCATAAGAAGGGAGATCCAAAATGTGCTTCCCCATATAATAAATATAATAGGGAACAAAATAACATGGGAAAAGATGGTTTTATAAACTAATATGTGATTAATCGATTTAAATAATAATGATCTACATTCCTCCGGTCTAATATTTCTTGCAATAGTTTTAATTCATTCTTATAAAATGAATATTTTGCCTCTGTCTTCATGGCCAGTATTTCAGTTTTATTTGGAATTATTTTAACTTTAAGTGTACATTATTATATTTTGTATGTTTACTTAAAAAAAGGGAGCCCAATAACAAAGCCATAATTTAAACGAATATTTATAAATTGTGAAAAAAAACATGTCTAAATCAATTATAGATGCCGATAGTAAAAACAGTGAACAAAATCCTCACAACCATCTTGAATAAAAATCACCAAAGATAGTGAAACAGACAATATACTCGTTGCACCGTCAGAATCGAAAATATTGAAGTCCGATTCATTTTCAACGGGAATTAACACCAATAATTCAGTACATTATGTAATTTCAACAGAATCCGTAGAAATTAGAATGAAATTTATAATAATTCAAAAGAAACACGACACATTTCATACAGTTAGTAAATATGTTGTTTCATGCAAGGGATTTCAGGAATTTTGAATGAATAGTAAATAGGTTATTTTAATATTTATATGTATTGAAATCCTCATCTATATACATTCTAATTTCGTATACTAAAATGTTATTTCATGCTTCATATACGGCTTAAAAATTAATGGTTTATTGTAATATAAACAGCGAATCGTCGACAAAGACACAATGTTTATATAATTCATAATGTATAGATAGATAAGTTTCCCTAGCAACCCGGAACGATGTTGATTATGGATGGTGGATGAAAAAAGTCAGTGATTTTTTGAAAACGTCAAAGTGCATACATTATAATAATTTAACTTGTCTATGTTATAAAATTTAAAGAAAAACCTGAAATAATTTAAATCCAAACTAAAAGGTATTACACTGAGAAGAGTAGAGAGATATTTATATAATATAATATAGTATTTGAAATATTATTTTAAGATCCTACAAGTTCCCAATATGAATTGTTGTTACAATTAACGTAAATTTGATCAAGGTACTAAACAAAATTTGTGTGTTTAGAAAGAAAGTTATTTCAAGAGAAGAAGATCATAGTGTTTCAATTTAAAGAATATCTCTGCAGACATATTGCCTGTTAATTATGTGAAGAGAAGTTGTTATTATTTTTGTTTGACGGAACGGCAGAAAAAATTTGAAGTATATATATATATATATATATATATATATATAACAATAATTCTGTTATATTTCCTAATGTTTCATTCAACACCTTTGCTCCCATGTTTTACATCTTTTCTTGGTTGTACCGTACCGATGACAGCTAATGAGCCAGAAACATGCATGTCTGCGGTTACCAGTCCTTTCAGTAGCCCCTTCTTCTATTTGCGTGCAATACCCACTAATCTATTCGTTGCTTATATATATATATATATATATATATATATATATATATATATATATATATATATATATATATATATATATATGTTATATACCTTAAATTACTTAGTACATATTAAATAAATTCCTTAATCAGCATATTGTGTAATAACATGTTGTTTTATAAATTGTTGAACCTTATTTTTCCTTAGATTGTATTTTTTACCTTTTTGAATTGTTTAGTTATATTGTCAGTCTAGAATTTACTTCGAATCCTGAAACTTGTAACTTTTGTTAAATAAATAATTTTTAAAAAACCTTTTTCCGTGTGTAAAAAGTTATTTGGCGCAGTCAGTAAGATATGTTAAACGGGCGTTAGTGAATATAACAATCGGTTCGTATAAACGATTTTTTAACATACCTTAAGTGAATAATTGGGACTCTTGGTTAAGTGAATTAAGTAGCTTAACTCGAAGACAGTTGACTCGTACGAAGAGAATTTCAAGTGAATATTGGTAATTCCAACTACAGTTCAACTAGATGGCGAAAGCAGTTCTAATTTTCATGTAAGTACTTTATGTCGTATAGAGGAAATAATTGTTTATTTAATTCAGAAAGCTCTGACAATTCTGATTCTGATTTAGGTTCTGGCTCACAAACTTATAGTAACCGTAAAATAAATATTGAATTATCAAAACCTAGATTTACAATGAATAAATTTTTCAAAATGCCTGCAGATCATGTAGTACCGCAATTGAAAAAGGAATATCTGGACATGATTCCAGAATTCCATGGCGAAAATGCTTTATTACCCAGATTCATAGAAATTTCTGAAAAATTAGTAAATAAATTTTACAATACAGTAGATTTAACAGACTTTCAAAACGAATATTTGATGTCTAGTATTTTATCTAAAATTAAAGGCCAAGCCGCAATAAATATTTCAGCTTGCAGTATTTCAAATTGGCAGAATTTGAAAGATGCTTTATTGAACACATACGCTGACAAACGAGACATTTACACGTTAAGTATTGAAATATCGGAATTAAAGCAAGGAAATGAATCACCTTTTGACTTTTACAATAGGATACAGCATCTTTTAAATCTACAAACATCATTATTAATTACTCGCTCAAATGCAAGTGAACAAGCCATTTTAGGTAACTATTTTAGGAATTTAGCACTAAGAGTACTATTGCGCGGTTTAAAGGAACCTCTCGGTACACTAATGCGTACCAAGAATCCTAGCGATCTAAATTCAGCTTCAAATGTTCTAACGAATGACTTTCAAGTTTATTTAAGTGATAATAATAACAATACAAATCCAAAAAATTCATTTAATAAGCCTAAGTCACAATTTAATGTTACATCACATAGTAAAAATAATTATCCTAATAATCAAACGGTAAGCAGACCAAATTTACAACATAACTATCAACCACAATTCAACAGAAATTTTAATAATGAAAATAATCTACCTAGTAAAAGTAGAGATACAAATTTCCAGAATAAAAATACTAATGTTTTCAAACCTAGTAGAAATCATCAATTTCAAAAACCTACTCCAATGAGTATATCTACTTCTAATACGTACAATAAACCCAATGTACAGAATAAAAATAAAGAACAAAATCAATCGCATTTCGTAGGTAATAGAAAAAATTATATTTCGGAAGAATTGCATAACATGGACGATACCGAACGTCCCACCGATGTTGAAGATTGTTTTTTAGACGAAATTGCCTCGGAAGAGACAGACACGTAGAAATGTTTAATTTTACGAATTATGAAAGTGAATTACCGTACATAATATTTCCTGAACAAAATTTAAAACTAATGATTGACACAGGTAGTACAAAATCTTTTGTAACACCTGACATTGCAAAGAAATATTTTTCAAAAGCAACTATGGAAAAATCTTTCAAAGTAACTTCTGCTTTAGGCTCAAGTCAACAAAATTATTGTACAGTAATTCCATCTTCAAAGATATTTAAAATGGAAAATAAAATGAGCTTAGAATATTGTATATATAAATTTCACAATCATTTTGATTGCTTATTAGGTTTAGATAATCTGAAAAAACTGA
Source organism: Galeruca laticollis (assembly GCA_963921935.1). Lineage (NCBI taxonomy): Eukaryota > Metazoa > Arthropoda > Insecta > Coleoptera > Chrysomelidae > Galeruca > Galeruca laticollis. The sequence goes on from OY998176.1 coordinate 180,379,041, forward strand.
ATGCAACTATTGATTTAGTAAATAACGTTTTAATTACGCCTTATAGTGAAATAAAAATAAATTATTTTCAAATCAGAAGCGAGAACACGAATTGTATAGTAGTGCCTCCGCGAACTGAACAAATAATTAAATTGAATATTGATAATATTAATAATGGCGATATAATTATACCTTATACAAAAATAGGAAAATTAGAAATTCCAGAATGTCTCACAAGAGCGGAAAATAGTCAAGCCGTATGTACTATTTTAAATCCGTCTGAGTCATATTTTAAAGTAGATTTAAGTGCTCCTTTAGAGGTTGAACAGTTCGACGAATACGAACAAACCTTGAGCCCTAATTTTAATGCTATTTGTGCAGAAAAATTCAAATTTGATATTAATAAAGTTCGAACAGAACATATGAATTCTGAAGAACGCAACGCTATTCTTAAATAAATTAAAGAATATTTTGACATTTTTCATGTTGATGGTAATCAACTAACTTTTACTAGTAAAATCAAGCATCAAATAAAAACTACAAATGATGTACCTATTTATACTAAATCGTACAGATATCCAGAAGTATATAAAAAAGAAGTCCAAAATCAAATACAGAGTATGCTAGATCAAAATATCATAAGAGCCTCATCCTCACCGTACACTAGTAGTATCTGGTTGTTCCAAAAAAATTGGACTCTACAGGTAAACAAAAATTCAGAGTCGTCGTAGACTATCGCAAGCTTAACGAAATAACTATTGGAGATAGATATCCATTACCAAACATAACTGATCTATTGGATAAATTAGGACGTTGCCAATACTTCACTACATTGGATCTTGCCTCCGGATTTCACCAAATTGAGATGGCTGAAGAAGATATACCCAAAACGGCTTTTACTACTGAAAATGGCCACTGAGAATTTTTGAGAATGCCATTCGGACTAAAGGGAGCTCCAGCAACTTTTCAAAGAGTGATGGACAACATTTTAAGAGGTATCCAAAACGAAAAATGTTTAGTTTATCTTGACGATATCATTATATTTAGTACAAGCTTGCAAGAACATATAAATAATTTGAAGGAAGTATTTAAAAGGTTACGCGAATCGAATTTTAAAATACAAATTGACAAATCCGAATTTTTGAGGAAAGAAGTAGCTTATTTAGGACATATTGTTACCCCTGAAGGTGTAAAACCAAATCCCGATAAAATAAGTGCTATTCAAAAATTTCTCATACCAAAAACTAGTAAAGAATTTAAAGCTTTTCTCGGACTTCTTGGATATTATAGAAAATTCATTAAAGATTTTTCAAAACTGACTAAACCTTTAACTAATCGTCTTAAGAAAAATGCAGTAATTAACATAAAAGATCCTGATTATATTAATTGTTTTGATACTTGTAAAAAAATGTTATTAAATGATCCTATTTTACAATACCCGGACTTTTCTCGTCCATTTAATCTCACAACAGACGCAAGCAACTTTGCTCTAGGCGCTGTTCTTAGCCAAGGAAAAATCGGAACTGATTTACCTGTGGCATATGCTAGCAGAACACTTAATGATTCTGAAGTAAATTATTCAACAATTGAAAAGGAACTCCTTGCAATTGTTTGGGCTGTAAAATATTTCCGCCCATATCTGTTCGGGAGAAAATTCACTATAGTAACAGATCATTAACCACTTCAATGGTTATTTTCTTTGAAAGAACCCAATTCTAAATTAGTTAGATGGCGGTTGAAACTCGAGGAATACGACTATGATATAGTGTACAAGAAAGGTGCATTGAACACTAATAGTGACTGTTTATCACGAATCCAGCTAAATATGAATGAAGTAAATTCTTCGGATAATCCTCCCAAAAAATTATTAGTTTATATGGAAAGATTTAATGACTCACTTTCAAATAATACAAAAAATAAAAATGTAGAAACCGAATCACTTATTGTATAAGCTGAAGATTTTAATGACGAAATCGATGACGATAATAATACGATTCACACTAACATAGAAAATCCTATTGCAGGAATACCTATTTCGGAATCTGCAGTAAATGTGGGAAAAAATCAAATTATAATCTCTGAAGTTAATTTTGAACCCGCTATACCAACTATAATTAAATTATATGAAACTAAGCAAAGAATTCTAGTACAATTTTCAAAAAATAACTTTGAACAAGACGTAATAAATTTTGTGAATGAATATGTAGCACCGAAAGCAAAATATCATATTTATTTTGAAGATCCCTTATACGAAAAATTCAGCACTGTTATACAAACATATTTCAAAAATTCACAGATTTCATTTATCAAATGTAATAGAAAATTAATTGATATCCCTCTAAATGAAATCAAAGAAGTAATACAAAACTATCATGAAAGTAAACGGAATCATAGAGGATTAGATGAAACCGAAAATAATATAAAATCTCGATACTATTGGCCTAATCAAAGATCTTCTATTCAAACGTACATTAACGAATGCGAAATATGTCAAATAACAAAATATGATCGCAAACCCGTGAAACCATATTTTAATATTACCCCAACAGCTATTAAACCATTTCAAATAATACATTTAGACACTATTACTTTAGAAAATACGAAATTTCTAACTATAATAGAGACTCATTTTCAAAATACGGGCAGTTGTATCAATTGAACTCAGCCCAAGGTATAGAGATAGTTAATAATTTAATTAGATATTTCACCCATCATTGTATACCGGAACAAATAATATCCGATAACGGAACAGAATTAAAAAATAGTTTAGTAAAAGATTTATTAGAAACTCATAAAATTCAAATTCATTTTATCAGTTCACAACATCCTGAAGCAAACGGCATTGCCGAACGATTTCATTCAACAATTATTGAACATATTAGACTTCTAAATAATCAGAACGAATTTGAGAAAGAACCTATTGAAATAAAAGTAAATTATGCTCTTTTGGCATATAATAATATTATTCACTCTGTAACGAAACTAAAACCATACGAAATTATCACAGGTCATTTGGAGAATAACTCTTCTTTTGATCTAGACATTGATCGACAATTAGTAAATAATTATATTCATAATTACAAAGAAAAAATGAAATAAATAAATCATTGCAAGAAACTAAGGATAAAGCTATTTCAAAAGCTAATGAAAGTAGAGAAGATCTTCCAGACCCTCTACCTACAAAAGTATTTGTCGAAAATAAGCAGATTAAAAGTAAGACAAAAAATAAATATCAACCTGAAAAAATGAAATCCGTAAACAGAAAACATGAAACTGCGAAAATTGTAACACGTCATTTTAATACCGCTGAAGATATTCATATTTCAAATATAAAACGACCTAAGAAGAAACCTTATACTTTTATTACAGATTCTTCTCATTCGGACAAGCAAGAATAGAAATAAAAGACATCACTAATAACCTAGGAATTTTACCAATAAATCTTGGACCGGCAAAACTACAAAAATCAAGTCATACATTTGTACATTTCTATAACTTAAGTCCGTTACTGGAAGAATATAATTCTTTAAATAAACACTTTGAAAATATCACAGTTGAGATATCAAATAGTACATATTTCGTACATTAAACGGAAAATATAGTTAATCTTATTTTTAATGTTAAGAGTAATATAGAAGAAAAATTTGAAAATTTAAATATTCATTCAATAACAAATAGAAACAAAAGAGGCTTAATAAATGGACTTGGATCTATAATAAAAGCCGTAACCGGCAACCTTGATTCTCAAGAGAAAGAAAAAATAAATATAATCTTAGAGCATTTAAAACAAAATCAAGCTATTCTTCAAAGTCAAATTCAAATGCAGTACAGCGTTAGCGAACAAATAATAAATTACTTCAATAAAACTATTCAAGATATTCAAAATAATGAAATATTGCTCAAATCGAAATTATTAGACATAAAATATATGCTTGACCTTCAAGTGCAATATGAGAATCTTATTTATCTCAAAGATATGTTGAATGAAGTTTTAATTATTTATAATGTTATATTAGATGTAATAGAAACTGTAGAGAATTCCTGGACATTCTGCAAACTAAAGTCATTGCACCCTAGTATAATTAAACCCAAGGAATTATTTACAGAGTTGCAAAAAATATCTTCGTATTATAAATTACAATTACCGTTGGAATTGAAATACGAGAATATTTTGAACTTTGAATCAATTTTAGATGTAACATGTAGAGTAAGTAAAAATAGAATAGAATATTTTTTATCAATTCCCATAGATTTTAATATAGAGTTTGAATTATTTTATTTATTACCCATACCTACTAAGTTAGAATCAGAATTCGTAATAATAATACCAAATTCAAAGTATTTGCTAAGATCTGATACACAGATAAAACCTCTAAACGATATGTGTACAAGAAGTGAAAATTTTCAATGTGCTTCACACCTTCAAGATAATAATAAACAGTTATGTGAAGAACAAATACTATTAATGGAAAACTCTACTAACTGCGAATACACTAAAATCAAAATTATTGAAGATCATTTGGAAATTATAACAGAAATTAACCAATACCTAGTAGTATTTCCAGAAGAAGAAAAATTGATAATTAAATGTTCAGAAGACACTGAAATCAAAATTTTAAAAGGAATTTTCCTAATCAAAAATTCGCCATGTAAAATAACTTTTAAAAATCAAGAATTAATATTTCAAGATAGAACTTATGGTCAACCACTGGTACTGAATAAACTTCAGACACATCATAATAAAATTAAAATCCAGCCTTTGGAAATAAATTTGAAAAAATTAAAATTAAAAGAAATATCTTCGCAAGGATTGACACCAATTCAGGAAGAACAATTAAATCTCCATATTCCTAGCATATGGACTATATTTCTATATTCTAGTGGAGTATTGATAATTATTTGGCTACTCTTGAAGAAAATTCAGAAAAGAAGAAAATCAGAAGAAACTCCAATGGAATTACAAGAAAAGAAAATTCAACTTCCAGGGGGTGCGTCGATCTAATGGGGGAGGTGTTATATACCTTAAATTACTTAGTAAATATTAAATAAATTCCTTAATCAGCATATTGTGTAATAACATGTTGTTTTATAAATTGTTGAACCTTATTTTTGCTTACATTGTATTTTTTACCTTTTTGAATTGTTTAGTTATATTGTCAGTCTAGAATTTACTTCGAATCTTGAAACTTGTAACTTTTGTTAAATAAATAATTTTTAAAAAACCTTTTTCCGTGTGTAAAAAGTTATTTATATATATATATATATATATATATATATATATATATATATATATATATATATATATATATATATCTGAATTTGGTGGTGCAGCGACGTTTAGAAAATTAAAAGGTACCGAAATAAATTTATTAGAGATCTCTAAATTAAAATAGACTTTTATTTAAAGAAAAAAAAGGAATGCATTTATAATTAGTAATTAACATTTTTATTGTTTCCAATGTAATTTGTAGTTTACTTTTTTTGTAGTGTATACACATTTCCTGTTTATAAACTTCTTTGTTTTAAAAATTTTCTGAAATCATAAGTTTTGTTCATTTTAATTCCACAATCCAATAATTATAGTAAATTTGAATGGCGCAATTGAACCCTACCCTTTGATAGAGTTATACATATTTAACGATTATCCAATAACAGTTTCAAATAACAAATAATATAGACACCTTTCAAGTTAATTATAAGGCATGTATAGGCGCCATTTTATAATAACATAAATGTGAATGATTGAATTTATTTATTTGATGAAATCTAGTTCAACAATAATTTTAAGTCTTATTTCCTTATACGACTAGCTCAATTTATCTTATTTTTGTAATTACCTGTTAGAATATTATAGCCGGGGCATGAAAAATCCTTTCTTTCTCTTTGAGTCCTGGTAGTTAATAGCTCTTTAAAAACTCTATCGATTTTGTGCTTCTATGATGTTATATTGCTGATCTAATTTCCACTACGATACGCCTATGGAGGTTAAATCATTCGCTCTGCGGGAATCGATTACGACAGTTCGTCATTCAACAGAGAGACTCGTAGAACATGGTAAAAAATACAAAAGTTTTGGTTACGTATAATTTAATAAACGATAAACTTTGATGATGGAATGTATGTGTGTGTGTAGATAATGATGGAATGTGTTCATATTGAAAATATTTTGAATTACATATCTACAGTCCAAATTTACATTAAAATGTGTGTGAGTCCTTTTTAAATATTCACTTAATCTAATTTTACAATTGATTTAAATAAACCATTCCTAGATGGTATTTTTCGTTCCTCGCAAAATTAATATAATCTACAAACAAATCATCTCACACGTTTTACGAGTTTCCTTGTTCTGCTCTCTCTGTCGCTAGCGTTTGTCGCAGCGTTATGACGCTGTAGCATTTTGACACATGGCATCAATGATTCTAACCAAACATATTTTGTAAATATTAAATCATAACATTGAATATTGTCCTTCGCATTGCTGAAAATCATTATTGTTTGATATGTCTTTCAGATTATGGATTCATGGTATTTCTTTGTAAGAGATTTTGTAGTGGTGGATGATATTTATTTAATGGTTCAAATACATAAGTTTATAATTAAAGGTAATGTTTCTTTTTGTTTCATTATAAGTTATAAGTTTTTTTTTAAATCACACAAAGGCTGTCTTAGTGGATTGAAATGAAAGTATTTATAATAATCTAGAGAACATAAATAAATTGAATATCTCATTCTTAACTTTTTATAAAGTATGATCTAGACCATTACTATTTCAGTATTTCATAATGACTCTATCTTATAATAATACTTATATCTCATTTATCCGTTATAATGTATATATATATATATATATATATATATATATATATATATATATATATATATACATTTATGGATTTTCTTATATAAATTCATATTTATTCTCTTGAATAACTGTTCTTGATTTTCGGTTTATTACAATAAATAACGCTCATTTTTATGAAAATGACTTACTTAACGTTTCGGCTTGATTCTCATTCTTATATTCAAATAATTCCATTGAATAGTGAGTCACATTGATATTCACATCGAAAAACTAAGTTATTTCGACGTAAATAGGAACTATAATTGATCTTCAAATTATTTGAAAATTCGTTACAGAAATCATTATATTTGGTGAAGAACCTCTCCATATAATAAAATTTGGGTAATGGTATTAATTTATGTTTACTTAAAATCACTATAACAATGCATTCTTAACAGATACTCGAATAAATGTAAATCTCATTTTTTTTAGAAATGAACCGAAATGTTCCCATGGAATCACTTGAAGTCTCCATTGATTGTCAATGAGCATAAATTAATTCACCGCAACCAAGAAATTTTATATACAAACGAAACAACTCTAAAATATATATTTGATAATATGAAAAAAATCTCTCTTCCAAATCTTGATTTTCTGACTTCAACTGCGTATTTGACGACGGTGAATAAGTGATGAAAATTCTATTGCTACAAACTCACTTCCACTTCCTTGGTTTGTACATCTTATTCTTGTTCTAATTGTCGAGGAGAATTTGTGGACGTTAAAATGGAGCAAGTTATTCTTGCATCCGTTCATTATTCAAAAATGCAAATTTCTGCTCAATTCACGAGTTCTTTCTCGCTATGAAAAATTAAATTTACTCCTGCAAATCGAAAAAACAAATGTTATGAACGAGGCTGTACCTAATTTACAAACTCCCTTTGTACTAATTAATTGGGCTAAAATATCACAAAGGTCCATTATATTCGTGATAAACGATGAAATTTTGGAGGGTTTCCAGTTGACGGCTTACAATTTTATGGTACACCTGAGGAGTACAGATGTGATTAATCAAATTTTGTAAATTAATTAAATTTGTCAGTATATTCAAAGCATAAATTTCAAGCATTTATAATGCCGCTTTACAATGTAGAGAAGAAGTAGGAGAGAACGATGAAACTTGGAGTTGAAGTAGTTGAAACAAAGAATCAGTTTTTTTCGAAAATGCGAGGAAATATTAACATAACTTATTTAACAACATAGACAAAGTAAATCGAACAATACAAAACATAATATACATAAAAGTACAAATTTAAATTTAAAAATTAAAAAAAAAGTTAGATACTAACTTAAAGGTGGGAACTCCGTGCCCTCTTGCTCATAGAAGAGAACGTACGCTTCCCCACTGACTAAAGATTTCGATGATATTGATGACACCCTTGAATCATTATGATCGTGCCACTGTCCCTTGTAGGAATATCGGCAGTAAGCCGTGTAGTGACCACTGTAAGTGGTTCCGCTGTGATTTGATATAGCGTAGAGGTTGTACCTATAGGGTGCCATATTATCAGCCTCGTAATGGCTCATATCAAGTCCTTCTATTGGAGAATATATTGTAACATTAAGTTTTCCCCTGAATCTTTCAGTCGACGAAAAGCGCTTCAGGTAAATAACCAGGATTTTCGGAAATTTATGAATGGTGAATGATTTAGTGCATAGTCTTCGTTCCTTACATTCCGAACATGTCGGTTTCTCATCACTGTCGAGCGATTCTTCTCTTGTAAACGAATCCAAACATTGTGAAAGACGTAATTGACCTGTTTTTTGGGGTATGGGAAGGGATAAATCCTAAAAGGGATCAAAGGTAACAGAACAGTGACCACAATATGTACACTTGATTGTAGATTTTAATTGACCGACGAAGTTAACTACGATCTTGGAGTTGTCCATTTGCAAATGTCTTAACCAAGATTCTTGCGTTTTTTCATTGTCACTGAGTTTTCCATCAGTTTCTATTAATATTGGTTTGAGTTTTTCATGCACCTTGTTGACATCTTCTTAAAGTCCTTCTAATAGGCAACGAAGGAATTCCTGCGCATCTTGTTGAGCATATCCCATGAACCTTGGAGCGAATCGCTGAATCTGACTTTTTAATGATATGGTGTTAACCACCCTGCCCGAACCGTCTTCAGACCAAAGCTCTTTATTAACTTCAGCAAATGCTTTAATTAATGTTTCCTTCATGCTGGATATACTTTTGTTAATATCTCTCATGTATGTATCTTTACTCAAATATTCTAATAGCCACCTTGTGTTCGATAGGCATTGGATAACGCTATTCATGAAACATGTGTTATCGATATTTTTGAGGCCATTAAGACCCAGACATTTTTGGGAAACACCCTCCAAGGACCTGATCGTGGAGTAATTGTTAACAGCTCTTTTGCAACCACTATCATTATCCGAATAATCTTGGATTGTATTTCTGTCTCTCTCAATTGATCGGCGTGATAAGGAATTTGAGTTGATGCTATTTGCTATTGAATTGGATGGAGAAATTGCGGTTTTGGTAAGTTTGGGAGATGACGATAGATCGTTGGTCTGCATCACTTTGCTAATACAATCCTTGACATCCAAATCATTTTTGGACGTGTCCTTTTGTTCTGCTTGAGTGTCATCCCCTCTCTGAAAATCTCTGGTCAAAATTGAAATGTACGAAGAGAAGTTGTTAACTCTCTAATTATTTTCAGAGAGGGAATGGTTGCTTCTTGCTTCTTCAGTTACCACGTCACTATCTTCCATTGACCGCACTGAAAAAGAAGAAGGTGGATCAATCATTTGCAAATTAATTTTGGTCCCGTGCAGAAATGAGGGCAATGCATGATCTCATGCAAATTATGTGATGGAGGAACAGTTCCAAGAACCGAAGCAGCATTACCACGTTGAATAGCAATACTAATTCTCTCCATCAAAAAAGAAGTAGAACGGTTATCTTTCGTTGCTTGGCTTAATCTCCTTTCGATTTCATAAACAAATAACAGAGATTCCGGGCCATAAACACCAAAAGATTCAACTGCTACTGGATGGAACAAATAGTTGTTACCAAGATTTTGGTATTTTTTTTGTTTCAATTTTTCGCCACACACAGCTGCACTTCCAGAACTTTCGGCTAGATGGGAAGCCGCTACAGTGTCAACACAAGTGAAGTCTTATACTACAGGTTTACCGTATCTCCAGGGTATGAGAGACATACCATCGGGTCGTTTACCATCATCTCGACTGGTACCTAAGGGTTCCAAAATTGCAGGAACATCCGATGACACCAAAGTCCGTTTCAATATGTCGTTCACCTGGTAATGTCGAGATGTACGCCCTGCACTTCTCCTGCAACTCAAACCATGCACACCTTTCTCATCAACTACACCACCACAAACACAAGTATGAGGCACACATATTGATGAACCCATCCTAAGCCCTACTGCTATTCTGAAAGATTCATTGTCTAATAGCGTTTCAAGAGATGCATCAGGTGAAGCATTTAGCTAAGCACCTGAGTCTTTGATCATTACTGCTCTCAGACGAGCCTTATCGTATACACTTGTAGATTTCAGAAGTTTATCAGTTATAATATTCAAAAGAGGTCGGTTCCATGTTTTCTGTATATTCTTTTTATTTGTGGGAGGATCGATATTAGTTGCGGCATGCCAAAGTAATTCACCTTCAGCATAAAAATCGTCTTTGATATTGATGAATATAGGAGGAAGGATGGTATCAATAAGAACAGACAGACTATTGACTGACGAAAGAAAAGCTGGTAAAGCTAAAGAAGAAGCCGAACGTAGCCCTAGTCCGCCAAGGTTTACAGGAAGCGTTGCTTGGAGCCATGAATCATTATTGAAATAATTGTTTGTAACATATTCCGTCGTGTTACGGAGTAAATTATCAAATTGATCGAGCTCTAATTGACTTAACCAAGTGGGGGAACATCTGAGGACGTACATGAGTTTCGAAACAGCCAAACAATTTTCTAAAAGGAAATCAGGGACGTGTTTGGGAAGTTCTTTTATTCTAGTGGTCAACAATTGGAGTGATTCACGTTTTTCTCGAAGATAAACTGGAAGTGAATATTTAGAAACAGGCGTGCCTAAGAGACTACATTTAGACTTATTCAAAATTCTTATATCAGGAGCCAGTCTAAAAATAAATGAAATTGAAATAATTTTAAATTAAATAAATGTCCACGCAAAATATGTATAAGCTGTAGGAGGTAATAAAATGAAGAGATGAGTGGAATTCACTGACCGACAATAGGAGATCCATAATATTAGAAAAACTAATCAGAGAGAAGATAACAATAATACATCCATATATTGCACTGAAAATCAAAAATTAAAATACCATGCTAAGAAGTTTCTCATGCTCCTAGGGTTTCTTCGTTTTGTACTTCATGAGTAATTACCGGTTCCATAAATGAAATTGATTCTCCAACTTTTTCTCTTCCCTCGGCAGTTTGTTTTCTTTTTATTTAAATAAAATAGAGATATAACAAAGGACAAAAACTACAGAAAATGGGAAAAAGTAGTTGAGTTTGTCAGCTTTAACAGAATACATACCAAGTTTGAAAAAGGAAATAGGTAATATTGAAATGGAGAAAGTAACCCTTCCATACCTCTTGCATTGTCTATTCCATATTTTTATGTATTTGGTGAAGTTGCTTACTCCCATTTTATTACTAAAGACAGTAGGCAACAAAGGTGACTCTGCGCTGCACCTCCTGAATGACGACGTAACACTATTGGATTTTTTTGTCTTTTTGTGATGCGAAGTTATCTGGTTTGAACTATTTAAAATAAAAATAGCAACCTTGCATGACAAAGGGATTGCGCGATACGCATGCGTCAAATTGAACCCTATTGGAGGCAGGGAAAAGCAATAGGATCTCAGGCAGCTAGTGACAGAGAGACAGCAATTTTTTCTAAACGTCAATTTTCCATAATTGTTCTATCTAACAAGTATTAATAGTTTAGTTTCGTACAGTTAGTTCATACTGTTTTTGCAGCCCATTCACTATTCAACAAGTTATTGAACATTTTTGCCCAGTTCGAGCCGAGCTATTTCAACCAATATTCCTATTCAATTTGCAAGTTAGAACTCCGGTAATGTTAGTCATTTTTGTAGTCAACGGTAAACCAGTCGTAGAAAAAGGCAAACGATTTAGCTGGTCCATTGTAATATCGTCCTAGAGGTACACTATAGGTTGGAAGTTTGATGTAAGTCTGTTCGTTTCCTATATTTATTCACCTTTTTTCTATAGATTATTGCAATTTGAGGTGTTATATTCACTCAAATCACGTTATTCACAGGCTCAATAACCTATTTTACTATTTGATTCGCATAGTTTATTCAAGATCTTGAAGATATATCCATTGAATCATTATTTTGGGTGAAAGTCTGGGTAAAAAATATTTCTATATTTTTGGAATTTTTAGAGCATTTTCTTCACTATTCGCATTTTGTTAATTAATAATTGCTAATTTATATGTCTTGAAAAGTTTAACGAGAACTCGAGAATCATCAGAAATCAAACTCTATAATCTTGTTATTCGGAGTCACAGAAAAATCATTTAATTCATCCCTCATTGCCAGAGATTGAATTTCACGAGACATTTTATCTTGACATAATCAATAAATTTGATGGAATTCCTACATAAATTGAGCAAGATTGTGAAGATGATATGTAAAACAAACATTTCGAACCACGCCGAGTAGTTGAAGAGCAATTCTATGTAGCAATGAGGATTATTAAAAGTTACAGAAGTGACATTAACCTTCCATTACTCGCGCCAAATTTTGGTACTTAATAACTCGTGCACGGTCTAGGAGACCGGGTAATGAATTAAGTAATTTCTGAGCTTACTTATTACTTTGTGAAGGATTTTAGGGTTATTTCATCATTTTGGGACAGAATAAAAGTCATTTATTAGGTTAGTTACAAAAAATATATTAGGCAAAAAAGCAGAACTGAGAAATTGCATAACATAAAGATAACAAAAAAAATTAACTTATATTTTCATAACACGCATTACACATAGGACGAATATGTTCTAAACACAGATATTTTGCACAATTTTGACAAAAGTACTTCGTCTTTCTGTTTTTCTGCCAGGTACAGACTGCACAGCGGCCGACGGTTCCAGGGGTTCTTACTGGGGGCTCATCTCCAGCTGGGACTCCACACACTTCTTGTAACCTGCTTCTTAGGCTCCTTGGCAAATTGGCAGATATAGCTCTTTCTTTTTGATAATCATACAAAAGGGCCATGGAGAGCTTAAGAAGAAATTCCTTTCGAGGCGTTGTTGAATCGGGATTGTTTCCATTATAAATGACAAATGCATTTATCCCAGCTACGTTCAGCATGCTATAAAAGGGGACCATTGGCCATCGTCTGGTACCACGAGCACAATTATATTGAGCACACAATTTATCGACCATGTCGACCCCTCCTTTGGTGTCATTATAAGTCATTATCATTTCTGGCTTATTCGTACGAGGGTCAATGTCATCTCCAAAATGCATTGTTGAAATGAGAAGTACATTTTTACCTTTTTTTGGAATAAATGAAACCAGTGTTGTATTGTTGCAAAACCCAAACATTGAGGAACCGCTCGGTCGGCCTGTATTCTGTACAAATTCCAAAGGAAGCTGTCTCTTGTTCTTTCAAATGGTTCCTAGAAGGGTTAATTTCTTTTCTTTTAGACTTTCCGCAAGTTCCATATTGGTAAACCAGTTATCTGTGGTGACATTTCTATTCGTACCATAGATATGTTGAGACAGTCTTTCTACTACTGATTTAGCAGTCGTTTCTTTTTGAAACGGGCCTTCTGGCTGCTTACCCACATAAACTTCCATGTGACTGGTGTAAAACATATGGGAATCAGAGAGTGCAAAAATTTTTATGCCATACTTATTTGGCTTGTTGGGTATATATTGCCTAAAGCTACAATTACCTCTAAATGCTTCAAGCTTTTCGTCTATGGTTACATGCGCGGAATGTGAGTAACACTTTTTTTGGTTATCGTTAAATTTTTCAAACAAAAGTCTGATCGGTGCCAATTTATCCATTTGGACCCTTTCTTGTCTTGTATTTATATCGTCAAAACAAAGGCATCTCATCAGGAATTGGAATCGTATTCTATTCATTCCCAGGCGAAAAGCTTCAACGCCACTACCATCTGTTCTCCAAAGGTCGCCCAGATTCATATGATTAGCTTTTCTGACTCCAGCAAGATATAGGATGCCAATTAGTGCTTTTATTTCTATGAGATTAGTAGTTCTCACGTCTCTTTCCCTCGAAAAGTTTTGAGCGATGCTATTAATTTTTATATTGGTGCAATCTACAATGATATTCAGCATTTCTTCGTCAAACAAGCACAGCCAAATATCGAGAGGAGACTTTTTGGATTTTGCGTAAGCTTTCACCCTTGGCAATTGCAAAACAATATTTGCACTAAGTGTTCTAATATTTTTTGGTGGAAAATGTTTTTTCCACTGTGTTACCTTGTCTTTTCCTATAAATACTGCATCTCTGGTAACAGGAACAGGTACATAGTCACCTCCACCATCCTCAAATTCTTGCTCAGTGTCACTGTTTTCTGATCTCTGTTCTATGCTATCTATGTCCCCTTGCTCATCATCATCATCATTTCCATAATCTTCATCAGTTTCAACTTCTTCAAACAATCTCGAAAGTCTTGCTTGCTCCGTTTTGTAGTTCATATCTATAATAAAAATAGAAAATTGATTTCCAAAAAATTACAACCAAGAAAACACACGTTTCTATATGCAACGAGATATTTCAACTGTTATTTCATGACACACCTTATATTAGCATTATAGTATCAGAAATTTTCGTAAAAAAATGTAGAAAAGTCTAAAAAAACTTACCGGTATTATTTATGAAATCTTTTCAGCGACAGTTAAAATTAGTTACTTAAATACTCGCACCCGGTCTACTACACCGTGTTAAAGCACCACTTCCGTAAAACACTTTCTATCAACTAATAAATGAGTGGGATGTTCGTTGAGTATGTACTGGAAAGGTACATGGAGGGGGAACGATGCTCAGCCAATGAAGTCGTAATTACGTCATATTGAATATTGGACCGGTCTGAGAGACCGTGCGCGAGTAATGGAAGGTTAAGACATCTACAAGTAATATTTCGGTTAACCCATTGTTAATTTCTTAAATTTATTATTTTCAAAGTGCATTATTACAAGTTACTTGTATTCCAAGGAGAGTATGAGTGGCTCCATTTTGGAACAAATTTCTTGTGTATTGTTCATTACCCAGTAAAGCTAATAAACACAATTTTCTAAAAACTTCCCTCGAAAGTTACGCCAAACAAGTGATTGAATGTATTGAATTCATCAAAGATCAGTATGAAACTGTTTGGCAAAATCTATACAATCGTTTCGTCAAGAAACGAATATTGACTAATAATGATGATAAAGCAATTTTAATACAGAACCAGTACATAAAGAATCGGCTCATACCTATAGGAACTTATAATATAAAATTACTAAGCATTTACCTGCAATAAAAAAATTGAAACAAACACAATCAGCTGATATCTGTCTCATATATTTAATTTATACCAATTTAAATAATGAACTCCAAAAGAAATGGGAGGAATTCAAACCTACTGATGAATTGCTATTGAAAATTGGCAACGAACTAATGATATTTCCATAAATACAAGATATGCCAAGACAAATAAGAACCACTCTTATTCAAATTCTCATAGTAAATAAGATTCAAGAATGACCCTTGCACTGAATCCAATAAAATGCAATTATTGTAAAAGAAATCATACGATTCACAATAGCGGCGAATTTCCATAACTAGAGCCAAGTCAAAGGCTATATGAATTGCAAAAATTAAACGTATGTATAGATTGTTTAAGAATTGGCCTCAACAAAATTCAGTGTACTTTGAAATAGACGTAATACTCTCTTACATACCAACAATTACAGTCGCCCAATTAACAATTCAATTAAACCCAATGTTCAAGGACAAAAATCAACAATTTCTCAAACTAGCACTTACTCACTAGTGAAGCCTAGAGCTGCTTCCAATTACAGTTGAGTCCTATTATTAACTATCTGTTTCTTAGTTACGGCGTATTTCACAAATGTAGAGCTATTTTAGACAATGGAGCCCAAAGTAACTTAATCACGCAAGAATTTTGTGAAAAGTTAAATATTCCATTACCCCCTAGTAATATTACTATTATTGGAATTTAGCAAGTAGAATCGAAACTCAATAAATAACTACTATTGATTCTAATCTTGATGATTATCGATTCGATTTAACATTTCATGTTGAACCTCTATTATATCTACAGATATTACAGTTCATAAATTGATAATTTCTAAATTT
Source organism: Galeruca laticollis (assembly GCA_963921935.1). Lineage (NCBI taxonomy): Eukaryota > Metazoa > Arthropoda > Insecta > Coleoptera > Chrysomelidae > Galeruca > Galeruca laticollis. Next base: position 180,395,243 of record OY998176.1, read on the forward strand.
ATTCATGAAAGTGTGAATATATCCGATTAGGAATTGTAACAGCTATTTAACATTGATACCTTGGTAGGAGCTAGTCACTTTTTAAACCTACTTTCTGAAGGAAAACATTATCTTGGCAAACATCTTCCTAATAATCAAAATACTAAACTGGGATAAATAATTTCGGGAGTTGTACCTATTTGCCAAACAAACTTCCTAAAATATGCTGTATATAATTTTTCCATTTTTTGTAAATGACAATTCATAATATTTTTTCTATTTAACAAGTAATAAAAGTTGAATTCCGAACAGTTATATCAAAGTATTTTACAGTCCGCTAACTATTCACCAAATTATTAAACAAACAATAAGTGGCTTCGATCAACCCCATACCACTTGCTCGAAACTCGCACAGGTCACGGGCGTTGCGGTAAGTCGCTTTTGAAATTGGGAATAACCCAATCTCCCAATGTGACTGTCAAAATAGTAATCGGAAGATCCGCCATATCACGACCGAATTCCTCAATCGTGCGTATCCTGGACCCCTCTCAGTTTTTGTTGGATTCCTCCAAAAAACTATCCACTGATAGCAACCACGAAAATTCATCGAGAGAAGGTATATTCATACTGGCGTTATAGTTTATTTTGTGACTGCAAAGGGAAAGAAACTTAGCTCTCTCGAAAGACTTTGTATAGGGCATCTATATTTGACAGCCAGACAGACTTAAGCTAGTATACTAGTAAATCATGCATAGTCTCGAATTTTACGGGTAGTTTTTGTCTCCAAGGGTTTCATCCACTTCCTAATTATTTATTTTTCAACATTTGGAAGTTTTATACGCACGAAATCTGAATATCGAATAAACCCTAGGAACTTATAATTTTTTGAAGAGGTTGTTGTGCTTTTCTCCCTATTAATGATAAAACCTAACGATTCCAATGAATTGATAGAGAATTCAATGTTTTTAATAGAATTTTTCAATGACTCAGACATAATCACGAAGTCATTGAGATAATTTAGATCAGTAGTAGTTAATACCTGTCCTTCTGGAGAAACTTCAATCCCGTCCGCGTGCCTCCCATCTTGAAGTGAGGGTATCTATATGCTTATTAAGTAGCATCAAGTTGAGGATAAAGCTGTTTTTGTAGTTAGCCTTGTTCGCGAGAAAGAGAGATAGAGAGAAATTGGCCCTCAATATACTATACTATACTTATTAACCGGGCCCTCAGCCATTAATATGTACTGGTGTACTGTTCATCGGTAAATGATATCCAATAATCCACTTAAGGATTGTATGTGAAGGCCTGCACTTCTCATAAAATAAGGATAGTCTGCCTGTATATTTCTTAGTCACCTCTATGGCCTCTTCTTGAAATTGAAGAAAATAACTCGATCAATTTTCTTGATTTAGAAATTCAAAGAGTTAATAATGTACTTGGTTATGCAATTTACCGAGAACCAACACACACTGATATGAAAATTCCATATTGTTCCAATCACCCCATCTCACATAAACTAGCGGCATATAATTCAATGATACATAGAGCTTTTTCAGTTCCTATGAACAAATGGAATTATGATAGAGAGATTGATACAATTAGACAAATAGCAACATCCAACGGTTATCCATTACATATGATAAATAAGCAAATTAATAAAAAAGAGGAAAAAGTGGAATTACAACTTATATTTCCTAAACAAACTGAAGAAATAAGAACTTATAAAACCATCACAAATGCAGGAATAATTTCTAATGATATTTCAAAAATAATATCTTAAGCAACGAATATAACAATTGCTTTTAAAACAGAAAGTAACGTAAGTACAAAATTGTTAAATGTTAATACAAAAATACCAAAATTGAAGAAATAAGGTATATATAAACTCAAATGTCCAGAATGTAATGCTGTCTATTTGGGTTAGACCCTTAGAAATTTTGAAATCAGATACAGTGAACACTTACGAGCATACAGATTAAAACAACGAGATAAATTCCATTACGCAAAACATCTACTTGACACCAACCATTCATTGATACCAAACACAGAACTAGAAGTACTACATATTTGTGATAAGAAACCGGAACTGGATTTCCTTGAAGAATTGGTAATTAGAAGACACTTGAGAAAGCCACAATATGAAGTCGTCAATGAACAGATAAATCTAGGAAGCTCTCCACTATTAAACTGTCTTCTTAAGTGATAATTGTAAAGATCAGCAGATATAGTTTTCCTGGTTTTCTATATCATTGCACAGTTATACTGATCTTAATTGGAAAAATGATATCCAGGATATCACCATCGGGCTAATAATATCTAAGCTTCAATATTTGTAATATCACATCTTCTTCTTTTTTCTATTAACATATATTAAGTCAATCACAAGGTCTAGCCAAATAACTACTAAACATCAGGTAGGCATAAAATGAAATGTAACTTCTGTCATTCTGACGATGATATTCAGTTATCGGAACAATTGTCAATTGTTTAGAATTCTTGATATTTTTCATTATATTGTGGAATAAGCTAGAAACGTTGAGTTACATTTAAAACACTAGTTAAAAATTCAGTTACATATTTGGACTGAACGTGAGATATAATTATTTAATTTAGCAAATTATATAATAACAAGTCTGAATATGTAACCATGGCGTCTGAGTAATTTATCAATATATTGGTTCACAAACAATCATTGTTCGAAACGTAATCGTGCTAAAATTGATGGAATACTGCAGAATGAATACATTTTAATAAAGCAGAATGCCAATATTGCACCTTGGGTTATATCTGATTTACGGAATATCAATTTTGTTGATGGAGTTTTCTTTTGAATCAGTGAATCAGTTCAATTGAAAATTTATACACAAAATGAAATATAAACAACTTGTCAGAATTGTTCACCAATTTTTCATGGAGGTGAATATAGGACAGTAGAAAAATTATGCATTTTCTACTTGTGCTTCAAAATTGTTGTGTAAATAATTGCGCTATGATTATAACGGTTAATATTAAACTCTGCCTGCTGTGCTGCTGGGTGGATTGAGTAGCCCAGTAGTATGGTTGCCGGTCTCAAGCCCGGATAAAAGAGGAAGGTTAAGCAAGGGACTAACTATCCCTCCTTGGAAAAAAACCATAGTTACGACAACGAAACACACGCCTCGGACCCGGACGGACCTCTCAAGACGAAACACGCGACGAAAAAGGACAATGAATTTCGGAGCATGGAACTTACTTAGCCTTTATAGACCTAGAGCCTCTTTACATGCCGCCAAAGAACTAGAAAAACAAAATATGGACATAACAGCCGTTCAAGAAATCAGGTGGCCAGGGAACGGAACGCAAAGAGTGGGAAACTCGATAATACTGTATAGCGGAAATGATCAAGGACGACACCAATTTGGGACAGGTTTCATACTAAGAGAACCCATAGCAAAAACAATCATGGAGTTTAAACGTCTCTGCTACATGAGACTGAAAGGAGAATGGTATAACTACTCGGTGGTCTCAGCTCGTGCCCCGACTGAAGAGAAATACGAGGAAATAAAGGATACCTTCCATGACGAACTAGGAAATCTTATCCTGAGTATACCCAAATATGATATGCTGATTATTTTGGGTGACTTTAATGTCAAAGTCGGCAAAGAAGAAGCCTATCAAACAACCATAGGCAAACATAGCCTGCATGACACTAGCAACGACAATGGAACCAGGCTTGTTGACCTGGCTACGTCCCAGAACCTCCAAATAAAATCAACTATGGTCGAACATAAAAACATCCACAAAGAGACCTGGATTTCAAATGACGGAGTCACAAGAAACCAAATCGACCACGTCATAATAGATAGGAGACATGGTAGTAACTGCCTGGACGTCAGAAGCTTAAGAGGAGCAGACGCAGATACGGACCACTTCCTAGTAAGGACAAAGATTAGAATTAGAATCTCCACCTGTCCAACGCCTAAGAAGGGGACCAGAACAACTTGGGAGACGGGAAAACTAAAAACAGAGGAGACACAAGAAAGGTACCAAAAACAAATAAATGAGCAAATAAAGGAGCCTCAAGACGAAAACAGCATAGAGGAACTATGGGCTAACATTAAAGATGCAATAGCCACCGTATCAAAGCAAGTACTTGGCAAAAAGAAAAGCCAGCGACGGAAATGGTTCGATGAGGACTGCAACAGGACACTAGAAGCGCGGAACCTGTCTAGGAAAAAAATGCTACAACATCCAACAGCATCTAATATAGAAGAATATAGACACCAAAGAACAATAACACGCAGAATGGTGAAACGGAAAAAGAGAGAATACCAACTGTCAATAATAAGAAAAATAGAAGAGAATAGACAGAATAACAGAACAAAAGAATATTTTAGCGAAATCTCGAAACATAAAGCCGGATACCAACCCAGAGAGGAAAACTTTCTCACAAAACATAATGGAGAACTCATAACCAACGAAAAAGAGATTCTAAAAACCTGGAAGAAATACTTCTTCGAACTGCTAAATGAGGAGGAAAATACAAATACGCCACCAACAAATATACCAACGGCCGAAATAGAAACACAGCCACCGTCGTACGAAGAAACACTGAATGGAATAAAAAAAACTGAAAAATAACAAAGCTCCAGGCAGCGACGGCATACCTGCCGAATGCATAAAATCTGGCGGAGAAACACTCCACAAGGCCATACACAAGCTCATACAAACCATCTGGAAGACAGAGGCCCTACCCGACGAATGTAAGGAAGGGATGATCGTCCCTATTCATAAAAAACGAGAAAGAAATGCACAAACTATCGTTGAATAACTCTTCTGAATACACCCAAACAACACAAGTACATCCCCTGTACATCCCAGGGATGTCCTTCAATTGCTACTAGGACGTCCCTGGGATATTCTTTAACGGGACATGGTACATACTAGGGACGTCCTAGGGACATCTACTTTCCACCAAAAAGGACACACAAGGGATGACGTTTTGGTACGTCCCAGGGATGTACCATGTCCCGACGAAGGACATCCCCTAGACGTCGTCGAATGTACTTTGTTTCATTTATTTATTTTGAAATATTTCATAGAAAATATGAAGAAATAAATAAAATCCAGAGATTTTCAACACAAAACCACTTTAATGAAAAATGACAAGTATCACATAATGAAATAAAATATTTAAAAAAATCGACAAAACAAAATCTCATTCTAAACATAAATTTGTAAGATAATGAACTAAACAAAAACATATATTCATATGGTAATAAACAAAACAAAAATTGACGAAAGAATTAAAAATTGTATAGATATATATTAGCTAAGTGTTGTATTTGTTGTAGGCATTGCCGCATCTTTTTCTCTGAGGCTTCTTTCCTTTGCTCTTCTGAAGAACTTCTGTAAAGCATTCTCAATTTATTTTTGGTTACCAATGGCTTCAGAAGATCCTGTAACAAAAATATTATTACAGGTACAATTGAATGATGGAGTTTACTAAAATAATTTACAGTAAATATAGATAAAAATACTAACGGAGTATCATTTGTGACATCTTTGTTTCCTTAAAACATAATTTTTCTTTCGTCCCATACCAGGTGAAAGATGTAGCTGTTTGGTATGTCATGAATTGTACCATGACTCTTTTTACAAAATCAAATGGGGAATTCCCCCTTATTTTTGATACTTCTTGAACCTGAAATAAAATAAGATAAAAATTAAAAAGCTATAGCACTCAACGATTTATTTGGTAATGAACTGTTGAAACAGGAACTCTGAATGAAACTAGTGAATTTTATAATAATACTAGCTAGTGATCTTTAAACTTCACAGAAGCTTCACTTGAAAAAAATGTTATTTTCTATGAAACTAGTTTAGCATCAATGACAACTAACTCATGCTTAATGTAGAAAGTAATTTTTTGAATGTTATTTTTCAGAAAAAGTTTATAGTACCACATTTGGGGAGTAAATAGTTCTCTATGTCTTGAAATTCTTCCAGTGTCCCAGCTGGTAGTTTTACTTTCTCGAATATACTTTCTGTCCTCATATTTGAAGTATCTAATATCCTGAGAGCATGCAATTCAGTAATGTTGTTCTTCAAATATTTAACTTCTGATAATAAATCTGTTACCATACCTTAGTGTTATCTATGCATATCTTTTAGATTATGAAAAAAGAACAGAAGATTCATAACAATCTTTAATTTTATGATAAAAAATAAAAAATTGTCGTAGTTCAAGATTAAATATTCTGTTTATTGTCATATTGTTTTTTGAGTTTTTCATTGATTTATGTTTAAAAGAGTTTATTATAAAAATTTACAACTATTCCAAAATTCGCTAAAGATTTTATGTAAGTATTCATTATTTCATTTAATTATTATTAATGATAACATTGACCAATTATTTATAGCCCTTGATAATGAATGGGAATCATTGGAAAGCTCGGGAATAAATATCTGAAAGAATTTACTCTGGAGTCTTATTGCCACATCCCCACAAAAATATCCATTATATATATATATATATATATATATATATATATATATGTATGTATATATCTTTATTCAAGGTACCTTGAAGAAAAGCTGATTTGGCATCCATTTGTTGATTGCAACAAAACTTCTTAATGTGGAGAGCCCATATTTTCTCATAATCCGATCCTTCCTTTTGCTTAAATCGTCGATCTTCATATTTCCGAATATTTTCTTTTTGATCCTTTTTTATACGAAATACCCATTTGCTATCTATTAATCTAACATTATCTTTTACCAGTGACCAAGTATTATCTTTATCTAACGATGTTATTTCTTTTGCAACAGCATTCTTCCACAACTTATAGTCACTTCTTTGTCTTGCTTCTTCTTAGCTATTTGGAATATCATCAACAAATAATTCTGCATTCATAGCTAGATGTTCAGGGTCCATTTCGTAATATTTAAAGTCATTAGGAAGTTCCTTTGCTCTTTTGCTTTTCCTTATTACAGATTCCTCGAGGTGTTCTTCTTCTATGTTTTTTGCTTCCTGTGGTCCTGATCTTCGATTTAAACTTTCCCCTCCATAGATTTCTTCTTGGTTTGTATCCTCTTCTTGTTCATTTTTAAGTTCAGTAATGTTATCTTCCAAGTTATGGATATTTTTATTTTCAAAAAATATAACATTTCTTGCATTCATGATTTTACGATTTTCAGGATCCCACAGTCTATAACCATTGTGAGTCTTCTATTCATTCTATGTCTGTTTCTTCCAATTTTGCACCTAGTGATTGTAAGTCTCTTACGACATCATTGAATTCACTAAAATGATTTTCTAGGCTATCTTCTTCCTTTAATTTTGGGGTCAACAATTTCTGTCTTAAATATAATTGGGATGCTACTCCTTTTGTTTGAAATACCTTTTGTAGAGCATGTCACATTTGAAATGCGGTAGTTTCATCTTTCACATACTGCAGTTGTGAATTTGCAATGCATTGAATGATTAAAGACTTACACTTATTGTCTTTTTTTAAGAAATCTTCATCAGATTCTAGATTTTCTTCTTTAATACACTCTATTACATTTTGCTGGTCTAGAATGATTTCCATGCGAAATTTCCAATGATTATATGCTTTTTCATCAAATTGAATGACTCCAAATTTCTCGTACACGTCTTTGGAAGACATTTTTCAGGTTATATTCACCTTTACCGTTTCTTAACATTAATACACTTTTTTTACAATTCCTCGGCATCAAACAGTGTTTCCTGGGCCCATAAACTGTTGTTTTGGTGGATAAAGACACATATGTCGAGTGATTATATTTTATTTTAGCAAATAAAACACAAAGTTAATTTATGAGTATAATACATGGAACTCATGAACAACAACCAATACAGATGATATTGAATTGACAATTTTGACAATACAGTTTTACCAAATTAAACCGTTATAATTGATATTCAACATTTTATAACACACTCTACATAATTTTTCGAATTTCTCAATCGTAAAATTTTTGAGGACTACATATTTTATTTATCATATCGCAATGAGCGTGTGACGTAGTAGACGTGGTATGATCTTCAAGTGAAATTTTAGTCGAATGTACTGTTCACAGCAGAACTGGACATGGATTTCGCCATATGGAAGAATGTGTGTAAGCACAGGAACAGAACATTGTCCAAGACGTCACAGCTATAAACATCATACCTATCGGTAGCGATAATAGACTGTTGAGAAGAAAATTAAATATACCATGGAAACGAGACAGGAAAACTACAAAATGTGTATTGAGCAAATGAATCTACAGAAAGAGGTCAGAGCTTCTATTACATAAAATTAGTAAGAAGACCCAGGAAATACTAAGATAATAACGACAACTTCAGAAGAGAAACAAAAGAAAAGCATCAGACTTTGCAGAATTGTATAAAACTATGAGGAAACAACTGAAAGCATATGTAAGACCATATAACGAAAAAAGCATAGAACGATTAATAGAAAAATCAGAAGTTTGAAGGGAAGTAGGGGATAAAAAGATGATTTACGCAACGAAGAATAATCAAATAAGTAGTAGAAATCTCCATGTCTATTGAACTGTGTTTCTTACCCTAACATGTTATTGTTATAAATATATATGGAACTAACTGCTTCTAAATAATTCGACTATACAATGAGAAGATCATGAGAATTCTAAAAAATTTGTTTCGATTTGTGAAAATATCATCATCATGTCGAAACGATTGTCAATACGAGACGGAACGTGCAAAGTCGGAGATGGAACGCATTGTTTCCTGAAACAAATAAGACCTTATTTCATGCGCGCGCATATCTTTAATACTATACATGGCATGATAGTATCGTCTTAAATTAATCTAGATAAATGATTCGGGACTGCAACAGCCGCATTAGTTAAAAGTTTACATCAAATAGCAACGTGCAATGTGAAATACGAATTTGTTGAATTATCAAATATATGATTCAGTATAATATCATGTTTTAAAACATACATTATTTTAACTTCTCAGCGACATCTTCCCTATTACCTATATTGAGAAATATTTACATTTTCCGTTGTTTCAAATGATGCAGAAGTTGTCTAGAAGTATCTTTAAACTTTTTCATTCAACTAATACTCAAATTCTCGTTATTATGCCTTTATTAATTTTCTTCAAATCGTTATCAATCATCTTTCCTCGGAATTTGAAGTTATCGCCTACTTTTAAGTCCATATTGAGGTTTTCTGTACCCCCTTTTCATTTTCACGTATGCTGTCTTGTTAAGTATGTTTATTATTAGTTGTTTGGTTTAATGAACTAATATTCAGAATCAAAATTCAATATACAGTTATTCATCATCATTTGACAAAAAGTTAGAAATTCATAGCAAGGCATTACTTATAATATAATAATTTTGATATCACTTACTTATTGACTAACTATAAAAAAGTTTCTCCATGACTACTATAAATTGTCATATACTGTCATGATTTGCAAATATGCCAATTCAAATATTTTTATTATGTATATAATTTTTGAAGGAACGCAATAATTTTTCCCCATTTAAATAAATATTATAGATATGTGAACAACCTCAATTAGTGTAAGTAGGATTTATGACTTCAAACTTGCTTTAAATATTTATTATTTGTATCTCTTCCAGTTTCTTTGGAAATGGTTAGAATATATAACCGAAATATTAGAAATAACTAAACAGAGTTTTCTTTTTCACATTGCCGCATTCCCACAAGAAAAGTTTATATAGTCAGTGAAGTCTTCCACCATTCCTAATCCTGAATATGTGCTGGTAATCTCTTACCCTGGTCTTTGTATACCCGTCCACATCTGCCGCCTTGTTTTAGAATCGTCATGACTTCCCTGAACGCTTTCTCTGGTGGAAGTTACTTGTTTAATCATTCAATAATTTTCATAATTTTATCCAGAAATTTGAACAATAGCCTGAATTGTCTCAAAAACAAAATGAATATGACATTGAATCTTGGAAAGAACAACTTTTCATTTCGCAAACAAATTCAAAGCAATTGAACGTTAATGATGCAAAACACCTAAAATACATAATATATGAACTACCAAAACTGCATTAATCTAACATACCTCTTCGACTAGTTCTATCAAAACTCAAACTACTTTCACCCCATTATCCAATTATTTATAAACATTTTTATATTAAAACAAATACAAGATCAGGAATTCTCATGGAAAATGTGTTCATTTCATTAGATGTATTATCTTCATATGCAAATATTCCAATCAAAATTGTAAAAATAGAGGAGAAAAAATGGAACTACATTCAAAAATACACAAAGATACCTCAAGATAAATTTATACAGACAGTGGAGCTAACACTCATTTAGACGTACTTCAAAGTTTAGGATAAAATACATTAACCAATTTATGAATATACTATGAGAGCATCCATATCAAGTGTTATAGCACAATTAGCAATAAAAAATCTTGGGAGCACTATCATTAAGAAAATTACGTCAATATTCCCATATTTTCCCGTTATATACAGTCACACTAAATGAAACTCTTGAATGTTTCTCAGGAAACCAATTACTGCAGCACAATTGTCCACAGAATATTCTGAAGGTCACCATTTAGGTGATGGCGTTGTCGAGCTGTAGCATGGTGCTGACTGACCATTAGTATGTATTTAACAGTAATAATGATCTTTTTATGGTGGGAACAGAGAAGTGTTGGCTTATAAGTGTCCAAGCGTTGCACGACTATGTTCAACTCTCAAGCTTCTGTAAACAAGTTCTTCTTTCCTCTTGGTTAGTGGCAATATGTAGGAACTGGTGTACTCTGAATTCCTGACAATTTGCTGGGAGAGTGGCTTAACACATATACCCATTTACTCCGATGGTTTAAATAAGGTTTTGAAGTCCCTGGAGAGCAGAACACGTTGTTTGGTTAGCTCTGATATTGTCGCAGCTTTTGCAGACACATCCGCAGTTTTATTTTCAATAACATCGACATGAGAGAGAACTCAGATAAGGATGACGTGAATTTCTTTCCAATAATAGCTTTGGATGCTTTCTTGGATTTGTTGGGCTGAATAATTGTGTAGTGAATGTCTCTCATTGAAAGGATGGATGACAGAGAATTAAGTGTCGTAGGGGTGCCCTTAATATATTCACAGCTGAGAGTATAATGAAAAGTTTACCCGTATGTACACTTCAATAGAAGGGCGTTGATGTGTTGTGATTGAATGATTCGATGTGGTCGTGGAGCAGCCCACGCTATATTCTTGCTTCGATGCGTCGGTATAAGGCATTTGGTCAACAGTTTCCAGATCTATCAGTTCTAGGAAGGCTTGGTGAAGAAAAGAGCTCGATACTTTACTTTTTGTATTTATCTAAAGTAGTGTTCAAATATGGAGTACTATAATCCAGTGTGGTGAATCTGAGAGAAAACTCTTGACCGTTTGTTTAAAGCATAAATTTTCAAGTGAAGGTTGTATAATGTGTGGTTTGTATGATAGCTAGTTACGGTGTTCTGGATTTTGCTTTCGTTTGAATTTATCATGTAATACATACGTAACATGTAGGATTAGATGATAACCGTGCTGAATATAACAGTAAAGGATGTTGAATGTTGGCACAGGGTTATTTCATTTGTCTCACGGCAGAGTTACTGCGAATGGCTAGATGTGGAGGCACCTAAGCAGATGAGGAGAATCTTATATTATATATATATATATATATATATATATATATATATATATATATATATATATGTCCAGAGGATAGTATGAGAAGATAATTTTTATATATTGTAGATTTTGAGGACATTTGTAGAGTATGAGGCCAGGCCCCGAAATATTCTTGTATCTATTGTATAGTATAAGGACATCTCGAAATTGTATATAAAGTAATGCGTATACATGAGCACAAATGACGCTTCAAGTACTTTGAAATGAAATTTTCTCAAACTAACCGGTATATGTCAGCATGTGTGCCTAATATCGAATGTAGAGTGTTGACAACAATTAAGAATGTAAATAAGTTTGTATATTATATAAAAATTCCTGTATTAATAATTTTTAATCGTTATTCACGTACATTCTACATCTTACGTCCCGAACCTATTATAATAGTATGGGATATTCGGTTTTCGACGTGAATAGGTACATGTTGTATCAATATTTGTAAAGCCAATGATTTAAACGTTTACAATGCGACTGCATACATATCTCGATTCGGACAGACTAATAATAATTGTCACCGAACACGTATGAGAATTGTCTTGATAATATCATTTCAAATTTATCCCGTTGTCAACTCACAAAATAGAATATAGAGTGTTTATAGTAATTAACAATAATTATGAAGTTTCAATTGGATTCAGTACAACGAATTAATAATTTTCAATCCTTACTTATCTACATCAAACGTCCCGAAACTATTTCATAAGGGTATATAAAAGGTTTTATTGATAAATTCACTATTTGCGTTCAATGATTAACCAAAAAAAACCTCTTTTGAGACACCGCAACAAACGACGATAGCTTAATTTATTCTATATTGAAAATTTGTAGATCTTCCCTTACTAACATATAACAAGGCATCCTTGAAATATATATTTTATATTGTATGTATCTTAGTCGACTTCCAGAATTTTTTTTCATCAAAATCTGCATCTCTTGTTGTTCGTTTTAGAATATACAGTTTAAACAGTAATTACTCGTAATAGTATATTATTCAACGACCGTATAATGAAAATCATTATTCACGAGGTGAAGTTCACTGCCACGAGCGCCAGTGAGTGAGTACGCGAGTAAAATACTATACTTTATCCACGACTACTAAATATTTTTGTTGAAGTTTATTTGTTGGAAAATTTTGTTACATTATTAACTACAAACACTATTATTTTATCCTGAGGAAAACTTCATACAATAAATTATTTTTCATTTATATGCAGAACATAGTTATCAAAAATTATATTAATCGTATAATATCTCATAATAGTTAACACAAAAATCTATTTAGTCAACTTAACAAATATAACGTATATAATATAACAAGAGGATGGTATTTATTTATAGTTATTAATAATTGTAATATATGAACAATAGGTCAAGTTAATCGCAGGGATAGAATTACCATCAAAACTAATGTTTTGGCGACTTGTCGAAACATTTGAATTATATGTTTATTGATTCGTTTGGTTGAATTGAAGATGCTGTTTTGTTGGCCGCATCGGTTTTATTTTTGACGGGGTCATCTATATAGCCTTCTGCCACGGCGACGGACTTCCATCCACCGTGTCTTTTGAGAGCAGTAATATCCCCGCCTGCGTCAACCAGTATTGTTGCAGAAGATCTGCGGAAACTGTGCCCAGAATATTGTTCTGGATTCGGTTATTTCAGGAAAGCAGCGTTATCCTTTCCCATTTTTGTGAATTTGTTTATTCCAACTCTCTGAGTTGTATATTCACCATTTTGGTAATTTAAAAAAAATGTGTCACTCGTGACATGACTTGATCAAAGATTTATATATGTCTGGCATATTTTGTAAAAAAGTTATACATAACAGTAAATTTTCGGCAAATTTTTAATTTGGTATTTGGCACATTAACCAAAAAAGCTGATCCAAGATCTTGTAAATGCGTTATTTTCATTTCATATAACTCATTACTTCTACATGCATCCATTACTCCCATTATTAAAGCAACTTCAAATTACAGAATGCATTGAAATAACTATATGAAAGATTTACTTAATATCTTACTTTTGTTGCTAGGTATTCATCATCAGATGCTTCAGTTAAAAAGTTATTGATATCTTCGCTAGAAAAAGTTTTTGCTCTCTTAGGCTGAAACCCTTCTGATTTTCGTTTTAATAATCCTCTTAATTTTACATAGTCTTCTGAATTTATACCTTGATGTAAGGCTCTCGTACTTCTAAGCGTTGAATAATAGGTCCATAGCGTTGAATAATAGGTCCATAGCGTTGAATAATAGGTCCATAGCGTTGAAGATTTTAATTTTGCGGATAATTCAGTAAAGTATACTCACAAAGTCGATTCAGGAAAAGGAGTGGATTTCTTTTCCTTTTGCCAGTTTAAAAAAGATTCATAGGCCATATTATATACTTTCCTTGACTTTTCCGGCAATAAATTTAATGAGGCAACTCCAGCAGCTTCTATAGTTTCTGGTGGTGTTAAAAAAAGTAATTTTCATTTTCTATATCCATTTTTAGTTTGTTTTTTTAACAAAATTTAACAAAAAATATCAAAATATTGAGAAATCTATGCACACAAACAATATTGTTGACAGGTTTTAGTCAAATTGATTTTGATTCAAAAACTACTTAGATTTATGAATTGTTACGGAGAACATGGTATGTTAAGAAACATATACCCGACATGCAAATTCAAAGTGGCTGATGGGTCAGTGTAGATGCTCCCTTCCATCCAACCGCGGGTCCGGGGTTCCAATCTGTTGTGAGGAAATTCACGTTTTTGAATTTTTTTATGTACAGAACTGATTTGATAATTAGTGGTTTACACGATAGAATTTTAAAAAACGATTTTTTGTAGCAAAACAATATATTATAGATAAATTAAGGGATCATCGGACAGCAGTGTTTAATGATTCATTAATCACTGCTGTGATTGATGGGTATTATTAGGGTCGAGCAAACAGTTGTATAATGGGTACAACATACAACAGTCGTGGATAAGAATGATTATCAAGTTTAAATTTGATATAGGTTACCAGATTAATAATTTTGATTATTTGAACGATTTTCATAGAAAATGCAGCGATTGAATACATATATCGTTTCGGACATATTGATAATAATTTTCAATTGTCACCAAATACTCTATCACCCATAAGAACTATCCTCATAATATCATTTCATGTATATCATGATGTTATTTTACAAATTAATCCAATCTCTGTATATAAATAATTTAGTGATAAATTCTCAGTTTTTGAAATTAAACTCAACGTTTCTAGCTAATTCCACAACATAATGGAAAATGTTAAAAATTCTAAAAAATTGACATTTAAAACACTAATATGAGTAGATTCCACGAAGTAAGGGTCGAGACAGTTAATTTCTCAATCAGTGTTTAATAAAAAAACATCCTTTGAGACACTACAGCAAACTATAGAAGGAGTTATTGTTTCGAAATTTTTAAGATGTCCCCATACTAAGCATTGTGTATAACAACGTGTCCTCGAACTATCTATTTTATTTGTATGCCTCGTTGTGGACTACCAGATTTTTTTTATAGATATAGAATGTTAGAAGTAATAAAGACAAATTAACAAGATTGAATTTGATACAGATTACCAGGTTACTAATTTCCAATCGTATATGTCATCACTTGATCTGGGATATTTCGCTTTCGACGTGAATACCAATTTAATCAAAATTTGTAGAATTCGATTATTTGAACGTTTTTTATAGAAAACGCAGCGATTGACTCCATTTATCGTTTCGGACATATTAGTAATAATTTGATACAGATTACGGGATTAATAATTTTCAATCGTTATTAATCTACTACTAAGGTCCTTAAACTATTTCATATATATAACTTCGCGTGATCTGTGCTATTTCGCTTTCGACGTGAAAACAGGTTTAATCAAAATTTGTTAAGTTCGATTGTTTGAACGTTGTTTAGAGAAAATGCAGCTATTGATTTCATATATCGTTTCAGACATATTATTAATAATTTTGAATTGTCATCGAACACCCGAACGCGCATAAGAACTGTCCTCATAATATCATTTCATGTATATCCAGATGTTATTTTACAAATTTATCCACCTTCTGTATATAAATGATTTATTGATAAGTTCTCAATAAAAAACCAATAAAAACCTCCGTGGGGCACTACAGCAAACGATAGAAGAAGTTATTGTATCGAAATTTTTTAGATAACCCCATAGTAAACATTGCGTATAACGACGTGTCCTCGAATTATCTATCTTATATGTATGTCTCTTCGTGGACTTCCAGATATTTTTTCATCATGAAAATTTGCATATCATGTCGCTTAAAATGGAATATAGTATGTAAGTAATTAAGAGTAGTTAACAAGTTTGAATTTGATACAGTTGCCGGATTACTAATTGTCAATCGTTATTAATCTACTATAAAGGTCTCCAAACTATTTCATATATATGTCTTTGCGTGATCTGTGATATTTTGCTATCGACGTGAATACAGGTTTATTCAAAATTTGTAAAATTCGATTATTTGAACGTTTTTCATAGAAAACGCAGCGATTGACTCCATTTATTGTTTCGGACATATTATCAATAATTTGATACAGATTACGAGATTAATAATTCTCATTCGGTATTAATCTACTACAAAGGCCCCCAAACCATTTCATATATATGTCTTCTCGTGATCTGTGATATTTCGCTTTCGACGTGAATACAGGTTTAATCAAAATTTGTAAAATTCGATTATTTGAACGTTTTTTAAAGAAAATGCAGCTATTGAATTCATATATCGATTCGGACATATTATTAATAATTTTGAATTGTCACCGAACACCCGAACGCGCATAAGAACTGTCCTCATAATATCATTTCATATATATTCCGATGTCATTTTACAAATTTACCTAATTTCTTCATATAAATAATTTAGTGATAAATTCTCAATCAGTGTTTAATTAAAAACATCCTTTGAGACACTACAGCAAACTATAGAAGGAGTTATTGTTTCGAAATTAATTTATGCCATTATCTGAAATGAAACCGGAAATATAAAATATTCCAAAAAAAATCCAAAAGGAATTAGATAGCTTATATTTTTGAAAAATGGATGGAATTTTTTTTCCAACGTGAATTGATTCCTTCAAATTATACGATAGTTTCTACAAGTTTTTGAATTAATGTTTGATACTTGAAAAACATTTTTGTGTTGTACTCTCTCATTAGCTTCGACGCGCCCCGTAATAGCGGGTGCGCGGAAGCCTATTTTCAGCATTAAATATATATTACTGGTTATTAACCTTGAGTTCCGGGAGTCTAGAATTTTCTTAGGAAATTTCCTCCTCTTTAAGGATCTTTTTTCAAACTATCGTTATCACTTTTAGTTTTCTAATTATTAACAAACATCCCCGTTTTATTTTTTTTTAATAAAAACTTGAAATTTTCATCTCCAAAAATTTTTAAAAGTAAGTATTTCTTCTAACAATTTTTAGCAGTGAATTCACTCACAGGGACTAGACCATTTGGGGACCATTCAATTCTTGAAGTGTATTCAAACCATAGGATATTAATCCTTTTCTACATTTTATATTGTTTGCATACATTTAAACATTCATGTCATCCGAAAAAATTATTATTTTATGTTACAGTATGTTGGATTTTTTTCGAAAACTACGAAATTTTATTTCAGTTCTATTTTCGCTTTCTCTTTTGTTAATAATAAATGACGGGGAATTTTTAAATTTTTAACTCGTAAGATTGTTCTTGAGAGATTGTTCCATTCTTTAATAATATGTGGGTCTCTTATTTCCTCATCCCATTCAAGTTTTTTTTAACCACATTTTTTGCATTATCAGTTTACCCTTAACCATAATGGGGTTGCTAAGACCTAGCGGGTCAAAACATTGACATAAATGCGATAGAATTGTTCGTTTTCTAAGAACGTTCAACTCGAATGAGGTAAAAACATTTATCTTTAATTCATCGGTGTGAGGATTCCATGTCATTCCTAGTATTTTACAGGGGGAATCTGATGAATTAAAGTCGATTTCGGTTTCGGAGTTGACAGTCTTGATTAAAAATATCTTTAGTGTTGGAACATATTTTATGAAGATGAAAACCAGCTTTCCCTAGAATCATTTTCAAATCACTTAATAAAATGTCAAGATCATGGGGTGAATTCGTATCTGCTAATATGTCATCAACATAGGTTTGATTGAGTAGGTCATCGGAAGCGAGGGTCAAGTTTGCATTTCGTTTTGCTATATCGTTGAGCACTCGACAGGCCAAATGGGGGGCACTTTTTGTCCGAAAGAAACTCTGTTCAATTCGATACACGAAAATTGTTCTGACGGAGAATTTCTTCATAACACATTTCGAAGAAAGTTGAATTTGGGATTCATTATCAATTGAAGCATAGTTTGTTGCTCCGTGCTGCGTTAATTCTTTCTAACGGGACCAAGAGAGAGAAATCAGGACAAGTATATATTTTGTTTGTTCTCGAATAACAAAAGTTGCAGATTTTATTGCGAGGAAGAGAGCTTGTCAGAGGCGATCTGAGAAGTCTATTTTGTGAATTGGAATGAGAAACGTTACTACTAGTGTGATAATTATTGGTGTGCAGTGTTACTTTAATATTGAATTTATCTCTATGACGATTTTGTGAGGAATTGAATGAAGTTTTATTAGTGTATTTGTGGTGATTGACCTCTCGGGAGGAATTACTATAAGAGTGAGTTTTATCAAATTTATTATACTTGTTAGATTCTGTGGTAATCAAGTTGTCTAAGACATGGCATCTATCGTCCAAAAATTCAAAGAATTCATCCAAGGTGGATAATGATGATTTTGTACGCTCCTCGTATGCTTTTTTGTATTGAAATCAAGTTTTCGTTCTAGTATATAGATAATCAAATTTTCGTAGAGCTCTTCAACAGTATGTTTAGAATTATTTAAAGCATTGATATTTGCTCTCGAGTTCGTTACCAATTGCCGTAAGCTCACATAATTACTTTTATTTAAAACAGGTGCGTTTAACAAATTATTAAAATGATTATTAATTGACTGTCTACTATTATTGTATCTTCTGTCTAACAATTGTAATGCAATTTGGAAATTATGCTCCGTTACAGGTAGTTGATCAATAATATTAAGTGGTTATCCTTTAAGATAAGTTTTTAGATAGAAACACTTTTCAGCATTTGATGATAAATTAGGGTTGTTTATTATCAAAGCTGTGAATAAATCCATAAAATATGTGAATTCATGAGCGTTTTCTATGAAAGTTGGTATTTGTATATTGGGTAGATTGATATTATTCTTTTGAGATGGGTTATCTACTTTATCTATGTTTTGACACTCGGTTTCTAAGTTATTCTGTAAGTTCGATAACAAAGCGATGAATTTATTCTCAAATTCTTCCCTATTTTCCGAGTTAATGCCATCGATGTCGATGTTAAAACATTGTATATTTAACACCTGGAACCTATTGTTGCCGACATTCAAGCGATCGTTTTATTAGCAGCAATTTTCTTACAATTGCCTTCTAAAACTGAAAATCTTGAAAGAATAACAATTATAAATCAATAAAAAAAACTATGATAAGCAATATTCGTATAATTAAAAAGATGTGTTAAAAAGTCCATCTCTTCAACAAACTAAATATTTATTAATTAATATTTAATCGTAATCCAATTTCGTTAAAAGTTTTCATTTTTAACATACGTTTTCATTTGTTAGACATTAACTCTTTTTATTCATTTTTTTAAACTGTTCCTCTTTGGCAAATTTGGAACAGCTCAGTGAAAATCAACCTTTTTCAATAATAGTTATTGTTA
The DNA here is from genome assembly GCA_963921935.1 of Galeruca laticollis. NCBI lineage: Eukaryota > Metazoa > Arthropoda > Insecta > Coleoptera > Chrysomelidae > Galeruca > Galeruca laticollis. The sequence continues at coordinate 180,414,731 of OY998176.1, forward strand.
TTTCTATTAGGATACGCATTTTATAAGTTGGGCACTAATCAGTCTAATCACTCTTGGGAACGTCCATGTCTTTAAAGTTAAAATATGACTTATATGTTACTGTAGTTTAATGAATAACATACACGTAATCTTAAAAAACGGAGGATAATTATAATTTATCAATTGCTAATATAAGAAACCATATCGACTAGTAATTCGACAACGTTAAAGTCCTGGAATTTTTTATTTGGTACTTAATGCAAAAATAAAAACGACCGTATTTTCACTTTTATTCTTTTCCGTAAAAAACAGTTCACTAAAACGTGAGTCAGTAGCATAACTACCGGGATGAGGGGGAATAGAACCACCCCCCTCCCCCAGAACACTAAAAGTAAAAAAGAATTCATAAACATAATCATAGCAAGCCTACTTAAATGAAATGTACTAGAAGCTAGAAACTGTATGCTACAATTTTATGAGAAAAACGTCAAGTTCAACCCCCCACAGTACTTCATCCTAGTTATGCCACTGACGTGAGATAGAATACGTGATATACGAGTAGTTATACCTATTCAAATTACTACGAAACAGATAACGTATGCTCATTATGTAACTTTATTCCAGATAGAAACAAAGAAGTTGAATTTATAAAACAATTTGACTGTTTTCTAATATGGGATTTTTATTCAACTAGTACCTATAGAATGATTGACATAAAGTGACAGTGCTTGTTGAAATTTTATCATGAGTAAAAAAATCAACAATAAGGTCAGTTCATCAACTGAAATGAATGATGGTGACTCTTTCTAAAAAAGAAGTGATATTTTTCTCATGTATTCATCGTTAAACTATTTTTTAGTTAATTCGTATCAATGTTTGCTCAGAATCAATATTTTTATTGATTAATATTAGTTATTATTACAAAAATCGTTAATAATCTGAATCCAATTTCTAATACTTTCGGTACTGAGAATAGTATAATATATAGGAAGTCAATTTATATTAAATAAGAAGATTGAAGAAAGAAACATCTCTTTGTGTAACATATTATTTAAAGACATGATAGTTTGGGGACTTGACTAGTCACGATTTTGTCGTTTTATTTATTAATCGATCGTTGCATGCTACCGATGCTATCATAGGCCTTTTTCGTAACGAATCAACATTTATGCTTCTAAATAGAATCATAAGAAATTACAGAATAATTTTGTAGAAGTCTAGATACATGTTCGCGAACGATATAATGAACTACTAAAAATGTCCTCAATCTCAACATTATGTATTATATTGCATATGACTCTTGTCCTAAATGTATACTTAGCATATGTAAACATCCTGTAGGTTTTATCGTATATAATAAGGACGTTTCTTCAATATAGACCATATATCATTAAAATGTCACCAATCTCAGTATCTTATTTAAGATGAAGAAGAATGTGTGCAATTATTATAGAGTTAATAATGATTATCTCGCCATTAGATCTGATTATTTCCAAGGAAACTGAACGTTCCATATTTGAAAGTCTACATTTAGAAAAAAAAAGTTACTAGATCGAGAACACAATGTACAGGTTACATACATTAGTTATAATTATTAAATGAATGTCAATTGAGAATGTTCTCCAAGTACATTGACAAGATATCAGAAAATGAACAATTTTTTAATAAAATGTGTAGTTTGAGGGCATAACTTGTAAATATTTCATTTTTCTTAATCCAAAGAAACTTGCAAAGGGTGACTACATCATTTTGTAGAAGGTTGAAATAAATGTCCCCAATCTATACAATATATTATCAAAAATAACCTGAATCTTCACATTATATCAACATTTCAAGCTTTTATGTCTCCAAGAAATTGCATATGATTATTCTGTTCTCAAAGTATACATTGCGTTTATAACATCGGACAATTTTACCATGTATTATGGAGACATTTGTTATAACGTATAGTATTGGAACATGTTCTCAAATTATACACTGAATCGCAGTGTCCTCAATTTATACGTTAGGTTGAAATTTCCTTTTTTCTTGAAAAGTTTTCTTAGAAAATCATTTTCTCAAGTCATATCGTGATGCTGGGACATTGGTGCACGATAATCAACAAAAAAAATGCAGTGTCCCAAACTATACGTTGAACATATATATATATATATATATATATATATATATATATATATATATATATATATATATATAAAACCACGAATATTGGGGTAACGGAAAGTTAATTAAAGAAAACTCTTCTTACTGTTTTTCTTCCAACCTTTCGGAAACGTTTATTTCCATTATCAAGGATAAGTAAATTGAGATTGTTATAAATTGGTAAATATAATTATATTTGAATTTTTTAAATTTTTTTTTCTATCATAAATCATTTTGACATTTCGACAGATTCATGAATGTGAACATTTTCTTTATATGCTAAAATTTTTTTGAAAACAAAAGAAGAAAATAGGTTATATTTGTAATATAGGTTAATAGTTATTAGAATATTCTTCTTTTATTATAAAAAATTCAACCTCAAATTATTATAGATGTCATCTTAATAATTTCTTCATGATTACATTCTATTTAAAATTATTGAAAAAAATGAAATCATTAACCTAAAATGAAATTATTCCTAAAAATCATCAAATTTTATTCATATAGTTTGATTTATGTATACGAATTTGAAATATAGTTATTTCTATTATCAATTGTTAGTAGATAATAATAAATATGACTCAGATTATTATGGTCACTTTTTTGTTGATAGTATTAGGTTCTTGAAATATATGAGCCATTTCTAAGAAAAGACTTTTTTTGGTATTTGGTTGTATGTCCAAAACATTAACAGATTCAAAATCCATAAAGTGATCATTATCAATTACATGTTCAGATAAGGCACATCTTTCAGGATGTAACTTACAATCGCTCTTATGGAACTTATACGGTTCTTTAATTTCTGACCAGTGTGACCAATATATTTTTTATCACAATTTTTGTATGTAAAATATATTGGTCAAACTGGTCAGGAATTGAAAAACCGTATGTCTCCATAAGAGCGATTGTGTCAGTAATATTAATTATTAATATTACTGACACAAATATTGTGTTTGACTATTCTGCTGAATTCTCTTATATTTTCTCATATTTCATCCAACACCTTTGCTCCCATGTTTCACATCTCTTCTTGGTTGTACCGTACCTATGACGACTAATGAGCCAGAAACATGCATGTCTGCGGTTACCACTCTTTTCAGTATCTCCATCTTCTATTTGCGTGCAATATCCACTAATCTATTCGTTGCTTATTTTATATATATATATATATATATATATATATATATATAACAAAGAGATTCATGGGTAATTTACGCAAAATAAAGGGCTACTGAAATAGAGTGGTAACCGTGGACATGCATGTTTCTGGCTCATTTTGCCTCTTCAGCACGGCATAACCAAATAAGGATTTGAAATTTGGGAGCAAACATGTTAATCGAAACATGGGAAAACACAAAATAACGGATTTCAGCAGGGAGACCAAACGCTCATTTGTGTCTTCAATTGGAAGATCCCGAGTTCTCAGGACAACAACCAACATCGACACGGAGGCGCATATAGGCCCCCCCGCTACGAACCTTCCGACCCATAGTAAATACCAAATGAGCGTTTGGTTTCCCTGCTGAAATCCGTTATTTTGTGTTTTCCCATGTTTCGATTAACATGTTTGCTCCCAAATTTCACATCCTTATTTGGTTATGCCGTGCTGAAGAGGCAAAATGAGCCAGAAACATGCACGTCCACGGTTACCACTCTATTTCAGTAGCTCTTTATTTTGCGTGAATTACCCATAAATCTCTTTGTTGTTGTTGTTAACATATCACGCGATATTCCTACATCTTCTTATATATATATATATATATATATATATATATATATATATATATATATATATTGTACATGCGGCTTAACCACACGTATTTTGTATTATTCAAAGCTGACTGTTGTTGTCAAACTTTTCTCAGGGTGAGTTCTATTCGTTATCAAAATAATTAATATAATTTTAAAGTATTGTCCAAAATAAATATTAATTATTATTCTTGTTCTGGATAATTTTCCCATTTATCATGTAACTGTATGCAATCGATTATACAGGCTATTTAATTTTGTTCTGACATTTACTATATTTAATAATACGTCTGTAACCACTAATCAAAAAAAAGTCACTGTCAAATTAACTTTTTTTGTAGAATCAAGTAAATTTAATTCCTATAAATCTGTTCCAAATCTGTTACGAACCACTTGTACAGTAAGTTAAATTCAAAAGTTTATGTACAATTAACAAATCCTAGTTTTCCTTGTTTTAACACATAACAAAATCTTATCTACACGAATACAAATTAAAATTTAATAAATTACAAACTAGAATACCTCATACCTATTTATGACAGTTTATAAATTTATCGAAAAGCCAATTTATTTGGGAGAAGTAGCAAAACCAACGTGTACTCTTATAAAATTATATTTCCAATATTTCGACAATGAATATTGTCATCATCAGGGAGCTACAATATAACTAAATACCTAAAAGTTTTGAAAAAATAAAAACCTAACCTTACTTACAATGTTAGCGAGGTTGTACGTATTGATGGAAAATATCCAAAACTTCAAGCACATCCATCAACCATAACAGCACAAAAATATGCAGAAAAATACCACAAACATATAATTAAAATCATTTAAAACAAAATGTAAATGCCGACAAATTGAAGGTCCAGCACGTCCTTCTTAGCAACATCACATACTAATGAAAATGGTAGTTAAATGAACTGGCAGGTCAAAAAGTTCGATCATGACTACCAACTGAAAAGTTGTGGGAAACGTTTGTATTTCTACCATTAGGAGCACTCTAAAATACTCACAAAAATTTAGGGGTCTATTTAAGAATGCAAGTGTCTAAATATTCAGAATCCTGGAGCTCGTGGCTGCAATATTGGTGTTTCTCGTTCCACAATACAGTTCATACAGAGATTTAATATACGCCATACGAGCTAATTTCCGGGAAATCGGCAGTTTTCCATCAAATTTGACAAATACAATAGATTCTCTGTATTATTTTGACAATTATCCTCTTGAACTAAAATATAGACTGCAGAGGGCAGCTGTAGACGCAAGGAACAACATCCAAATGTCGAAAATCAAAAGAAGGACTCGTTAGGATAAAAATGCAAACCCTATACATTATCATCCGCAAGATAAATTATACATAAAAACTGAGACAGGTGATAAATTACAACAATTATTCGAAGCTCCTTACGAGGTCGTACAGGATCTAGGTTCTAATGTAAAAATAATCAAAAATAGTGAGGAATGCACCATTCATAAAAATAGAACAAAACGTGCATTTGAAAGTAAAGTTGAGTGTTTATTATGTTTGGTTAAGATTGACCTTATTCAATTGTCTTAGGTTAGTTTTGTTTGTATATGTAAACTAATATAACTATTGTATTTCAGTTTATATTTCAGTTATGTCTTGGGTTATTATTATATTTGTTCAATTGAATTGTAATTTTTTATAGTTAATATAAAATTTGTGTTTTTAAATGAAACTCAAGGTCTCTAGTTAATTCCACAATATAATACAAGTTATTGAAAATTCTAAAAAATTGACAATTGTTTCGATAAATCAATATCATCGTCAGAATGAGAGAAGTTACATTTCGTTTTATGCCTACCTGATGTTTAGTAGTTATATTTTTGGCTAGACCAAGAAGTAACCTAACTTGTGATTGGCTTAATATATGTTTATAGAAAAAGAAGAAGATGTGATATTACAAATATTGAAGCTTAGATATTATTAGCCCTATGGTGATATCCTGGATATCATTTTTCCAATTAAGATATCACCATAGGGCTAATAATATCTAAGCTTCAATATTAGTAATACCACATCTTCTCCTTTTTCTATAAACATATATTAAGCCAATCACAAGTTAGGTTACTTCTTGGTCTAGCCAAAAATATAACTACTAAACATCAGGTAGGCATAAAATGAAATGTAACTTCTGTCATTCTGACGATGACATTGATTTATCGAAACAATTGTCAATTTTTTAGAATTTTCAATAACTTGTATTATATTGTGGAATTAACTAGAGACCTTGAGTTTCATTTAAAAACACTAATATGAGCATATTCCACGAAGTAAGTGTCGAGACAGTCAATTTCAATATAAAATTTCATTTTTATTTTGAAGAATACAATAAAAATGTTTTCCTTCGCCCCCGGGAGGTGTGATGATATAGTATTAAAAATGTATAATGATATATGTTATATTTTAATGAAATGTTGTATTTGTGAGGTAAGCGACCTGAGTACCATGTGGCTCATGTTTATATTAGGAAATATTATTTGTATATTATTTTATCATGTGTATATATGAATATGTCTATGCTGAATATCGGATTTGGCAATAAGATTTAGTGTAAGCACCATGTGCCGAAATGTACATGTACATTTTGCTACGTATTCTCAAAATTCAATCGATATATTAACCATTGATAAAGTTAAGTTGTTAGAGTTAACTAGCTTTTCAATTATATTCTCTCGATGGCCTAACCTTGGAAGAACCTATACTATGTAATCATTACATTCCTAATCATGTCATATCAAATAACAATAATCTAGTCGTCGGTTGAAGTCTTCGTCATTTAAAACTTGTTGTAACAGCAAATCATATGGGTGCAGTCTAAAAATTCGAAATGACAAACACATTGAAAAACATGTTAAGAAGTGTTTTTAGTGATATAAAAATTTACCCATGATCCTTTAAAGCGTTTATAATAGTATAACGTGATATTCCTAACGCGAGAGACATTGCTCTCGTACTAACGCCGGGACTCAGTTTGTATTCTGAGACAATAAATATATTGTTTTACATTGTTCTAGCCGAGTGTATTCGCAACTGAACTCGAAAACTGCCAGAAGTATCACACAAATTTCGCGTTAACCGCGGAAAAATTCTCGCATCGCTTGAACGCCGATTTGGATATCGAGCTCTGTATACTCTTTGAACAAGTGGCGCATTTTGAAGACATTCAAAATATAAAGCAATCCTATCGACAGCTCATCATTTGTAAAAGGCATTTTAATAGTTTTAAGACCTTACTTGTCGATGCAACGAGGACACCTCTAGTTATAAAAATCATGCTACATTCCAAATTACCGTTTCGGCCCACCTCCAGTGATGAACCAATAAAATTTCGATAAAAGTCGTTAGCTTTAAGAGATATTGCGTTCTATTGATTATCAGTTCTAAATGTTTTATTGTTAAAATAAAAACCTTCTTGAATGATACTATGTTAATTCTACACAATCTTATCGTATCCCATACTAAATTAAAAGCGTATAAAAGCTTAATTATAAACATTGATTTGTGGAAACTGCCACGCTAAAAACTTCAAAAATTTGTCCTAATGTAAGTGTGCATCATTTCTTCTTAATTATGTATGCCTAATCATATTTCATTCTGAATCAACTGGTGTAAAAGCTATCTTAATCTTATTTTACATGTCTGACCTACCTCAAAAAATATTATAAAGTCTTTTAATGCTCACTTAACTTGTTTCAAAACATTTCTTAATACTGAATTGAATAATAATCATAAACCTGATTTGATAAATCTAGAATCTCGCCTAATATCAATATTAACTACACATGATAAATTCAATGATACTCAATTAAAAATTGAGTTGGAATCTCAGGCCGGTGACGATTTAATTCCAGACGAAAAAGATGGTCCAATTTTTAAGATACATTTTATAGCAGTATCAGTGAAGCTCAACAAATTTTATTGAAACATAAATCTTCAGCTAATCCTGATACAAACTCTTCATCGTCACAAAACTACAATATTATACTTCATGACATAAACCTTCCTCCTTTTAATGGACAATATCAAAACTGGCTGTTCTTCAAAGAAACTATTATATATGTTATAGATAAACATCCCTGCATGCTCAAGGCCCAAAAACGAATCTAAACATCTTTCACTTAAGGGGGATGCTTGTAAGTTTATTGAGTGTCTTGAAATTTCTGATACACACTAGCAAATAGCTTGTGATTATTTACTTGAGAAGTACGAAAACATTGAAAAACTTGTCAATTATCAAATGAAATCACTTTTCAACTTGCAAACTATTGTCAATCACACTTTCTCGATTACATGACGAAAGCACTAGAATACTTAAATCATTAAAAGCCTTAGGTGAACCTGCCCAACACTGGGACACCGTGTTAGTATATCTGCCTAACAATCAACTCAATTTCGCAGCTCGTGAAGATTGGGAATCTAAACGTACAGAATGAACTAATCCGAAATTGGATGATTTCTCAAAATTCTAGCGTGAAAGATATGATATTTTTGAGTCTTTCGAGGAAGATAAACACATATTTAGTAAACACAGTCGACTATTCAAACTATACCCAAACCAATTCCTATTATAAAAATTTTAACTTCTATTTTCATTCCAAACTGTACATTTTGTGAGTAGGAGCATATTATTTATAACTATACTAAATACTAGGAATTAGATAATGAATTTTGTTTAGATGAAGCCAAACGTAGGCAATTATGTATTAACTGTTCTCGTAAAAATCATTTTAGAAAAGACCGCAAGGCTAGTAAGTGCTTTATATGCTCCAGTTCACATAATACTCTACTTCACGTTGATACCGGTAATCAAAATCAATCAAATTCGAAATATGTCTCTCATTCTCAGAATTAGACAGGCATTGATCAGTCTCTCGCGGTATCGCAGATGCTGGCAGCTATGGAAGCTTTGATGCGTATACCTCTGATGCGCGGAATGTCGACGTTGTCATGTCTTCTGTTAAATCCCACTGCTCGGTAATTTCACAAAATTGTGTACTTTTGTCAACTGCTATTGTAAAGGCGTTTGACAAAAATGGGGAAGCATTTTTTATTTTTTTGTCGGATATTGTTGGATAGCGATTCCCAATAAAATTTAATGACATCCGATCTTTGTGAAAACTCAGAATAAGACCAGGAAAAATTAATACGTCAATTTCAGGAATAAATCAAGTTTCCTCAAATACAAATTCTAGAACATGTGTAAGAATATAATCTCGTTTCAATGCCTTCTCCGCAAATATAAACTGCTTGGTAATAGAAAATATTACAGGTAATGTGCCATGTAAATCATTTGACAAAGCCCAGCTAATCATTCCAAACAGTATGGATTATCAGTGCATCAATAAATACATTAACGTACTGAAACCTTTTTGGGATCTTCTTTGTGTAGGACAGCACAAACTAGAAAAAAAATGTTCCACTTCGGTTGAGTAATAGCCGGTTATTTTTATGTTATTTATTGGTTCGAAATTGCAAATATAAATTGATAAACAATGGAATCGATTCATACGAAAGTCAAGGATAAAACGAATATTCTCAACCTTTCCGATGTAGTTCATTGTATTCTTTGTAAAAATTCTGATGATAAGTATGTAGGTCACACGAACTTAAAATTGAAAAATGGCATATCCTCAAATAAAAGTGATTGTAGATTATATCCCAATAGACGTGCTTTAGCGAAACATGTAATGTTGTAATGACCATGTTATGGACTTTCGATTTTGTCACTATTTTAGATATACAATCAAATACGAAAAAAAATTTCTTTAAAATGCCTCACATATCTCAAGAACCAAATTTCATTAACAAAGGAAGTGATCATAATAATTTAGGTGAGATTGACTATTACCTATTAACTATTGGTAAAAATCATATAACCCATAATTTTTTGAGTTATTTCTATGTTCTTTAAAAAGAAGAATGACTATTTAAAACAATTTTGTTTAGGTTATTTCTTTTAATTCTCGTTATCACGTGTGTTGCTTCTGATACATTTTAATATTATGTTTATTTGTGTTGTTTTGGTTTTGAAGTCAGGAAAACTACACTTTTGAGAAAGGTCAAAATTTATGGCCGAAACGTTAACACGAAGGTACACTTTTTAAAAAAGATTGTATGAATGTGAAGCTGTGAAGCAACACTAAATTTTTTTATTAACCTAATATCAAGAAATAATAAAGGAAAAAATATGTACAGTTATGGTCATAGGATTTTGAAACACTCATTTATATATATATATATATATTCTCTTGTTTCCAACTTTAAAAAAATTTAATTAATTTTTCTTCATGCAATTATTTTGACAAACACTGTATTGTCTATAAAATGAATATGGTTGAAAAACCCATTATATATGAGATTTGGGGCTATTCAATTTCCGATGACATTCACCTGTCACAATTGAAAAACATATGCTAGGTTAGAGAAAATAGAAGTCATGATAGGCAAGAAGAATAATAAAAGAATTCCAAATCTATTTATACTAAGGAAATAAATTTAGTTTTTTTTTAAAAAGTGGAAAGTTGGTAACCACAATATAATTTGGTTATTAATTTATCAAAAAAATTGTTCAGTAACGTTGAATCCTCCGAAGAGACAACTTTTAAGTAGATGTTCTCCAAACAGTTAACACGTCATCTTAGATTTCTCCAAAATTTTGTATTATAATAATTGAACAGTGATTAATATTAGAAAGCATTATTCGGTAACCATTTTAAATAATGTGCGTGAGTGATTCCTGAAATTTAGTTAAGTTCGAAGAAATAGTGTAAGATCCGGAATTCCAAATTCTTTAGAATTGTACAAGTTAGCTGTTATCATCTAGTACTGGTGAGTCCATTCCAGAATTATTATTCAAAAACAAATTAAATTATAGATCCATCCAAATTTAACAATCCTCATAGAATAATAAATAATTTGAAAATATGATAAAATGAAAATATTTCAGATATTTGACAAGTGAAGTGAATTTTTGAAGTTGATTGAACTCTTTAAATTTTTTTTATAAAACTTTTGGTATTAGATATTAGGCGTTATAGTTCGTAGGTTGTTCAATTTAGTTTATATTTGGAAGATACGATTTTCTTATTCGTCGTGAAAGAGAAAAACTAAATTTTATAAAATTTATTTGATTTGGTAATTGTATATACTTGTTAAATTGTTACTAATATTGGATAACATTTAAACTATTTAAGAACGTTGATAAACATTAAATATATTTATCAAATTTAGAAATTTTATTTCAAAAAGTGACAATTGTGGATTATTGGTGACAGACAAGTCATTTATACATCGTGAATGTCCAAAAAGTGATTGGATTGTCTTTATAATCTCGAATTTACAGCCATAAAATAATACAGAGTCAAGGATAAAAAACTAAATTAATAACCAACAGATAAGTTGCACAATAATTTGAGATTGAATTATAAAATTTTCATTTGTAATAGCTAATTGTACCTACCCTAAGAGAAGAGTGATAATAATAATTCGAAACTAAATTCATTTTTTAATTTAATAAAATTTGATAGCCTGGAATTTTGACTATATATGTCAATTAAGAAGTACATAAAATAACGGTACTTAAGCCGTGTGTACAATATTGTCGCTACGAACGCGGGGCTCGAACAGTAAAAAGGGCACGAATAGTAAAAGATGCACGAATAATAAAAATGTTTATAAAAATATGGAAACTTTAATAATAATTGAAATAAAATTAAAATGTAGAGAAGAATGACTTTAAGGGATGGGAAGCATGTAGGAATAGAACATGGATCTGATGAAGAACAGAGAGGAAAAAGATCGGAAGGACATTTGACAGGAGAAGAAAATGAAGAAAAACAAGAGGATATTAGACAAGGGACACAAAGTACAACAAGCGGACACGAGGCATTGATGGAAATTATGGAAATTATGCAACATTTATTTGCCAAACAAAATGAGAATATGAACAATATGGAAAAGAATATGCGGGGAGATATGAATAGTATGAATGGAAAAATAGACAACATGAGGTGAGATATGAATACAATGAGGGGAGAGATTAAGGGAGATATTAATAATATCAATGGAAACATGAAGACGCTGGAAAAGAAAATAGGAGAAGAGAAAATTGAAAATTTGAAGGAGATTTAGAAAATTAGGGGGAAGAATGAAGAATTCAGGAAGCAGATAGATAAAGTTAAAATTTATATGAAAGAACAAAATAAGATTTTGAGAGTGGAACTTCAAGAACATGGAATCAAAATCAAAGAAGGAATTGAAAAATATGTAGTAGAAGAAGTTCTAGAATTAGGTAGATGCCTAGACGAAAATTAATCTGAAGCAATTCAAGTGGAAGTGAAGAAACAAAATGAGAATATAACTGGAGAAATACAGCCTATAAAATTACAAGCATAAACAAATGAGGAAATAATGCAAATGTATCAACAGAATTTGAATGAGAAATTTAATTACTAAATGGAAGGATAGAAGAACAAACAGGAACGTGTAAAAAAGGAGTGAAAGTATAGACAAATTATTTAACAAGGAAATGAATAGAAAATTACAAGAAACTTTAGAAAAAATAGAAGATTATATAAAACGAAATGGAGGTGGAATAATGTATACTGAAAATATGGATTTTGGTGTGAAATTTAAATATAATTCATCCATAAGTTTTTATCAAAATCATTAACAGCAGAATAAAGGGAATAAGAGATATTGTAGAAAAAAATTATTTTTAGCGAAATGTTATCTGGACATGCTTTATTATGGTTCTGTGATAAACAGGAACAAGTATCAGATATGGAAGAATTTATGAAACAATTTTTCAAATATTTTTGGAGTGATATACAACAAGCAAGTTTTAGGGAGAAAATTATTTTGGTGAATTTGATTACAATCAAAGTAGAAATTTTAATGCATATGCGAGAAAAATTCATAACAATGCATAATATTTAGAGCCAATTATGCGAGAAGAAGAAAAGGTTTTATACATAGCAAGACATTTTGACCAACAAGTATCAGAAACTATTGGGAGATAATATATTAAGACAATGGAAAGTTTATCTAATTATTTGGGGAGACTTGAAAGAAATAATAATGAAAAAAGAAATATAAAGAAATAATGGAATAAGGGGGAACGGAGATGGATATTTCAGAAGAGAAATGTATAATATATATGATAGAAATTATAGAAATAGGGATTTTGACAATAGAAGAAATGATAGACATGTAGATAGGAATTTGGAAATGAAGATGAAAATAATGATAATAAGTATTTTGAGAATAGAAGCCATTTTAGAAACTTTGAAAGAAGAAATGATAATGAAAATAGAAATGAAAATTGGCCACAAAATAGAGGGACAGGAAGCAATAATCATAATGATAGAAGAAATGATGATAGAAGGAATTGTACGTTAGAAAATCAAGAAATAAATTATTATATAAGAAATCAAGAAATAGAAGATAGGATACAAGTGAATATAACGAATGAACAAGAAATATATGATAATGGTAATAGTCAAAACTCAGATAAAATTTTTGTTTAAATCGCTTTCAAGTGAATAATATAATTTTTTCTAAATACGAACATCCTAGAGAATTATTTGATATCGGAGAAATTGGGAAGTAAATGAAAATTTAGGTCTAATATTTATTGAAGAAGAAATACAAAATATAGTATGTAAAATTTTGATAGATACAGGATCAGAAGTAACGTTAATAAGTCAGAGGATTGAAGATAAGTGCATGGAGAATAATATTATGGTGGTGAATACTAATAAAATACCACTGGTGGGAGCGAACAATGAAAAATTATATGATACTAATAAAATGATAATTGAGGAATTACAATTGGGACGTAATACATTCAAAGTACAAATGTTAGTTATAAAGAATTTAAATTATTATGTAGTATTAGGAACAGATGAATTAGACAATCGCAAAATGATTATTAGTTATAAAGAAAAATTGGTAAATTGTAAAGGAGAACATATTAGTTTTATGAAAAAAGAATTGAATATAGTAAATGAAGATGCATTTAATGTAATGAATCAAATCAGTGATGAAACTCAAACAGATTTAAAATTGTGTAGACAAAAATATATTAAAATAGTAAAGGAATTGGTTAGATGATTTAACAAATTATTTAAGGAGGAAGTAAAAGTAGCAACTAAATATATACTTCAACTTGAAATGAATAAAGATATATCTAATTTTAAAATAAGAACATATCCAATTCCGTACAAATTAAAGGATGAAGTATACCACGAATTATATAATATGTTGAAAGATGGAATAATAGAAAGATCCAATTCACCATATATTACTGCAGTTACTTGTGTACGAAAAAAATCTGGAGAAATACGAATATGTTTAGATGCAAGAAATATCAATAGTTATACTAAAAAACAATATGCTAGTCCAATGAACATATATAGTAAATTTGGTAGAATCATAAATGCAAGGATATAAAGATATTTTCTAAATTAGATCTGAAACATATCTTGTGGTTAATTTCTTTAGAAAAAGAAAGTCGAATATATACTGCTTTTATGGTAGATGGAGTGGTATATCAATTTTGTGTGGTACCATTTGGATTCCAGAGTTCATGTGCAGCCTTGGTAAGGACACTTCATACCATTTTAAATAAATATGAACATTTTTCACTTCAATATATAGATGATATTCTAATATATTCTGAAAATTAAGGAAATCATGAAGAACATTCAAATATTATTTTAGAAGAATTAGAAAATGCTGGATTAAAATTGAACATCTAAAAATGTCAATTCTATCATGAAGAAGTGAAATATTTGGGATATGTTTTGAATACCAAGGAAGTTTGTATGGATTCTGATCGAACTAAAACAATATCAGAATACAAACAACCAACTAATTTAAAAACTTTGAGAGGGTTTTCAGTGATTTTAAATGTTTTCAGAAGGTTGATACCTGATTTAAGTAAAAAAGAAATACCATTAATTGAAGTATTAAAGAAATGTGTAAAATGGCACTGGAATGAACGACATTAAAGAGCATTTAGAGAACTCAAAGAAAATTTTACATATAGCTTCAAGGTATATCATCCACAATATATTAAACAATTTATCTTGAGAACAGATGCATCAGTATTCGATAACAAAAATGTACGACTGAGAGTTTCACATCTATGTATGCAGAGTTTGCCGATGTTTTTTCAAAGAAACAAGAAGTAGCAGCAGTGACTATTGACATACAAAGTGCGTTTGATAAAATCTGTAGACCCTCAATTACCAACAAATTAGAAGAAATAAATCTAGAATGTATTATCCTAAACTTTATAACACCTTTCCTAAGAAACCAATTTTCCAAATGATCCTTGAACGGTAATTTTTCCAAACCTTTTGACCTTGAAATTGGGGTCTCCTAAGTCTTTGTGTTAAGCCCAGCCCTGTTTATTTTAGCCTTAAAGGACATAAACTCTTCTTTTCGACCCCCGATAAAATATTCCATTTTTGCCGACGATTTTCTCCATTTCTGTTCTGGTAAATCCGCATTAACCACATCAATATTACTGACCGGGAGAAGTTTGGACGTAGTAGACCGATAAAGATTTCTGGAAATAAACTCCAACAGTAAACTCACATGGAGGCACCATCTAGACAAAGATTGATTTTTCGGTACGCATAAATTTGATCAAGACGCTATCACATCGCACATCGCCTGAAGAACAACAACAACTAAAAATCTATAGAGCTGTAAATAGATAAAATTAAGGAAACGGCAATTTAGTGTATGCTAATTCGAGCAAATCAACTCTAAATAAGCTAAACGCAATTCAAAATACTTCATTTCTTATCATGCTATTTAGGAACAAAAAGATACAGTCCTGCGGAAGCACTCTTTTGTAGGGCAGACGAAATACCCCTGTGTCTGAGTCGACAACGACTCCTACTGTCATATTCAGCACGAGTATAATTTAATTTTATATATCTATAATATCATAAGATAAATTCAATCCACAACGAATTCCAAAACATCGAAACTAGCTGTCATATAATACAACGCCATTTCCAACCTCCACTTGAAAATATAGGCCTTAATCAAACGTCCAACAGTTTTCTCTCAGATTTACCACCCTGGATAGAGTACTGCATATACTGCATTAACACGAATAATCGAGCTATTTTCTTCCCCGATCCTTCAGAGAACTGATAGATCTGAAAAATCCTGACCAAATTCTTCATTCCCAAGCATCTAAAGAAGAATAGAGTAGGCTTCTCTACATCGAGTCTCTCAATCACCACAAATCAACACCGTAACTTTTGTGGTGGTGAACTTTTCAGTAGAAATGTATTAAGGACGTCCATAAGATAGTTGATTCCCTGTCATTCATCCTCTCTATGATGGAAATCTTCCCCAAAATTATTTAGGCCAACAAATCAAAGAATCCATTTGTGAAAGACATTCACGTCATCTTTATTTGCATTCCGTCACATGTCGGTATTATTGAGAATGAATCTACTGATTAGTCTGCAAAAGCTGCAGCATCATCAGTGATACCCAAACAACGTATTCAGCTCTACAGTTACCTTAAAACCACCATCGGAAAAAAATGGGTAAATGTGTTATGCAACTCTACTAGCCCCCATTTTGATATTCAGTGCACACATAATTCCAGCATATTGCCACTAACCAAGATGGAAGAAGAACTTGTTTTCACAGGATTGAGAATTGGACACACTCGTGCGACGCTTGGCACTGGTAAGCAACCACCACTCTGTGCCCACTGTCAAAATACCATGCTTACTCTGAAACACATACTAGTAGACTGTCCTCACCATTTTACAGCTCGACAGAGCCATAACCTGAATGATGATCTTAAGAATATCATCTGAGTGGACAATAGAGCTGCAGTGATTGGTTTCCTAAAAGACATTCAATTGTTATATTTAATGTAATTTTATATGTGTGTTTCTGTCGTAAAAGTTTACGTGTCTATGACACCATATAAATAGATATGATCTTGGAGAACTTTTTCACAGTGCTCTCGAAAATAACGATTAACTTATTTCTGAAATTAAGAATTTTTCGAAAAAATCCTCTAGCACGTCGATTTTTGTTTTAAACAAAGACATTTTTTGACATACGACTCATATTTTTGACGTAGTAGTTATTTTAGTTATAATGTCATCGATAATTTTTTAAATGTCGACACCCAATTTCGACCATGCCAATTGAAAAACCATGTGATTCTACGTACACATCGTCAAAATATGATTACATTAGTGTATGTAGGCTGGACGAAAATATTTAAAGAAACAATATTTTAAATTTTGTGTAATTCAATGACAATTATTAAAGTAATTGTTGAAATTATGCATCGTTGGCTACGTTACAGTGACCAAGCCGATTGCTACATTCTTGTTGAACATGGTCAATAACTTCAGGAAGTATACAATGTATCTGCTGACGAATTTTTTGTTGTAATTCTTCTAAATTCGCCAGTCTAGTAACCTATACTTTGCTTGTTCAGTACCTCACAATAAGTGATCTAGGGGTGAGAAATCCGCCGGTCTGACTGGCCAATAAATCGGCCCCCTCCTTCCTATTAAACGTCAAACACATCTAAATAAGCAAGGACAGGTGCTGCATAATGGTGAGGTACACAATCTTCTTGAAAGAAAATATAATTTCTCGTGAAACCACGTTGTTCAATTGGATATAAATTTATTAGTTCGGGAATAAGCTTGCGTCCAATAAACTCCAAATATTTTGCACCAGTCAGGTTAATTATTCATGCTTCCACACATTCGTTTTCTGGGGATGTTAAGTGCGATACTTCGCCATTTGTCAAGGTTTCTCGGTAGCCCAATAATGGTAGTTTTGCCTATTAACATGGCCGTTGAGAACAAACGTAACCTCGTCAGAAAAAATACGATTTTTAGGAAATTAGTGCTTTTGCATTTGCTCGGAAAACTGAATTCGCCTGTCAAAGTCGTCTTCAAATACATGAACAAGGCATAATTTATAAGGAGGACCTTCACTTTCACTTCAATTTTGTGAAGAGCAGACGCAGCCATATTTAAATTGGAGCCACTTGGTTGAGTGTTGAGTGATGATTGTCTAGTATTACCAACGAAACTTTGAATTGATCTTCGTCTGATTTTGAAGTTCGACCAGATTTAGATAAATCACGAACATGTCCAAAGTTACGGTATTTAAACTCAATATTGCTTACCATATTTTGGTTCATGGGACTCCGACCAGGATGAGTTTATTTGAACAATGAAATATCGTATAGCAAAAAGTGCCTTCTTTAAACCACAATCGACACGTGCCAGAGAATTTTTTATGAAAACCCTTATACTTCTCGAAAGCACGATATATATTTTTTGTATAATTTTTTTTGATTTTTTCAAAAATAGCGTGTTCTTTATAGAAAAATTTTTTTCGCGTTTCTGTTCAGCCATTATCAAAATATTATTTGACATTCACAGGCCGGATACATAAATATATTACTTACTACATGAACAACAACATTCAATGTGCATTAACTTGTATATTGACCTTTAGTTTTCATTTATTACTTATGTAAATTATTCATGAAATAGGTACATATGTGGAATTTATGAAACAGAAATATGTATTTTGTTTCAATTGTATACACAATTTCCAAAAATTCTCTTTTTTTCTCTGAATTCGATTTTGTTTGAAGAATTTTTGTATTTCCATAATTAAAAGCATATTTTTTGTTTTCCACGTTCGTTGATGCTATTTAATTTTTTATCGTATTGATGGATTTACTATCTATTTATCAAATATTGTGATGCTAATTTTATCATAATAAGAATTGAATGTATCCAATTTCGTTTTTTGGTACAGCAGTAATGCATTCATCCACATAACGGGAAAGGATGTAAATATTGACGGTAATTTTTTTAATGATAGGTCTCTCAAGATCTTTTATTGCTAATTGTGTTATAACACTTGATATGGATGCTCATTCCTGACATAGCACAGCCATAAATTGGTTCATATATTTTATCCTAAAATTTGAATTAGGTACGTTGAAATGAGTGTCAGCTCTACAGTCTATAAATTTATCTTGAGGTATCTTTGTAGGTTTTTGTGTGAGGTTCCATTTTGTCTCCTTTTTATTTTTACAATCATGATTGGAATATGAAGATAATAAATCTAATGGAATGAACACAATTTCAGTGAGACTATTTGATTTAGGGTCCATTTTTATATAAAATATTTCTCGAAATATTGTTCAAATAATTTATAATGCGCTGAAGGAAGTTTGAGTACTTATTACAATTAGTCGAAGAGGTTCAGTTGCTTTGCATTTGTTTGGGAAATAAAAAATTCGCCCTCCCAAGATAGAAATTCTCCTTTATTCCCCTCTTGAAAAAAATTAGGTGCAATTTTCGGGATAAAATAATATGCGAAAAGCCTTTCAAGGTCAATTGTATTATTGCACGGAAACCAATCTAATTTAATTTGATTAACTTATAAACTGATTTATGACTGTTATGCTTATTTGTTTAGAATTAAACTTTCTTTATTAGTAAACTGAAATTATCCGTAACACCCAAATAATTTACTCTAAGTATCGTAGATTATTGACATCTCCTCCATGGCAAAGTTTAACAATGCAAAAATGTATAGGGGTAAAGTGACCACAGAAAGGAGAGGGTGAAAATTATAACGAGTACATACGAGCAAAAAGATGTACACATTCATTTAATTTATAACGTATTTCGTTTGCTTTTATTTGCTCATGAAAGCAAAGTTTCATTGATTTTATGATACATTTCTTGAATGACTATTTATTCACAGTCAATTAGTTATTTACCCAAGTTTATCCTTCGAAAAGACGGCCTAAGGAGATTATCCAATTTCTTTTTGTCTCTATTCTCACGCAGAGGATGGATATAACTAGCAATTAGATTGTTGTCACTGTTCCATTCTGTTAGTGAATCGGTCAGTGTCTTCCAATATAATATTGTATGTGGAAGTTATAAGAATGTTACAGTGAATGGACTCTATAAAAAAAGTGCGTTCAGGACGGTGGCGACATTATGGAAGATTTCCCTCGGCCCGGTTGATCATTAACGTCTAGAACTGAATTTGAGAAAACAGTAGGGAAATATAAACCTCGTTCTGGTGTTGTTCAGGGATTACAGTGGTAGGCGCTGAATTTTCTGTGACTTATAATTTTATTCATAACATTTCCAACGATTGTTTCAACATCGAACCTGTTGTTGCTAGGAGGACTAGTAGGGGGAAATGCCTCTTTAGCAAAAAATGAAACGCGCATGCTGGCGACATGCTAGAGCGAAGTATTGCAGATTCCACATTCATGGTTCATGACTAGTTTGATATGCAAACCAGTTGAAAAGTTTAGACTAAACTCACATCAAAGTTAATCAAAACTGAGAGTGACGGTTTTTGTTTTGATTATCGCTGTGCTCTGCACTCCTGTCACAATGTGATACAGTTGATAAAGAGTATTATCTGAAAGTCATTAAGCATTAGAAGAAGCAACTTCGTCAAAAAGACACGGATTGTGGAAAGAAACCCTGTAGATTCACAAGATTCAAGTGAAACTCAAATTACAACTACGAGCCGACCGTTTTCAGTCGACAAAAAACAAGATAGAATGTACTCCAAATGCTGGATATACCCGTCACAGTAAATATATATTTATAAATTCGAGAATGCTGGAATATTGGTATTTTTTTCTTTTTCTTTGTACGTCCACCTATTAACTGTCAGTGTGAAGTAACACTGCCACCCTTATGTATAGTATTGAGCGATCAAATTTATATTTATACAATTTTATCATATAACAGCAGAGCAATTTACACTTGTACAACATAACATGTGATCGCGCTTAAAAGATTTGAAAGACATATACGACATTCCAATTCATAAGGTAGCACCATGTGGCTATTTTTATTCGAATGACCCTGCGGACTAATCGTGCTTCACAATTGTGTAATGATCACATTGTGTAACAGGTTCTACATTCATATCTGTCACCGTTGACCGTCTCCAGTGAGCATCACCATTGAAGTAGATTTTCTTTATCAGCGGCATGATCGTCAATTGATAAATTTTTGATCCATCTTCACACAAATTGAATCCGATTTCATCATAAACAATGGCAATGACTACAACACGAGCAAATTATTTTTGTTTTTGAAGAGTATTTGTACTCTTTTTATTGTCTTTAATAATGGAACCTTTCACTAATCAGGGACACTGCGCAACTCCGCATAAAAATCATTACAAGTTTTAATCAAAGTATGTTCTTCTATAAAAAAAATTTCAATATGATCCGGAACTAAGCCTATCAGGCGTGTTTTGGAATTTCTGGCACTACTTTTATGTTCGTTCAAGTTTTTAACGTAGGTGGCGCATAGTTCGATGTGATGCTACTTTATCGTTGTGTTGTATTGAAAAATTGATGATTTGCGAGATTATTTTAATTGAATCTGGTCAATTTTTGAATCTTTTGGTAATATTTATAAACAATGAGTGATAAAAAAGTGAATAAAGACAGACTTTGTTCCGAGATGTAAGACGGGTTATTCTTCCAATAAAAAATCTAACAAAATAGCGAATGATATCAATCCCAGCCTCTTTAAAGCTCCTAATGTAAGTAAAATTGGTATACATTGTAGACAATTATAATTGTTTGTAGAAATTGAAGCACGAATCTACTACTCGGGTAATTTTCATACAAATTTACGCAGCATATTATCCATACAAAATGCACAACCTACAAAAATGTAAACAAACAGTAAAACATCTTTATTAATAATAATGGTAATATTGAAATTACCATTATATATAGTAGATAATGGGGAGATTTGGCCTGGGAAAATTTTTATCGACCGTCCTCGCCGTGACGTTACCGGAAGCTCGAATGGCGGTAACCTAACATAGCAAACCCCACGAAATCTTGTGTAGTGGAAGTAAACCCCACGAAAACTAGCGTGAGTCGGCCATCTTGAATATCGAGCGCCGTAAGTGTATATGCGTCGTTTGTGCCGTATGTGCCGTCGGGGTTGGGTGGGGGCTGCTATTATTGGTCAGATTTTTATGGAACAAAAGACATTATGATTGGTAGATTATTATCGTACACAGGATGTGAAAAAAGATGCCATTAGGGCACTAGCACATATCTCTGCTATTATTGGTCAGATTTCTATAGAACAAGAGACATTATGATTGTTAGATTATTATCGTATACAGGATGTTCAAAAAAGATGCCATTAGGGCACCAGCACATATCTCTACCATTATTGGTCAGATATTTATGGAACAAAAGACATTATATTGTCAGATTATTATCGTATACAGGATGTGCAAAAAAGGTGCCATTAGGGCACTAACGCATATCTCTGCTATTATTGGTCAGATTTTTATGGAACAAAAGACATTATAATTGTTAGATTATTATCGTATACAGGATGTGCAAAAAAGGTGCCATTAGGGCACTAACGCATATCTCTGCTATTATTGGTCAGATTTTTATGGAACAAAAGACATTATAATTGTTAGATCATTATCGTATACAGGATGTGCAAAAAAGATGCCATTAGGGCACTAGCACATATCTCTGCCATTATTGGTCAGATTTTTATGGAACAACAGACATTATGATTGTTAGAATATTATCGTATACAGGATGTGCAAAAATATGCCATTAGAGCACTAGCACATATCTTTGATATTATTGGTCAGATTTTTATGGAACAAAAGACATTATGATTGTTAGATTATTATTGTATACAGGATGTGCAAAAAGGATGTCATATAGGTAAAATTTTAGATTACCCATATTACCCCACTCCTGTCGCTTCCCCAACCTTTTACCATCCCCTCATCCAGATAGATGGTTTAACATTAAATAAGAACAAATGTGGGAAAATCTGTAAAACAACGATGCCTTTAAAATATTTATTAAAATGTTTACAGGTTTTACAAAATTCATACACATAATACAACACTTTCTTTGTTTCTGTTGGGTGTATGTTTTAACACGTCAATTTTTATTTTTATCCAATAATCTAAGTCTGTTTCTTCTAATTCTTTTTCCAACCAGTAATTTGAAAGGTACAAAACATTTATATTGTCTAGTTTTAATATGTAGCGGTTCTACCTCTATGCATAACTTCTTTAATTCCAGATATTACCAGTTCTGTACCTTCTGCAAATTTTTCTAGTCGATGACAATCCCTAAATTTCATGTTATCCGCAATTCCTTGCATTTTAACAACGTTAACTCTCTCCACCCCCCTTTGGGTGAATGGAACGACTATATTTTCCCATGCGCCTGTGCAAAATTGCAAGTTTTCGATTTTGGCAAATGAGTTATCGTTAAAACTCGTATATCCATTGGTAGTAAAGGTAGCAAATGGTTTTTAGGTTGGCAAACATATTAATTCCATTCCATTGTTATATGGTAATGTGACATAACCGTCTGCAACAAGAGCTTCTCTATTATTGTAAACGCGTAAAAACGTATTTTTGTGGTAACCCTTTATGTAGTAGACGTCTCTTTGCCCTTCCTTATCTACCAAAAATCCCTCATAGGTATATTTATTTTTGTTGTTAACGTTGAACGCGGATACGCTGTACTCTCCAGAGGGTTCTTAGTTTTTCCACCTGGTGCATAAATAATGTTCTAGTCTCTCCTTTAATTCCAGTCCCAAATTTGCCTTCTTATTTATCAAATAGTAAAAAAAGACGAAAATCACCATGTAAACGAACTCAGTTAACTGAAATGAAAAGGTGTAAAATGGTCCCAACAAATGAGCCTGCAAGTTTAAATACATTTGTGGAAGGTATAACTTCTGAACAAAATAAAAATAAAGCTTCTGAGGTCCCATTAGTCACTTCTAGGGAAGAAAAAAATTCCAGCTTGTATATATATATATATATATATATATATGTTAACATAGAAAGGAACCTGCAACACTCTGTATACTATAATATGGAATGAAATACTACACACTATATGCAAATACAAAATTTTAAAATGATAACACTATAGAACAAAAATTAAGTAATAAAATGGAAATTGACGAAGTGAAAATACAAAGTGTGATGGAGTTTAAAGAAGTTGAGAAGGAAACAGAAGAAATGCAATTTATTAAAACACAAAGGCAAATAAATGAGGAGATGTTAGATAGCAATTTACAGAATTTAGGAGGTGAGGAAGTCATGAAAAATTATGAAAATGAGATTTATTGGAAAATAACAGACCCAGATATTAATATATTGAAACGAATAGTAACATATGGTAAAGGAAATAATAATAACAGGGGGATAAAATTTAATTGGAAGTTAGAGGAAATTAACAAGAAACTACAAGAGACTAAGGAAGAAATAGAAGGAACCACAAGACAAAATATAAAAAGAATAATTTAGGCAGAAAATTTCAAAATGAGAGTAAAACTTGGCAGAAATCTAAAGGTAATGAATCCAAGAATTTTTAATAGGACAATCAAAAATGAAATGGTAGGAAGTGAGAGTATTATGGGAAATGAAATAATAAAAAGAAGAAACAATAATATGAAGAAATTGGAAACGCAAATTTTGATGAATCTATTGGGAGAAATTGATGAAATAGGGGACAACAAAACTAAAAAGGACGTAGTGGAAAATTTTAAGAAACTTAGGAGGTGGATACAATAGAATCAAACAATAAGAGAAGAGGATAAGACAAAATTTAGGAAAAGAAAATAAAATTGAATAATAAGGCTGTATTATAGGACTGGAATCTAGAAAACGAATAAGGAATTGTAAAAGGTCAAGAAGAAATATAGAAACAACATGTAAATAAAAAGTTTATAATTAACAAATAATATTTAAAAAAGGGAACATATGTGAATATAGCTTTGTACATAGATAAGAAATTAGGATATGTAAAGATATAATTATGAAATACAGAAATAATTACATTAACATATATAATAACAACGATTATTATAACAATAATTATAACAGAAATTTTTACAATCAAAACAACAATAACAGAAATTTGAGATATAATAATAACAACAATAACAATTATAGAGAACAACACTACAGAGAACAAAATAATAGGAGTGGACAATACGAAAACCGACAAAGAGAAGAAAATAGAGAACAAAGACAAGACTATAGGGAGGAAGAAAGAGGGAATGGAAATGGAGGACAGAAAGAGTGAATAATATTCAAACAAGAGAAGAGAGAGTGATATCAGTAGAACCGGAAATAATTACTGAACAAGAGCCCGACCAAAATTTTGGATCAAGCACATACCAAATGTAAGAAATAGATAGAAGTTAGGGGAATAGAAAATTTCAGAATAAGAACATATCCCACACCTTATAAATATAGGAAAGAAGATGATATAGAAAAACAAAATATGCTAAAGCACAGTATTATAGACAGATGTAACACAAGAAATGTAAATCAATAAACCATACCAAAATAAGAGGCTCCGAGAAATGTATAAGTAATAAGAGGCATAACGAACACTAAAGAATTTTCAAAAATGGATTTATAACAAGATTTTTTAAACTAATTCCTTTGGATGAAACTTGTAAATGAAACGTGTATCTGAAAATAAAATAAGAGTTTGTATACATATTTAATTATAGTATTGTAAATGAATTAAAACTATTTGAAGAGGATACTGCAACACAGGATACCAGAATCATCTTTGTAACAGCGACCTGAAATAAAAAGAAATGTATTATTAGTAAAATTGAAAGACAATGTTAGAATATATTATTTGAAGTAAAATTTGCGTTTATGAAATTTTTCCTTATATAAAAATTTGATAAACGCAAAATTTAGGGGATGTTAACATAGAAAGGAACCTGCAACACTCTGTATACTATAATATGGAATAAAATACTACACACTATATACAAATACAAAATTTTAGAATTTGAATTATTCCTTGAATCGTCCGAAATAGAGACAATCTGTATCATTCCTTATTCAATGGAGAAAATAAACAAGAATCAATCTGAAGAATCATGAAGGAAATTTTCAATACACTTTGTAAATACACATACTTGAAATATATAACATGATTTCTAGCTTTTGAGAGAGAGAATTTTGAACGTTACATTATATAAATCATAACAATCTATTTCTCACACAGTAAAAGTCAAAACATTGTGATTTGTTTTCAAAAATAATAATCAGATATTGAAATAAATTCTCTGGTAACATCTTATAATTATTTAGTATATGTCAAGGTAAAAAGTCAAAATAATAACATCAAGTTTATAAAGTATGACGTTTGTGAAATTAATTGTCATTCCGAATAGATCTAAAATGAAATAAAAAAATAAAAAGAGCTGTCATTTCTAAATATTTTGGAATCCATTTTAAAGGAAGTAATATATCAGATTTAATCATTTAAAGACTTTAAACGGAATGTCCTAGAAGGATAGATGAGCAATTTAAAACTTGAAGTGGAATTTGTCAACAATAATTTTTATAGTTAATTTTGATTGGTGGATTAGATTTGAAATATTTTGATCAGCGGCAAGCGTATTGAAAACTGAAAAAAATTGAATAAAGAAAGTTGTTGATAATGGACACTATTCACTAGGGAGAATTCTTTTTTCGGTAGAGTTGAATGGGTGAGAAGCAAAATTTGGGGAAAATATTTCAAAAACTATTCGAAAAGCAGCACATTGGAATGGTAACTATAAAAGAAATGCATTATTCTTAAATGTAACTCAACAAATTTATAAATCAAGTAAATAAACCTAGATTTAACAAGAAAATTGGAAAAAATTATAGAATACTAACCGTAAATGTTATCTGTATAAACAAGTAACGTATCGTATCGTGGAAATGGTGTCTCCACGATACATTTCAGAAAAGCTTCCATCTAAAATGTATTGATGTGGATGAAATAAAACATCAATTTTGATTTCTACCCAAGCACGACAGGCTGTGAGGCTTTCCAGGAGGTAATCTAAAAAACAATCAATAAGGTGAATTAAAAAGGAAACAATGGCAATGACAGGGAGAACAGCAAATCAATTAAGAGTGATGCAAAGAGCGATGGAACGAGCGATGCTCGGAATTACTCTCAGAGACAGAGGAAGGAATGAAGATATCCGACAAAGAACTAAAGTCATGGATATAATAAAGCGTACTGCGGAGCTGAAATGGCAATGGGTAGGGCATGTGGCCCGGCAGGATCAAGCTAAATGGACAACCAAACGAACGTACTGGCGACCAAGACAAACAAGGCGAAGCACAGGAAGACCACAGAGAAGATGGCTTGATGATATCAAAAGACAGGCCGGAAACAGATGGTTTCAACAAGCACAGGACAGAACAGCATGGAGAAATATGAAAGAGGCTTACGTCCAGGAGTGGATAAGAAGTGGCTGAGAAAGAAGATATATACATATATATATATATATATATATATATATATATATATATATATATATATATATATATATATATATGTATATGTATATATATATATATATATATATGTATCGAAATAAAATTCGAAATAAAATTTAGTTTTAAAGTTAAAAGTATCTCGGCACTGAAAATATGCATCCAAAAGAAAGAAAATTAAGTTAGCGTAGACTGACAGACACTTTTGCTAATTGCTAGAATCTATTTTGAAAAAATCCTACTAATGACTAAAAAATACATTTATTTTAAATATTTACTCAGAAATATTACAAGAAAAGTTGTAGATCCTGCTAGGCACCATTTTTGAAAGTTATTGAAATAGGTAAAATAAAAGCCCAAATTTAACTTGAACATCTATTTCATGATAAAATAATTTTCAAAATTCAAATTGGGTATACTAATAATATTGAATAATATGGAAGCTTACACTCAGGTTCCTTCATAATATTTGTAGGATATTTTTGAGCTAACAGAGTTAAATGTTCATTTACTTGGACTATATCTGTTTTATATCATATTGTAAAGGTCCAAAGCTGTAACAAGTTTTTCTACATTCTCCATTAATCTTCCATAATCTAAAAAAAACATAAAATCCAGCATTCTTCTTGAATAACTGAATTTAAATAAAAAATATTTGAAATAAAATATTTATTTTGTTAAAATTATATAATGTGCGTTACTTACTGTGACATTGCAGAAGTGTCATATCCCCAGCCATATTAGTTACATTTAAAGATTCATCAGTTGTTTTGGAGAGATTATTTGTTTCTTCAGTGTTACCAGAATCCGAGGAAAATGATGATGCATTCTCTAATTTAGATGTAATTTCCTCAGTTAATTTTAAAACTGTTACAGTAGCCTTACAAGTCGCTGGATATTCTGAATATGTAGTATTTATATTTTTGCTACCATTGATATGCCAAGTATTTGGTATATAATCACACTTGTTCCCACTATTCCAGATAACAATGTCCCAAAAGAATTCCATTTTGATCTGAATATAAGATTATTTTGAAAAAAAATTCATATATTGCGAATTTCCTGGAAAAGTGAGAACCTTCCATCTCAACAATTATGAGTTAATTCTGATACAAAATTATAGTTGTTAATTTTAATAAACATACATTTACTACTAAATTCTTGAGCACCAACAGTAAATAAATACATATCTTCTATATACTCTTTAATAAGATACATCAAACATATTGGTTTTTAAGGTATAACAAGTATAAAGTAAAAGAAACAACAATTAAAGAGACTTGACATATTCGTTAACCATAAACAAGTATTAAATACCAAGCAATATTATTCATAATTTACATATGTTTAGACCACTAGAAAAGTTCAGTAATTCCACAACAATATACTTTAATAAAAATTGGATCCTTAGTCATAAAATAAACAATAAAAATCCAGCCTGGGAACAAAACATTTTAGTTTATTCACTTTAAAACATTATCAAGTACCTACTAAAATTAGTACAAATCTACAAAAACACAAGTAAGATATTTAACATTTTTAATATAATAACAAATATACCATGCCCCGCTATTCATTAAGATTTGTTTTTTGTTGGCACATGTACAAGTACTAACCTATATAATGTGAAATATATTTTTAAATTTTATGATACATAAATAGGAGAATGTAATGGTCTACACAGAACAAACATGAGGTAGGTATGTATACTGTAGATCACCACATGTACCTATATTTTCTTCTAATCAGTCAATGTATTCTCGTCAATCTAGGCTAAAAAACTCTTCAGATTTTTGCTATGTTCTCTCATAGGAGTGAGGTGAGGAGTAGTTTATTTCAGTTACAAACTGTTTGTAAATAAAAAGTTCTGGAAAATAAATAATAAAAAACCTTTCTAAAGACAAGCTTTTATTTGAGCTGTACAAAAACGAATGAAATAAGTTCATGTTCTCTCTGACAATGATTTGATTATCGCCGTGATTGGTTGATGAGTAAGAAGTAGTTGAGATATCCATTTTTCCCAATTTGCATGACAAGCTATTTGAAATCAAATAATTTAACAAAAAATATACGCCATCCTGATATACGCAGATTGCGAAGAGCGCACCTACTGAGAGTATGCCTGAACTACGATATACGTGAACTGTCGACCATTCTCATGGGCATTCGGCTCAAAATTTGTTCTTCCATGTTTTCCACCATTCTGCATTTGATTGGTGGTCGGCTATATGGCCAACAACTCTGGAATACGTGTGTGACGATCCCGGGGCCCCTAATCATGTCGTGTAATGTCCTGTTAATGTCTTGATATTGTCCGTCCCATTTTTGTAATATGTTCGCCATCGTTGAAAAGGTGATCTGAAAGAGTTAGATACCGTGCTAACGAGATGCATGGCTCAGCCTTAGTCAGTCTCGAAAAGTTCCCTCCAGACTCCGGGCTAAATCTGGATTGTAATTAAACCTTGTCATGATATCCAGGTTCTATCATGATCGACCGAATATTTCCTAGGATATTCGTGGGACTAACATGAATAGTTCTTATTTATTTTCTTTTCCACCAATAAGCGGGTCCAAGCTACCCAGAGTTGAGACTAAAATAACTACATCCCCCATAAACAATTATAATAGATTCTTTACAATAAAAACATCAATAGGTAACTTTACCAACATTTCGCTTTTAGTAATTCAAAAAGCCCTCAATAATTACTTCGGTACCTTGAAAGAAACCAAAAAATGATCTGATGGTCATGGTTTATTATGATACAGGTTTGGGTGCTGATTAATTAAGTCCATGACTTCCCCTTTTCTGGGAGGACGTTTTAATTTTATATGTCGCTTAAAGAATGTTTCCGCCACTGTCTTTTGTTCAGTCGCCCAAGCTACGAGTTTTCGTTTGGCTCC
The DNA here is from genome assembly GCA_963921935.1 of Galeruca laticollis. Lineage (NCBI taxonomy): Eukaryota > Metazoa > Arthropoda > Insecta > Coleoptera > Chrysomelidae > Galeruca > Galeruca laticollis. Next base: position 180,444,936 of record OY998176.1, read on the forward strand.
ATTTTTAAATTGGTGTGAAACAGGAGTAGTCTCTTGGATAAAACTTGAAGCGATAACAGGGGAAATTTCTTTCATTTCTTCCCCCGCATTTATATCTCTTGTATGTTCCTCATTCACTTCAACTACATAATCATCAATATCTATTTTATGGAGCCTAATGCTTTTCTACCTCTCGAAGATGTTAGGTTGCTTTGAGAGCATCAATAATTTGCTGACCTTAGCAGTCTGGTAAATATCGTCAGGCAATCGATATCACTCAGCATGTGTCTTTTATATATGTCCCATAAATGCAGCAAGTTGTTCTAAATCATTTTTTTCCATTTGAAATATTTGAGCTACTTTCGAAAATATGAAGTCGTCTTCTCTACGTACTTTATCAATTGATTTTTTTCTTTCCTTCGATTTCTTATCCGAAGACATTATTCCTTGTACCTGTATTTCATCAGAATGACATCTTTCTATATGTCGAACAAAATTGTCTAGTTTTTACACTGCAGAATAAACAGTTATGTTTCCTTCTGATCCCTTTATTCTCAGTAGCTGGAACTTAGCTAGATGTATTGCAAGGTGTGTTATTTATTCTATTCAAATAATTTATATCTATTACGGAACCATCAGGGAGGTTTCCTAAATGTTGTTCTACATCACTGCCCAAAATTGCATTCAAAAATTGTTGAGACATTAATTTAGTAATTTCCGCAAGACAGTCACCAGCGATTTCATCACTGGACACATCAATGTTCATATTAATTGAAATATTGATCTCAATAGTTCCTAGTATATAGTTTGCATCCTGTTTAAAAAAAACACCAAAATAAAACTAACGGTTATTGTGAAATATCGACAACAAACGGGTTTCTGTGATCTGCCATATTGGTGACTCTGAAATAATGTCCAGATAGTATAGCTTCTGTGAGTGGGTTTCTGAATCAGCTTTCAAATCTTCGGAGAGTTTCAAGTGTTGCTTCGAATAGTCAGGAAAAAATTAGATTTTAATTAGATAGGCACCTTTTGCTTAAGAGTTTCGATACGGAGCCCTGTATATGATCACAATTTTAAACTACAACGACTGATTTTTTGGTTTGCCCCAAACATTCTAGTGACATGTAGCGATACGGTCAAATAAATAGTAATCAAACTATGGCCAAACAACTCATAGAAATTGATAAATGTGAATTACTACAAAGAACGCACGATGCATTTAAATAACCATACACTTTACCGTAACGAATACGTTAATTCTAAATATATTTTCAAAGATGCCACTTCCTCCGTTACAAGTACAATATTTATACACGACCATGAAATCTGCAGAATGAAAGTGATTTAATAAACTCAAATATATCTTGTATTTCAACGTTGCCAAATTATCAAGATGCTAACCTGTCCGTTAAATATATTTAGCAAATATACATTGGTGTATATTGAAGGATTCCTGGCTATACCGTTAATGTACCGATGCCAATTTGACCGCTATGTATATATATATATATATATATATATATATATATATATATATATATATGTATATATATATACATACATATATATATATATATATATATATATATATATATATATAGATCTAGTGGTCAAATTGGCATCGGTACATTTACGGTATAGCCAGGAATCCTTCAATATACACCAATGTATATTTGCTAAATATATTTAACGGACATTATTTTGGATTTTTCTTTTGGGTATAGGTCGCGATCCCGCGTTCAACGCACAATGTGATCTCGGAGGTCGGGAGTTTGCTTTCGTCCCGGGCTCAACGCGCTCCGGAATTTCGGCTAATCAGGAAAGGCCTCGGTCCTGCGCTCAACACGCTGCAGGGCTTGACCTAGGGTAGTTGGCGTCCGTCCTAAGCTCAACACACTTTAGGACTTCGTCCGATATACAGGTTTGCTCAGCGTCTAGCCTCGAGTTCAACGCACATCGAGAAGCGGGATATTTATGTGTTCACAATTCCGAGCTCAACACGCTCCGGAATATAGTGCAACCCTTCGGTTATTTTCAGTTGAAGCTTCCTATCGTTATTCTACGTAAGGCGGAGTTTGCCTGGTATATCGCAGAACGTATGCTTTAGTGGTATCGGTCAAGTTATTAGCAGAAAGGCGAAGGTGCTGCCCTCTCAGTGCTGGGTGCCCAACTCCGTCTAGTTTGCTTCGCGTAAAGTTCTGTTTTCTGATTATTTATTGGTGTTATTTTATGTTCAGAACGACTGTGTCGTTACAACTTTTTCTACAACTGCAAAAATTTAAAGAATACAAAGAAATAGCTTAGTAGGAAAAGTTTAAGCATCGAGGACCACCCGCCGAAAACGGCTGGGCATCGAGTATAAGTTTCTGAAATTGGCTGGGCATCGAAGATCCCCCACTGGATTCTCCATATAAATGTATGTAGTATGGGCAAAGTGCCGTGAGAAATAATATTTCTCACAGTGTGAGCAATATATGGTTCGGAAATTAAGTTAGCTATGAGAAATATGCTACTTTTCATAGCAGTTTTTGAAAAAATATTTTACTTAAGTGTTTTTTGTTTTTTTAGAAATTATATTTTACTGTCAAATATTTTCAATATACGAATATGATTAAAAATATTATTACTAAACTTCTTTATTTGTTCGTTCCTGAACTATACTGGAGTGGCTGTATATTCTTAGTTAAACTTCTTTCTGCTATTTCAATCTAAATCTTTAAACAGAGTGGCGCCCTTAAATATCTGTTATTAAAAGAAGATAACATTAACCGCTAAATCAGAACTTACGAGTTATGCTCATCCACTTAGTTGAACTACGGGTAACATTCTGTTAAGGGACTCTCTTGTAAATACCCCTGTTTAGATAACACTTTAAAGAAAAAATGATAACTCATTGCAGTGTGTAATTGTAATTCGGTATCCAAATAACACCCCGAATAAATGTAGTTTAAAATTGCGCCCCAGGTTGTAAGTTGGTAGTTTCTTAAAATTATTAAAAAGAAAATTCCTTTAACAGTAATAAATTTTTGATGAACATATGTATAGAAATGTTCAAGGGTATAGTACGCGCAAAGCATATAGTGCAGAAATGTACGGGCATACCCCTTTCAAGTTATGTTGCGGAGCTAGACTGTGGAAGGTATTGAGATTTTGTTTATTTTTACCAATACCAGTTACACACCACACACTATATTGATGCTAATGCACCAACTAAATAGTAATTGGTCCTTATCGCTTATGGACACGTGCGTGATTGAAAAAACTGCTATCTCCAAATATGCTTATAGTTCAGGGAAATATCGTGTAAATAATATGTTATTTGAAAATTGTATTACTAATTCTTGTTAATGGAACGATATATAAGGTAATGCAAATTGCCTGGTATTATGGTTAATATTTATTCAATAATTATAGTATTAATAAATACATTTTAACGATTGTTAGTTGAAGTTATAATATTAATAAGCATTTTTAATCATAACATTGACTGGACTATGACATATATCTCTTACGTGAACCATACGAGTTCAATAGGTGATTTACGCTTGGAATTAGTTACTAAATACTACAGGTACTGTTCATTTATTACATCATACAACTTGTTTTCAAATTGTGCAAGTATGTTTTCACTTGCTTTTCATTCATCAACATTACTGACGTACTTTTAGGAAGATTCTTGTTCATATATTTTTTATACAATCAAATATTTGCAAAATGGTTTGACTTTTGTACAATTACAAAATAACATTTATGTACTACCATAGGTAACTGTGCACACATAGTATATATTTATACATGAATGTCTACATTTTTTTCATTTCTGATTTTGTTATTGGGTAAACAGGTTTATGTGTACTGGTTGTCCCAAAAGTAAATTAAGGCAGTTACATTTTTTTAATTATAAAACTGAATATTTAGTTATATATATATATATATATATATATATATATATATATATATATATATGTATATATTGAACTAGTCATCTAGTTTTGTAAATATATTGAAATAAATAAACAAAATAAAAAGGTCTCATTGTAACGGAAGGAGTGTCAGTAGACACAACCATTAGAATAAACTCAATAACAAGTCAAATATTGAAATATAAAAAGATTGAAATATGAATAAATCGGGTGAAATATTGATGTGAATGTTTTAAAAAGGGATGAAGAATAAAAATTCCAACACTATATTAGTTAAATAGATAGTAAATATTACCTGTACCAGTAATTCTGATTGGTTGTCAAAGTCACGGAATTCCGTATAACACTGAACACAGCCATAGTAATTTCTGCAGGACGAAACGTCATATAATAGCTTGAAACCTAAATTAAGAGAAAAGAATAATCAGTTCAACAATAACTTAACATTGTTTACATAATTTTTTTAGTAGTAGCAAAGGTTTAGAATACCATGTAATCATTCATTCATTGCAAAGGGTTGAAACAAGATGGAAAAGATAGTTGGAACACAGCCCAAACGTATAAAAAGGAAATGAATATTTCCAAGAAGTAATGCATGTTAGGGAATTTTCATTACCAACATAAAATCATTGCTTATTGATTATATATATGAAATTTAATTACAAAAACAAAAATAATCAGGAGTTTATGTATAATAACTATAAAACAAGACTCAAACTAAAATAGAATCAATTACATATAGGTTAATTAATAATATAGGTTGTAAAATTTTTAAAAATAAACATTTCTCAAGTTAGCTAAATAACATGAATATAAGAAAATTGACTATTGTAGGAGGAAAAGAGGACTTAATTAAAATTCCTTAATACAATATAAATCTAAGTGAATCAGTGTTATTACCCTCCAGGACAATAAATTTATGTTTTTCAAAATAGTAACTAAAAGACTGGATAATAACAATTTTAGTGATAGAAAAAAACAAATAAGTGAGCTATGGACTAGGGAAGCTGAAAGACTTGTTGATTTTGAAAACAAAAGAGGTTGATTTATGATGGTGATAGAGGATGCGTCGATAAAAGATTGCTCTCTGTATAAAATTGTTTAAAGGTGTATAAAAGTTAAAATTAAAAAAAAAGGTAAATCAAACTAATCATAGGAATATTCAATCATGTGTAAGGATTGAATAGTGCAGTAGGAGCGTGTCTCTCATGAGATATCTGCAAGATTTGGAGATGCGAGTGCAGCCGGCAGTGATAGCAAAAATAAGGTCTGTGTATTTTGCTTAAACTTATTTGGAATTCCAATTAACATTTTCAAAGTGTACACTCGAATCTTCAGTTGATCATTCGAATTACATAACGCATAAAAAGGCCAAAAACAATAAAATATGATGCATCATAAATTTATCTATAGAGAATTATATCTTTAATATCTATAAAATTAGTGTACTCACCTTTTGTAAATTTATATACTTGAAATATCACGTGCATCATGTATGTTACATTAAATCTTATAGCTTCCTTCCAGCTATTGCATGTATAACTTTAAACTATCACTTCCTTGACCTTTAAACACACACATATATAGTTTATAAATTATCACTTATATGTAATTGATTATAGAAACTTGATAATTTAAAGAAATTTTTTTATCACAAGCACGCTAGCGGCGTGTTGACTGTGAAACGTTATTTATGGAAGGAAAACCTCCTTCTTCCATGTATATTGTAGTAGCGCATGCGTTTGGAGATTTAGCGCCGACGCAGTAGTGGGAACATTTTGTTATAGAGAATACATGTATGATATAGGGTGGCACAATTCCATAAGAATACATGTACAAAGCAAATTAATAGTTTCAAAAATATTTTATTATGTTCCAATCAGGTTAAAAATTTTCAAATTATTTTATTAAACAGCTTTACATTTATGTGTTGATTTTTTTTTATTCTCACATCCATGATTAAATTATCAATATCATTATTGTCGTATTTCAATCGTTTTATTTAACAGATATCGTTTCTTTCAGAGGTTGTAAGTTAAAGGTAAGATTAAGAATATATTTCCTCAATCTTTGATTATTATATCCAGAACTCAAAGGGAGGATTCTCATGCTTCCGACTAATTAAATAAACATTATAAATAAATAATTAATAAAAAAATTTTGAGCTAGTCAATCAAGGGAATAATTATTAAATGGTGCCCATAAATAAACGAAATAAAATTATAAAAATTATAAATTAATAATAATATATATATAATATATATATATATATATATATATATATATATATATATATATATATATATATATGCAGTATTTCAACGTAAACATCGAGGTATTTGGAACATAATAAATAATATTTTGAAAAAGCCTACTATGATCGTCGAAACGTAATAAGAACGTCGTATTTTTTCAACGAAACCTATACCCAAAAGAAAAATCCAAAATAATGTCCGTTAAATATATTTAGCAAATATACATTGGTGTATATTGAAGGATTCCTGGCTATACCGTTAATGTACCGATGCCAATTTGACCGCTATGTATATATATATATATATATATATATATATACATATATATATATATATATATATATATATATATATATATATATATATATATATATATAGATCTAGTGGTCAAATTGGCATCGGTACATTTACGGTATAGCCAGGAATCCTTCAATATACACCAATGTATATTTGCTAAATATATTTAACGGACATTATTTTGGATTTTTCTTTTGGGTATAGGTTTCGTTGAAAAAATACGACGTTCTTATTACGTTTCGACGATCATAGTAGGCTTTTTCAAAATATTATTTATTATGTTCCAAATACCTCGATGTTTACGTTGAAATACTGCATATATATATATATATATATATATATATATATATATATTTATATATATATTATTATTAATTTATAATTTTTATAATTTTATCTAGTTTATTTATGGGCGCCATTTAATAATTATTCCCTTGATTGACTAGCTCAAAATTTTTTTATTAATTATTTATTTATAATGTTTATTTAATTAGTCGGAAGCATGAGAATCCTCCCTTTGAGTTCTGGATATAATAATCAAAGATTGAGGAAATATATTCTTAATCTTACCTTTAACTTACAACCTCTGAAAGAAACGATATCTGTTAAATAAAACGATTGAAATACGACAATAATGATATTGATAATTTAATCATGGATGTGAGAATAAAAAAAAATCAACACATAAATGTAAAGCTGTTTAATAAAATAATTTGAAAATTTTTAACCTGATTGGAACATAATAAAATATTTTTGAAACTATTAATTTGCTTTGTACATGTATTCTTATGGAATTGTGCCACCCTATATCATACATGTATTCTCTATAACAAAATGTTCCCACTACTGCGTCGGCGCTAAATCTCCAAACGCATGCGCTACTACAATATACATGGAAGAAGGAGGTTTTCCTTCCATAAATAACGTTTCACAGTCAACACGCCGCTAGCGTGCTTGTGATAAAAAAATTTCTTTAAATTATCAAGTTTCTATAATCAATTACATATAAGTGATAATTTATAAACTATATATGTGTGTGTTTAAAGGTCAAGGAAGTGATAGTTTGAAGTTATACATGCAATAGCTGGAAGGAAGCTATAAGATTTAATGTAACATACATGATGCACGTGATATTTCAAGTATATAAATTTACAAAAGGTGAGTACACTAATTTTATAGATATTAAAGATATAATTCTCTATAGATAAATTTATGATGCATCATATTTTATTGTTTTTGGCCTTTTTATGCGTTATGTAATTCGAATGATCAACTGAAGATTCGAGTGTACACTTTGAAAATGTTAATTGGAATTCCAAATAAGTTTAAGCAAAATACACGGACCTTATTTTTGCTATCACTGCCGGCTGCACTCGCATCTCCAAATCTTGCAGATATCTCATGAGAGACACGCTCCTACTGCACTATTCAATCCTTACACATGATTGAATATTCCTATGATTAGTTTGATTTACCTTTTTTTTTAATTTTAACTTTTATACACCTTTAAACAATTTTATACAGAGAGCAATCTTTTATCGACGCATCCTCTATCACCATCATAAATCAACCTCTTTTGTTTTCAAAATCAACAAGTCTTTCAGCTTCCCTAGTCCATAGCTCACTTATTTGTTTTTTTCTATCACTAAAATTGTTATTATCCAGTCTTTTAGTTACTATTTTGAAAAACATAAATTTATTGTCCTGGAGGGTAATAACACTGATTCACTTAGATTTATATTGTATTAAGGAATTTTAATTAAGTCCTCTTTTCCTCCTACAATAGTCAATTTTCTTATATTCATGTTATTTAGCTAATTTGAGAAATGTTTATTTTTAAAAATTTTACAACCTATATTATTAATTAACCTATATGTAATTGATTCTATTTTAGTTTGAGTCTTGTTTTATAGTTATTATACATAAACTCCTGATTATTTTTGTTTTTGTAATTAAATTTCATATATATAATCAATAAGCAATGATTTTATGTTGGTAATGAAAATTCCCTAACATGCATTACTTCTTGTAAATATTCATTTCCTTTTTATACGTTTGGGCTGTGTTCCAACTATCTTTTCCATCTTGTTTCAACCCTTTGCAATGAATGAATGATTACATGGTATTCTAAACCTTTGCTACTACTAAAAAAATTATGTAAACAATGTTAAGTTATTGTTAAACTGATTATTCTTTTCTCTTAATTTAGGTTTCAAGCTATTATATGACGTTTCGTCCTGCAGAAATTACTATGGCTGTGTTCAGTGTTATACGGAATTCCGTGACTTTGACAACCAATCAGAATTACTGGTACAGGTAATATTTACTATCTATTTAACTAATATAGTGTTGGAATTTTTATTCTTCATCCCTTTTTAAAACATTCACATCAATATTTCACCCGATTTATTCATATTTCAATCTTTTTATATTTCAATATTTGACTTGTTATTGAGTTTATTCTAATGGTTGTGTCCACTGACACTCCTTCCGTTACAATGAGACCTTTTTATTCTGTTTATTTATTTCAATATATTTACAAAACTAGATGACTAGTTCAATATATATATATATATATATATATATATATAACTGAATATTCAGTTTTATAATTAAAAAAATGTAACTGCCTTAATTTACTTTTGGGACAACCAGTACACATAAACCTGTTTACCCAATAACAAAATCAGAAATGAAAAAAATGTAGACATTCATGTATAAATATATACTATGTGTGCACAGTTACCTATGGTAGTACATAAATGTTATTTTGTAATTGTACAAAAGTCAAACCATTTTGCAAATATTTGATTGTATAAAAAATATATGAACAAGAATCTTCCTAAAAGTACGTCAGTAATGTTGATGAATGAAAAGCAAGTGAAAACATACTTGCACAATTTGAAAACAAGTTGTATGATGTAATAAATGAACAGTACCTGTAGTATTTAGTAACTAATTCCAAGCGTAAATCACCTATTGAACTCGTATGGTTCACGTAAGAGATATATGTCATAGTCCAGTCAATGTTATGATTAAAAATGCTTATTAATATTATAACTTCAACTAACAATCGTTAAAATGTATTTAATAATACTATAATTATTGAATAAATATTAACCATAATACCAGGCAATTTGCATTACCTTATATATCGTTCCATTAACAAGAATTAGTAATACAATTTTCAAATAACATATTATTTACACGATATTTCCCTGAACTATAAGCATATTTGGAGATAGCAGTTTTTTCAATCACGCACGTGTCCATAAGCGATAAGGACCAATTACTATTTAGTTGGTGCATTAGCATCAATATAGTGTGTGGTGTGTAACTGGTATTGGTAAAAATAAACAAAATCTCAATACCTTCCACAGTCTAGCTCCGCAACATAACTTGAAAGGGGTATGCCCGTACATTTCTGCACTATATGCTTTGCGCGTACTATACCCTTGAACATTTCTATACATATGTTCATCAAAAATTTATTACTGTTAAAGGAATTTTCTTTTTAATAATTTTAAGAAACTACCAACTTACAACCTTGGCCGCAATTTTAAACTACATTTATTCGGGGTGTTATTTGGATACCGAATTACAATTACACACTGCAATGAGTTATCATTTTTTCTTTAAAGTGTTATCTAAACAGGGGTATTTACAAGAGAGTCCCTTAACAGAATGTTACCCGTAGTTCAGCTAAGTGGATGAGCATAACTCGTAAGTTCTGATTTAGCGGTTAATGTTATCTTCTTTTAATAACAGATATTTAAGGGCGCCACTCTGTTTAAAGATTTAGATTGAAATAGCAGAAAGAAGTTTAACTAAGAATATACAGCCACTCCAGTATAGTTCAGGAACGAACAAATAAAGAAGTTTAGTAATAATATTTTTAATCATATTCGTATATTGAAAATATTTGACAGTAAAATATAATTTCTAAAAAAACAAAAAACACTTAAGTAAAATATTTTTTCAAAAACTGCTATGAAAAGTAGCATATTTCTCATAGCTAACTTAATTTCCGAACCATATATTGCTCACACTGTGAGAAATATTATTTCTCACGGCACTTTGCCCATACTACATACATTTATATGGAGAATCCAGTGGGGGATCTTCGATGCCCAGCCAATTTCAGAAACTTATACTCGATGCCCAGCCGTTTTCGGCGGGTGGTCCTCGATGCTTAAACTTTTCCTACTAAGCTATTTCTTTGTATTCTTTAAATTTTTGCAGTTGTAGAAAAAGTTGTAACGACACAGTCGTTCTGAACATAAAATAACACCAATAAATAATCAGAAAACAGAACTTTACGCGAAGCAAACTAGACGGAGTTGGGCACCCAGCACTGAGAGGGCAGCACCTTCGCCTTTCTGCTAATAACTTGACCGATACCACTAAAGCATACGTTCTGCGATATACCAGGCAAACTCCGCCTTACGTAGAATAACGATAGGAAGCTTCAACTGAAAATAACCGAAGGGTTGCACTATATTCCGGAGCGTGTTGAGCTCGGAATTGTGAACACATAAATATCCCGCTTCTCGATGTGCGTTGAACTCGAGGCTAGACGCTGAGCAAACCTGTATATCGGACGAAGTCCTAAAGTGTGTTGAGCTTAGGACGGACGCCAACTACCCTAGGTCAAGCCCTGCAGCGTGTTGAGCGCAGGACCGAGGCCTTTCCTGATTAGCCGAAATTCCGGAGCGCGTTGAGCCCGGGACGAAAGCAAACTCCCGACCTCCGAGATCACATTGTGCGTTGAACGCGGGATCTCGACCCTGACACACACACCCCTTCTGGTTATAGAAACCTGACGTCCCCGTGAGGAAGTTGGACGGCCGAGAAATATATTCCGACGACCACCCTAGAGGAATTGCCAGCCTCCAGGACCAATAAACTTTGTGTATATATCTTTATTGAACAGAATTTTAGGTTTCATGTGTAGATAATTATTATAGGTTAATAAAAAAATATATCTAACAACCCCTTTTATGCTCTACCAAACTGACGTACCCTCACAAATGGCGCCCGAGCAGAAAGTTGGATAATACAAATTACACCCGAGCAGGTGTCACAAATGACGCCCGAGCAGAAGGTTAGAAAAGGGAAACAAAGATAACAGATATAACAGAAGAGCATCTAGGGAGACAACGAATACAAAGTTGAGAAATCAGACAAGAACGAATCATGAGCGAACAAGGAGAATACGCCGACGTGGGATAAGAGATGGCGGACACAAAAGTAGGATGGATATACAAGCTCAAGAAAGAAGAGCTAGTGACAGAACTACAAAAATTCGAATTAGACACAAGCGGTAATATGGACATACTACGTGCCAGAATGGTACATTTTATAAGGAGACAGATAGGCCATAATACCAGACAACAAGGAAGCAGCATACAAGACTCTGAAAAACCTAGAGAAAGAATGTACACTGCCGAAGACAGCGAGTCCGAAGATAGACATAGTAGGTACAATCACAAACACGTAGATTGCACAGAACTGGACAAAATAGGGAGATGGGGAATATACTTTGATGGCTCAAAAGACCCGATAGAGTTCATTGAGAGGCTGCAAGAACTCAAAACATGTTACCAGCTAAACGACGAAGTTATACTTAGAGCTCTACCAGAAGTGCTAAAAGGCAAAGCAATACTTTGGTACCGGAATAATAAACATATCTGGGAAACTTGGCAAGATTTCGTAGATGATTTCGAAACATTTTATGTATCATTAGATTTATCAACATACTTAGAAGAAAAGATAATGGAGAGAAAACAAGGAGAAAACGAACCGTTCAAACAATATATCACAGAAATTCAGACATTAATGCGGAGGCATATGGGCTTCAGCAGTAGTCAACAACTTGAAAGGATATATAGAAATATGAACCCGAAATACAAGCTTCACGTCCGAAGAAATGAAATAGCATCAATAAGAGAACTTACACGGCGAATAGACAAACTAGAAAGTATCCGAAAAGAGATCGAGAAAGCGGGCAAACCCGAGAGTAAAACCAATTACGACAGCCGCACGGGGCAAAGTCCGAAAAATAAGAGCAAATTACCGAATTACAACCGACAAGACTGTTGCTGGAGATGCGGAAAAAGGGGACATAGAAAAGAAACTTGCTATGGGAGACAAATATTATTCTGCAGCCACTACGGAACAATAGGAACACCGTCAAATAAATGCAGTTGCCGGAATTCAGGAAACGTAACAAGGGCCGATTCTTCGAGAGGTAAGATGAGCACAATAAAATCCTCCACTACGAACAGTTACGATATATTAGAAGATAAAAGACCGCAAATAACAATTGTTACCCAAAACCAACAACGATTAAACGCGTTAATCGACACAGGAGCACAGAAATCATACATAGGGACAGAAGGCCTGAACAAAATTAAACACTCCAAATACAGGACTAACCTAGAAAATACGGCGGTTACTTTAGCAAACGGATATAAAATAAAAATTACAAAGAGCTTTGTTATTCCGTGTACAATAGCTAAACGAGAGGGCGAGACAAAATTCCTCTATATACCGAACCTAGAAGACGAAGCAATTCTAGGAGTAGCAGATATTGCAGAGAGGAAAATACCTTGGGCAGACCTGTTAAAAAAAGGAACCGACTCAACCCCAGAATAGAAAGAAATTTATAACAAACTAACACAGATAGATCACACCGTACAAAACCCAAACGAACGACAAGATAATCACAAGAAAACGGACAACAGAAAAATACAAAAAATAGAACAGGAAGGAAGGATACACGAAGATAAAGCATTCATAAAAAGATTACAGTGTATAAGATACAATAACAAAAGACAACAGACTGTAGTTAACATGGAAGAATTAAATAAAACAGAAGCCACCCACAAGTTTAATATTAATCCGGAACTACCAGCATTAGAGAAGAAAAGACTAGAAAAGTGTTTAGAAACAGAAATTGAGAAGTTCAACAACAGCCGGGGAGTAACACCATTGGCAGAACACACAATAAAACTAAAACACAACACACCTATCAAACAGCGGTATAGACCGAGGAATCCGATAGACTACATTAACGTAGCACCGAAGATAAGTAAAGCATATTGGTACGAGAAAAAGGAAACAGAAGTAGGAACACAACTGCAAAAGCATTCGGATTTCACAATCACAGACGGCAAATTATACAGACACTTTTGGGATAAATATGACTTGAAGGAGGCAGAAATGTCAAGCCCGTGGAAATTATGCATCCCCACAAGTGAGCAACAGAAAATAATAGAAGAAAACCACAGCAGTCATACATCAAGACACCTGAGAATAGCAAAAACAATAGCACGACTAGCCAGGAAATACTATTGGCCAGGGATGTTCAGAGACACAGCTAAGTTCGTAAGAGAGTGCCAAAGCTGCCAGAAATATAAGCCGTCGAAACTACAAACACCGAGTCGAATGCAATCGACAAAGATCCCTCAAGAACCATGGCACACAGTGAGCTCCGACGTCGTAGGACCACTACTGACCTCTAGTAAAGGCAATAAACCAAACCGCAGAGTTGGAAGACGTACTCGACCTATACGACGATGCCATATGGCAAATCTAAGAGAGAGAATTGGACCGACCGCCGACACCGGGAAAATCCATCGAGCAAGAATGGAACCAATTGGTGGAAAAGAGAAACCAGTCCCTACCAGTGAAAATTCCTCTAATCCAGCTCGTGCCAGAGCAAATAAGAAAGAAGCCGCAGACGTGAAGGAGAAGGTACCGATACAGACTAGCCAACGGAAAGAGTATTAACATAAAATACTAAACCAAGCAGCGAAAACCGATTACCATAGCGTCCCTCGCCACTGACGAGGAACCAAAATTTTGTCCCAAAATTTTTACGACCTGGGGGGGGGGGGGGTGTAACGACACAGTCGTTCTGAACATAAAATAACACCAATAAATAATCAGAAAACAGAACTCTACGCGAAGCAAACTAGACGGAGTTGGGCACCCAGCACCGAGAGGGCAGCACCTTCGCCTTTCTGCTAATAACTTGACCGATACCACCAAAGCATACGTTTTGCGATATACCAGGCAAGCTCCGCCTTACGTAGAATAACGATAGGAAGCTTCAACTGAAAATAACCGAAGTGTTGCACTATATTCCGGAGCGTGTTGAGCTCGGAATTGTGAACACATAAATATCCCGCTTCTCGTTGACCCCTCGATGTGCGTTGAACTCGAGGCTAGACGCTGAGTAAACCTGCATATCGGACGAAGTCCTAAAGTGTGTTGAACTTAGGACGGACGCCAACTACCCTAGGTCAAGCCCTGCAGCGTGTTGAGGTCAGAACCGAGGCCTTTCCCGATTAGCCGAAATTCCGGAGCGCGTTGAGCACGGGACGAAAGCAAACTCCCGACCTCCGAGATCACGCTGTGCGTTGAACGCGGGATCTCGACCCTGACACACACACCCCTTCTGGTTATAGGAACCTGACGTCCCTGTGAGGAAGTTGGACGGCCGAGAAATATATTCCGACGACCACCCTAGAGGGATTGCCAGCCTCCAGGACCAATAAACTTTGTGTATATATCTTTATTGTACAAAATTTTAGGTTTCAATTGTAGATAATTATTATAGGTTAGGTTAGGTTAGGTCTTATTTGATACAGCCTCAGGGACTCTTACAAAACTATATGATGATCAAGGTACAATACTTAACAATTTAATGTCGCGAATGTATAACATGAAAGATGTAAACAAATCCTGTCCTATACTTTTACGTGAATTTTCTGGAAATATGTATAAAACAACTCAATCAATTTTCAAATTAGAAATGGATCCACAAAAGTTAAATGAATATATGTTTTTCTCTTACAAAACAAACTAGTCATCCAGATCTTGTGCAATATGTCACAAAAAACATCACACGCTAATACATGTATAACAACTCACAAGCAAACTCGCCTAGTAGTCGAAATTTTACAAAGAATCGTCAAAATAACGAAAATAACTACTCTTGCCATGCAATGGCGAGTCAATATCCTCGCAGTCCAAACCGGAACAAATCACCGAAAGAAAAATATCAAGTTGACAACGTTCAACTTCAAACACAAACGCGCAACAAACTCATTATCAGCTTTATCGACTACTAAGGTTTGTTCCAACCGAAGTAAGTACCGTTTTTGTACCGTACAATCTCAGTAACGCAGCAAATTTGATGTAAATTACACAGACTTATTATATTCACTAATCAGCAGGTCAACTGGGTTTCTATCGTACATGTACGGTTTTTGTGTTGGTTGGAACAGACCTCTAGTCATCTTATTTTAGCTACTGCAAAAATACTTTTGTACGATTCACAAGGTGATGCTGTGAAAACAACGGTATTCCTAGATAATGTGTCGCAAAACTCTTTTGTGTCTGAAACACTTGTAGATAGACTACAATTGAAAACCTTTCAAAAAAGCCCGCGAATTTCGGGCATTAGTCAAACTGTTTCTACGTATTTCTACCACTACCAAAATGGTACGTTTAAAATTCGTTTCTCATTATAATCAAAACAAACAATTTGAAATATCATGTGCTGTGTTGACTAAAATCACCTGCAAAGTACCACAGGTAAAAATTAATCTTATTCAAGTACAAATATCAAAGGGTATAATTTTAGCAAATGCTGAATTTAATGAATATTTAGAAATAAATGTTTTGATTGAGCAAATATGTACTTCCACTTACTTCTAAATCGCCTAATAACTTTAGGAAAAAACGCGGCTGTACTACAGCAAACTCATCTCGGGTGGTTATATGCCGAGATCGTATCCCAAGATAAAAATAGGGCATCATTGCATGCCAGTAATCTTTCCGAAAATGAAGATTCCACAATTTCATTTTGTAATCACGTCCCTGTATCCAATCAGGATCCAAATATATCCATCGCAAAGTTCTGGGAATTAGAAGAAGTTAATTCAAATAAAATACTCTCAGCTGACGACGAATTGGCGGAAGCCAGATTTCAAACAACTACAAAAATTCCCGAAAATGGCAGGTTCCAAGAAAACTTTCCATTGAAATCTACAAACTAACACCACAAATTAGGTGGTTCGCACGCAATCTCTAAAAAACGTTTTCTTCCACTTGAGAATAGACTCCACAAAAATCCCGCAGTTGTTTCAAGATTTTAGCAATTTAGCAAATTTATTTCCGAGTATGTAAATCTAAGACATGCCAGATATGTAACTTTCAATTTAATCAATTCAAAAAATTAATTGAAATATTTTATTCCGCACTTGTGCGTGATACGTGAACAAAGCTCAAGAACAAAATTACGCGTCGTGTTTGATTCAAGCTGCCCTACTAAAACAGGCGTCTCTCTAAATCAAATAACACTAAGAGGATTCCAAGTTCAACCTGAACTATTCGACATACTTTGAACATTTAGATTGAATGAATTCGTATTAACTTCCGACATTAAAAAAATGTACAGACAAGTTTCAATACATCCTGAACACACATTTTACAAAATATTTTGTGGCGTGAAAATCCTTCTGAACCCTTAAAATCAATTGACAGTTCTTACATACGAGTGTAATTTTAGCTTATTTATCGCTACGAGGGTGTTGCAAGAAATTGCAAACAATTATATTTCAACTTTTCCACTAGCTGCAAATGCGCTATGAATTGAGACGTACATGGACGACATACTCTTTAGCGCATATTCTGAATCGGAGTTAATGAAACCATTTCACGAATTGAAAACGTTGTTAAAACATCATGGTCTCAATCTTCACAAATTTGCTTCAAATAATTCTAAACTAATTTCAAAGTTCTCAAATTCTGAAAACATATCACCGCAACTCGCCGAAAAAACCATCGATCTAATACAATCTTAGATCTTAGACAAATCTCAGTATTGGGCCTAAACTGGACGCCAATTACTGATATACCTAATATTTCTATTCCCACTTATTTTCCGACTGCCCACGTAACTGAAAAAAAATAATTTCAATAATTGCACGATGTTTTCACCCCATTGGATTGTGCAACCGGTGGTGATGTGCGTTAATACGCCTTTAGATAGCTAAGCTCGACTGGGATATAGAAATCTCAGATACGGCCATCCTAGACGAATAGCACAAATTTATACATTTTCTTCCCTAATAAAATTAAAAATCCCAAGGTGTATTTTTCCAGACAAATCAACTATTATTCTTACCGCAATGCTCGGCGTTGGTGATGCAAGCCTTAACGCGTATGGTGCCTGTGTATATATTAGGGCAATTTATTCGTACCAAACTGTATCATGCAACTTAATTTCTGCGAAATCATGTGTTTCGCCTGTTACAAACACAGTAACACTTCCCAGATTAGAGTTGTCTGCCATGTTGTTACTCTCCAACCTTGTGGTGAGAATATCAGAAAATTTAAAAATAAATAGAATATAACTTCTATCAACCTTTGCTCCAACTCACAAATTGCTTTATGCTGGTGCAAAGGCGAGCCAAGTCGTTGGTCTGTTATTATAGGCAATAGAGTTGTCAAGATTCAGAATTTAACAAACAATTATGCCTGGAGATACGTAAGCACAACTGATTACCCAGCTGATATAGTTTCACGCGGCGCAAATTCAAAAAACCTAATTTCAAAAGCCCCGAGCTGTATTACAAAAAACAGTAGCGTACGTTCTCAGATTTGTTTCGAATTGCGAAAAACAAAACAAAAACTTCGGACCATCATCATTTCCTGACTTAGATAACTCTGAAAAATTCATCATCAAAATTATTGCAGAATTGCAGAATTAAAACAAACTAAAATAATTTCTAATAAACAAAACAACAAATTAAAAACATATCTTGATGATTACAATTTATTACGCGTAGAAGGTCGGCTCTAATGCCAGTGTTTCTTATAAAATCATCAAAATTCCGTAAAGCACCTGCAATAAAATTCTACATAGCAGTTTTTGTATGCCTTGTTACTAAGGCTATACATATCGAAGCAGAAACTTCTTTATCTACAGAAGCATTCATTTTAACCTTAAAACGCTTATCTTTCTTCGTGGTAACCTACGATAATCTATTCTGACAATGCCACTAACTTTCAAGGTGCGGACAATTAACTCAAAGATTTTCAAATGTTTTTCAATATTCATACTAACTCTGATTCAATCCAACATTTTCTAACCCGGTCCAAAATAGAATAGAAATTCATTTCACCAAGAGCACCTCTTTGTCATTATGGCAACAATGCACAAAAATTCAACAAATATTCTGGAAACGCAGGTAAATCGAATATTTCAATCAGCTACAAAAGCAGCCTAAGTGGATTGACCCATATTCAAACATAAAAACTGATTCCCGTATTCATCTCAAAGAAGATGGTCTACCCCCCTTACAGTGGTCTGTAAAGAATCATTGAAACGATGCCGAAACCTGATGGCAGGTTATAGTAGTACAGCTACTGGTACGAACATCAGAGCAGTATCAAAAATGTATCCATTTCCCGAGTCCGATGAGTCAATTGTCTTCTCAGTAGACAATTCCAATTAAAAGATTGCTTAGAGGTTGCAGCTAAGAATTAGTTGTTTCCCAGTCGCTTCGTGTTTTTGATTCACGCTTCATTTTAGTGACAACGTTGATAAAATCCCTAAAAGCAACGAAAAATACATATCTTTTTGAATTTTGGAACGTATGTTTCAACGGGGCCCAATATGTTCGGGAAACACGTTCCCAAACCAAATACTCCCACAGATTGAATTTGTCTCACATATTATATGACATGTGAAGTTTCAAGTAATATTCGTGGGACAGTATTTGCTTAGGTTAGGTTAATCAATGGCATGTCGCCACCTATTGTATGCCGCCATACCTTAAATGTTCTCTTCTTGAAAATAACGAGTATTGTTTAGAAAAGAGTAAAAAATTGATTGATATATTGACAAACGTCAGTGACACGTACATTTTTTTCATCGCTTCAGCTTTACAACCTGAAATATTATAATGAAGATTTTACGTTTGAATCTTGCTTCTAATTGACGATTAGAATAACATATACAGTCTACAGTCCTGTGCAGCAACAAGTGCAGGATACTTTCAACGAAAGCGTGGAAATTATTGGAAAGGCGAACGCCTTGCCTCCTCCAATCTAAATATCCACTTTTATATTAATTTAGTTTCTTCTCTTCTCATTATTAGTATATTTAATGTTCCATTTTCTTTAAAAATTACTTTTTATTTTTAATTTACCTTTCACTTAATTTAAAAACAGTCCTCACTTACTAAATTATCTATTAATGTGGTATATTCTCAAAACATCAAATAAACAATTCTACAATCTAATTTCAATCCAATATACAGAGTTGAAAGTCTAACTGGAACAAATTCTGTAACTTGATAAATACAAATTTATCGCAAAATTCCTGAAACAAGTCAATTTTTATTCTCAATGAGACATATTACAAAGAGATTTGTTTATATTTTTAATTATCTGGGGGGGTTGCAGACAACCCCAACTTTTTTTTATATGGAAGGGTAGGTTGATTAATTTTTTATCTAAAAGCTTTCTCAATTGTCAATACATTTACACTTTTTTTGTTACTTTTTATAAGCAATGTGTCGGAAAAAAATGAAATAAGGAAATATTTACTCAAATTACTTTAATGCAATAAATGTTCAAAGTGCTCTCCACCTTGATGCTGACAATATCCTAATCGATGATAAATAGCATTCCGAACATTTTGTAACACTTCCGGCGTTACTTGCCTAATTTCGTCCCTGATTCTTTGTTGAAGCTCAGCGATGTCGTTAGGTTTAGTGGCATAAACCTTGCTCGTTAGATGTTACTATATAAATCTAATTGAGTAAGATCGGGTGATCTTGCTGGCCACTCAATTGGGCCCCTTCTTCCAATCCACCTATTTGGAAACACTTCGTTAAGATTTTGGGCAAAATGTGGTGGTGCCCCATCTTGTTGAAACCAGTTCGGTTGGACAAATAAGTTGGGATCCAAATTATTGGAGAATGAATTTACTAAAGTAGGAATCAGTTCTTCTTGGAGCATATTAAGGAATGTTTCACCGGTTACGTTTCCATTAAAAAAAAGGACCTACTATGCGTGTCCCAATAATTCCAGCCCAGATGTTTGTTTTTTGAGACCTTTGGGTGTGGGGTTGACGCATCCAACGGGAATTTTCGTCAGCCCAATATCGGCAGTTCTGTCGATTGACGTGCCCATGTAATTTGAACGTAGCCCCATCAGAAAGCAGCACCCATTCCAAAGCGATTTGTTCACCATAATTCGTTCGCAAAATTCGAGCCCACGATCAGGATCATCTTCGTTAAACTCTTGCAGATTTTGCATCTTATATGGGTGCTTTTTGGCTTCTTTAAGAATTTTTAAAACGCTTCTGTGACTGACACCATGAACGCAAGCTATTTGCCTAGCTGGAGTAACAGGATTTTCTTCAACTTCCAACAGTATGTTCAACTGGGCTTTTTCGTCAATTTTTAAAACCCTTTGTCAAGGAGCATCCCTTACGTGGCCCAACTCCCGATATCGAGTTTCAATTTTGCTAATCGTACTTCAATTACTTGAAGGTAATTCTGGATGAACTTCAGTAAACAAACGAGCGACTTCAGCCTGTGTTCGACTTCTGTCCCCATATCCGATCATCATTAAAATTTAGATACGATGCGTCTCGGTTAAATAGGGCATTTTCTTATTTTTCGTTTGTTATTTACACGTTGAAATGCAAACAAGTACTAACAAATCAATCACATTCAGTTCAATTTGACCAAAAAACTATCGAGCAGGTAAGAAAAAATGTACCTTTACAATAAAGTAATTTGAGTAAATATATCCTTATTTAATTTTTTTCCGACACATTGCTCATAAAAAGTAACAAAAAAAAGTGGAATTGTATTTTTAATTGAAAAAGCTTTCATATAAAAAATTAATCAACCTACCCTTCCATTAAAAAAAAAAGTTGGGGTTGTCTGCAACCCCCTTCCCCCCCTCCCCAGATAATTAAAAACATTAACAAATTTCTTCGTAATATGCCCCATTCAAAATAAAAGTTGGTGTTCCAGGAATTTTGCGATAAACTTTTATTTATCAAGTTACAGAATTTGTTCCAGTTAGACTTTCCACTCTGTATATGCAATTCACTCTAACTAATTTTATAATTTTCCCGCATTCATTATCTTAATTTGCTTAAAATTTGTTTTTTTTGTAGTAATTTTTTTGGGTTGTTTTCAGTAGTAATAACCCAAGGACATTGATAATTGTTCGAAAAAATTCTATAACAGATTTCGAAAGCTTGTTGCTTGGAAACAGACCGACGCCGCAGGCGGAGGTCTGTTGCCTATAAGCAACAAGCTTCAGTAAGTTGTTAGAAAATTTTTGAGCATTTATCAATCTTCGAGGGTTATTCGGATAGAAACTTTTTTGCTAATTATAGAAAAGAAGTACAGAGCTTCTATAATTTCATAATTATTCTCGTCAGTATTATGACCAAATCGTGACATTTTGAAATATTAAATATTTGAAACGTCGAAATCGAAATAAATAATCAAATTGTATCCATAGCAACGTGATAGAGTGAAAACAGCCCATGGAATCTGTTTTCAGTATAATGTTGTTCTGATTGGTTGTGTTCAATCAAATGACCTCAAATTAACTGATTGCATTGGATTTTCACTATAGCAAAAAATTTTCAAATAAACAGTTTGTATATCCTTCAAGAGTCAACGTTCTATGATAACAATTTCTGCTATTCGTATTTCACGATCAACAAGCATTCATGACATCTAAATTTATTAGACATTTCGTTGTGTCATCGTGACAATTAAGTTGAACAATTATTACTTTGATTCTAAATTCATATTCTAATATGACGAATAATTATGGGTTGATGATATTTCTTCTCTATTCAAGGTTATTAATTATCTTTTTGAATATATTACCAAACTTTCAACATATTATGTTGTCTACCAAGGATCTACATATGATACATAAAAAAATATGGATTACCTAGTGAAATGCTTACATCCTTGCAATTACTGTAACTCTTTTTAATAATACTTCATCATTCAGTTCTTCATAACAAATGGATTCTACCATGGTTATCTCTTTAGTACTTTAAAGTTTTTGTTCTATCAAATATAATGACCACAGATAATTCGAGTTATATTATAGTGACTGCTACATACGCTTCTTTTGATAAATATTATAAGCTTTACTGGACTTTGTCTTAATGTCAAATTTTAGTCTGAAGTTTGGCAAATAAATTATACCATCCACAGTATCCCACAAATTGGACTATAGTGGTTATTGGTCATAATTCATTAGAGTCAAGTAAATTCTGCGATGTCAGAATAACATATTTAAATTCTCATTTCCAAGCTAACCTTTCCTACCTAGTATTTAAAACACGCAAAGTAGAGCTTTTGCTCGGATCTGACTCTTATTGGTGTTTTGTACTAAGTGGGAACATAAAGCTTGGCTCCATCAAACCCATATTTCAAGAAAACAAGCTAGGCTGGATACTCACAGGTCTTTTAGGAGGCCCTGTGAAGTTTTCACATCTTGCTATTTTCCTATATCCATTGACATTCAATCTCAACGCCAAAAATTTTGTCTATGGAGAATTTCTCAGTGAACGTATGCTGTCGTGTGAAGCTGAGAAAAGTTTTGGGACACTTTCAAGCGAAGCCCTCAATGAAAATTCGAAGTTTCAATTCCTTCAAAGAAACACATTGCACAGCTGACTAATTCTTTAGGACGAGCAAAAAATAATTTTTATATAATAAATATTGGCAAGAAATCATACACTAAATACATATTATGACATATTGAATGAATTTAACGTTCTCCCACACATGTCGTATTTCAATGCCTTATCAGTTGATCAAATCGCATACATATCTCCTCATTCCTCATCATAGCTTCTTGCGAGAAGACAGTGTGACCATCAAATTGCGCGTATTGTTCAACTGTTCAGCAGATTCCTCTTCTGAATATTCTTTCAACGTAATTAAATGTACCGGATGTTCCAGATTTTAGGCCAATCATCGGTATCTCGAAAACTCTTATGTATTAAGGAACGGTTAAATTGTAATACAATTGCGCACTTAGGGTAAAAGTAATTAGACGCGATTATATTTCAAGTAATTTCTTTTGCTTTAGAGATAATGGAGAAAAAGTGAATAATCGGATATTTTTTGTTATTGAATTTTTTGTTTGTTTACTTATTTAAAGAGATATTGTTGACACTTCTTTATTGTCATTTTTTATCGTCTTTGATATTATGTCATCCACAAGAGACCAGTACATGCGAAATTCGTTAAAAGAAATGTTATAGTAAACAGTTACCTAGATATTGTATAAAAATTGCTCAAATTTTTGATAGAAAACTTCAGTTTGATTGATGTATTCATTCTTCTACATACGAATCCTGCAATGGAGGAATGGATACATTAGGAATTTTCCTTTAAATGACTTTACTATTGACAATATTTGTGGATAACAGAACCTTAGCAAGTTAATTACAATAATAGTGGAAGGCCAAAAATTTGATGTGTCAATCCGGTGAATTTTTTCTTTGTTATTATGAAATTTCATGAATGACAAGAGTTATTAGTTTCATTCTTGGCTTATTCATTACATTGATATATTCCAATCAAATCTGCACTTCAGGTTATTAATTAATAGGTTATTACATGTCCCGTCTATTTTCACTAATGCCATTAACTATATTCCAGCAAAATAAGGGCTGTTGAGCAAGAAACACGAAAAGGTATTTATTCCATATCACATCGTATGTAGATCATAACAAAGTAAATTGAAATGCAACTTTTACATTTATATACAATTCTGAAATGAAACTGCTTTAATAAAAGAATTCACATAATTGACGGGTCATACCTAATAAATTAAATTATATAGCGTGAAGATATAACTCTGCACTGTGAGAAATGTCTTATCACAAAATAGGAAAACAATTCCGTCGATTCCAATTAGAACGTATCTAGTTTCGCACAAAACTATTATCTTGTTTCTGTCTTTTCCATTTTCCGAATGAAACTAAACTGCCCACTGAACTTGACTGAAATCGACATTAAATTACATTTTTTAAGACTGACGCTAGATTTTTTCTAGCATTATTCATAGATTAACTTTAGTTGAGACTATATACTGTAGTCAATACATTTAGTTAGATTGACTGGGATTTCTTCCAATAAATATTCAGCTGTTGAGTAATTTGGAAACTTCCAATTTAAGTTTTCAAATATATGGAAACATTCAAATAAATATTGATATTACCACAAATTTGAGAAGATAACTCATCTCATGAGCGAACGAAATATGTAATCCAATGAATTTTGTCAATAACCAGATTCATATTGTACTAATTGTTGTGAGTTCTATGATAATTCTGTCCATGGGTCTCAGTTATTTCATAATTATAACGGATAGTTCTGAGCTCCTATTTGTTCACATTGGATATTTGAAAACATTTCAAAAGTTTTGTTTAATATTCATAGACACTTTATAAAATTCAAAATGAGGTGAAACTTTAATTTATCTGATACCCTCATGACCCAGATATTGGAGCTTTCCCTTTTTTTATGGTGTTAACTATTTCGCACGCCCTCTGCATCCTATTCTGCACTTCGGCATTAGTAATTTCATCGATCTAGGAAATCCGCCACATTCTTCGGTAGCACCACATTTCGAAGGCTTGCAGTTTGTCCATGTGGTCTTTCTTTGGGGTCCACGCCTCAACTCCATACAAACTCGTAGAAAAAAACATAACAACGAAGCGTCCTCATCCTAAGTTCCATGTTAATATCCCGACTCGGTAATAACTTTTTCGTCCTGATAAATGTTGGCCTCTCTATCTTTATCCTTGTTCTCATTTGATAGAATCCCAGATTTCCAGACAATTAATATTGACGTTGGTCAAAAGATTCCTACAAGTCTTAACACATTCCAAAAATTTCGTTGTATGTTACATTTTTGCGTCCTACTTTAACATCTAGTTGAAGTTTTATCTATCTTCCTAGAGTGACTCCTTGTGTCCTTTGTTTGGGAAGTATAACAATCCCTTAGATTCCTTAGCAGGTAATGGTACGTCGGTGATTGTCCGGACTTCGAGCAGGTTACGTTAGATTGAAGTGAGATTGTCTTTTGATGCTTTCGTGATATTGGATTGGTAGAGTAAAGTTCTTTGTGATGAGCTGGGAATTGGAAAAACTGAGCTTTGCTTTCGAAAGTTTGATATTATCCAGGTCTAATGAGCCATCGAGAGTATTATATAAGAAGATTTAGAATTTCGAGTTCGTTCTCGTCATATGGTCTCCGTAGTCTAGTGAAATGGTGCTCTGTCTGCTAACCGAGAGGCCCCGGGATCAAACCCGGCCATAGTTAACATCATAGTTAAAAATTCGGAGAGCCACCTGTCGGAAGGCAATGGCAAAACACCAACAGTATTCTGCCTAGTACAGCCTCTCAACATAGACGTTCGGATACGTCGTTAAACTATAGGTCCCTTCTATCTGTGGTAACTG
Organism: Galeruca laticollis; assembly: GCA_963921935.1. Classification (NCBI taxonomy): domain Eukaryota; kingdom Metazoa; phylum Arthropoda; class Insecta; order Coleoptera; family Chrysomelidae; genus Galeruca; species Galeruca laticollis. The sequence continues at coordinate 180,470,946 of OY998176.1, forward strand.
GAGAGCACAACACAGGTAGAAGTGAGAGGTCGCCTACGTCCGATCACGGATATGGCACTGTAAGAAGAAGAAGTTTTGTGGAATCCGATAAATATGGCATCCATCATCATCCATCATACAGCCCATTTCACGTCCATTGTTGGACATAGGCCTCCTCCAAACGTCTCCAGTTCTCTCTGTCCCTGGCTGTTGCAATCCAATTTGTCGCTATTCTCTTTACGTCATCCGTCCATAGAGTGGGAGGTCTGCCTCGGCTGCGCTTATCAGCTCTTGGTCTCCACTCCAACAGTTTTTTGGTCCATCGCCCGTCGTCTATTCTAGCAATGTGCCCAGCCCATTTCCATTTCCGTGTAGTGATTCGTTGTATAATATCATCTACTCCAGTACGTCGGCGTATCTCTTCATTTCTCACTCGATCCCTCAGGGTCAGGCCAAGCATCGATCTCTCCATTCGCCTTTGTGTTACTCTTAGTTTTTATGCGGTTTCTTTCGTTAAAGTTAGTATCTCTGCGCCATAGGTCAGAACCGGTAATATGCATTGGTTAAATGCTCCTCGTTTCAAACGAATTGGGGTATTTCCTTTAAGGATGTCCTTGATTTTTCCGTACGCCGCCCATCCCAGGGTAATTCGCCTGTTTAGTTCGCAGGTTTGATTATCGCTGGTTATTTTAATCTCATGACCCATATATATATATATATATATATATATATATATATATATATATATATATATATTTGTCGACCAATTCTATTTTGTTGTTATTAATTTGTATTTGGTCACTGGGAACCATGTTAGTCATTATTTTGGTCTTTTCAAAATTTATTGTCAGCCCAATCTCTTGTATGGTATCGTTGAGTTCTTGGAGCATGTCTTTGGCCTCTCCCAGACAGTCCGACAAAATGACGATGTCATCCGCGAAGCGTAGGTGATTGAGTCTCTCTCCATCGATGAGTACTCCTTTTTGTTGCCATGCCAATATTTTAAATGCATATTCGAGCACAGTAATAAACAGCATTGGTGATATAGTGTCGCCTTGCCTAACTCCATTTCCCATCTTTATCTTGTTGGATGTAGAGTGTAGATTTACAGTTGTTATGGCATTTTCATATATATTTTTAATTATGTCGCAATATCGGTGGTCGACTCTACAATCTTGCAGTGCTTTCATAAAAAATATGGCATGTCGGCACAATAATTATGAAAACACTTCTAGAGATAGGAGGTGTGATTATCTAGTCTAATCTTTTTGCGTTTAGGTTGAGGACTGGTGGGCGAATTTGGAACTCATAAGTGGATCATTTCGTATAAATAATAACCAGCAAAATTGTTCACTGCATTTGAATAATTCAATGCATATAGTCTCTTCTCGGACAGTATATAGTACATTATAAATAACTACAAATTAATGCTAACGACAAAAAAGGAGTCCGGGCTTGATATATTTATTACATAGTAACTCGTTTTTTATTCTATATCAAATCCGAAGGAATCGTATCGTCTGAAAATATAAAATATATTATGGTACCTTTGAAGTAATATAAAACTAATGTTTTTTCATTAAATGTTGAATATTGCATCATAAAACTAGGTGTGTGATAATATAAAATCTTTTACAACCATTTTCACATTAAAAATTTAGCATTATCTGTAAATACATAAACTCATTATTCTCGAATTTTCCGTTCATACCGCTAATAGTATGGATCTATTAGTCACTCATTCCGACAGGTTTTTTACGACCAAGCATTGCAAGCAATTTTTGACCCATATCTCCCTATTAGAATAATCCATCCTGATTAATTAGTATTACCGTTGCTGAGAACAACTATTTATTTGAAGTGCAATCAAAAAAATCCAATCCCTCTTTCTCACTTTTTTTTTATTTAGACTTATCTTCTACTGCAAAATCACAAATCACCCTACCTAAAATAATATCATATCCTTATATTCCACAACTGTACGAATTGGTTAGTCCTCTTATCTTAGTGTTAGTGATGTTCTGAGAATACTGCTTCACAAAGCTTCGAAACTTTTACACTCAAATGGTTTTCACGGATAATTATTATAATGTCTAGTAGTTTCTTCGAAATTGAGTAACACATTTTAACGCCAACTACTTGAGTTATATTATTATATGGTTTCAACTATTCTGTATTATATTATATATTGAATATATCGTTCAATCTTCTGAAAATATGTCATTGTATGCTGACACGCCCTCATAGTGTATATAGAAACGTCCCTACAGGGGGTGTGCACTTGTAGTGATCCCTTAAAAGACATTAAGGACAAAAGGACACTAACTTAGAAATAATATTTAAATTCAGGTTAATATTAATTATAGTATTTAGGGAGCATTGGTCGGCTATGGTCAATGTCATTTATCAAGGAAAGCTTGTTTTTGTTATTTTATAAACAGACATGTACAGTTTATGGACGGAGGTCGGAAGTGTAGTAAAACACAAATATGTTTCCTATATAATGGGTGTGAACGAGCCAGGATGGTATTATTGTTATTAATACTTTGAATAAGTCGTTTTGATATTTATAATCGTGTATTTTTAAATGTATTAAACTTGAACCCTTTGATTTTATAAATGTGTTATTGTTTATTCTGTTCCCGAATACAGGTTGCTAGGTAAGTGGTTTCCTCCATAATAATATGCCTTTATGGTAAACGTCGAGTATACGAGGGACCCTTACTAAGTAACCACCACACACTTATACTTATTAATAAAGATACTCGTTCTTCGCGCCATCTATATGTGGCACGAAGAACAAGTCAACTTCGGTTGCGTTAGGTTGAATAGCCCTAGCCGCTGGGGCCTTCAAATTGGAGAAATATTTCGGTCGCCTTCGTTCGCGTTCGTTAATCTCTTTGACATCCACGGAGAAATAATTGAATTTAGGCATTCAAATTTTTCCATTATAATTGATTGCATTGTTTGGTTATTAATTTATTTTATTCCATTGATTCAATTCAAAATACCAGCCCCTCGAGAACGTGTTGTTCCCCATTGCTTTAACCAAGATCAAGATGCTCCAAGGTAAGTTAAATATTATTATAACTAAAATGAGTAATTTATATTGATATTCTACAGATATTTTATTCCCGCGGATGAGCATATAAAAGATATTTGGTTGGAACTAATCAATAATCCCATTTCAAGGAAGAAAGTAGTTTGTGGATGTATGTAAAGAAGGTGTAAAACTAAAAAAAATTGCACTTCATGTTTTTTCAATTTAACTGGTAGATAAACATTTCATTGTAATACTATCAGATTTAAACTACTATGTATATTGTTTTTCTAGATTTCATTGCTGGTTAGAAGAAAAATGCTTTTCCTTTCCACTTAACCACAAAATGTGCTTGCAACTCCTCCAAAAATGAGAAGTATGACATCAATTATAAAATCTGCTAGATAAGTATGTAATACGATTTTTTGTTGAATTATACTCTAAACTGAATTTGAACTAAGTTGTTGCAGCCTTTCCCCATTCTTATAAATTATAAATCAATCGAATTTAAATTTTCCGCCATATCACACAATTTGAATTTACCGCCATTTAAAAGCTAGAATCGACGACAGAACCCTTCTTTCAGTTCTTGGTGACAAATAAAGATGGCAGCACACCTGCCGAAGCATTTTTTATCAGTGAGTTTCCCGTCTTACCTCTATTATTTGTCTGTGCGTTCCTACAACATAAACCTTTACTGTCATTTCATGGTGACGCTTGACGCTGGCTTCAAGAGTCAAATCAAATGCGGCCACGTGGTACGAATTAGACTAGAGCGCCATCTGAAATAGAGGTAGCGTCAAATGTAGAAGCATCAAGTGTCAAAACGCTGAAAACAAAAAGCAATATCAAGTAATCAGTCTCGATAGTGAATAATAACGACTGTCAAACATTACTCGCCAAGCTGAAATTTGAAAAAATCAGGGGAAAAAAAAGTTTATCTGACAAAAAAAGAAAGTATACAAAGAAAAGTTTGTGTGTACATCCTATCTTAAAATTTCGACGTGAACATAGTTTTTTTGAAGATATATTTAGTCGAACTGAACCGTTAATGATACCCGGTAAAGAGTTGAACAATTCTTAGTTCTGTCGCTTGACACTTCTACATTTGACGTAACGTCTTTTCCAGATAACGCTCTAGTCTAATTCGTACCACGTAACCGCATTTGACCCTTGAAGCCAGCGTCAATCGTCACCATGAAATGGCACCTTAATGCAACAAGTCATCAAACAGAAAGTTTGACGCATCTAAAAAGAATTTTATCATAACCTCTGCAACTACTTGTTTGTCAATTCGGAGACATAGCACGACATTGGAAATCATCGGTTCACTTTCTCATCTCCTTTTTCACCTTCTTATCTTATTAACCAAGCACTAGATCTGTCTATTAATTGTTCATAAACTCATGGTTTCTGCTCACAATCTATTACGCAATTTAATATCTGAAATTGCAACCTTCCACTTTTGTCACTAGTGACGAAAGTTAACGTTATGGGATATTCTATCACTCGTGTCGGGAACTGACGTTTTAGGTTGAAGTGAGACTTGACGAAAATTGTTGATTTTTAAATGATTATAGAAAAAAAAATTATAATAAGACGAAAAAATACATGAAACTAGGACACCGAAAGAAAATTAAATTTCCTCAACGGAAGCCGAAATGAAACACTGATAGCAATCCGAACTTTTGCGAACCACCAATCAAATCATAATTACTTGTAAGTTTAATGAAAACCGACGAGAGGAGTTTATTTCGTATATTTTGTCTTGTGAATAATATCGATTTTATTCAATTTTATTAGAGATATCCAAAATTAAAGGAAAGTTTACATTTTATTTTTATCGATTACCATTGTGAAATACGGAGCTTCCTGCACATGTCTTCCAAATTAATTTATTCGACAAGCAATCCATCCTATTAGACGTTTTTTTAATCATTAAGTCATCAAGATATACTTTAAGCAAGAATCAGATCAGTGAAGACCTGATATCGCTTCGGCAACAAAATAATAATGAACTTTGCGAATATACGAATGTTATGAGACATTGTTTCAATTCCATAGAATTTTCTTTCGTTGAATAGATTTCTATTGGGAAGGTTGGATTGACATCTATCTCAAATCAAGGTATCAGAGGACACTTAAAAAGTGGAGATTATGTACAAATACCAGGCACTCAACTTTCAAAATTGATCTGAACTAGGGTTTTGTCCCGAAATGATAGAAAAGGATTTTCAATGATTTGACTGATTTGATATATACAGAACAATAGAAAATTATACAAATAACAAAAAAGTAATTCAAGGTATACAGGGTTGTCAATCAGATAATTGTTTGTTTACTTACATTTGGTCATAAATTACGAATTACGTATACGCCTTCAAAGAAAGGATCAACCAAAAGTTCCAAAATGTGATTTATGTGTTTATTTTTGGTCTGGTAATAAATTAGAGTGATAAAAGAAGTATTTTTCACGTTTTGGTCCATTTGACCATTCTTATGGTTTTGGCAGTACATCCTAAATGTGATAATCTTATTTCCAATGCTCATAACGATTTACTAATGCCCACAGGATACAATCTCTACTGAATGTATTGTAGTGATGTGCACTCCGTTAACAACAAGCGTATTGTCCTTATATATTGGCCAACATTATTTCATGATCGAAAGTACCGAAAAGTTACTTGGTCTATTATTTCTTCTCCTCACTTTTTAACATGAAGCTGTCAATTGTACCTATTCTTCAGAGACGAGTTGTCAGTTGTTAGTGACTCGTAATCATGGTAACGTTTTTCACGGCTCATTCTATCAGCGATTCACCACCAAAAGTAAATGAAGAACTGGGCTTTGGATTAAGTGATCTGGGTAGGATTCTCCTCTGGAGCCGAAATATTTCCATTTATCAGTCGACTTGCAATTATTGTCAAATACCCAGGTATGAATCCCGATTCCTCCATTCCACTTAAGATGTTAGTTTTATATCAACCTCTCCTTGATTAAGTATAACTATTCCTCGAACCAAATCCCAGCCGTTTATCTAAAGAAAAGACAACTAATATGCTTGCCTGGTTATATGACGCGACGGATATTACAATACATTCTCATGTAATAATTGTTACATTGGTCAAGTCTATTGTCGACTTGTGATCAACACGATCGGTTTCAGTCTTCTCGGGCCTCGTTTGTAAGAGGTACAGTCTTCCTGTTTCTGAGTCTGTTATTTGTTATTACAATAGTACTAAAAACATGCTAATGACGTCCTCTCCTTATCCAAACAAAAAGTTGATTATTCACTAAGTATCGTAAAAAATGTGGAAATAGTATGAACTGCGAAATATTTATATAAAGGTTATGTCTTTCTACATGTTGGGGAATGAATACTTCGTCAAACCACATATTGACAATTCTCTTAAGAAACAAACAACTAGATACCTAGCTTCATACAGCGATGATATTTCCATTCGAGATTCATGCTCCCTCATTCTGAGTATCTAGACTGAACAGAAATTACTATTATCACAATGGTACCGAATCACTGCTAACCTTGTCTTCTCCAGTTTAAACTAAAAACTAGTATTCTTCATCTCGAAAAACTTTCAGAAACTGAAGAATTATTGACCGTTTGCTGTTGAAAGTGATGACGGAGTGATTAGCAGCTTTTTGGTACCATCGTGATAATAGTAACTAAAAAAAACGCTATAACCAGATCGTCTTCAATTCAGACTAGAGACTGTGAACGAAAAAGCATGTACATTAAACTGAAGAGCCGTTGAAGTTTCTATAAAATATGTCACAATTTTCGGAAGAAATGTAATTCTATATTCGTCGCGGTATGTAGCTAGGAAATATTTTTTCTTTTTCAAAATTATTATTCGAAATAATTATTAACACATGAGGTGGTACAAGGAGAATTTGTGTGTTGTCTGTTGAAACCACGCCTCGGAAGTTGATATTATTTCTACCACTCGTATGTTGGGTTCTAATTACCAGAAGTATTGCTTAGTAATGCCGTGGAACCAGTAACAAAGCCCACACAGAACAAGATTCTGTTTTTCTAATTGGCTCGATATATGAAAATGATTGTCTGTAATTATTGAAATGACAAAATCGGTCCATGCGTGAAAATATTTCTTATTTCCCTTTCACTGCACACTACGTACAAAATGTGGACCAGACATTCTCCATTTTCATTTAGTAAGTACGAATGATTAGTCTGTTAGTAGATTGGAAATATTTCAAGAGACAAAGTAACCTAACTCCTCGGCTGGAGACTCCTCTTTAGGCACTGGTGATCGGTTTCAGTTTAAGTTTTCTATTAGCTTACCCTAGGATGGGGTTAAAAATCTATAATAATTTTGATGCCACCAGTTTTTTAAATGATACTAAATTTATTTAAACAATAACCAAAAATGGGGAAAAACTGGAAAACCCTAACACTAAATTTACTTTAACTTGATAAAACAGAATACTTAAATTTCACCCTAACGCGTTGGTCCAATTCAATATAAATTTATATTGATGAAAATCCAATATTAGAAGTTTTCAACAATTTATATTTATTCGGAAGTCAATAATACAATTCACATTGACTGAGTATCTAAAATACAAGACGTATACAAACGCAGCTTTACAATAAAAAACTCCAACTCTAGATTTTTTGAACTGAATTACATCATAGACTCATCTTGGGGAGGTACTGGATTTGAACAGCTCTTAGCTAGGTCCTCGAAAGTATTCCAAGAGTTGGTGAGGTGTCGTGTACAGTTGGTGTTATCTGGCTAGTTATTCTCTGGATTGACCCTGGAATCTGGAGTAATTCTAGAGGCTGCAGAGCAGCGAGAAATAAAAATCGCAACGAAAAGATGGATTTAACGTTGAATAAAATTTTGTCTTTCTTCGAATAGGGAAAGAAAAAGACAGCTTCGTATTGTCGAATATACACAAAGTTTGGAAGGGGATTCGTTTCTCAATTAGGCAGTGGCTAATGGTTCTCCGTAGTGTAGTGGAATGGTGCTCTGTCTGTTAACAAAGAGGACTCGAGTTCTAACCCGGGTTCGGACAACATCAATATTAAAGATTCGACGTGCCACCTATCGGAAGATAATGGCAAACCACCATTCTGCCTACTACAGACCTCTCAACGTAGAAGTTCGGGTTCATCGTTACACTGTAGGTCCCTGGTAATGGAGAGCACAATACAGGTAGAAGTGAAAGGTCACCTACGCCCGATCACGGATATGGTACGAAGAAGAATGAGCTATCAAACCAAAAAAAAAAGAAAAAAAACACTAAAACGAAAAACGTAACAGGCCGATGTGAATGTTTCATACTCTTGAAAATATTATATATTGAACATACGTATGAAATAATGTATCCCGAAGAGCAAGATCTAGTGTCAGTCTATTTGAAATCTAATAGCGTTGTCAGATATTCGGAACAAAATCATATGTGTGTGGGAATTTATATCTCGATACGACAAGGAATTCGGTATGTACCATGTACGAACTACGTTTTCATAAAAATAAAACAAATATACTTTTTATTGGTTTAATAGAATCTCAAATTAGTACAAAGAAATGTTATAAAGTATGTATCATGGTATTATTCTGTTACAATATCTTATCAAATATTATCGCCGACTGTAATTGTCTCACAGGTATTCGAATTATCACATGCACAAGAACAATAACCAAACATAGATTTTAATTGGTTCAAAATATTTTGGTTACAAACACATTCGTAGGGGGTGTTAACAATTTTCACTAACAACTGAACCAAATGACCTAGGAGATGCGTTTGTTCTATGGGTGTCTGTATATATTTAGTACAGGAATTGCACACAGGAGGCGCTGCAGCAAATCCGATTAATAGTAATAATATAACTAAAAATGTTATATCTCGATTGAAGAACATTGTACTTAAGGCACTGCTGAAAAGTTGATTTGAGTTTTATAAATAAATGTACTCCAGGACCGGAGCAGGTTTACTGTAAACAAACCGTTGCTTGAAGAAATTGTCCACCAGCTTGACAAAATAATTAGCTAATTAGAATAACGCACTGAAAAATAGAATGAACAAGGAGAAAAGGGCCTTAGTGGCTGATATAAGTTGCATATATTTATATCAATAGAGTCTTCCAAGACCTAATAAGATGAATTAAATTGCTATGGAGTAGATACGGTACTGTCTTCACTTCAATCGTATCAGTGAGATAATAAAGTCAGCTATATTCTAACAAAGGAATGTTTATTTTCATTAAACAATAATTTGTTACGAAGGTCACGGCTGGTGTATACTATCAAAATATTACGTGAAATATAAGTATTCACGAGTGTTCGTTCGTTTACCTTCCGAGGAAGATTATGTAATCAAAATAAAATCATAATGTTTTTGAAATTTCCTTGTTAGATAAATAAATTATTGCAAAAGTATAATGCAATTTACTATGGAATTTTATTATCTCTTACAATACTAACTGACTATATAGTAAACAATTATATTCAAGGTTAAATATACATTTCTATATTATCAATGCGTTCAAAAAATATCAGAAACAGGTATATTAAATTCATAATTTGTATTATAAACTAAAGTTGTTCCAAAGTAGACCCTTTCCGTAATAATACATCCACGCCAACAAATGTTTCATTAATCGAAACAATTTTAAAACGGATTATCAAGAATTGACCTCAGTACACTCCGCGAATTCTCTTTTACGTCTTCTAACAACAGAAAACTATTGCATCATGGAGGTAATTTATGTTTTAATACGCGGAAAAGTTGGCTGGAATTGCACCAATAATCAAATCTACGAGAATATTTTTTGTCGGTGATTATGATAATTTCGACCCCAGGATACAATGAAACTAATATTCTTAGTTATTCTTTTCAAATACTGGTTATGAGATTTGTAAGAAATGATTCTTCTTTCATGTTCTGAAAATATAAATCTTTATTTTCAACTTAAGTCAAATGATATGCGGACTCATTGATGGTAGGTATAGCCTGAGATAGTTCCCTATTTAATAACTTTCAACGATTATAAAAGTCACGTGATGTCAGTTTTTTGTCTCTCCTAGGAAGAAAAGAGTGTATGAGATTCTACAATAGAAGATTCGAAGGATGGGTAAAACTAATAGTACGACCCTAAATGGAGTAACAAATATTGCATGAATCTATACGTTCAACGATGTTAACTTCAGTCATAGAGCAGAAATTGATGGAAAAATAATAGGGAGAAAGAACATTTAAAGTGATGCTGCAGGAAAAAACGCGTGCACCGGAAAAATGCAAACACATTGTCGACCTCATGATAGGAGAAATTATATAAAGTTACTGAGACGCTACATAGATACAGAAGAAATTGATAGCAGACAATCTTAGACATACTAATCAGAAATTTAACTATCGTCTAATATCATGCAAAAGGTGAGACAACTATGCATATAAATTATGTTCCAGAACGATAAGCAAAATAAACTAAGTAAAAAAATCGTTTTAAGGTTGAATAGTTTTATTGAAAAAATTATAATAATAATGTGGATAGTATACTAAACGCTAAGAAATTATTCGGTATGGTAAAAAATAAACGGTTTTAAACATCAAAACTAACTTTTTCGCATCTGTGAAATACCTGAATATCATTCGATCATAAAATTGTCACTTGTTTACACTTCGAGGGATCTATCGTGCTAACAAATCGAAATTTCTCCAAAAAGGAAAACATGTCGCACTTCAGGTACCATAGTACCCGTGGTACTAGCTCTAGAGATCTAAAAATCAGTAAAGTTCATATATAAGATACCCTGGACCATATTCTATCATAAAGTTGGTCACTTGTATACACTCTGGACGCTGTATAGTGTTAACAAACTGAAAATTCTCAAAAAATTACAAAAATTTATTACTTCAAGTACCATAACACTCGTTGTACTGGCTTTAGTAAGCTGAATATCGATAGGATTCATCTTTGAGATGTCCTGAATGATATTCAATTCTAAAATTGGTCACTTTCATATACACCGGAGGCAGTATCGTGCTAACAAACTGAAATGTCGCTAAAAATTACAAAATTGTCGTACTTAGAGTACTATAGCACCTGTTTTACTGGCACTGATGAGCTAAACATTAATAAGGTTCACCTACGAGATATCCTGAATAATATTCAAGAATGAAATTGTTGACTTGTTGTACTCCCGAGGCTGTATCGTGCTAACAAACTGAAATTTCTCAAAAATTACAAAAATCTTGTACTTCAAGTACCATAGCATCCGTTGTACTGGCTCTGGTGAGATGAACATCAATGGGGTTTATCTGTGAGATGTCGTGAACAATATTCAATCATAAAATAGGTGACTTGTTGCACTCCAGAGGCTGTATCGTGCTAACAAGACATGTAACGAAAAGTGGCCGACGACAACGACGACGACGACATACACACAGGATTTTTTTCTAAGAACCGTTTTTTCGTGTTGTTATTGATAAAAAACATGGAAATAACTCAAAAATGTTTTCAAAATTACAACTTTTTTTGGGGTGAACCAATACTTGTCTCGCATATTAGATAGGTTCGGCGGAAAAGTAAAATTTTATTTTCAACCGGTTTTCTCAAGCTTGCCCGGGGTCGACCGATATAATGTCATGTGGGAACAATATGGTAACAAATAATAATAAAACAAAAAAAATAGGATGAGTAAAATTATAAATTAACCGGTTTTATTAAAAAAAAAGGTAAATATGGTGGGGATAATGTACTGAACGTCAACGAATAATTCGCTAGATCATAGGTACCAGTCAGCACACCTTGGGCATTGATCAGACAAAAAAATAAAATCATGGGCCGTATCGTAACCTAAGTAAATAATATATGAATAGCATTTATAATTATATGAGCGGTTGACTGTTGATAAAAATTTCACCCGCCCATGATTTTATTTTTTTGTCTGTTCCATGCCCTACATTGGTGAGGAGAGTGATGTGTTGACTGATATTTAAGGCAGGCAGCCACAAACTTGAGAAATAAAACAGTACCAATGGTAATTTTTTATAAGTAATAAAAATTAGGTAATACACTTAATGACATTGATCCAGGAAATAGACTGAAGTACGAATAGAGACGAAGTGTTATATTCATAAGATATCAATATTGCCTCCCCCAAATATAGGAGTGAAACTATATGAAGACACCACAAATAGGAAGTCGGATGGAAACGCAACAATAGTCGTATTTACAAAATATGAAATGAATTAATGAAAAGGAATATCTAAACGTGAGCACTGTCACTCATTGACTATACTCTTCTCCACATAAAACACATAATACAAGATCCAATGACTTCGTTGTATCCAGTCTTTGAATAAGATATTTAGGATCCAGCAGCTAGAGAGCTTCTCCTTTCACATGTATTAGTTGTGTTTGTTCCAAACCAAAAGTATAAATATGTTTTATATTTAGTTCGGACTTTTTTCCTCCTCATGTTCTTTCCACCATACTCTGTTATCCAAGATATTTTGCTCTGTTAAATAATATAAATATGATTACATCTATATGCAACAACAGTGGATCAAAGTATATCTTATTTGCGAAGTTGATGTCTGTAGATGTTATCTCATCTCATATGTTTGTCCATACTTGCATTATATTACTGGATATCTCTAAATATCTAATAGAAAATACTTGATCTAGTCCTTCAGTGCATATTACAGTCACTAACGTGACATTTTCCAAAATTGGTATGTAACTATAACATAAAACAAAAAAGATAATGGAATAATGCCCCCTTATATCTGAGAGTCAAGTTATGAAGTCTTTTTGGTCGGGTATTCACCTCCATGTTCCATTCGGAAATACCTGTCTAAGATGTAAAATACATCTCTGTGTATTGCTTGAGAATATTTTTTTATTTTGCCTGTTTTTCGGAACACCATAACTTTGGCCACCTTACAGCACCTACATGTTCAAGTCAAAATGCTGCATTCAATAGAAAGTGAGAATTCAAAATCTCCTTTCCAGATTGTTGTCCTAGGATTTCGCCTATGATCAACTCAAATCAGCTACCGAAGTAGTTGATACTTGGATCGTTTGGTTCTTGTATTATAATATTCGCCTGTACCTGGTTAGGTTTGAGTATATCTGATAAACGCTCGGCAAATAAATTCGCTCTCTGTTTACTATTTCTGTGAAGTACATAGGCAGTAGGCAGCTCCTTTGTTTATGGTCAAAGTTTGCAAATAATGGTGGAATCATTTGTAATCTTTAGATTTATCTTCTCAATTTTGGGATTAACTTGTTAAGAAGTTATGAAATGTCTCTTGACCACTGCCATTTTCTGATTTTCTTCTGTCTCTGACCAGCTCTTCTATCTTAATAGGATAATACAAAGATCATCACGACTCATAAAAAATTTATGTATGGAATGTGGCTACTTCAATTGCGTAGGAGTTAATTTCTAGCTTTTTAGAACTGTATAACTACTATCTATCAATTTTATCAAATAATATCAAATTCAGTAACCCCACGAATATGTCTGGAAGACAGGCATTCCAGTGAATTGTGTTACATTAGACAATGTGTTGAATTTATGGCCTGTCATTATGTCGAATAACATGTTATATAAAGATTAGTTTTAGAATGTGTTCTGTTTATTTTGGGTTTACATTTGACACGAACCCCATATAAACATTATCATTATCAGTAAGTAATATGAAGTAATATTTTCTGTTTCAATCCAATTGTATACATGTAAACTAATTTTCATCCCAAATTTGGCTTAACATCCTATATCATAACTTGGATTTCCCAATATCAAGAACAGAAAGGAACAAGCAACAATGTCTTTATAGTGTTGGCCTTTTATTGGCTGTCTTTTTCCGAATGTTTTTCGTATACCTGTACCAGTTGTAACGACTGATTTTTATTTAACTAAACTTCTGATTCTTCAATTTCTATTTTGTTTTATTCTGTTCTCGCATTTGATATTTAAAGGGAGAGTGGAAAATGGGATAAGAAATTATAAACTCTGGAATAGACGTATCTTCTTGGGACGTAACTGTTTCATAAAAAAAATATTTAGCATATTTCATAGCTTTCTGGACTCAATTTTTCTTATAAAACGAATATGATTCTCAATCAAAAACTTGGTTATATTGCAGAATTTTTCCACGAGATTTTCCATTTAGTATTACAGGTATTGGAACTAAATCACAGATACACGATTTGCGTGCCTTTTCTCACAATTCAATGTTTTTATAGAATAGATATCAGAAGATAGTAGAAATGGGCTCCTAAATAAATTTAATAACAATCTCAAAATGAATTCGTACAAAACTGTTTGATCATATCTAGGCTGCTGTAATGAATGAAAGTTTATTTGTACATCGTCTAGCAGGATGAAATATGTGTTTTCGGATTGCTAGCAAAATTTTATGTTGCGATTAGAAAAATGATCTCAATGAGCGGATGATTTTACTAAAAAATTATTTCTTTATGTGACATTGGAAGACCCTCCCCCAATAGAAATTTTCAATAAAAACATATATGGTCGTAATGCACTCCTAATGCTCCATGAATGAGAGACTACAGTTATTTGTTCATGAGAAGGGAGGCAAATGAACTTCAGACCCACCCCCTACCCCCCAATATGAATTTTCAAATTTTGTATTTTGCACCATCAAACGCTTGTAATGCGCCATAATGGTCCATCAAAAAAATACTTTGCACCACTCCCTTCAGTTAGTAGTATCGCACTATTCAGAATTCAGTTGCCCCCCCTCCCAATGATAATTGCAAAAAAGATATACTGCAGTCGAATCCATTTCTAATGCACTCATATGCACCACCAAAAAAAACAAAATCCCCCTCCCCCAAGTTTGTTAAACCTCAATATATAAAGTAAAGCTGGTCCCCCCAATGATAGTTTAAAACAAATTAGTGGTATCGTAACCCACTATAAATGTACTCCTATGCACCACCAACAAAAACAAAATACCTCCTCCCCATAATTAGTTTAACCTTATCATACATAGTAAAGTTGCCCCCTTCCCCAACGACAATTTTCGAAAAAAGTATAGGGCAGTGGGGTCCACTCCTAATGCACTACCAACAAAATCCCACCTTCCTTTACTTAGTTAAACCTCATAGTTTAAAGTGTAGTTGACGTCCCCCTCCCCAATGACAATTTCAAAAAAATATATGGCAGCAGCATCCACTTATTATGCACCATCAACCAAAACAGAATCACCCCTCCACCTAGTTATTTGAACCTCATTATATAAAGCCCATTTAATGACGATTTTCGGAAAAAAGATAGGTTAGTGTAGTTCACTCTTAATTCATTTTTATGCACCACCAACTAAAACAAAATATTCTTGGTATATAAAACAAATATTTATTACCTTTTTATTGAAATAGTTTCTCCAAAAATAAGTAACAAAAATAAAATCCCCCCTTCCCTTAGTTAATTGAAGATCATTTTTTAAAGTAAATTTGCCTCCACCCAAAGACAATTTCAAAAAAAAATAGGTGGATCAGAATCAGTTTGAAAATTGGATAAATATGGCATCTAAGAAGAGAAAAAGGAGTTTTTGTCGTCGGACATTTCGAACGAAAAATGCATAGGGGGTTGGACTAATGCGTAATGGCAACCTATAAGTATTCAAACTAATAGAAGTTATGTTACACTATCCAACACATGTAGATTTGATTTGGTGGCTAAAATACTCGACAGCGCCAGTGGTTTTTGCGATTGTCAATTTTTTAAAGATTTGTTAACATCGTTCGCCATAAATAAAAGTGAACAGGCAGCAATTTTATGTAGGTACTACTGTGGATGAGGGTGTAATACAAAAATTTACAGGCTTCGAGATGTGAACTTATAAAGTTTTTGGATATAATAAAAACTCAAAAGATATTATCTCAGTTGTGTACAAATTCGGATGTCAAATCTTTTCAACCTGCTCCATTTTTGGACGTGGAATTGCAAAACATTCATAATTTAGAGGCGCAGATCAAATAATAGATTTTAAGCCGAACAACTTTTTCTAATGGGGTATTGATATGAACAAGCATGAACAAGCACTAAAATGTGAGAGGTCAAGTGCAAATTGGAGAAATACCCAAAAGTTCACGTGGGTGACGTTCAATATATTTCGATGGTTGTGTGGCATACAGAGGACCCGATTTAGCTCTTGGTCACTTCGTTGCTTTCGCACATAGGTCGAATGATATGCGGCAAACGTATAATGATAGATATTCACCAAAAAAGCGGAAAATGTTCAATGTATCAAGAAGTGAGAATTCAAACAATTCTATATAGCATTTCAATTTTGTCGCATATCAAGTTAAGTCACTACCTGTTATATATTATACTCAAGGATGAAAATGTAAATTTTGAAAAACCCTGTTTTCCAAATGTATGTAGTTCATTCGGCAAAAATTCAAGTTTGCAGAGAATTATTAGATAATATGTAGGGTTTAAAGAGTTTGCTATATTCTTTGTTTTAGTGTATGAGAACCAAGTCGTGCCATTTATTATGCGTAGAAGATTTAGGGTCCATTAGCTAACGGGTATAATTTGTCTTGTTAATACTTTTCATTGCTTCTTATACTTTCGTTTATACTTATTTAGTTTTAGAGGTACTCAATTTTTTCTTCTTTTATGGTCATCAGTGACACTTAATCGTAGAACATTTTTTCTTTGGCGTTAATGTTTTGTTAGTGCCTCTCAATGATATAAAAAAAGTTGTTAATGCTTTGAATGTTTCAAAGAAAATGTATGATCAAGATCAAGATCTTAAGTGCTTTTTACTGCTTCTCATTGTGTCTACTTTATTGCTTCTTCTTAGATTATCGCCACTTTTTCATGCTCGTTAACTGAACGTGAAACTCTTTAAAATTGAGGAATTTTACACATCAACCGCTGACTTGACGGACCGCAATTTTTAATCTCTAAACATGAATGTTTTTGAAATATCGGATCACCGATTGACCCTCCGACTGATATAGATATATATAATATATATATATATATATATATATATATATATATATATATATATATATATATATATATATATATATATATATATATATATAGGCCGGTTTAGAACGTCTTTAGACGTTGTCCGACGCCTTGCCTCCATCTTTTCCTGTCGTCCCAGTCCACTTCTTGCAGGTTTCTAGCACTCATGGCTTTTACCACGCCCTGTTTCCAAGTGGATTTCGATCTTCCTCTTTTCCGACATTCTATCGGTTGCCAGTTTATTACTTGTTTAGGGAGTCTTGTTTCTGACATACGTTGTATGTGCCCATACCATGATATAGATAACCTGGAGTTAATACTTTAATTGTAAATCGATGATATTTCTTCAAAATGTTGCTTATTTTTGGAGAATTCATTACAATAAATAGGTTGTTATAGTTATTCATTTCATGTACTAAGTTCTTTGTTTAATCCTCGAATTGGCAACTCCAGTTACGGTGTCAGCGTCATTGGTAACTGCGAGAACAATATACGTATAAAAGCACATACAACATGATATCCTCCTCACCTTACGATTTTTTTTGGATATTTGTAGAGAGTTCAATTGAATAACTTTAAGAGTGTGAGACCCCTAAGCACCAGCATGATTTGCAAGATATAGTTGAGCGTTGATCACCTATCAGTCGAACTTCTGAAATTTTATACTACTTCACAGAAGCAGAGCGAAATGTCACGTTACGCGCTTATTAGGTTTTAAAAAACTTCCTGCTAGCATACGATAACTACTCAGTTAACAAAGAACAAGGATCTCTTTACAAACTGATAAACAGACATTTGTTGACCTCTAGATAACTTTCCTGGTTCTTTTTCATCAAGGTTTGCCATCATTTTGGCAATTTTCCAATTTTTTTGGCTTAGGGGAAGGAATATATTTTTTGTATTTGGGGGAACGGAGTATTTGGTTTTGGTTGGTGGAGCATAATAGTGCATAAGAAGCAGATACCGCTGCCATATATTGTTTTCGGAAATTACCATTGAAGGAGGGGGAGGGGCAACTTTACTGTATATAACGAGCTCTAACTAAATAGGAGGAGAAGGAATTCGGTTTTTGTTGGTGGTGCATAAGAGCGCATTTGAACTTCCGATGCCAATTATTATTTTTGAAAATTCTCATTGAGGAGGCCAACTTAATAATATATTGAGGCTAACTTTACTTTGAATAATGCGATACTACTAACTGTAGGTGCAGAGTATTTTTTATGAAGCAATTTAACAAGGGCTTGATGGTGCAAAGTATAGAATTTGAAAATTACGATTGGGGAGAGCTGGAGTTTATTTAAAACCCCCTCCCCCGTAAACAAACTGCTGTAGTCTCTCGGGGAATGTGGTGCAAACAAAATCATTTATGGAGCATATTGCTGCATTAGGAGTGCATAACGACCGTATATGGTTTTGTTGAAAGTATCTATTGGGGACAGGGGCAATTTAAGTAACCTGACATAGGAGTTCTTTGGGAAAAAGGGCTACTGCAACAGAGTGGTAATAGCAAACATGCATGATTCTGGCTCATTTGTCGTCCTCAGTACGGTATAACCAAATAAAGGTGTGAAACTTAGGAGCAAAGATGTTAATAGAAACATGGGAAAACATAATACAACGGATTTCAACAGGTAAACCAAACGCACATTTGTGCCTTCAATTGGAAGACTCCGAGTTTTCGGGACAACAACCAAGATCGACACGAAGGCGCACATACCACCCTGCCTGAACTTTCCGACCCATAGTAAACAACAAAGAAGATATAAGAACATTGCGTGATATATAAACAGTAACAAAGAGATTCATGGGTAATTCACGCAAAAAGAAAAAGGGCTACTGAAACTGAGTGTTAACCGCAGACATGCATATTTCTGGCTCATTAGCCGTCCTCAGAATAGTATAACCAAATAAGGGTGTGAAACTTGAGAGCAAAGATGGTAATATAAATATGGGAAAGCATGATTCAACGGATTTCAACAGGTAAACCAAACGCACATTTGTGCCTTCAATTGGAAGATCCCGAGTTTTCGGGACAACAACCAAGATCTACACGGAGGCGCACATACCCCCCTGCCTGAACTTTCCGACCTATATTAAACAACAAAGAAGATATACGAACATCGCGTGATATGTGAACAGTAACAAAGAGATTCATGGGTAATTAACACAAAAGGAAAAAGGGCTACTGAAACAGATTGTTACCTGCAGACATGCATATTTCTGGCTCATTTGGCGTCCTCAGTACGGTGTAACCAAATGAGGGTGTGAAGCTTGGGAGCAAAGATGTTAATAGAAACATGGGAAATCATAATACAGCGGATTTCAACAGGTAAACCAAACGCACATTTGTGCCTTCAATTGGAAGATCCCGAGTTTTCGGGACAACAACCAAGATCGACACGAAGGCGCATATAGTCCTCCTGCCTGAACCTTAGTAAATAACAGAGAAAATGTACGAATATCGCTTGATATGTAAACAAAAAGAAAGAGTTTCATGGGTACCTTACGCAAAAAAAGGGCTAATGGAATAGAGTGGTTCATACATCTTCTTTGTTGTTTACTGTGGGTTGGGAGGTTCAGACAGGGGGGCTATATGCGCCTTCGTGTCGATCTCGGTTGTTGTCCTGAAAACTCGGGATCTTACAATGGAAGGCACAAATTTGCGTTAGGTTTCCCTGTTGGCATCCGTTGTTTTGTGTTTTCCCATGTTTCGATCAACATCTCAGCTCTCAAGATACACACCCGAATTGTAATATAAATCTACTCAGTATATCTATATATCTCAGATAAACTTCTACAAATTAGAAATAGCAAAAAAAATTACAGAAATTACTTCCATGTAGTGGAATTATTAAAAAGTACTGATTGTAGCGAAGTAATAAAATAAATTAAAAAATTGATCAAAAGTTTACAACGCTGAAGGCAACTCTCAGAAAGTAATTAATATATAATAAAAAAGACGATATTAAGAAAAATAATTTTATAGGTAGTTACAGGATACAGTAGTCGAATCCCTCGATAACGACGTTTTCAAAACTCCAGCCCATCTGGTATTTATACAGTTGAGTAGAAAAACAAAACTTCTGTAAAGAAAATTTCCAATTATGCCAAGACTCCAACGCCAGCAATCAGCGGATCAGAATCAAGGAAAAAACCAGATATTCGAAATCCTGGAATGGAATTGTCCGTCGACTCGAAAAATCACCAACCGTTCCACGGTCTCAGTAGATGGCTAAGAGTCTAACGACCCCAAGGGCAATGGCCGCCGGTAGCTATATTCAAATCACACTTCCACCAAGTACGACAAATCTCATAGAACCTACCTTCTTCAATGAAATTACGAGCTTCATGATGTCATAACAGAAATCGTTCGTGGCAGGTATACGAACCGATATTTCTAGCGGTGGGGCAATTTTCCGCGATACAACCAATTGTTCGATAATAAACGTATAGAATTTTTTTTAATTGTCGGATAAAGTGATTTTGAAAACTATTTTGTAATTTATATAAAACCCTTATCCCATGAAGGGTATATTGTGGATTAACCGCTTACATGATAATAGAAATGAAGTAAAGTCATCAAGCCGACACACACAATTGCATACACTGAATGACAGTAATAGAATGGAATAAATCCCTCTGATCTGAAAAGTAATTCCAGGAACTCAAGATCTCAAATACAAAGAAAACCCACTACACAAAATCACCGACAAAAGACACACATCAAGAGAACAGTCTAATGAGAACCTTCTCCTAACCTGAATCATGTGACCGCGATAATGCGCAACAACAAAACCTCAATAGCCACATAATAACACGAGAAATCCAGCCTAATTAAATTATTAAGGCTGGTCTAATGAGGATCGATCCCAATACATAGGCTCATCATGATAACATATGAAGATCAACAATTGTACATTCAAATTTGTTTCAGTTTGAAGTATAAATACAAAGATACCTCAAAACCAACCCTAGTTTTGAGTTCAGTCTAATGGGAACTGAATCCAAAGTTGAGAGACTATCCAAACTACAAACGAAGAGCCTATCACAACCACTGAAACAAAAACCAAATCCAGAGGACATTCAAATGATAACAAACTCTGATCTGAATCAAGCAACCGTGGTAAGGAGTAACAAATCTAAAGGGTACTCGAACGATGAGTCAGACTTGAAGATAATATTATGCCCAGTCTAATGGAAATATATCTCAACCAATAAGTAAAATAGCTCGTCAAGAATTCCTGGTCAACAATCTTTGTTCAGTTAGTTTGAATGCACCTCACATCCCAATTCATGAAAGGCTGAAGTTCTGAGGTCTGAATTTTAACAAACTTATCAAACTTCTTACACTTATTACTAGTTATTATGGATTTGTTATTTCTCTTAATCTGTTGTAGCTTAGTGCGATTACGATTTTCTAGACATTTCTTAATTCCTGTTCATGATATTGAACCTTTTAACAAACCTTGGTGTGCAAATGTTTTGTCGCTCATTTGGTGGTTCACTTCTTGACGAGTTATTTTACATATTGGTTCTGTTCTTATTAGACTGGGCTTAATATTGTCTTCAAGCCTGACTCCTCGTTCGAGTAACACTTTAGTTATGTTATTCTTTATCACGGTTCCTGGATTCGGATCAGAGTTGGTTCTCATTAGACTTTCTGTTCCCATTAGACTGGACTTAAAATACTAGGATTGATAATGAGTTCTCGTTTGTATTTGTACTTCAAATTGGAACAAATTTGTTGATCATGATCAGATTTCTTGGACTCAAATTGGGAGTGGGTTCTCATCAAACCATCTTCCTTATCCTTTCTAATTGTGATCATTTGAATTTATAATTATTGAATTTCCTATGTTGTCATGCTGACCCTCTTAGCCTGTTTATTGGGATCGATCCTGATTAGACCGACCTTAATAATTTAATTAGCCTGGATTTCTCGTGTCAGTATGTGGATCTCAAGGTTTTGTTGTTGCGCATTATCGCGGTTACTTGATGCAGGTTAGGAGTGGGTTCTCATTAGACTTAGACATTACTTTTCAGATCAGCGGAATTTATTTCATTCTCCCATTGTTATTCAGTGTGTGCAATTTGATGTGTCGGCTTGACGACTTCAGTTCATTTCTTCTATCATGTAAACTGTTAATCTAGAATATCCCCTTCATGAGATGAGGATTTTATATAAAATAAAAATCATTTTTAAAATAACTTTATTTTAAATGAAAAAAATTCCACACGTATATTATCGGACAATTGGTGTTTGATGGATTTAAATGATTTTATTGATATAAGTTGGTATGGATATAAATTTGTTGACAAGTGAGTAACCTCTCCTTACTTTTTGAATTTTGATTTTCATATTAATTTATTGGTTTTTGTGCCTATACCTTGTTGATTGGTTTATACTCCTATCTCTGCCCCTGGATTTAGGACCCTTTCGTTTTGAATTGATTGTTCCTTGTCAACCGTAATCTGTTCATGTCCAATCGTTCTTTGTATTGAGTTCTGTCATATTAGTGAGGTCAAAACTACTCAATACCGTATTTTATTTGGATCATAGACAAATTTATTATAATTTTGTTTCCTTTTTATTGATAAATAAATTGACTTGTATCTTTTACGTAGACTTGTTCTGATTATTGCATTCCATGCTTGAGATCATATCATTGATATTTTTATTAACGATAATTTTCCATAGCATACTTGTGAACCTTTAAACTTAATGTTTGGGTTCGGTTCTCATTAGACCGACGTCAAGTAGTTGAGTTGGAGTTCTCGTTTGAGTTTGATTTTGATAAGGTTTTCTCCTTGCCCCTTATCACGGTTGTCTGATTCAGGTTTAGAGTTGGTTCTCATTACACTGTTCTCTTTATTAGTGTATTGTGACCGTGGTTTTGGGTAACAAAATTTCATGTCTGTGATCTTCAGTTCTTGGAATTAGTTGCTTCATGTCAACGGGATGCCATGTCATTCCTTCCATGTATACAATTAGAAGTGTCAACTAGTCGACTTAACTCCATTTCTGACATCATGTAAACGTTAATCCACAAGAATCCCTTTATGGATTGGATTTTTAAACAATTTTAATTCAAATTTTCATATGTCCATTACTGAATAATTGACGTTGGACGGTTATGGATATTTTTATGGATAAAAATTTGTATTTCTTAACCACTAAGTGACCTCACTTTACTCTTTAGACTTTTTTCATTTTCGAATTTCATATTAACCTATTGCTTTACTCGATTACAGGTAAGCACTGATGATGACTTAACAGGCAAAAGTGCTTTGCTACGACTTTAATAATTAAAATATTTTACAAAAAATACCAAACTTTCTATTTCTAATTCTGAATAAATTTGACTGGGTGTTCGGATTTCTGTCACTGAGAACATATCTATCTATCAAGAATTCCAATATTTCCAATTTTTTATTCGGAATCCCATGTATTTTGAGATAGTATTTATTTTTGTGTAGAATATTTTAAAAATATTTTTCAAACAATTTTATAGTTGGGTAAAAGGAGTTTGAGAACGATATACATTTGGTCGACGAATTAGGTTCATGTATTTTTGGTAGCCCGTATATTTAGGGGGTTTGGCATCAATTATTTTAGATTAGTTTAGGAAATAAAAAGTAGTTCATCTCAATAGCGAATAAGATTATTATTCTGTATTTGGTACAAATTCGTAGAATATTGTTCAATATTTTTGTTAGTTTTTTCATCATTTTATAATTTCATAATTTAATCAGTATAATCCTGTGTTGTAGTAACAATAGTTTTATTATTTGTGTCTGCTTTCAGGATTCTTAGAAGTTTTTTTCGCTCCATCAGTTTTTTGGTTTTACTTATTTATTAATATTTATATTTCCTTGTGGTTTTTTTCTTTTTGTTTTAAATGATATTATTAGAAGTATCTGATCATATTTATTACTTGTACTGTTATAACCTGTGCCTTATTCACTATTTGCTACTATAAATTCTTTATTATTGATAGTGTTATGTGCCAAATTGTTTCATAAACATGGAACTTCTCTCTTTTCTATATAATTATTATTCATTTCCTTTTAGTAGAGTAGTGGATTAAATGATTGGAAGTTGAATAATTTGATAAATAGACCTGGATAATACGTACTTATGATATTCATATTGCAAGCTAGTGTTTAAAAATGAATAATTTGAATGTAAAACTTGGTATTGGTTCATCCTTCTTGCATCTCAGTAGGAAAATTATTTTGTCCTGCAATGTTTGCGGGATATTCTAATCATTTTTTAGGTCTTGCTTAGTTTAATTTCCATATCTAAGGTGGAGGTTATGTTTGATATGCATTAGTTTAGGCATGCCAATATAAATTTTTTCAGTTCTTAGACCTGTTTATAAGTATATATTATGTTGAATGAATATTATTGATTTGTGATATATTTTTAATGAATAACATGTTTATTAATCGGAAAATTGTTTATATTTACACATTTGTTTATACCAAAAACTTGTTCATTTCAAAATTGAATACTGGGTGGTTTTGATTTCAGTTTATTTATTGGTTGAAATTGATAAACTTATTAATATGCCATATACGTATAATATGACGTTTCAGCCATCACCACATGAATATAAAATATGACTTTCCATCTTCAATTGTTGAAATTTTTAACAAAGGAATGGGAAGCCATAACTATCAATTCTAAGTAATTGATACATAGATTGAAATTTATGAAATAGAATTAAAAATTTTGCTCAAATTGCTTACGCGTTTCTTGTCTTTGATGGATTTCATATGTAAATGTATATAACTCACTTATAAAAACTTTCTTATCTTTGTATTCGGTACAAGCTCAAGAATTTTTTATCGTGTTGATGACTCTTTATACATATATGATATTCCTCTTTTTATTTTTTGTTGTTTTCTCTTTTAATTTATCATAATATTTGTTTGTCCTTTTTTTAAATGTTATATTGTATGTATTCAGGATGATAGTTTCTTTCAATAGCTTTATTTTCTTGAGGACCAAGTTGGCTTTATATACCATTATGTTTTCATGTTATTGCTATGCTATGAAATATTGTGAATTTCTCATGGCTTACTTAATTTCAAACATATATTGCTCATACTATGAGAAATATTATTTCTCACGGCACTTTACCCACACTATATACATTTATATGCAAAATACAGTAGTTGAATTCTCCCTTAGACGGTTTTCAGCATACGTTCCTCGATGCCTAGACACTATTCTGTGGTAGGGATCCCCGATTCCTAGACTTTTCCTACACAACTTTTTACTTGTATTCGTAAAATGTGTCCCCTTGTAGAAAAAGCATAGTGTGCAACATGTGGGACAAGTTGAACTTTCCGCACTTGTTCCACAATATACTATTTTCTACAACTGCTATGAAAAGTAGCGTATTTCTCATAGCTTACTTAATTTCATAACCATATATTGCCCATACAGTAAGAAATATTATTTCTCACGGCGCTTTGCCCACACATATATTTATATAGAGACTCCAGTACGGGGGTCTTCGATGCCTAGACTTTTTTTATAAAACTATTTAATTGTATTCTTCAAATTTGTGCCGTTGTAGAGAAAGTATAGTGTGCAACATGTGAGAAAAAAACTTTTCTTACTCGTGTGTTTGCGGCCATGCTCGTCATAAAAGTTGAACTTTCTCCATTTGTTGCACAAAATACTATTATCATTTAATTCAATCTTAGCTCTGAACTTAAGCTTTTCATGATAAGAATTGAATATTTGGATTATATTTTCAATTTCATTCCTTGATACTGCAGTAATACAATCATCAACATAACGTAAAAAGAATGGAATATTTATGTTGGGTTTTCTCGGGATATTTTCCTCAAGATATTCAATTTCTAATTATGCTATAACACTTGTTATGCATCACCCCATCGCACAGCCATCAATGTGTTTATGTATTTAATGAGAGAAATGGTCCATTTTCATGAATAGTCAGAGGTAATATACCGAGACTGTGACAAATAGCTAACTATTATTGTCGTCATAATTCTATCGAGAGTACCTTGTATTTCGAGACAATTTGATGAGACCATATGAACAATAATAATCTGAATAACACCCGATAGCTTTTAGCTCGAGGGAGTTATTATAATACTACTTTATTTTATTACAAATGACAAATCTTTGATTATAAAATAAATGAGATATATTGTAGAGAAAGAAAAAAAAAAGTTAAATCAATTTAAAATAAGATACGATAAGTGGGCGCCACCTAGAATATTATTAGCTTTGCAGTTGGTACACATCCACATCAATAAACCTTGTGTAGAGGGTTGGAAGGAAATAAAATATACCCAATGGTTGAAATAAATTTTACAAAAGTGATCAGAGTTAAAGAAAAGTTATAATGGAAATATTCATAGTTGAAATGGAAAGAAATTAATAATAGTTGAAATGAAATTTATGAAATTTGAAGCTACAAATATAACCGAGTTGAAAATTAAGCGACGATAAATAAAAATAAAAAAAAAATCGGAAAAGCAATTTAACTATTCTATAGTTGACAACTTTTACTTCCCTTAACTTTTTTGGAGGTTCACAGCTGCTTGGGAACAGCAACAGTATAGCTCGTCTGGTAATTAAAGTCAATCATCTACCTTATACTTCATACATAAATGAAACGGCAAATTTTCCCATTCCCAAAGTGCATTCAGCTGAATGCACTTTTTAAATTGAGAACGGGTCGATCAAAATTTATATGAAGATAGTTAAATATATTTATTTATTTAGATAATAAGATAATGGTAGATGAGAAGAGAGCCTTTTTAGCTTCCGTGCGACATTAAATACATTTAATATCCAAAACAGAGTCATCAAAATTGGAAATACGTCTTCAATTTTCTAAATAATTGAAAATAATATTGTCTCTGGCGAGAGAAGCGTACAGAAAACTGACCGTGAATTCTCAATTCGTAAATCCAAAATCAACTCTGCTTTGCAAAATGTCTCGAAGAAGGATATAGGATGTGTCTACCTTACCGTCGCTAGGTAATTTAACAGAAACGCAGCTTATCTCGTTTCATTATCACTTTTATTAAAGTGAAAGCAAACCAAATACTTATGAACGGTTATCAATATTTAATTTCATTTACTTTTTACAACTTCGAAATTATTCATAAACAACTAGAACTCAAATATTATATAATAATTGATAATCTAAAATTGAAAACGCAATTATTGTAAGTAATATTTGCACCAGTACCATAGATAAATCCTGTTGGTGTCGATTTTTCTATCTTCTCTTGCATAACTTAAGCTGCTGAACTTGAAGCCTGTGTTTCTTCTAACTGTCGCATCTTATTCATAATTTTATTGTGGTGCTCCCCGTAGAGCTGGAGGTAAGGTTTGATGGATTATGCATTACTGTGACCCGTTATATTCATTAGTTCCTGTTTCTGCACGCCAGTTTATGCTAATTGTGAAACGGCTGTAGATCGACTTAAATGATTAGTGATTTTTCATTTGTTTACGTCCAAACCAATACGTTTCGCACCAGTTTTCATCCATTTCGAATATGAATTTTTTCCGATAGGACAATTTTCTTACCATGCAAATCCCTGTTTTTTCCAGTATGGATTTGAAGTCAAGAAAAAATGGTCGTTGGTTAGGTTTACAGCACGATGGCTAAGAAGTTTCAAGAAAATACGTACAAGATCACGATTTATATTTTGAATGTTAGCTGCGAGCCATTTACTATCTGCGCACTTTTGAGATTAGGATTATATTTGATCCTGTCAGAATAGGTTCCGTCGTTTTTCATTTCTCTCTTTAAATAATCGATTTTGCAATAGATACCTTCTCCACTTCGCCAAGCCAACGGTACAGATACGATTTGATTTTTATTTATGAAAACCATCAGGGATATTCTCATCATATAATATAATATATATAATTATAATAGCATTCAATTTATCGAATGCAATTGCTTCTGAATTTTCCTTCCTCTTTTGAGGACAACTTTGCCGACTTCGCACTTTTGAATTACGCGCGTGCCTGATACTTTGGAATTCGATATTTTCAAATTTTTCTTTCGATTATATTCAGTGATGTATAATTCCTGGAGACTTTTTGCTGTTGATTTCCATATCAATTTGATTGTATACTCTTTATATTCCTCGTCATTTTCTTTACACATATTCCATCCCCAATCTTTGAGTATTTCGGCTATCACGAAAGTTGGGGTAGTCGCACAAAGTTCGTAATTTTTCTGCCAACAAAAATATATAAATTGTCTCCAGACAGACTCCTTACTCTTTTCGATATTTTCTTGGATGGATTTGCTTATATTTTCACTGATTTCCAAAGTGGAACATGAACCAAAAGCAGACATTTCCAATTTCGAGTGAATGTTGCCTAAAATGTTGGCCTTGTCATGGCATTCTTATACAATAGAATTGAATAGTCGCTCATAATTCTTTATTTACCTGAATAGTCGATCATATTACGTATCATGTGACTAAATTCATGACTTTTCATTGGTGGAGCCATGTGTGAATGAAATAATCGCAATTATAACCTATGTACGTTGAATAAAATTTGAATTTGTAAAGTTCTGATGCTTAGGTTAGGTCCAACTGATTAAAATTATTTGCATCTACCGTGTGGGTAGTTGCGAACATTATCATTCGATTTATCGTGTATTATGATTCTCATTGTAGATTGCACACAAATCACATGTTATATTGTATTCTCTAATTGAACTAATAATTTTTCAAAATATTCGAAGTTCAACTTCAATATATCCCATGTACAATTAACCAACTGTGTTTGATATTTATCGATGATATTAAAATAATATACAATCAGAGAAGAAATAATGTAGATATCTACAGCTGAACTCAAAACTTGGGAAAACCACAGATATATTAGTTAGTTTAGAAATAAATTGAGGATTTTAAATATCTGTTCACTGCAATGAACAAAAACCAAATACATCCCAAAAGATAATAGCATTTGAATATCCAACCCTAGCTACCCATTCATTTCTCTCTATTTAAACTCAATATATAGATATTCATAGAATATTGTTTATTTGGGGAAACTTTTAGATTTATTGCCTCAATTCTATATACGTATTCGTGGAAAGTGTACGCAGGGGTATAATTTACTAGTCGTTTCTCCAATTACCGATCCGTCTCCCACTCCCGAAATCGTAGTATTTGTCATTCGTAGGTTCTATCTCGAAAGGAAACACAATGAGATCTTCATTTCCTGGGATTGACCGAGTTCGTTGGCAATTCAATTTGGGTATGCACGCTTTTTTTCCATATACATTTGTGTTCCAACCGTTTTCCGTGATATATGGAACGATGAACATCAACGGAACTTATTTTGAGAGTTAACTGTCCGAAAATTATATTCTTAACTTGTTAAAGAATACATACACATTTTACTTTTATAAATGAAATTAACTCTTTATATGAATAAATTTAGAAACAGTTAGTTTCATATATAACAGTAACAAACGTAGATTCCACAAAGTAAAGGTTCAAGCAGAAAATTTAATACATACACATTTTCTTTAATCATTTATTATATTATCTTGACGTCACGTCTTTTTAATATTGTTTAGCAAATGGTAGATTTATTTGCATGGTTCATTCTATCATGAGAGTATTATCCAGATAATTCATTGACTGCGACAATTATATTGCACGAAGATTCTAATTTTATTACTATCGGTAAAAGTATTTATTGACCAAGTGTCAACTATAGAATAAAATGAGTATTTTTAAAACCTCGAAACCGAAGGCCTATCCACCACCTGGGGAAGAGCGGCGATGATGATCAAGCAAACTCACACTTCCAATATGAGATCCGTGGCCCTTCAATGCATTAGCCTGAAATGAATTGACGGCATTATTATTATTACTGCTATTGACTTATTGGTCATCCAAAATCAATCATATGGGATATAATTATAAGGAAGCGTATTTTTGGCTTCCATAACTGGAGCTTTATATCAGTGTGTGTTTCATATACCGATGAACCACTAAGGTATATTGAAGATTGTTTGTTTAATTAATCGATAGGCGTGTGTTAATCGAGAGCCTCTGAATATTGGGCTGTCATTCTAAGGCATGACTACTTGGTTGGTTAGTTGTTCTATATATTGGTATTCATACTGTTGGTCACAAC
Source organism: Galeruca laticollis (assembly GCA_963921935.1). Classification (NCBI taxonomy): domain Eukaryota; kingdom Metazoa; phylum Arthropoda; class Insecta; order Coleoptera; family Chrysomelidae; genus Galeruca; species Galeruca laticollis. Next base: position 180,501,163 of record OY998176.1, read on the forward strand.
CTTTAGATTCAATTCTTCAAGATTGATTCCAAATCATTATAGTATGCCAGGATTCGAGATCGGAGTCCTTTCTTCCGAAAGAAAGTCCATTGTTAAATTTCCAGCAATTTTTGTTTCAGAGAGCTGCCAAAGGAATTTGATTGCTTTTTCATGGAATAAATGAAGCGTTTCATTCCAACGGCTATGGTAGATGTTTGTAAAAATATGAATAGAAAATCGGTTATGGTACAACTATGAAGTGTATAAACTGGTTCACTTTAGTAAAGATCTCCATATTGCTATCAACTTTACCGTTTTTAGGACATAATTCCAAATTATTTTTACATTATTACATGAATCGGTAAAAACAAGTACTTTTCATTTCAAGGATTTGTTATGTGAAGTACAATAGTTATCCAGGAAAATAAACCATCATTAAGAGATATTACCTTATCTGAATAGAGTTAGTCGTTACTTACTATTCCTGCTACATTTAATGGCCACAAAACATAACATCATCCACCGTATACTGTAAAACAATTTGTGAGGTTCCCAAAGTGAGAGGTTTTGTTGGTGAATATACTAATTATCTCCCCTGGAGAAATACAATTAAACTCATGCATTTTCGAGTATCAGATAAGGCATACGATTGCAAAATGTTCAATTGGGATACCTCAACTATTCATCAATCTGTTGTGTATGCTTACACAAAGTGGTTTTAACACATGGTTGAACAATTTTATGTAAGTCAAAGGTAAGCAGATAATATACGAGGACCGTGTTATGCTAAACTTGAAGTATAACTAAACAACCAGGATTTGAATTTCGGTAAAAAATCTAATTTAGAATCAAATTGGACGTAATTATTATGCTCCTCTTGATTATTCACTGAATATATATATATATAGATATATAGATATATATATATATATATATATATATATATATATATATATATATATATATATATATATATATGAAGGAATGAACTAGGTTCACGGGTTGAACCGCGCAGGAAATTTGTAATTTCTCGACGTTCCACTTTGAAGCCATTATAAAAGGGATGGGAGGTTAAGTTAACCATTCATTAATCTAGGAAGTGATCCGACTCTGTAGTCTCGATCTGCCTACTCTACGCAACGAATCACCCTCTTCGGCAAATTCCAATTCCTTGTTTCAACGGTAGTAATCGAAAGAAATGGTCCTGTATAGTGATGGTAACCCTAAGATGTCCTGGGACTGGTCTTTTTGTATGCTGCCCTATTTCCCTAAATCGACTTAAATCCCTACTAATGGTAGACTGATTCACATTCAGTTGCTGAGCAATGTGACTCCGAGTTCTCCCTTTACCACTTAGGGTGACGGCCACCACGGATTCCTACTCTCTCAAATTTCGATTTTATAGTCAGTGTGGATACATTTTAGAAGATACTAGAGAAACTACACTGCGCCGCAATATTAACGTATATTTTGTAAAATAGAAAAATCTACTTGAGAAAAATATTTGAATGCAAGCCAATGACTTTAAAATGATAGTTTTCAATTGTACCCAAGAATGTTTTGGATGTTGGGTGAAAACACAACAGTTTTGAATATAATAAAGAAATATTGTTGTAATTTACTGCCTCTACCCTTACTTTGTGGAATCTACACAAATTAGTTGATATATATATATATATATATATATATATATATATATATATATATATATATATATATATATATATATATTTAGCTTTGTTTTTTTCTTGAACCTTATTTCATTATATATTTTTTTGGAAAATTTTTTCTTGGGATTGTAGGTTCCTAGTTAAACAAATCAAATGGTTTTTTTGACTTTAATTAACATTTTTGTTTTTGTAACGTTTCGGACATATCGTGTCCTTCATCAGACATAATTCTACAAATAGATGACACAAAATTAACAATTTATACACTACATATGTCTATCCTAAAAATAACTTACCATAAAACAAGAGCTTGGCGAGCGCATGTTAAAATATGTTAAAATACACGAAAACAATCATTTTCATTAAAAACATTTAGTATCAATATAAAACCACATATAACTGCCAGTACACTACATTATATTATGACAATAATTACTTCTTAAAAGGAACAAAAATTTTTAATTGTTAGTAAATAGAACTAGTTCTTTTTTTTTGTATTGTATTCAGTAATTGTGATGGAACAAGGTTTTTAATACACACCAATTTTTGTCTTTGAAATTATTTACTGATGTTATTATGGTATAAGGATTTAGAAATATTACAGGATGTCATTTCATTTATAGACAATGCACCGGAAAAAACATCTATTTGATTAAATTAACATAAATTTTTGATAAATTATTTGTGTCAGATTTAGCATTGATAGAATATGGGTTTTTTTGGATTTCTATCATTTCATAGAATTCTCTTTTTTTTTGGTGGTTTTCAATTCTCAATATTTTTGTGCTGTCATAGTCAAATATATGTTTGTTTTCAGAACTATGATTTGTCAGCGCTGTTCTGTTTTTTTTTATCATACTTGTGGCCATTTTGGCGGTTTTTTAGGTATTGACTTGTCTGTCCAATATATACACCTTTACAGTCTTTGCAAGGGATCTCATAGTTGACATTGCTTTTTTTTCCTTGGGAATTTTTGATTTTAGTTTACTAAAATTTGATTTTAAAAGATTATGTCCCTTGTGAGACACTGTTATGTTGTGATCTTTGAAAATGCTTCCAATTTTTTCCGAAAGTCCCGAAACGTATGGTAAAGAGAGATATTTTTTTTGGTTTAAATTGTGTGAAATATTTTTATGTTGAGTTTGGTTGTAAAAGAGGTATATACGGTTTTTAAATATTGTATTAATTAGTTTACTTGGGTAATCATTTAGACAGAGAGCTTCTTTAGCTTTTTTTATGGCGTTCTCTCGGTATTCGTAATCAGAAAGTTTTATGGCTCGATCTGCGAGTCCTATGACAACTGATTTTTTTTGAGACATCGGGTGTTGAGAATTAAAATTCACGTATCTAGACGACCAAGTATCTTTTGTGTACCATTCAGTTTTAATCGTGTTGTTAATGTGGTGAAGAGTTGAGTCTAAAAAATTTATTTTATTTTGTTGTTCTCTCTCAACAGTAAATTGCAAGTTGTTGTGGAAGCTATTGAAATTGTCAAGAACATTTTCTACTTTGTTTACTGGTACTAGTGCTATACAGTCATGACACGCAGCTACCAACAACCATAACACGCCCAGAAGCATCCCGTCTTGGTTGTTCTCCGGCTGGAGTAACAATGGGCTCGATTATTTGTCGACCAAGAACCATTTCTAGCGACTGACGTGTGAAATAATTACCAACAACTTTTGGAATAAGGGATCGCATTTGTATAGCGGGCAAGCACATGTCATGAGCAAGATCTTTTAGAAATCTTCGACGTTGATCAGTTGCTCTAAAATTTGGATTGTGTTCCTTGTAAATACAATAAGAAGCCAAGCCACCAACATCTATTGTGTTGAAAAAAAATGCCAATGGCCAACGATTTGTTCTACGTTATACTGTATACTCGCCTAGCATCTTATCCATGGTGTCAACGCCTCCTTTTGTTTGATTATAATATTTTATTATTTCCGGCTTCGCCACGGTAGTATCATCTACTTGACCTGTAGTGTGCATCGTTGATAAAAGAATAACAGATTTGTTTTACTTTGGAACATAGGAACATATTGTTGCATCTTTGTTGAATGCGAAAATGGTTGAGTATATAGGCCTGTCTTCAGATGCCTGCATATTTGGTGGTAAAAATGCCTTATTTTTCCTGAGAGTCCCTACCAAAGTCATCTTCCATGAATTCAAAGTACGGGCCAATTGCAGACTTGTAAAAAAATTATCCGTTGTTACATTTCTTCCCGAACCCTTATACTTTGCCACTAGATCCAAAACTGTACGCTCACCGACATTTACCTGTCGTTCACCATCTAATGGTTTTCCAGTGTATAGTTGACCTTGTAAAGGATAAGCATTTGCCGCATCGCAAGCCCAAAAAATTTTTATTCCATATTTTGCGGGTTTCGATGGAATGTATTGGGTAAATTTAGTATGTCCCCTGTAAGGAAACAATTGTTCGTCTACTGTTATACATTCTTTTGGCTTGTAGTTCTTTGCCAAATTTGAATTTAGCATAGTCCAAATATCTCGAATTGGGGCAGCTTTATCATTTTTGGCACGTTCGGCACGTGTGTTCTGATCATCAAAGCGAATAAATCTGAGAAACATTTTGAACCGATCTCGAGACATGGCCGCTCGAAATAGAGGTAAGGACTCTAGTTTCCACATTTCAAATACATGTTCCCTATTAGACCTGTGTACGCCAGCAGCAATAAGAACTCCTAAAAATGCATCTAATTCTACTTCAGTAAATGGAATGAATACTTTCGGGCTTGGTGTGTTGTGAGGTGGATATTTATCTGCCAATTTTCGGTTCCATTCGTCCGTTACTTTTCTACCTTTTTTGTTAGAATGCCTTAGAATTAAGGTACACATTTCTGGAGATATAATAGACTTGAAAATTTCTCGAGCCGTGTATGAACGACTAAAGGATGATGCGCCACTTTTTTCGTGCAGAATATTACGACCTATTGTTTGCCTTTGTATTGATGATGTGTCACTCCACTGAGTGCCATCCTTGCCAGCCCAAGTTGTTTTTGTAGGCGCTTCTTCTTCGTCAACGTTTTTATCGGAATCAGTATATTCTTGCTCCACTACAGGCTCCTTTTCTATATCAGATTCCTCGGATTCTCCACCTGATAACAATTGTGGAATATATTCGTCTTCATCGGACGCAACAAATGGCTCTTCATCAGACAAATGTTCTACTGCTTCTCGTAATTCTGCAGAGGTCAGCCTGAAATAACATATTTCGAATTACCTTTATTAGTATAATTATTATTCTCGTTTCTTTGTAAGATAAAAAAAAACTTCCACTCCACTGCGGCTCCTACACACATAGACCACAGGTAAGCAAAATAACATGACAGTTTTCATTATTCATACACTACTAAAATCAAAGAATCGTCTTATTTCTTACCTTTTATTTCGCCATCTTGGTTTCGCAATATTGGCTTGGCTTGAACCAGCCTTACTATCAGACATTCTAAAACAAAATTTAACAAATACGCTTAATCACCCGCAGTTGTTTATTCGACAAACTCAAACATGCAACTGACCTGTAACTAGGAATAAATTCAGTTGATGTCGCTGCGCTGTTGCCATTTAAACAAAGTCTTATTTTGTCAAATACAGATAAGTTAGAAATTTATAAATCACGTATTGTGTACCTATAAATACATATATGGAGTTTTTTGATAAAAACAGGTATTTTGCGTTTATATTCCAAATTATTATACAGTAGGTACCCAGGTACCTACGCCGTCGTAAGAAGGTGTTTTTCTTCCCAGTCACATAAAGGTTAAATAAGTGTTCTTTGAAATAGTCGGAGAAAATTTGAAAAAATCTTGGAGCTTCGAGTTCAAGACGAACTATGCGCGTCGGCGTACAATCGTAATATTTATGAATTTTTTTTACGTTATGAAAATATACAACTTTTCGGTAATAGGTTCCTAATTGAGTGTCGTTTGAAATACTTGACGGAAATTTGAAAAAAATTTGGGTCTTCGAGTTCAAGACGAACGATGCGCGTCGGCGCTAAATCCTATTTTTTATGAATTTTTGTTGACGTTATAAAAAATACATCACAAGTTTCCGTTATTGGGGGCCTCCTTTAGTGTCCTTTCAAATAGTTAAAAATATTTTTTTGGGCTTCGTGTTCAAAACGAACGGTGCGCGTCTAATTTTTTTGACGTTATAAAAAATACTTACAGCACAATTTTTCGTCAATTGGTTTCTAATTAGGTGTTCTTTGTAATAGTTGAATAATTTGTTTTTTTTTTTATTTTTGGATCTTTGATTCAGAATCCTGAAATATCTACTAGAACAACTATTTGAAAACTTTTTATTTACTCAATCTTTAATTTTGGGTAGGGTAAATTATGTAGCCGATTAAAATGTAGTTATATATCTCCTATATTAACATTTCTTGGCAAAGGAACAGTTTATTTTGTAAAAAATTTTCGTGGATGATTAAAAAAAATACGTGGATAAGTTCACACGGATAAAAAATTGTCAAGTGCGAGGAGTATTGTATGGATAAGTCTGTTTGCACGGGAACCAATGTGACATAGAATAAGGTAGTCTTCGTTCTTCTTCTTTTCTATTGATTGATAAATTGATCAGTAATGGGGTAACTAGTTACAGTGTCGATTTAATAGAGGTTTTTGAGTATACTAGCACCGGGCGGTACATTTTGTACGGAAAACTCTAAAATTTACTATTATTAATATTTCTTTGGGAAAATTTTAATTTTTGGCAATTTTGTCAATCAACAAAGACCTGCTAAATAAAATAGATGTGAATAGTATTACCGATCATATGATTAAGGGGCTATAAGTAATTAGTAGAATACCTGAGGATGTTTTTATATTTGTTTGCAGAAAGATACTGGTTGTCCCAGGTGTTCGTACCAAAAACTTTGGAGAGATGTTAGAGCGACTAAAGATAATGATACTTATAATTCCATATAAAATATGTGCCTTACTACAGGCTTTTACGAACTATAAACATCTAAAGTTAGATATCAAAAACTGTTCTTCTATTTATAATCATTGGAAATGAATCGAAATTTAACCGTTCATAAACACCGTTCCTCTTGAATTTATTTACGGAATATGTATGAAAACAGTAAAGCGAACTTATACATCTGAATTCATTAAAAGTTAAAATCTAGAATAAATAGAAACCGTATTCATTATTTCAATAAAAAATGTATCTACCCATCTTTTGGTACGGATTTTTAGGACACTGTATAAAAGTTTTGTCGTGAGCAGGTCAAATTTAGAAAAAAAAGAGCTTCTTTCATATTTTCACTCCAACATTTTGTTAGCGTTCCGTTATCAAGAATAATAAAGGTTTTCAAAATTTTGACACTCAATTATAGTGCATACAACTAAATGTAGAGTAGCTAACATTTCAGCAGAATGTACTCAAATTTGGTCACCAATGTAAAAAAGAGAAATTTTCAATAATCAGTTACTCTCGTTATAAGAATAGTATCATAATTTATATTCAGGTTTTCTCTTGATTTATTATCGGAATTATTGTTAACCAATACAAACTTCAATACACCATACCACAACACTGATCAACACATATTACAAAATAAAAGTAATAATTTTCACAAAAAAGTAATAACACGCGTTTTATTAGCTACATTAATGAAATAAGCAAAAAAGCTATATCTTAAAACAAACGTTTTTGGAGCATACTAAATCCCACAGTAGACTTTATTACTATCAGAATGTTATGATTTAAAAAATACTTTTTATTCACAATCATCTTCAACAAAAATACTACTGTGAATGTTTCTTGAAAATTTTGAAACCATTTCTTGCAGTGTTTAAACTTCAAAATATTATTGATTGTCTACTTGTCGAATTTTTTGTCAGGTAGGGTCTGAAATTTGATAAAAAAACTCAATTATTCTTAATAACATTCAAGTGAATATATAAAAAAGATAGTAGTTTCATTTCCCAAGAAAGTAACGAAAATCATATGTTGTTACTTCTTCTATTTGTTCCATAAACCAATGAATTCGTGATATTATTGTGAAATACTCCGTCGATATTCACAAAAGTGGTATAACTGTGCGTCCAATCATAATTATAACACTTATTATTATTGTAGATGAGAATTTGATAAACACGCCTTTGTAGCCTCGGTACATGAGAATACATCTGATTCTAATAATTCATAGCGATCTGCGATGATGCCAAATCGCAAAAGACATTGAGACATCTAGATATAGCGATATAGATCGACAGACACTGAAGTGGAAGGAGGATAGGTACATGCTGGAAGTCACAGCAAGTATCTTCAAAAGAGCGACACTAGCGCCAGGGATATACAGCGGAACTACACTACCTCCGTTGGGGATACTGAAAGAGCGTTCTGACCTCAGAACGAATTCTCGGATTTCGACTTGTCAATGTAACAGCGTCATGAAAAACATAATTTACATTGGGGAACGTAATACACGAGTATGAGGTCAGAACGTACATCGAGTATCTGTTTCGGAAGTTATAACGTATGGTGTATCAATATATATATATATATATATATATATATATATATATATATATATATATATATATATATATATATATTATACATATATATATATATATATATATATATATATATATATATATATATTTATTAATACAGTTCCTCTATTTAAAAATTAAAAGAAACATTAAAATAAAGAAAATTATTTATACTTTCGATACACACTGTATGATATGTATAATCAATAATTTAAAAGATTCAGAATACAAATCAAATTTAACATTTTAATTTCTAATGACATTTATGTAGAATATATCTAATGATAGATAGATTATATTATGATTTGGAAAATATATTTGGACTTTTAAAATCCAGATGTATTCACTATCAGAAATACAATGGTAATAAAAGAATTCAAATCTCTCTTTATTATATGGAAACATAAATTAGTATTTTTTTTGAAAAAAGGAATTTTTCGTGACAACAGGAGAAGAGATTTATTTATTTGAAAAAAGTTTAGGCAGTTGAATTTGAAACCCCCACTAGACAACATCGCAATAAGAATTATCTCAATGTTTTTGTTAATTTAATAGAAATTGTATAGCTATACAATCAGATCATAAAGCCAGTGCGTGCATAATTCATAGAAGAATTGCAACGTATCAAGTATAGGTGGTTCTAGTTTCTAAATCATATATTTAGAAAGTTTTGCAGAATTCTAAATACATTTAGAATACGTACGAGTTTTCCTGTCCTATTTGGTGAGTCCACTCCAGTTGAAAATTATTTCTCGAGAATTAACAGGCCTTTTTAAATACATATCATAATTTGAGCTAAACCAAATTAACGTTACACATATAAGATTTTACATCGAGTGAAAAAATTTGAATAGACAATTTGAACAGAAAATTGCGTTATATGATATTGATACACGTCAAGTGTATATAAGACGAGTTGAACTTTTTATTAAAAATTTTAATTAGTTGATTTCTAAAATAGGTTGTACTAATATTAAAGTTGGTAGATAGTATAATCGTTGTTTCGTTTATAATATTTTTGGGAAACAATAAATACTTTTGTAATTTTGTTATCTGATCGTATAATATATAATTTTGATTCCAACTCACTGTGGTATTCATACAGTATCTATTTTCATCGTATTTAAAATTTTTCATTCTGTAGAAATTTTCATCTAATCAGTGACATTTGCTTAATTTCCAGTGACAGTAAAATTGTAAATGTCATAAGATAATTCAAGTGCCTTTTATTATATTGAATAAACAGTTACTCGAGATTCTGAATATAGAATAATATTTGATTTCGATAATACTTGAAAATTAGAAAATTTGAAATATTATTATTTAAAATTTTTTTATCCCACCCTGAGACAAAAGTGATTGAGTCAATTGTGAATTAATTTATCTTCCAAAATACAGAAATTGATATTCATCTTAGCCGGGTATTGTTTGCCAACTACTGTTAAAAGTAGATTAGGTTACATACGCTGCTAAAGGTGTGTGTGCAATAATGTCGCTACAATCACAAATTGTGAAAACGTCGACGAATAATATTTTATATCGTTATATTCATATATTAACTATAATATAACTATTAATTAGATTGAATATATAATAATTTGACGCAGCAACGTGGGGCGAATAGAAATTAGCACATCATCATTAGAAATATTGAAACTTATTGACATCATTATAAAAAAATTGAATATCTACGATGGAAAGAAGAATGACATTGAGAAACCGAAAACGGGAATACAGGACACAGGAAACGCAAGAATTAACAGAAGAGGGATTTGATCGGATAAAGCAATTCTTGATTAGATTTGAAGAAAATTTGAGGGTTGACATGAAGAAACTGATAGAAAAGATGGATAGGATGGGTGACATTTTTAAGAATGGAAGTGAAGGTAGGAAATCGGACATGATGGTGGAAGAAGACTCTAACCGAGTAGGGGGGAACATTAAAGAAACACGGATAATATGTTAGATAGCATGATAGAAGAAAAAAATGGACAGGACAAGATGAATGTTAATATGAATGACAATATAAATATAAATGATGACACAATAGACCAAGAAAATGGAGTTAGAGAATAACAGATAGATGAAGTACAAGAATTAGATAGGTGCCTAGAAGAAAATTTATCTGGAGCGATTCAAGTGGAAGTAAAAAACAACATGAGAATATAATTGAAGAAATACAGTTTAATAAAATACAAAGTTCAATGAAGATTAAAGAAGTTGAGAAGAAAACTGAAATGATAGATATTAATTTACAGAACCTAGGAAGTGAAGAAATGAAAAAAATATTTATTGATAAATAAAAGAATTAGATGATAACATAGTAAAACAAATCGTGACATATGGTAAAAGAAATAATAATTATAATAAGGGGATACACTTTGATTGGGAATTAAAGAAAATGAACAAAATATTACAAGAGACGATGGAAGAAATGGAACAAACCACAAAACAACATGCCGGAAGGATAATTTACACAGAAAATGTCGAAATTAGAGTGAAACTTGACAGAAATATGAAAATAATTGATCCAAGAGTTTTTATAAATATAATTGGAAATGAAATCATAAGAATTGAGATTATGGTGGATAAGAAAATAATAAAAAATAATTTCAATGATACAGAAGAATATAAGATGCAAATTGTAATGCATTTCTGGGAAGAAAGTACAGGAACAAGAATATATGATGAAGATAATGAGATATGGGGCAATGAATTCATATCACTCTAAAAATCAAAAGAGAAGCGTAGTCATTGGATTAATAGATCGAGCCATAAAACTTCTCCTGATTATCGTCCAGAAAATGGAAGAAATACACATAGAAAATGGTGATTGTCAAAACATTATTGGAAACATTCAAAAAAAACGAACATTAAAGTACGACAACGCCTCGAAATTTGAAACCAAGATAAATACCCCACAAAAATATGTACCTTATACAAATGAATTATAAGAAAAATTAGAAAATATACTTGAAAAACAAAATATTCAAGTATGTCGTAAGTCAAACTACCGTACATCAACTGCCTTCACACCTTTAAAAAGCAGAAACCCAATTAAAAAACAATCTACTTCAATATATTCTATTTCATGTCTTAATTATCCAAAAAATATGTCGGAATGACCACCCAATACTTAGACAATCGAATAAATCGTCCTAAATACAAAAAAAATCTTCAATTGCACTTCATAAACATGAATAGCATGAATTTGATTTTCAAAACACAAAAATTATTTACAAACACCAAAACATCCTAAACTCAAAATTAAAGAAATGATTGCAATAAAAAATGAACCTGAAGCACTGAATGATAAGAAAGACATCGGAAATTTAAACAAAATTTATCATAACGTTTTACATATATCCTCATAATTATAAAAAATGAAATAAACCAATAATATAATTAATATATATCCATTAACATTTTCAAACACTCTCTAAATTTAAATATTAGAAATAAAGTAAGATACAAGGCATTAGAGATAGTTGTCAAGGTACGTACTCTTTTGAAAATACTACGTTTATTTTATTTGTCACTTTTGATGTCAATTAAGTACTGTCACTGTTTTACAAATTATGTATTTTATATTTTGAATTTATATTAAAAACTTTTGAGAAAGCCTTATATTTAAAGCGAAACGTCGAGTTAACCTACAAGAGTTTTAATCTGAACCTTTCCCAAGAAAAATACTTCAAAAAATTATATATATATATATATATATATATATATATATATATATATATATACATATATATACATATATATATATATATATATATATACAATTTGAAAAATATCTTTTTGGGGATTGCAGCAAAGGAGGAAAAATACACTCTATTCAATTCTCCAAGCTTTCGTAAATCTTTATTTACATCATCAGGGAACTAAAATAAGGAAAGAAAAACATAAATTATAAAAAGTGTTCTTACAAACATTTCTACCACTTACATTGATCGAGATTGCATCATAGATCTTGAATACAGGAAATGTGTAGAACAGCAAGTCATTAGAGAAATAGGTCCAGTCGGCAATACATTTGCCTACTACTAGTTCAAGTTTGGAACATTATTAAAAAGTAAAAGTTAATACATTAGAAAACGAGAATCCACACACTCACGCGGACGTTACTAAATAAATGAAAAGAATCGATCTTTGCAATGACGCGAGACACTGAAACAATCGAATTTGAACTTTCAAAAGAATACCAGGGTGGTACCAAAATTATGGAACTGTTGTGACATATCACTCCAAGGAAATTCTCATTACCGAGCATTAATATGTGATTATTGATGTTATTTATTATTATTATTAATATTATTATGGATCTTTTAATAAAGGAGGAACACCTACCATGATGACACTAGTAGGAAACTAGTGAGAATTATTAATATTATCATTATTATTATTATTATTATTGTTAATAATATGAAGACAATTGTGCTTATCAAGCGTTAGGAGGAGGGAGTAGAGATTACTCAAATTCTGAATGTCAGTCTTCTTATTCATACAACCTTCTTCTTGGAAGATGAAGGCTATTCCTAAAAACAATCTTTCGTTATAACTTCTCTCACGAGAAAGGATTTTAACTCCTTCAAAATCAATGACTTGATCCAACGAGGAGACATGATTAGCCAGAGAACATCTTTCAGGATGTAACCTTATATCACTTTTATGGAGGGATACACGGCTGGAAAGTTTTTGGGAGGTTTGACCAATATATGAGAGGCCACAACTGTTACAACACAGCTTATAAACAACATTACTACAATCCACGACAGGTATCTTGTCTTTTAAAGGACTATAAATTGACTTAACAATCAAGGAACTCCTGCAGGCAAACCTAACATACTGTAAGTATTGTGAAAAAATCCTAGTAAGTCTGGGCGTAATTTCCCTTATATAAGGCAGAGGAACCGTTAAAACGGAAGGAATCGTTCTAGAGGCCGAGAGAGGATCCAACTCAGCTGCACCTGCTGCGTCAATTGATTGTATTGAAGTATGTGATAAAACAGAAGACGTGTTGAAGATGATCTTTCTTAGTAGCTGTTTTGGATAGGAATTGTCCAGGAACAAATTGAAGAGAATATCACGATTCTTATTTCTAAACATAGGGTCAGAGAGGTTCATAACTCTAGCTGTCATTTGTTTAACCAAGTTAATCTTTACGCTAAATTTATGGTAAGAATTGTAGTTGAGATATCTCCCAGAGCTACTTTGTTTTCTATACCAATCAATTATAATCACATTATCAGGAGACCTAGTCCATAAAGTATCTAAGAAGAGGACAGCCATAATAGAGTTTTCTGTTTCGAGAGTAAACTGAATATAAGGATCATAGCTATTGAAGGTGAAAAGGAGATCTTGGGTGGAGTCCACAGGGCAAGCCAGGATTATATCATCTACATATTTCTTGATGAAAGGTACATTGAAAGGAAGTACCGGAAGGACCACGTCCAACAGATCATCCATTACATAGCACGCTAATATCGGAGAAATACTAGCTCTCATAGGAGTACCAAAAGTCTGTTTGTAAAATTTATTATTAAAAGAAAAGCAGGTAGAACTGAACAGGAATTCAATCAACTCAATGAACATGTCAATATCAATATTACACACCGCACTAATGGATGGCCAGTGTTTGTGAACTGAACGTATCACTGCTTGTAAATAAACATTGCTAAAAAGTGAAACCACATCCAGACTGACCAAAACATAGTTTTGTGGAAGAGTTCTTCTGTTAAATAACTCAAAAACCTGAAAGGAGTCCTTAATGAAATACTCATTCTCATTACTGTATGCCTTAGTCAAGATATCTGTGAGGAAAGAGGCAATAAACTCAGTAGGAGAGTTGATAGAACCGACAATAGGTCTCATTGCTAAGGTAGGCTTATGAATTTTAGGAAGAGTGTAAAATTTGCTATGACAGAGTTATACGAAGTTAATTTCTTCTTCGTGATATCATCAATCTGTCTCTTATTATATAATCTCTTAACAAGAGTGTTGGATTTGGATTGAATCGTCCTACTGGGATCTCTCGAGAGGGGAACATAGGAAGAACCATTGTCGATTATATCCTGAGATAACTTGAGGTAATCCTCCTTTAACATAACAACCGTCACGTTACCCTTATCTGATTTAGTAACAATTAACTCAGGGTGCATTTTCAGGAAACATCTTGCTTCAAACAACAAATTTTGAAAAAGAGATGGATGGCAATCATCTTTATGTGCATGATTAGTGATAACATTAATGGACCTAGCAACAGCAAGACTTCTATTGTCAACGTCCGGAATTAGAGAAGAAATGTAATCGATATCAGAGAGGATCGCTTACATTTCTTCTCAATAATAATAATAATAATGATAATATTAATAATTCTCACTAGTTTCCTACTTGTGTCATCATCGTAGGTGTTCCCCCGTTTTTTTTTATTTTTTTTTCATAGGTAGGTGAAATCCTTCATGGACTGACAGCGAGTCAGTGACTGCCCTTCGTGTCGGACTCTTACCGACTAAAACACCCTTCCTCTCTTCTTGTTTTGGTTCTGTCCCGGGACTTCCTTTTGGTATTACTTCGGAACAGACCTTTTCCTGCCTTTTAAGGCCTTCTTCCTTATTGTGCACCTGTTTATCGCCTAATTTGGTTCATTCATTTATTTCCCCATTCTCGGTTTATCTCCTTTTGTTTGAGAACTTGAGTGATGTACGTAGTGACGGTACTCCAGTTCTCCCCCGTTTGAAGCATCTTGGCAACGGCTGTCTCCGGGCTCAGCTCTCCGGTCTTCTTCGTAACCTCTTGTCTGAGGTGCTCCCATTTTGGACATGCAAAGAAGGTATGCCTTGCGTCCTCTTCCTCCGAGTGGCAATAAATTCATGAAGCCTCATTTACCTTCCCTATCCTCTTCAAGTATGAACGGTAGTAGCCGTGTCCTATCAGGAATTGTGTCAGGTAATAGCCAACCTCTCCGTGTTTCCCCTCCATCCATTGTCTGACGTTAGCAATCAGCGTAGCAGTCCATCTTCCTCTGGTTTCCTGAGTCCATCTTCTCTGCCAGACCTGTAGAGTACGATCCCGTTCTTCTCTTTTTATGGTGTGCGGTGAATTCTTCCTCCTGCGAAGGTATATTCGTTGACGCTCGTCTGCCCATATATCGATCGGGATGACTCCTGCAATCACCTGAGCAGCCGCACCCGACACCGTCCTATACGCACTGCAAATCCTTAGGCACCCTCTCCTTTGTACCGCGTCCATCATTGCCCTGTATTTTTGGAATCGTAGTGATTTTGCATAAACCTCGGCTCCATACAGCATAATGGCATCTGCTGTTCGCATGAGCAGTCTTCTTTTTGCTGCGCTTGGGCCCCTAATGTTGGCCATAAGTCGGCTCAAGTTTGCCACCACTTTCGCTGCTCTATTTGCTGCTCCGCAGATGTGGTTCCAAAAAGTGAGTGTGCCATCCAGCATAACTCCCAGGTACCTCACTGCCTCTGTCGCTTCAATGGGCTGGTCTCCAACGTACATGGTTATGCCTCTATGTATGTGCTTTGTGGTGAGGAGTACGATTTCTGTTTTCTGGACAGCCAGACACAGGGATTTGGTTTCCATCCACTCCATTATCCTCCGCATTACTTGATTCAGCTTGAACTGAAGTAACTCTACCGTGCGTGCAGTGATCACAACGACCACGTCATCTGCATATCCCACCAAAAGCACTCCTTATGGCATTTCTATGCGTAGGATTCCGTCGTAGTTTATGTTCCACAAGTCCGCCCCCAGAACTGAACCTTGAGCCGCTCCGGAGGTTATCCCTTTTTTGCGTTTTCCTTCTCGGGTGTCAAACGTAACCCACCGTTCGGACAGATAGTCCTGCAGGACTCGATAAAGATACGCCGGTACCTAAAAATCATCTTTAAGGGCATTCAGAATATCTCTCCATCTGGCTGAGTTAAACGCATTCTTGACGTCGAGAGTGACTGTCATGCAGAGGTCCCGTGACCAGTGATTCCCAGTCCTCACTGCCTTTGCTGATTCCACTACTTCGTTTATCGCATCCACAGTCGACCTCCCCGTGGTGAAGCCATATTGTCTTGGTGATAGCCCTCCTGCTTCTGCAACAGCATCTAATATTCTTCGCTTAAGAAGCTTCTCGTAGAGTTTACCAGCTGTATCAAGAATACACAAGGGCCTGTGGGCTGATGCCGTGTTTGGGTCTCCCTTGCCTTTCCCAATAAGTACGAGGTTAGCCACCTTCCACTGTTCCCGAAAAACTCCTTCCGCCAGGCATGCGTTGTACATGTCGAGAAGCAGCTCCGGATCGGTTTGCGCCACGATCTTCAAAATCTCTACTGGGATCCTGTCCGGTCCTGGAGCCTTTTTGTTTCTCATTGATGTTGCCGCTTTCTGCAATTCCTCTTCAGTAAAAAGGGGTATCTCGCCTGTTGTACATGGACCGGTACTCGTTCCTCCACGACATGCATCGGGAAGAGCTCGTCTACTATACGCTCTTTGACCTCAGTCGTCATCTCAGAGGTGGAGTCAGTACCCCTGAGTTTCTGAAGCACAAGTTTGTACCCCAGTCCCCAAGGGTCGCCTTCCACGTCGTCACAAAGTTCCTTCCACTTCCTGGCTATCTCCATACTTAGGGCTCGTCTAGCTATTTTGTACTGATCAGTTTTCAGATCAAAGTCAGGGGTATTCCTCTTTGCGCTTTGTGCTAGCCTCCTGAGTCGGAAACAATTCTTCCTCAGGTCGGCTATCTCTGGGTTCCACCAGTATGCTGGAAGTCGATCTATCCTCGTTGACTTCTTCGGCATGGAGCTCTCACATGCCCTGGTGAGCAGGCTCATGGTCGCCGTTACCAGCAGTGTTGAAGACTGTCCCCCCATTTCTCCCCTTTTTACTCTTCGAAGAGTTCCTTTACCCATCTGGATCATAGTGTCAAAGACATTTCTATCCAGCTTTTCTACGTTCCACCGTGAGGGAGGGGTCGACACGTGTTTTAGATATGAGTCCCCAATCTGATACTCTATATACTGGTGGTCACTGGCAGAGTAGTCTTCCAGCACCTGCCATCCGCTTATCTGACCTGCGATCCTCTCCGATCCCATCGTGATATCCGGTATTGTGCCTGAGCATCCAGCTCTTCGGAAAGTTGGCACCTCTCCCCTGTTGATAATCACCCACCCAAGTCTTGCCACCATCTCCGTGACTCTTCGCCCCCTACCGTTAGGTGCGGGTTCACCCCATTCGACAGCCTTGGCATTAAAATCACCAGCAACCAGCACTTCTCCCCTTAAACTGCGGACTTCATCCTCTATGCCTGCCAATCTCGCCTCAAAGTCGGCAATCGCCTCATTGGGTGTAAGGTAACAGCTAAAGTAGGATGTACCCCTACTTCTGATCCATGCCTAGCCTGGTCCTGATCCCTTTGCTTCTATTGGCACCGCAGTTCTATTAACCACCCATATGGCTGCTGTACCTGATGGGTCCACGATCCATCCATCTCTCTTGTCGTCATAGTTGTAGGGCTCACTGATGAGCATAATATCCGCTCTTTTTTCACGGGCAATTTGTTCTTTTAAGGCGCTTGCCGTCCTGCTCCTATTAAGATTTATTTGAAGGACCTTCATGAAAGTTGAATAAACTTTTTAAAGGATCTCTCCTGGTCCAATGCTCTCCGATAGGCTTCACATCCTTTTCGTCCCGTTATTAAAAGATCCATAATAATAATAATAATAATAATAATAATAATAATAATAATAATTATAATAATAATTATAATAATAATAGATAGATAGACGGTTTATTGACCCCATTCACATACATAGTACATTAGAAGTCAGTGAAAGTAGTACATATGAATACATTTTACCAACTAAAAATATTAAAGATTGTATAGTGTTGTATACAAATTTAAAATATAATAAAAATAATAGAAAGTAAAAATTTTACATAAATACAGACATACATTTCATAAAGTAAAAATATTGATGAAAATATGACAATTTTAAAATATAAAATAAGTTAAAAAATAATAGAAAGTAAAAATTAAATTAAACAAAACAAACAAACATATAAGCATTAAGCCCAAGTATTCAATTCCTCCAAAAACTCATCAACTGTATAAAAACAATAATTTAAGAGAAAAGACTTAGCGAAATGTTTAAATTGAACTCTCGTCATATCACTTATATTTATATGTTCAAAATATTTTACAAATGAATTGTACAATGTAACATCCAACTTATTGTTTTTTGTTGTTTTCAGTCTTGATTTGAGAATGACAATGTCTTTACTATTTCTAGTATCATAATTATGAACATCTGCATGTTTAGTCAGAACATATCGATTTTTATGTGTTTGAATTAACACTTCGAAAATATACAAGCACGGAAGCGGCAATATTTCAAGTTTTTTGAATATTTTTTTACAATTGGTGTTTCTTGGTGCGTTGTAAATTATTCTAACTACAGTTTTCTGTAGCACAAATACTTTGTGCACTGATGTGCTGCTCCCCCATAGCATAATACCATATGTTAAATTGCTATGAAAAAGTGAATAATATACAGACTTTAACAAATGAGTTGGTATACATGATTTTAATTGACGAATTACAAAAACTTGGCTCGCTAATTTTGAACAAAGGTAGTCAACATGAGGTGACCAACTTAAGTTTGTATCCAAATGAATGCCCAGTAATTTAACTGGCTCTGATTTTATAGCCCATTTATCTAAACTGAAAAGAATGTGTTTCGTTTTAGTGTCGTTGAGTTTCAGCTTATTTGCCAGGAACCACTGATTCAACAAAATATTATCACCAGCTTGTGTGCCATCAGATAAAGTTGTAGTATCATCAGCGAATAAAATACAAAAAGTGTCAATAGCCTCTGGTAAATCGTTAACAAATATTATAAAAAGTATTGGACCCAAAATCGAGCCCTGAGGAATGCCGTTGTCTATATTACGTAAATCAGACTGGTTGTTTCCACAAACTACATACTGTTTCCTATTACTTAAATAAGATGTCAGTAATTTGTGTGCATTTCCTCTAATACCATAAAATTCCAGTTTATTTAGGAGTAAATCCGCTGGAACACAATCAAAAGCCTTCGTTAAGTCGCATAACGTGGCAACAGAGTTGACGCCTTCCTCTAGTTTCTGTACAACTTCCTCTAAGAGTCGAAGAAGAGCACGTATGCATGATTTATTTTTGCGATAGCCGAATTGAAACTCCGTTAGAAGTGACTTATCTTCCAAATAATTTATTAATTTTTCTTTGACTATCAATTCAAATATTTTGTTAATCGTCGGTAAAATTGCTATGGGTCTAAAATTTTCTGGAGAATCTATATCACCATTTTTATATAATGGAATAATTTTTGATATTTTAAAGGAGTCAGGCCAAGATCCTTCCTCTAAGCATTTATTAAATAAAATGGTCAGTGGATATGTCAATGAGTGTATACAACGTTTCAATATTTTGCTATTTATATTGTAAAAATCTAAACATGACGAATGACTTAATTTCAATATAGCCTCATGGACATCACTTTCCAAGATTGCACTCATAAAGAATGAAAATGCAGGTTTATTTAGTTTATTTAAAAAGAAACTCGACTCGTATTGAGAATCACCAAGAGATTTTAATACTATTTCTGATACCGATGTAAAAAATTCATTGAATTTTTGTGGTGATATATCGGACTGTTTGGTTTTATTAATTTTAGTTCTTCTTTCCGAATTTACGATTGTCCAACATGTTTTATTTTTATTATCCGAATCTTTTATTATCTTTGAGTAGGCTAACTTCTTTTCAGAGCGAATTGCTTTTTTATATATTTTGTTTAATCTTTTGTAATTTACCCAATCACCTTCCGAATAAGTATTCATAAATTTGTTTTTTGCTGTAATGACATTTTTTCTCATACTACGCAATGTGTTGTTGAACCATTTGATATTAGATTTATTTGTTTTAACAGTTTTTTCACAAAAACAAGTATCAGAGATATGTTTCAGAGTATTCAATATGTTTTCTGCCAAATTATCTGCACCCATATTATGAACATCCAAATCATTCCAAGAAACTTCAGAAAGTTTATCAGAAAAAGCCGTTATTGTTGCGTCGTTAATAACACGTTTAATAATGGGGACATTTTCATTCAATAGGTGATTAAAATATATGTATTGGCCGTTGTGATCAGACACTAGAGGATCTACTACTCCCACTTTAGTGAGACTAGGGTCTATGTTTGTAACTATGTTATCTAGACAGGATTGACTATTCAGGACTATTCTAGTGGGCTCCTCAATCGTATGGCGTAATCCGAAACTTGTGAAGACTGTTTTAAGATCTTTGGATTTATCGTCGTTCTTTGAAATGTCTAAATTGAAGTCCCCTACCAAGACAATATTTTTATATTTTCTATGAATATATTCAAGAAGTTTAATAATTTGATCTTTAAATATGGTAAAATTATCTCTACTTGACGATCTATAAAGAGCAATTATTATGGTGTCTTTCAATTCTACTCCACAAAACTCGGCATCGTAGATAACAGAAAACTGCTTCAGATCAACTGCCTTGCATATTAGATGCGATTTTGAAAATATTGCCACTCCCCCATGTTGCTTTCTAGAACGAGTAAAATCGGAAATGAAGTTATAATCATTTAATTTGATTAATTCCAATAATAATAATAATAATAATAATAATGCAAAAATCTGTAATCCTGGATGCGACAAACATTGTTAGGTCATTTCTAGAATAGTGACACACAACGAAAGTCTTGCTGTTGAGGCCGACTGTCGTTGAAACACGCCGGGTGTAAATCCTGTGACACAAAAAGGAAAATAATAATAATAATAATAATAATAATAATAATAATAATAATAATAATAATATTAATAATAATAATAATAATAATACAATGGAAAACTAAGCAAATACGCCGAGCTAAGGAACCGAAATAAAAGAATTGTGGAATCTTAAAGAAGTCAAGATCATTCCAGTTGTTTTCCTGTATGGGGCTAATTCCCAAGAAACTAAGTACCTACTTCCCTCAAAGACATTGATATACCTGAGTCAACCTACCGATTAATGCAAAAATCTGTAATCCTGGATGCGACAAACATTGTTAGGTCATTTCTAGAATAGTGTCACCCAACGAAAATCTTGCTGTTGAGGCCGACTGTCGTTGAAACACGCCGGGTGTAAATCCGGTGACACAAAAAGGAAAATAATAATAATAAATAACATCAATAATCACATATTAATTCTCGTTAATGAGAATTTCCTTGGAGTGATATGTCACAACAGTTCCATAATTTTGGTACCACCCTGGTATTCTTTTGGAAGTTTCAATTCGATTGTTTCAGTGTCTCGCGTCATTGCAAAGATCGATTCTTTTCATTCATTAAGTAACGATGAATGTTGTACTTAACCTGATATTTTCAGTTTCCGCCATTATTCTCACAAGTCCGCGTGGGTGTGTGGATTCTCGTTTTCTAATGTTTTAACTTTTACTTTTTAATAATGTTTTAAACTTGAACCAGTAGTAGGCAAATCTATTGCCGACTGGACCTATTTCTCTAATGACTTGCTGTTTTACACATTTCCTGTATTCAAGATGTATGATTCAATCTCGATCAATGTAAGTTGTAGAAATGTTTGTAAGAACACTTTTTATAATTTATGTTTTTCTCTCCTTATTTCAGTTCCCTGATGATGTAAATAAAGATTTACGAAAGCCTGGAGAATTGAATGGTGTGTATTTTTCCTCTTTTGCTGCAATCCCCAAACAGATATTTTTCAATTTGTGTTCTAATTGATCAGCAACGATCACGGCGTTTTTCGCTTTTCAGCTTTATATATATATATATATATATATATATATATATATATATATATATATATAAATATATATTATATAAAATATATATTTTTTCAATAT
Source organism: Galeruca laticollis (assembly GCA_963921935.1). Lineage (NCBI taxonomy): Eukaryota > Metazoa > Arthropoda > Insecta > Coleoptera > Chrysomelidae > Galeruca > Galeruca laticollis. The sequence continues at coordinate 180,523,297 of OY998176.1, forward strand.
ATTGTGGAATTAACTAGAAACTGTAAGTTTCATTTAAAACACTAAATGCTGTGTTAAAAAATTCAATAATTGGTTGACTTATTTTATTGATGATAGTTTTCGTTGTTGTTATTTTTTATTTCTAACGTTATTAAGAGTGATGCAACGCGAGATGAAAAATCTTTCACGTGTGAAGAATTTGCTGGTGCAATAGCATTCACGAAAATGAGTGTAATACGACTTCAAATGGCACGCCGCTATAGCGGGACCTAATCTACGATCTCCAGGGAACTGACAGTGTATCGAGAGAGAATGGTACGAACCAAAAAATACATGGACAAGAACGCAACAGAGTGATAAATAATAATCAAGATCGACTTTTGAGAATGCAGGTACTACTAGATAGATTCACTACGAGTACTGAATACATCAAGAATTTGTTCATTTATATAATTACCGCAGAAGTAAGTACAAAGTGCGTTGAAGTTTTGCAGAAAGCAATATTGCTCCATATAGAGCCACAATTTAGTCAATTTAGTGATGATAGTCGTGGTAGAGTGTAGAGACGTCCTGACGAGCGACATGCTCAATCTAATATTGCAGAAAATGTCTGCTATGGCGGTAAGTCTGTTATAATATGGTGTGGCATTTGTTTGCAGGCTCATACGGAGCTAGTTTTGATTCGGGGCATTTGACAGCTGACTGCCATATAACAGACATTCTATAACCTCATGTAATGCCACATGCCACATTTATAGGGAATAAAATGCTATTAATGCATGATACTTCACGCTCACACGTAGCTAGCACGTTGTAAAATTGCATCCAAGAAGTAGATATCCGTACTTTGAAAGGACCAACGCCAAGTCCTGATCTTTACGCCATTGAATACTCATGGGACATTTTGAGTCAACAGGTTAAAGCATCCACCCAGAGGTCTAGATGAATTGTTATTAAGACTAACCAAAATTTGAGGGCAAATGGATCAAGTTGCAATCAGAAACTTAATTACCAGTTTGCCCAGAAAATGTGCAGCAATAATCCTACCAAGGGAAGGTAATACGCGTTAATAATTTCAAGTTTGCTTACAAAATATGCAATAAAATTTTTGCTTTCTTTTTCGTCAATTTAGTATTTTTTATTTCTATGGTTTATTTATTGCAATACAAAATTGCTGTTTGACACAGTTAAAAGCTATCATACAACCATTATTTTAGGCCATTAACGAGCCATCCAATTTTTTTCTCGTGTGGATCTTTTCACTTCATCATATTTGCGGTAATTTGACGGCGCCGTGTAATTCATTGTAGTAAAGCAACTATTCTATATTTTACTAAACTGCAGAAATAATAGGGATATCGCTAGCATTATTTATTAAACAAAAAATACTCATATAAGAAAACATTTGTATTATTTCTCATTATACAAGATAATATCGGAATTATTTGACTAAATCTGTTTTTAGACGAATTACAACAACTATTAGAATTATGCCATACTTTTGCTGCTAAGTGTATATATACTAAGTTGGAATCATATGGAAAAAATTTTATTAATCATTTTAGGGAAGAAATTATTCTTCTCAAAAAGTTCTGCATTGTCTAAAACCTGAAATACTACCATCAGATATCAAAAATGTTGAGCCGCATAAAAGGTTTGTCAAAAACTACGAATTTTTCTCAAGAGTAAATCACCTTTAGTATTGAGAATATAGACAATGGTTATTGGAAAAAATTTATCATAATTGAAAACTATTGTCAGATATCCAATTTTATCCATCTTCTACGAAAAAACATATTTTATTATCTTTATTTGCTTCTTATTAGCACTGGCAATTTACAGATATTCATTTAATCTAGGATGACCTGACAAATTCTGCATATTAGAAATTTACGTGAATACTCGGATGCACTGACGGCAAAGGTCAAATTGGTTAGATTTTTTAAAATACAAGAAATGGCGGCTGTATTAACTTGAGAAGAGAAAATAGAAATTGTTTTCATTCTGGGGGAAAACTAATTTTTGAATGTAAATGCATGTAATTGCATATTAATACGTGGTTTCTAATTATGATTCTTCTTTCAATAACAATTGTCAATATTTTCATGAATAAAAGTACTTTACTCTTGAGTTAAATTTATGGTTTTTGACAAACGTTGTATACGGCTAAAAAAATCTAATATCTGATGGTTCTATTTTTAATTTTGCAACATGCAAAACTTTTTCCTGAAATTAATAATATGTTTCTTATCAGTACCGTTCGAACCTTCGAGTAGAATAGTTGGTTTGTGTTGTGTGTCTTATCTTTGAATAGTACAGTAAATTGTTTTTTTGGCATTGGGAAAGTTAATTACTTTATATTGTTATCACCGAAGATTCAGATAGGGGAGGGCCCCCATCTCAACACGACCCTTCTGATAAAATGGACATTGAAATAAATAAAAAGTACAATTATAATAATAAATATCTACCTAATGGTTAGTAGTTATTCTTTGGCTAGACCGAGAGGTGAGCTAACTTGTAATTGACTTAATATATATGATAATGAAAAAAAGAGGAAAATGTGATATACAAATATTAAAGCTTAGATATTATTAGCCCTATGGTGATACCCTGGATATTATTTTTTAATTAGGATCAGTATAACTGTGCAATGATATAGAAAACCAGGAAAGTAGTTCTTTTTCTCTTCTAAGAACAGTCAGGCTAATATGTCGAAATTATTGAAAGAGAAAGGCACTCATGAAACAATATAATGTTGGAAGCCCTTCCGAAAACCTTTAGACATCACTGGACCATTTCCGACGACAGAAAGTGTTGTTAAATACATCCTGGTTCTAACGGATTATTTCACAATGTGGGTGGAAATTCACGCGATCCCGAATCAAGAGGCCACAACTGTCGCGGATATACTAGTGAAAGAATTCATCAGCCGATATGGGGTGCCTTTGGAAGGAAGTCCACGGCGATCAAGGAAGAAATTTTGAGAGCCAGGTATTCTACGAAATTTGTGACAAGCTGGGAATGAAGAAGACCAGGACAACAGCGTTGCATCCACAGTCAGTTGAAATGGTCGAAATAAGCAACAGCACCATTGGAAAATACCTGTCCAAATTAGTTTCCAACCACCAGAGAGGTTGAGAGAGGTTTACCTATTTCCGTTGGCTTATCGATCTGCCATAAATGTTCCTTGTGACCTGGAGTTTGGCTGTCGGCCTGACGAACATCTAGCAGGAGAGGGTCTCGTGATCCAATTGAGAAGACTGATCGACGATATGCACGAATTGGTTCGAACGAATCTTCAAGTTGCCAGCGACATTATGAAAAAACGGTACGACACGCAGACCACAGAAAGTAGTATCAAAGAAGGGGACAAAAGGTTACACAACCGGTCAAGGAGAAAAGGATTTTCTCGAAAACTTAATCAAGAAGAGGATCAACGACGTCATCTATCGCATCAGCAAGATAGCCAATGGAAAACCGAGAGTAGTCCACCAAAACTAGCGCCATTAGTAGGAGACCATGACAAAGTGGAAGTAGTGAACCGTCTACAACAAGAGTCTGACCCAGTCTTCGAAGAATTTATGAGCGCATACGGAGGTACCGGGAAAGGTAGATACGAAGTCATTACAGAACAAGACAAGATATGTTCACGCTCCCGGAAGAGTATTCACTGGCACATAACATCTGCGCCAGTAACAGGCACGTACGAGGGTTGGCAACCGTCCTTGGAAATATTAAAAAAACTTGAAAATCAGATGCCTGGCTAATACCACGCAGAATATTGACTTATATCCACTTCGAAGACCGTGTCGTTGATCGACCCCTTTTGTCGATACAGACATTTGTGGTATTTAGCAACCGCGACGCGAAGGGCATAGTACACTGACCGGTTTCGACCTTCTTGGGTCTCTTCAAGAGTGCTGTAATACCTTCTAGTTCAGAGTCTCCAATCTGAACTGAAGATTTCGTCCACCAACAACCTCTATTTGGCTTGTGTGGTTATACACCTGCGAGAAAGAGTCAGCTGGCACCATTTCCACTTTCAATTGAGAACCACCACGTCAGACCGTATGAAATATAATTAATCATAATTTAATAAAATACGAGGTGTGTCTATATGAAAAATAAATTTCGGCTTTCTACTGCACCTCCGATTTAGCCAAAATTTCAACAATTTCGACTTATTAGCCTGACCATTCTTCGAAGAGAAACACAATCACTTTCCTATGCATATATTATCACCGGCAAAAAAACTCTGCCACAAAAAATGTTGTTGAAGTTCCTAACTCCATATTTCCCATCGATTTCAATTCTGTCTACGACAAACTCCGAAAAAGTTTTATAAAAATGTTAATAGTTATTTATACAGGGTCAAAGAAAACCATGTATTTGTAGTCCAATTGCTTAACACCCTGTGGAACAGTTCGGGAAATTTGTAGTCCATACTTTTCGCCATCTTTCAGTTTTTATTTCACCTTGAGGTCTTGATTGTTTTTCAAGATACTCGAATTCAATTAAAAGCCTGGAATTATATAAACACGCCAAGCTCGATTAAGAAACAAACCGAAGGTGCCCAGTAAACACACTTACGTATTATGTACGTTTTAAAAATGTATCAACTCAACGTGAAGCATGTCATATGTACGTACAGTTCTGTCAGATATACGTCTTGTCTATGTACATAGGTGGTCATATGGGCACACTAAAGTACGTACAAAAGACATACGGTTTAGGTAATTTAATAACCAAATAGAGACCTAAGTTTACGTTTTAAATATGTATTAATTACGTACATTTTACATTTCGTGTTGGTTATATGTACGTACATAATCGTACGTCTTAATGGCCTACTTAAAAAATAATTTGTGACTATTTTTGGATGTCTAATATAACAGTTAGATGAATCTCTGAGAAGCTATCTATAAACATTTTTTTTTTCAAAATTCATCAAATTGTTGAATATCATAATATGTGTCATAATAATTTACCTTTACTTATGTTCTGATATTCAACATTTTGATGGATTTAGAAAAGTGTGAATATTATCTACCAAAGATCCATCAAACTTTTATATTGGAAATCTTAAATAGCTAAATTATCTTCTTTAAAGTTATAATGTTGATAGATATTTAAAAAGGTTGATTTGTAGAAATTATGAATAAAAAATGCATGTAATCCAAAAATAAAAATTTATACTTATAAAAAAATAAAACAATATTCTTTATAATATGCTTTAGAAGAAAAACATTTCAACAAAAATAATATAATGATAATATTCATAGATAAAATGAAAACAAAAATACTTAAGTATAGTAAAGGTTAACTAATTCTGTACTTCTAACTGGCCAGTTTTTCAAAATTTGATTATCTTTCTCTACTTTTTGTAAAATCACATTCTTTTTTGTTGATATAATATTAATAATCACAATAAATTTAAAAACAAAACCAATAACCATATTTTTAACGTTTTGATCCATTTACTAGTGATCATTACCATAATTGTACATATATTATGACAAAGGCATAAATTAAAAACACTAAGTACAAAAAATATAAAATTCAAAATTGACAAGCCTAGAATAAAACTTCTTGAAATAACAAAATCTAATGTTCTCTAAGTAATTTCAAGCATTTAAAGAAGGTTTTAACCGATAGATGTATGAAACTTCCTTAATATTAAGTATAAATGAAGAACAGGCTCTATCAATAATCACATTTGGAAAAATAGAATCAAGAATTACAGTTTATTTAAAACAGTGAAAAATGATATGTTGTTGCTTTTGTTTCAAACTAATCAGTTTAACATCTCTTATCGCTGATGCTACTGTATCCGACTTGTCTGAAGTGATCAGTTTGAAACAAAAGCAATAATATTTTATTTTTCTCTTACAATAGACCCTTATTACCGTTTACCACTACAAAGTATTTTTTTAGAAACCAAAGACTGGAAAAAAGTTTAAAAATAAAAAATGTTTACATATTCTGATCAGTTCCTTTTTTTTAAAAAATTTTGCACGGACTGTGGATCTTCGTAACCATGAAGAAATATTCTCTTCTATAGCTTTTTGATCTCCCTTTTCAAGTCGAAGTGCTGCTTCTAAAATTAATTAAATAAATTAATATCAAAGAAATCTGAGCCAATAAATGTAAAAATCACTTTAAAAAAGTGTTATTTCAAATGCTACAGAGATACCATCGCAAGAAAGAGACATAAGAATCATTTTTATAGAACAGCTGCTGAATTTTGTATTGATAAATGGCATAAAATTTGAATAAGTTGAAAATACTCACCAATTACTAGTTTTGCTACTTTCAAAGTATAAAAACTTAATTTTTCACGTCTCCCCAACCAGCTATATTGTGCAGCTAATCCGTTGATAAGAAGTTTGCACATTACCCTTCTAATTAAATCATATGTGTCTTTCCCTCCTATTTGGGAAATTTCAGTGACCTACAAACATAAAGTGTTAGACTATTGAAACTCTAAACCAGATTACTAAATATAAAATTAATACTGTGTAGCACTTACAGCATTTTTGAAATTTTCTTCATTTTCCAAATATTGGTTTAGTTTTTCTAACCCAGCGGGGCTATCACTAGGTAGTTCTAGTTTTCTAAATAAGCTGTCTTCTGGACTAATATTTTGCTGTGAAACTGGTTTTTTTAAACCTCTTACTTCTAATGATAAATCTGTTACCATATTTTTAATTATATACTGCTGCCGGAGCATCTCTTTAATATATTCACCTAAAAATAATTTCAACACATTAGTTAAATACCCCAATATAAAAAATAGGACTATTAAAATATTTAGGTAGACTTACTATTTTCATCACATTGGCTACAATTTGTTTTTCCTGCCATTGGAGTAGATACTGGTGTGCTAGTATTTAATTCCGAGGTACCTACTAACTGACCCAAAGTCACTGAGGGTGATTGAGATATGTCTAGAGGGGGAAGATCATCTATTTGTCCTGTAAAATAAATAAAAGCATAGATCAATTCTCTCTGGAAAATGGTTGTTGAACTATAGGTTATCTTCATTTATTATAAAAATAAAAATAATAAGTAACAACAATAAAAAAATACCTCTTTTATTACTTGAAAACCTTTTATTCTTCTTAAGATTTGGGGGTGTTTTCAATAGAGTACAGCCATTATCTTCATCTGATGAAGATAATACGCGCCTTGTTTTTCTCACAGGCCTGTGTTGTTCTTCTCCATCGATCGTACCAACATCACTCGTTCCTTCAGCTTTTATGCACTTTTGACGTGCTAATGCATAATCACCTGTAAAAATTATTTGAATAAATATCTTTTCAAAACTAAAACTGACTACAGTACCATATGTAGCATTTCTAAAGATTCTTATTTTAAAAGTGGGCCAGCAGGTGTTTAGTGGGTGATGGTTCTTTAAAGCAGCCGCAACTTTATCTGCAGTAAATGGAGGCCAAACACACTCATCAGTTACTATGATCCATGTAGTTGCAACATCTGCAAGAGTATTATCTATTTGGAAGGAAACAACAGTCCACGTCTTTGTCCCCATTATCCTCAAAATCAAAAAATAAATACAAAGCAGAAAATAAAACTATTAGTAGGTATACACTTCAATAAAAACTAGATATACTGTTTCTAATTTGAAATGAACAGTAAAATAAATCCTTAAGAAGTTGACTTAGTTTGTAAGTGAGAGGACAGGCAACAGAAAAAATAATATAGTTAAATTATGGCCAACGGCCACGTTTAGTCATAATATTTTGAAATCTTCACTGCTACAAAAATGAACAAGTAATAACTTTTTACTCATAATTAGGCCGGAAAATGTCACTCCTTCAATTTTGTATACTTGAAAATGTCAAACTATATTGATGAAATGTTCGGCAGAATTAAATTAGTTGTTTCTGTTGAGTGTCGTCTCACTAGCAAGCTAAGTCAAACAAAAATAAAGTGAATTATGCAGGTGATACTATAAGTGTTTTAAAACAATTATTTCTTACTAAAAAATAGGAAATGATATTTAGAAAATTAATATATATGTAACAGAGGGAACACCACAAACTTGTTATTAAGACTAATTTTAACACACTTAAATTCAATTTGATTAATATTCCAAAACTTCAGTTCACTCATTTTTTCATCAAGTAGATAAATATCAATATCTGAAGAATTGCACGGCACTATAAAAAAATTTTGTTTAGTTAAATACTCATTCCCTATGATCAAAATTTGATTATCAGATGTTATAACAAAGTTTTCAATGTCTACGATATTGCCATTAGATAAGTAGCAACAATTATCTGAAGGAATTAAACATAAAGTAAAATTTTTAAATAATAAGTGCTCGTATTGAAAAACTATCTGTAAATTTGAAATAAGAGGTCCATTCTCATGTTCTTTTCCAGTATAAGGAAAAGATTGTGATGTTTGTAAATTTTTGTTCAGATTTTTTAATTCCTGTTGTCTATTAATAACTTGTTGTAATGGTTTGGCTGCTTTACGCACCATCCTTTTTAGAGTTTGCATGTAGTTTTCAAATTCAAATGCACTGAAGTTATCTAATATTCCAAACTCTTTAACATCCTCAGTAATATGTATTAAGTTGTGAATATTATGAGATACATTTTCTGCTCCATATAAAATACTAAATGTACTGACAAAATATTTCAATAACTCTTGGGCATATTCAATCATCACAAAATATTTTTCATTCGATAAAATCCGCACTGCTACATGTAAACACATAAAGTTACGATACATATCAGGAGTTAGAATATTTTGAAGCACCACAGGACCAGTGTAGAATAAAAATTGGCGAAATTCTGAAGCCTTCCATCTTTTACTTCCACTTATACTTCGAGGTTTACGACAAAAGTCTTTTGGAATATTTTTTACCTGTTCTAGTAATAATAGATTTAAATTACTTATCTCATAAAATGATAACTTGTGCGGTGGCTTTCCTCCCAACCATGATACAATTAGTTTTTTTACCACTCCTAAACATATCAGGTGCATGTAATCCAAAGGAAAACATTTATTCATATCAATATTAGGTATTTTTTCAATGATAGATGTTCCTGTATGATGATTTTCTTGTAATTTGTTGCGAAAGTCTAAATCTGTTCGTAGTTTTAAATTAGATAACTCAGAAAAACAAACATTATGAGAAATATAGCTGCCCTCTGTGTGGCATTTAGTACATGACATATATCCAGAATGTCCCTTTGTATATTTTATGTATGCTTTGGCAGGAGCATCACACACAAATCCTTTAACTTTTATTGAATATAAATTATTATTAATTACTATACCATCAGATAACAACTTTATACAATCATTTACAAACATACTCAAAAACAAGTTAGCATATTTTGGTTTCTCGTAGCCATGATAAAGCCCCACTAGTTGAACAGTAGATTTTTGTTAAAAAGACTGCACAAAATGGGATAAAATTGACTACCAGAACTTTTAGAGATTGGCAAACCATCAATATTAACTAAAATTTCAATTTCTTGACAAATTGCCAATTCGGGTTGAAAATTAACAAGGAGTTCTTTAACACAAGCTTCAAGGCCAAAATGATAATAATGTCCTGGAGCAATTACTTTTACGTCTGTATGTCTAGGAGTGCTTAAAAGAGTTCTAGCGTTAAGTGGTAAATCTGGATGATATGGCTTCAGTGCTTTTAGAAGTTTATCAATAGCATTGCGCTTAATATTATGATTAAGAGCCCACGCGAAATAATTTCAGAAATAGTTTCTTCATTAATTTTTTCATCAAAATAAGGAACTTCAATACCTGAACTCAAAGCATCTGAATCTTCAGAAATTGTGCTATCTGAATTATTATGGAGTTCAGAACTACGAATCGAATCAAATAAATTATCAGAATCATTAAAATTGTTACCAGAGTGTTGTTTAAACTAGATGTACTAGAAGTAGAGGCTTCAGAATTTTTACTATATCCTTTGGCTGCAGCGTCCAGCAGAACGGCTTCAAAGTTAAGCATGTCTCTTCTTGCTCTTTTATAAGGCTTTCTAATTTGTTTACTCATTATAACATAAATCTAGGGTACTTACCGTGTAACCGATCAAAGATAAAAAAAAGGAAATATCACGTTCTTATACTGTGGTCTACACTGTCTACTCGTTTACTCTTAATGAGGGAGGGAAAACGTGAAGAAATGTGGGAAAATCGAAACCCGCCTGTATCATATTTACTCACTTCCATAGACATACTATCTCACTTCACTATTATATTTGTCGCAAAAACAATAAAGAGAGTAGTTAGTAGAAATTGGCGGCATCGGAAAACGAAAAAGTTTGGTTATGTGGTTCTTCTTTTTCATTTCTTATTCATCTGATTCTTCTTTTTTCAGCAAAACTAATGTCTGGACTTATTCTTATATGATTCACAATTTACGAACGTTTTATTTAATAATTAAATATTTCTATTTGGAATCGCAAATGTTAGTTTGCTAGTATAAAATTTTCGTCTTTTCACTTTAAACACTTAAAAGTGGCAGTCCATTCTTTTACATACCGAAGAGGGCATGAAATGTACGTACATAATATGTATTTCTAAAACGTACATAATACGTTCATAAATTTACATCTTTAAGACGTACATTTTAGAGCCATGGACGTAACTCAGCCTAAATGACGTAAAAAGTACATACATAAAACGTATGGTGTTTACTGGGTGGCACCTGGCAGCATAATTGAAGACCGTCGAAATCAACGATATGTGTCTCGTGTCTTAGAAATACCCTGAACTACAGTACAATATGCTTGGAATCGTTATTTGGAGAAAAGGAACCATAGTAGGCCACATGTTTCCGGTGGAAGAATAGCAACCACAGGTGTTAATGGTCGGTTCATCATCCACTCTACATTAACATTAAGAGATCGAAGAATAACTGCTGTTTTTCTGTAACATCGTTCATGAAATGTACGTGGAGTTATTATAAGCGAAAGGACTGTTATACGAAGACTTGAAAAACGCGGAATCTATTCACGTAGACCCGCTACAGGTCCACAATTGCCACGACATTGGCAAGACCGGCTTACATTTGCAAGAACATTCATCAATTGGAATGTAGAACAATGAGGTAATATATTGTTCATTGATGAATCGAAGTTCAGTTTGCGATCGCCTGATTGTCGGGAAAGGGTATATATACGGCGCAATGAGGGGTTTGCCGACTGCACTATATCCAAACGAGTCTCATATCAAGGAAGTTCTCTTATGGCATAGGCCGGTATATCAGGAGCAACACGTACCGAATAATGATTTATTGAAAACGGAGCTCTAAATGATCAGCGTTACATACGTTCTTCAAGGAGCTGCAGTTCCCTATGCTCAATTTGTTGAGATGACTTCACTTTAATGCACGACGAAGCAAGACCGCATGCAGCAAATATTGTTAATCAATATTTGGATGACGTTGATACCCAACGATTAGAATGGCCTGCATGTATATCGGATCTGAATCCGATTGAACATCTCTGGGATGAAATTCAAAGCAAAATTCGTAGTCGTTCTATACTATCTTCAATATATTCCTGTACTTCATAAGTAAAATGCTGAATTTAAATTTAGAAAATTTTCATGTTTTCAAATAATGACATATAATGATATTCTTATTGTTGTAATTGTAGTATCTAATTAGAATGTAGACAACGTGTTATTAAAATATTTGTTTAGTCTGCTTCACAGATACTTTATAAACGTAGTCTGGACCATCGAAAATTATGATTTTGGTCTCATTCGATTTGAAATAGCATCCAGACAATAGAGGCCGGCAAACATTTCAAAAATTATAAACAATACGTAAAAAAAGGATTGGTATTTTGAATATATTTCGCAAATTATTTGAGATAATCAAAATATTAAAAGAGATCCTAAAAGAACAGAAAATATCATAAGGAAAAGTCCTACATTCCGGAACTGTGCGGTTAATATTTATAATTGTAGTTAAGAGGTGAAAATTGGGCTAAAATCGGGTATTGCTGTAGCGGGCGCCTCAACCGAATCGTAAGATTGATCAACAAAATTATTTTAACACACTAGATATGAATATTAAGGAATGAAAAAAATGTTGGTACTATCTAAACAAAGGAATAAACAATAATTTGTCAACAACAAAATTTTATCCCAATAATTTTATTTAACTATGCTTTTGTTTATTCGTTAATTTTTACCAGTTGAAAGTTAACATAAAACGCTAGTTATTTCTAAACTAGAAACATTGATTGCTAGTATAGTAGGGGGGTGAAGAAGACTTTTTCCAGAATGAGCATGGTAGGTACTCTTTTCAAACTTAGAACTTCTCGAAATAATGCTGTGTCGTAAACAATGGGTAAAGGTGGAAAAACGCAAAACCTCTAGGATAATTAAAAAATTTAAATTGTGTGAATTTTCAACAAAAAGTTTAAAAAAATTTCGGAAGGGATTATTGTTAATTTTTCAAATTCACAATGGCAAAATTTCCAATTTGAAGAAATTGCAGAAGTCTGCGTACAAAAGTTCAGAAATATAATTTCTCTATTAAAAAGTGGAGATATTTCACAGGTAAGGATTTCCTTAGTTTTTCAAACAAAAACTTTTTATATTTTTGGATATAAAATTTCATAACAAACAGTTTCAATTCTTTTGAGTAGAAAAGAGTAGAAAATGTTGAGTAATAGATGGTGCAGAAGTTCCAAACCCAGTGTCTGCGAGAGCTAAATTGGATAATTCCGAAATGTTTAGAGCAAAAATTGTTAAAATTCTAGCATAAGAAATAAAAGTAAATCTAAGAAAGCCGCGAAAAATTTTAAATCATGAAATATTGTTGAAAATCCAATAATTTCATAACATTTTTGAAATCGTGACATAATAAAATTGCATTTGCTGCAAATTTGTGTTTTTTTCTTAATAGATTATAGGAGATCAGAAGAACCACAACAGGTTTTTTGAAAATTATACCACATTTTTCGTCTAGTGGTGTTTCAAAAACTTGAAGCTGCAATTTGGTGAACAAAAAAAATGAAAAGGAGGAAGAAATAGAGTCCACCTTTCGTCACGTCTTGGGCAGTCACGTCTTAGGAAGTCACGTCACATTTTCCACGATATTCTCGTGGAAAGCACGGCGTTTATGGGCATGTGCATTTTACCCTTATATAACGGATTATTCTGCACAATAACAAAAAAATTTAACGATAATACAAACTCTAATACACCTCCAAACATTTGCTAGCTGCTCAATAATATATGGTATGTAATGAAACAAAAGTTGAAGTTGGTTTAACGTTTTGGACTGACCTCCCTCACAGATACGTAACATTGTTGTCTACGGCGGTCTCGTGAAAAGCACAGAGTTCACAGGCCTACGCTTTTCACAAGTACTCATGCAAGAGATGAAAGAAAAACTGCTCCCCTTTGCCCTCAGGGGACCAGCACAAACTAAACAAAATACGGCAATAAATAGCAGCACTAACGTAGCACTAACCACACAGCAAATTAGAACCCTCTAGTTTTAAAAGGAGGGGAGCATTTATCCAGCCCCGTAACCACCCCGGCGCTGGCACTAACGAAAATTAGTACGGCACAAAACAGCACTAAAGTAGCACTGCCGGTACAGTGAACTTCAAGCCCTTAACAGCATTTGAGGGGGCTAGCCCCCAGCGGTACACCAAAACCTAACGAAAATAGATACGGTACTAACCTTACATCAATTTTCAGCCTCCTACCTTCAAGTGGGGGGCTGGAGAAATGGACCTCATAACTTCTACAATTGTAGATAGTATTCCGAAATTTGCATCAAATGTGTAAAAAAGTTTATTAAAAATAGTTGGGTAATTTTGATATACCATAGAAGTTATTCTTCACGAAGGACCGTCGCCCTAACGAGACATTATTGATTTAACTTATTACGTGAAACGACAAATTGATAAAATAATTTTCCCAGGTTTTTGACATAGAGAAGTTTAACTGAGAGAAGTATCACGTATAGTTAGAAATATACAATGAAATTGATAAAAAGTTGTTTAAAATTTGATCTACAATAAGTACGTGAAGGTTGGTACAAATTAGTAAAAGTTTTGATTTAGCCATTGGCGAAAAAGCTCGAACACCTACATTTTATTTTTCTGTTGCGCATTTTTGTGTGTTCTCATATTTTTGATGACGTCATCACTGTTCAAGTTATGGCGTCCTTATAATTTTTTTGAAACGGGAATAGCCTATTTTGAGATATCTATTTTGTACGTTACATAACCACCGTATGTTAGAGACATAAAAGTCATTCCATTAATAATCATGTAATTTTTAAAAATGTAAACCGAACTAAATGAATCTACAAAGTATTGAATTAAATGATTGAATTGCAAACAATTTGCCTCGTGACAACATGCAAGGAGTTGTTGTAACTCGTGCAAAACTTTATTTACGATATTAGCGTTAATTGAATTAATTCTGCTTCTGATTCTCTCTTAATTCATCAATATTATTAGGTCCGTCAACGTAAACTTATGACACATAAAATCTTATGGGGCTAGATCAGGAAATCTAGTTCGCCACTCTAAAATCCTAATAATATTGATGAAATAAAAGAGAGAATTAGGACCGAAGTTAATTCAATTAACGTTGATACTCTGAACAACGTTTTGTAAGAGTTTCAACCTTACACATTGTCAAGAGGCAGAAGCTTTGCAAATGTTTTTGATCATACAGAAAATATGTGTTCTTTTTTATGGTACTATCAAAATAGGGTATTTCCATTAAAATAACGATGAAGATGTCATATCTCGAATTGTAATGACGTCTTCAAAAATATGAGTACACCAAAAATGCGCAGCTGAAATAGAAATCGATTTGTGCTTTTATACCCAATGGAAATATCAAGCTTTCACGAAATTTGTTCCAACCTTTATGCTCTCACTGTATATTTTGTAACAGAAGGTGCAGTAAGCAGCTGCTTAGTTGGTTATATACCTTGTTTTCAGATTTATTTCTATTTTGGTTTGGAAGACTCGACTATAATTACTCAATTGCAGTGAACTCATATTTCAAAACTACACAATGGTTAAGTCTACTGAACTTTGATTAAATTCGAAAAAAAAAGACTTAATTTTAGACGGTCACAAAAGTTGTTCAAAAGGCTGTACAAAACTTTCAACGAAACTTCTTTGAATGAACCACGCTCCTGAAGTCACTTAGTGAATTGTTTGTTTTGCGAATAAACTTGTAATGAAGTATTGTGTTCAGTCGCTTCTTCCAATTATTCAATTAGAAGTTCGGGCTTCATTTCCTAATTAGCACGCGGTTGCACATTCAAAACTGATGAACTAATAATTCAACTTATTCTGGAAACTCATATATGAATATTATCCTACTACCAATTTATCATACGATTAACAAATACTAGTTATCAAGAATATTTGAGTTATACCGAGTATCTATGATTTTGAAATTTCGAAATTCGAACAAGCAGTAAATTCAAATACCCGTTAAACTCCAAAAATTTTTAAATTATTGTTTATGACAGTAAAACTATTCAAATGACATTGTACGTATGTGCACGTAAACTGATAATTAGTGCACTGTTTTCCCAATTTGAAAAGTGTTTTTAGTAAAATTTGGACACTAATACTATATTAACAAATAATTATTACACTATTAGTACGTATTATCAATTGTACATAGTTTCTTGATGGTTGTGAAAATTTGATAATACTTACTCGCTACTAATAGAGATACCAAGAAAATTTTTTTCGAAATATTCTCGAAAATATCTAGCTCAAATAGATGAACTCACGAGATACACACATACACCATCTCTCAAATAGAGAAATAGAGAGAGAGAGAGAGAGATAGAAGTGTGAGAATAATAAAACAAATCACAATACTTACTTGAGTGAATTACTAAGATACATCATCATCATCAAACAGCCCATTTCACGTCTATTGTTGGACATAGGCCTCCTCCAACGTGTCCAGTTCTCTCTGTCCCTGGCTGTTGCAATCCAATTTGTCGCTATCCTATTCAGGTCGTCCGTCCATCGAGTGGGAGGTCTGCCTTTCGGCTACGCTTATCAGCTCTTGGTCTCCATTCCAACAGTTTTTTGGTCCATCGCCCGTCGTCTATTTTAGCAATGTGCCCAGCCCATTTCCATTTCCGTGTAGTGATTCGTTGTATAATATCATTAACTCCAGTACGTCGGCGTATATCTTCATTTCTCACTCGATCCCTCAGGATCAGGCCCAGCATCGATCTCTCCATTTGCCTTTGTGTTACACTTAGTTTTTCTGCGGTTTTCTTCGTTAAAGTTAGTGTCTCTGCGCCATAGGTCAGAACCGGTAATATGCATTGGTTAAATGCTTTTCGTTTCAAACGAATTGGGATATTTCCTTTAAGGATGTCCTTCATTTTCCGTACGCCGCCCATCCCAGGGTAATTCGCCTGTTTAGTTCTCAGGTTTGGTTGTCTCTGGTTATTTTAATCTTATGGCCCAAATATATATATATATATATATATATATATATATATATATATATATATATTTGTCGACCAATTCTACTTTGTTGTTATTAATTTGTATTTGGTCACTGGGAACCATGTTAGGCATTATTTTGGTCTTTCCAAAATTTATTGTCAGCCCAACCTCTTGTATGGCATCGTTGAGTTCTTGGAGCATGTCTTTGGCCTCTCCCAGACAGTCCGACAAAATAACGATGTCATCCGCGAAGCGTAGGTGATTGAGTCTCTCTCCATCGATGAGTATTCCTTTTTGTTGCCATCCCAATCTTTTAAATGCATATTCGAGCACAGTAATAAACAGCTTTGGTGATATAGTGTCGCCTTGCCTAACTCCCCTTCCCATCTTTATCTTATTGGTTGTAGAGTGTAGATTTACAGTTGTTGTGGCATTTTCATATATATTTTTACTGAGATACAACTAGATCGTATTTCAAATCTGGAGCTGAATCGATTCACTTGAAGAAACATTCACGAGTGATGATTAAATCTGAAATCTTCTTCTTAGAAAAATCATATGCCACCTGCAAATCTGATAAAACGAGGAGATAATTGCTTTTCTGATAAAGGCTATATTGCCTCAATATATAGGGAATTCATATCTTCAGAAATTGTTGTAAATTCGATACAAAAGAGTATTTATAAGAGAGAAAACCAGCAGTGAGGAAAACTCAAAATCAGTACCACAGGATATATTAGTGAAAGGTGAAACGGGGCAACTAGTTTCGGCTCACTGATCCATCATCAGGCCTGTGAAAGATATCAAGATAGAAAAAATCTGAAATTCACAACATGTCGAATTACTTTAATGTATATCAATCCATATGTAAAGTATTATGAAGAGAAAGCCGTCACATGTCCATGTATATATATATATATATATATATATATATATATATATATATATATATATAGCTGAAAAGCGAAAAACGCCGTGATCGTTGCTGATCAATTAGAACACAAACTGAAAAATATCTTATTGGGGATGCAGCATAAGAGGAAAAATACACTCTATTCAATTCTCCAAGCTTTCGTAAATCTTTATTTACATCATCAGGGAACTACAATAAGGAAGGAAGGAAATTTCAAGCCGTGTATCCCTCCATAAAAGTGATATAAGGTTACACCCTGAAAGATGTTCTCTGGCTAATCATGTCTCCTCATTGGATCATGTCATTGACTTTGAGGGAGTTAAAATCCTTTCTCGTGAGAGAAGTTATAATAAAAGACTGTTTTTGGAAATGGCTTTCATCTTCCAGGAAGAGGGTTGTATGAATAGGAAGACTGACATTCATAATTTGAGTAATCTCTACTCCCTCCTCCTAACGCTTGATAAGCACAATTGTCTCCATATTAATAACAATAATAATAATAATGAGAATATGAATAATTCTCACTAGTTTCCTACTTGTGGCATCATGGTGGGTGTTCCCCCTGTTTTGTAGGTGTTCCCCCTCTTTGTAGGTGTTCCCCCATTATTATTAGCTCCATAATAATATTCATAATAATAATTAATAACATTAATAATCACATATTAATTCTCGTGATTAAAATAATTTTTTCATTGGAATGATTACTCAAATACATTTCCATAATTTTGGTACCACCCTTGTATTCTCTTTAAAGTTTCAATTCGATTGTTTCAGTGTCTCGCGTCATTGCAAAGATCGATTCTTTTCATTCATTTAGTAATGATGATTGGTGTACTTAACCTGACATTTTTAGTTTCCGCCATTATTCTCACAAGTCCGCGTGGGTGTGTGGATTCTCGATTTTAATGTTTTTTAAACTTTTTACTTTTTAATAATGTTTTAATAAAAATGTTTACCAGTAATAGGCAAATGTATTGCCGACTGGACCTATTTCTTTAATGACTTTCTGTTGTGCACTTTTCCTGTGTTCAAGATCAATGATGCAATCTCGATCAATGTAAGTTGTAGAAATGTTTTTATGAACACTTTTTATAATTTATGTTTTTCCTTCCTTATTGTAGTTCCCTGATGATGTAAATAAAGATTTACGAAAGCTTGGAGAATTGAATAGAGTGTATTTTTCCTCTTATGCTGCAATCCCCAATAAGATATTTTTCAGTTTGTGTATATATATATATATATATATATATATATATATATATATATATATATATATATATGTATATATATGTATATATATGTATATATATATATATGTATATATATATATATATATATATATATATATATATATATATATATATATATATATATATGTATATATATGTATATATATATATATATATATATTGTAATGATATAAATTCATTACTATAAATATCGATTCAAGAAACCAGTTAGCACCGTGATGAAGAGGTACCCCACCAGAACAGCAAGTCCCCCACGGCAAGATGCGCACGAAGAATCGACAGTAGAAGGGAAGGAGACTTTCACCACCACCTCTACGATGTGTATAAAAATGCAAACCGACAGCCGCCTCCAGTGCGAAGCGTAGGTCGAAGGTACTGACTTTAACCTCAAACGCTTCACACTATCCACCGCCGAGTGTTGTACTAAGTCGGAGTATTGATTCGACTTTATACATCATTCACTAGAACGGCCGTTGGTTTCTGGTATTGACGGAAACGAGAACGATTGTTCAAATTGTTAGAGGAATTTCGGTGTGTTATTGACGTACCGAAAACTCTACAGTACCTTCGTAGGGTAGCGTCGTTGAGCCGGGTATTGACTAGCTGTAAACGATCACTTTAACTGTTAGTATAGTTCTGGTGTGGTATTGACGCGCCATAATAACTACAGTCCCTACAAACCGAGATATTCGTTAAGCCGGGTACTAACTAGCTATAAACGATACTCTCACACCTTGAGATTAAGACAGAAAGAGTATTGATCTTCCGGTTGCTCATACCTTGGCTGTCTGAACATTTCGTAGGACGTAGAGAATCCCGTACACCATCACCGGAGTCGCAGTACACACCGCTACAATTACACCTACCTACCTTTCGGACCGTCAGTACATATCGATCAACGGAAGGGCACGGACTATCGAAGCGTGAATTTCAAAATATTTACGCACCAGAGTAATATATAGAATATTGTATTTTAGTTTATTTTTATCATTGTAAATAATATTTTTTATAGCAATAAATCAGTTAATTTAATTGAACTCTGTCTCCTTCGGGCTTACCTGGGCAATTCGCATTACACAATGGCGCCTGAGCAGAGAAATTAAATTATGTAGCCCGGTATCAACATTTTTTGGCCCGTTAACGGAGATTATCGAAACAAAAGAATTTTTATAACAAGAATATTAGTACAAATTCGAAAGACAGAATTTTTTAGGACATCGTAGTAAACACTCACAATGGCATCCGAAAGCGATGATGGAGCGTATGGATTAGAAGTTGCAGACGAAAGAGTTGGATGGGTTTATAGACTACGGCAACCAGATATCCGCCTAGAATTAGAATCCAGAGGGCTACTTTCGACGGGAAAGATGTCAGAACTAAGAAACAGGTTAGTGGACCACTTACGGACGGCTGTCACAGAGACACCAGACATCCAGGACAAAAGTAACGTTACTCTGGAGCCAATAATACCTACTCAACCACAGGAGGACAAGGATTTGCAGGCTCTAGAAGTAATTAGAAAATGGGGTATACATTATGACGGATCCAGAGACCCAATAGAATTCCTGGAATCGGTGAATGAACTCAAAGATTGCTACAACATACAAAACAAACATCTATTCCGGGCACTCCCTATTATTCTGAAGGGAAAGCAACGTTGTGGTACGGAAACAACAAGAACCAATGGACAGGATGGACAGATTTTCCGAAACCCAAGCCATAGATAGGATATATTCAAACATGCTCCCCAATCATCGCTTATACGTAAGAAGAGATGAATGCAAGACGATGGCAGAACTGACAAAATTAGTCATCGATCATGAAGATATCCAAAAGGAAATTCGGATTCAAGACCAACCGACACTGAAATCCCGTTACGAGTTACAGGTTACCTCCATACATCCCACATATTCCGGACAGAATACAGAATTTCAATAGGAATACATGCTGTTGGAGATGCGGGAAAAGAAGACATAACCGTCGGGTATGCCGTTCACGCCCAATATTATTCTGCAGTCATTGCGGATCGATAGGAATTCCGTCAACAGATTGCACTTGCAGAAGACAACCGGGAAACGGCAATGAATCTGAACAAACCAGGGGCACTCCAGTTTCCCCAATACAGACCCCCACGGTCCACGAGACAGTAAACCGGTCCCCAGATAGAAGACCACACGCCGTAATGACCATCCATGAAGGGAAAATCCTCCATGCATTACTCGATACAGGGTCAGTAAAATCATATATAGGGAACAAAGGTTTACAGTTCTTACAAGAACTAGGATTACGACAGTTATAAAACGATAGATGTCCCGTCTGCTGAATTCGTGACCTTATATGGTATTGTTACATCGAACCATCATCGGACGATCGACTACGTCATAATGCTGAATTGCACTACTGGGCACCGCATAGCTTCATTGTACACATTTTATTTTCAGAATGATTATAGCCTTCATATTGTTAACTCCAATAAATAATAATGAAGTGTAATTATTGTGATTAAACCATTTATAAAAAAGTAAAGTTTAAACTTGAAAACATAAAGTGGCGCAGTCAGTAGGATCCAAAAGGAATCTCATCGTGTATTATCCTTCAGTTTCTACTGTTTATTTGGAAGAACCTTCATCGCGAATTTTCCAAATTTTGAACAATCTGAAAAGTGCAAATAAACGTTTGAGAAGATTACGGTGCCAATCCAGAGAGTGCAGTCCATCGAGGATCAATGGAAATCATCGCAATTTTACTGTAAGTTGCTCATATTATTTATCCTATGTCATTCTCCTCATCTGAAGATTCCATAGTGGAAAGCGACAATGAGCTTAATATAAGTATTGAATCAAATTTTAATTTTAATTCTTCTGACGAAAAAAAAGAAAGTTCAGTATTAGAAGTTAGTTCTCTTTCAAATAGTTTAAGCATTGAAGAAAATATTAAATCTAATAATAGTCAATTAAATTCAACAACGTCTGTTCCCAAATTTGAAATTAAATTATTAGAAATCGTACCAAAATTTGATGGTAATCCGCTCTAATTAGCGTCTTCCTTAGAGACGAGTAACACTTTCATTAAAACTTATTGGGATCCAAATCCCGCAAATGTCAATTGCGTTCAAAACATTAGTTTAATTTTCGGAATATATGAAAAATTACTTGGAAACGCGAGAGAAGTTTTCAGTATTTGCATAAACAAAGATTGGGAAACAGTTAAAAGCACTGTGGTAGCTCACTTCGGCGACCAGAGAGACGAAAACGGATTACTCTTTGATTTAGATCAGTTGAGACAAAATGCTAACGAACCTGCACTTAATTTTTACACTAGAATAATGTCTAATTTGAGTGCTCTTCATAATTACGTTGATTGTCATGAAACTAGTCAAGCTGGTGCAACAGTAAAGAAAAATTTTTACAATACATATGGTTTGAAAATATTTCTGGCCGGTTTGAAAGAACCTATGGGCTCCACAATTCGAGCTATGAAACCCGATACTCTTGCAACAGCTAGACAATTTATTATAACAGAAAATGATATCCGTCATCTTCAAAAATCAAATAACGAAACTTTTAAGAATAAACCATATCCAAAATTTAATCAAAATTATCAAAATCAAACTAATTTTAATGTTCCTAACTTCGATCAAAATTTAATGTCAATACAAAATTGTTCATATCCATTTCCTCGTGGACCAATCAATGTTCAACCCAGATTCACCCCACATAGATTTTCGACTAATAGACAAGTTTTCGGTCCTCAACAACTTTCAAGAGCACCCATTAATGTGTGAAAACCTAATTCAAATTTCCGTCAGCCCAAACCAACTCCTATGAGTGGCATCTCGTCAAATACATTTAACAGATCCAACTTTAATCGAAGCCAAAATCGATTCGCACTTCTACCTCCACAACAATACCAACCCCAACCATCACAACCCAGATTTACTTTTGAAGAACTGCACAATGTCGACCAAACGCAATATTATGACTATTATCAATCAAGCACTCCTTACTAACCTTATGAAAATAACATGCTCGACCAAGATAACGTTTACGACCAAAATTGTATTTCTCCCTATGAATTTAATGACTATGTAGACACCACAAACTCTATATCTGACAATCCAGAAACACAAAGCAGCGACGAACAAAATTTTCAAGACGCTCCTGAACCAACAAATCAGACGTAGAAATTTTTTCAATTTATGACAAGAAAGTTCTTCCATACATAATAATTTCTGATCCTCCCTTAAAAAGTCCTCCTCAAAGTCATTTATAAACCCCGAAATTGCTGAAAATTATTCCCCAAACTATATCTATAAAGAACCAATTACCATCAGCTCAGTCTTCCAAACAACTACTAGAGATTTTTGCGCTAAAATTCCAGCTTCTCGCGAATTCAATTCAAATAAAATTATGAAATTTCATCTTTTTAAATTCCACCATTTCTTTGACGGCTTGATAGCTTACGAAACTTTAAAGGATTTAGAAGTACATATCGATCTAAAAAATTCACTTTCAAAAACACAAAACGCAAACCTACCATTATCTTACTACTCATCTAAAGGCAAACTTTTATTTTTCGCTCATGTTGAACCCAATTCCATAGAAACCGCAAAAATACCTGTCAATATACCAAATGGTACTGTTAGAATTCCATGCACTGAACTATCTAGTTGTAGTATCAAAGAAGGTGTCACTTTCTCAAAAAATGGATATGCCTCAGTTGATATTATAAATACCTCCGAAAATGTTCAAGATGTCTTTCTGTACAAACCCATAGTTGTAGAACCTTTTGAAGACAATTACGGAATCTTCCAAATTTCTGTTCAAAGCCCTGCCGACGATCATCCCTATAATTTCGACATTGCCCAATGCATTCGAGCTTCTCATTTAAATTCATAAGAAAAACTCGAAATCGAAAAACTCTGTAAACAATTTCGTAACATATTCTATAAAGAAAATTCACCACTATCCTTTACCAACCAAGTCAAACATGAAATTAAAACTACAGACGAACTTCCTGTCTATACTAAGTCATATCGATACCTCTACATCCATAAACCAGAAGTCGAACGTCAAATTAGCGATGTGCTAGAAAAACGGATTATTAGGCCTAGCGACTCACCGTGCACAATCCCCATATGGTTTGTTCCCAGAAAAGCTGATGCATCTGGAAGAAAGAAATGGCGCATCGTCGTTGATTACCGAAAAATCAATGAAAAGACCATTGACGACCGCTATCCCATTCCAAACATAACTGACATACTTGACAAACTTGGACGCTGTTATTATTTCACCACCTTAGATTTAGCCAGTGGATTTTATCAAATTGAAATGCATCCCGACGATGTTGAGAAAACCGCTTTCAACGTTGAAAATGGACATTTCGAATACGTCAGAATGCCTTTCGGTTTAAAGAACGCCCCTGCAACATTTCAGAGGGTCATGGATAATGTACTAGAAGAACTCCGTAATGAAATTTGTTTCGTCTATATGGACGACATAATTGTCTTTTCAAGCTCACTCCAAGAACATATTAATAATTTAAAAAGTGTTTTCCAGAAGCTTCGTGAGAGTAAGCTCAAGGTTCAACTCGACAAATCTGAATTTCTTAGAAAAGAAGTATCATTTCCAGGTCATATTATCACCCCTAAAGGCATCAAACCCAATCCTGATAAAGTAAAAGCTATTACCAACTACCCCTTACCGAAAACCACGAAAGACATAAAAGCTTTCTTAGGCCTTCTCGGGTACTACAGAAAGTTTATAAAAAATTTTACCAAATTAACCAAACTCTTCACAAGCTGTTTAAAAAAAGGCGCTTGCATCAATATACTTGACCCCGATAAAGACATTCGAAGATTGCAAATCTCTTCTAATCAATGAACCCATTCTCATCTACCCCGATTTCACCAAAGAATTCATTTTGACCACAGATGCAAGTAATTTCGCAATAGGAGCAGTCCTTTCCCAAGGACCAATCATCGGTGGAGACAAAGCCATAGCATATGCTTCTCGTACACTTAACGCTGCTGAACAAAATTATTCAACAATTGAAAAAGAGTTGTTAGCAGTAGTTTGGGGGGAATAAATTCAAAATCGTCACCGATCATAAACCTCTACAATGGCTAATGTCTCTAAAGGAACCAAATTCCCGACTTGTACGTTGGAGACTGAAGTTAGAGGAATTTGACTACGAAATCGTATATAAAAAAGGCTCTTGCAACACGAATGCGGATGCCCTCTCCCGTATAGAAATTTATCCAATAGATAACGAAAATAGTTCCGGCTCTGATCTACCGCCAATTTTTCAATATATGAAAGAATTTAATGAAACTAACGCTACAACCAAATCAGACTCTCAATCTCTCGTTCCCGAAGTAGATTCAAATGACGAAAATGACGATCAAACAATACACACTAGTTTAGAAAACCCAATACTTGGAATCGAAATAACCGAGAGACCATTAAATGTATTTTTAAATCAAATAGTAATAATCAAAACTGATCAAAATCCTCATAAAGAAATTAAAAAAATTATTCGATAACCCTGCAAGAACCAGATGGTTCTTACACGTGAGTGAAAATTCTTTTGAAAATCAAATTATTCAATTTTTAAAAGACTATGCTGTTCCGAAGAAACGGTACGCCTTTTATTTTCAGAACGATATCGATGAAATTCCTTTTAAAACCATGTGTAGAATAGTTCCTTAGACCTTTAAAAGCTCTGCATTATTTTTAATCAAATCAAATATTATACTACATGACGTTAAAATCGAATCCCAACAACAAAAACTTATAAAACAACAACACGAAGGCATTACAAATCACAGGGAAATTCACGAGACTGCTAACCAACCAAAAACAAAATTTTATTGGCCAAAACTAAATAACGACGTAAAAGACTTTATCAATAACTGTTCCATTTGTCAACAAGTTAAATATGAGAGACACCCGCCTCTAATAAAACTTCAGCTAACCCCAACTCCAAGAAAACCACTCGAAACGTTACACATAGACACTTTTAAATTTGACAATACAATTACCATGACAGTATGTGACAGTTTTAGTAGATTTGGACAAGCTTACATAATTCCAACATTATCTGCGATTCACATCTATCAGTCATTATTACAATTCATTTCTACGTATAAAATTCCAGAAAACATTGTATCTGATAATGGCACAGAATTTACTCAATCCACTCTCAAAGGCTTTGCTAAATTATATGGTATTAACTGGTATTATACTCTTCCACATAATCCTAATAGCAATGCAATCGTAGAAAGATTTCTCTACAATATTAGAACACATGAGGACATTATCCCTAACGAATCCAAAATTAAACCCATTCGAAAAACTGAGATTGTCCATTTTGGGATACAATAACTCAATTCACTCTGTCACCAAACATAAGCCTATTGACCTTTTTCTAGGACACCTTCACTTAAAAGATCCTAGCGAAATCGACGACGAAGCTCAACCAGATAACATTCAATTAAATGAACATAAAGAAACTATGAAACAATTATATGACAGAATACATACAAATCTAAGTTTACAATATTACTCATTAAACAACTCATTTAATAAGATGAACCATATTCATGATCACTTTAACTGTTAGTATAGTTCTGGTGTGGTATTGATGCGCCATAATAACTACAGTCCCTACAAACCGAGATATTCGTTAAGCCGGGTACTGACTAGCTATAAACGATACTCTCACACCTTGAGATTAGAACCGAAAGAGTATTGATCTGTGCATTACAATATATATATATATATATATATATATATATATATATATATATATATATATATATATATCATTGGTTCCCAACGGAGGCGAAATCGCCCCCCTGTGGGCGCTGCAGCCTTTTAGGGGGGCGGTAGCTGATTCAGAAGCAAATAATAAGCAGTCAAGAGGAATAGTGAAAAAAATGATTCAATAAGGGTAAATAACCAGTTTTAAATTAGCATTAATAATAATACTAATAATTTTAATAATTTCTTTTAGTTCAGAATAGAAGTATATGACTTGTCCTCGCACATTGATAAGCAAACGCGCGATGTTCATACAAAATAACATGTTCGCACACAGGCAAGTTGAATCATGCACGAAATGAAACGTATAAAAGCAACAGCTCTACGAATTTTTTGTTAGTTAGTTGTATGTGCATGGCCGAGTTACATAGTCGTGAATCATAAGCTCTGCCGTAGTAAATAATCGCGAGTGGTGTGTCATTTCATAAACATTACTTTCTATAAATCTATTGAGAATTTGATTTATGTATGAAAATGGCTAAATCTACTTCTAAATTAAAAAAGAAATGCCGGCAATACAGTATTGAATATTTAAAATATGGATCTGCGGAATCTTCTACAAACAAATCATTACCTATGTGTTTAATTTGCTGAAAAGTTTTTTCAAATGAAGCTATGAAACCTTCTAACCTAGAAGAGCATTTACATAAAATGCATCCTGATAAGAAGAACAAAGGTATATTCTATTTTCAAGAACTCGAAAAACAATATTTAAAACAGCCAACTATATCAAACCTTTTTGCATCGTCTTCTAAACGAGACGATGATGGGCTACGAGCCTCATATAACGTTTCATTGTTAATCGCAAAGTAAGGAAAACCACACACCATTGGCGAGGAATTAATTTTGCCGGCAGTCGAAGAGATATTAAAAACTGTTCTCCATCATAAGACACCATTTGATATCTTTAAAAAAATTCCTCTCAGTAATAATTCAGTGCAAAGAAGAATAGATGAAATGGCAAATGACGTTGGAATATCATTATGCAATTACCTAAAGACTTGCAAATTTTCCATTCAACTCGATGAATCAACTCTACCAAGTAACGAAGCTCTACTCTTATCATACGTACGATTTATAAAAGAAGAAAAAATTCATCAAGAGTTAATATTTGCTAAGAATTTGGAATCTGATACAAAGGGACATAATATATTTAATATCATGCAAGAATTTTTTCAAGAGAAAGAAATTCCTATTAGTAATATTTTGTCTGCTGCTTTTGATGGTGCTCCAGCAATGACCGGGCGTCATAAGGGTTTATAGCACATTTGAGAAAAACAGTGTCAAATGTACTCGCTGTACATTGTATTATTCACCGTCAGCATTTGGTTGCAAAAAAATTAAATGAACGTCTGCATGTGTCCCCCAATAACCTTAATAAAGCAATCAATATCATTAGAAGCAATTCATTGAATGACCGTTTGTTTCATAAGCTTTGCAATGAAAATGATGAAGACTAGCTTGCTGCTGCACACAGAAGTACGTTGGCTCTTCAAAGAAGTTTGTCTAAATCGTTTTTCCAATCCATTTGACTCAGTGTTGGAATTTCTTGAAGAAAACAAGCAATTGCGCGGAAATCTAATTACGTCAAGAAATGACATCGCTTATTTGACGGACCTGTTTAAAGTATTTAATCAAGTTAATCTACAATTGCAAGGTGATGATTTAAATTTAATTAAAACTAAAAACGTCATAGCTGCTTTTGCAGGAAAACTTCATTCAAAAGAAATCTTGGTAGAGGTGAGTACAACCATTTTCCCACATTATCAACAGTGTCTGCAAAACGGAAGATTTACTTACTTACTGCCACCACTTGGAAGTTCTTCATGTTGATTTTACAGAGCGTTTCCAAGATATTTTAAACATGGAAATACCAAGTTGGGTTATAGATCCTTTCGCAAACATAGATACTGAAGGCTCATCAAATTTGGAAAAGGAGCTATTAGAACTCACAACTAACGAGGAACTGGAAGTAAAATTCAAACGTGGATATCAAGAGTTCTGGCTTCAAAAACCAATACCAGTTCTCTATCCTGGATTGTGGACAATAGTACAGAAGTTGCATTTCCTTCGTTCTATATGGCTGAGCGTGCATTCAGTGCAGTAACTGATTCGCTGTCAAAGAAGAGGAACAGACTACACATCACTGAACGTGGCGATCTGCGATTGATGTTAACGAAATTGGAACCCGATATTAACAAACTGGTAACACTCCACCAGCCTCAACCGACTCATTGATTTTTTCTTTATTATTAATTTTGTATTTCTTATTGTATTGTATTTCTTGTTTCTATTGTGATTGTATTTCTTATTGATTCTGTGTTTATATTTAAAAGTTTAATAAACAATTTTATTGTACATTTCGTTATCGTTTAATAAATTTCTACTTCATCATTCCTCTAAAATAAAGTTTAGACATTAACTGAAATTGAAGCTAAATACAGATCAATTGGGACGGTACAGATGATATTCCAATAACTTTAACTACTTTGGACTAACCAGCGACTGGGAAGGGGGGAGAGGGTGGTGAAATTTTTGTTCTCTTCTATAGGGGGCGGTGGTCCAGAGAAGGTTGGGATGGGAACCACTAATATATATATTTATATATATATATATATATATATATATATATATACATACCTTACTAGTCATGCGAAGCCAGATACAAACTCCTGGTCTACTGAAGCCTTACCGAGAGGGGTGAGGAAGGTGTTTTTCACATTTTACTGAATTGTTTTAATTCTCCAGTCATCTTAATATATTCGAACTCTACGGTACTTACGAGTCCCTACAGTGTTGCCGTTAAAATATTATAAATTTAGTGTTGAAACAGTTATTTTGCTTTTTATATCATCGAAAGAAAAATAAGATGAAGCGCTCCGAATTTTTGTCTAGACTTTCTCTACAGAATAAACTACTTATGTTTCCGAAAATATTGAAGTAATAAATGTGCCTTTCGATTCCAGTTTTGATTTAAGTTCAGACTATAATAGTTCTATATCTCAGGAGAATGTGTCTCACCAATTTGTACAAAAAAAAGAATCATATAATTTAACTCCTCGTGAACCAGCGGATCCAAAAGTATTTTTGCAACTTGAAGATAAAGAAAATGATTGTCTGAAAAACATTATTCCTATTAATCCAGTTAGCTCGTAAATATCTAAGGATATCATGTCTCGCCAGGCGTCTATATCTGCTAAAAGTCTAAATAAAGAAATCTACCCATCTTTAATTGAAGATAATCTCCTAGAACCAGTAGATTCAAATGTATCAACTGGAAAATAAAGAAAATGGCGATTTTCCAGAAAAAACTACTCTTTACCCAGATGGCTCAGAAATATATAAGGAATGTATGTCTATCAATACGTCTTCTACATCTGCTGAGCTTCCAATACCAATATTCAGTAGATGATAACAGATTGGTCATACATAACATAACAAATCTGGAACCAGTAGATCCCAATTTGTTAACGCAGTTTACTTACGAAACGGAAATTTTTACAGGAAAAACTACTTCTCATGATTCAGTAAGCTCTCAAATATCTAAGGATTGTTTGTCTCCCAATACTGCCTGCTGAGCTTCAGAAAGAAATATACCAGTCTTCAGTAGAGGATAATCCATTGGACATACTTAATTTAACTCCTTTGGAACCTGTAGATCTAAATTTATTAAAGCGGTTTAACAATCAACTAGAAAATAAAGGAATTAGTGATTGTCTGGAAAAAATACTACTCTTAATACAGTTAGCTCTGAAATATATATGTATCCAGTTTCAAAAGTAAATCCATGTTCAAAAATATCTGACAGTTACTTGATTACTAATAATTCAAATGAAGAACCCCGAAAAGTTTAATACTTTAATATTGGCAGCTAAGATCGTAAGTGGGTATAGCGAGAATGACAAAATGTTTAAATCACCTTCATTAGCATTACATATGGGAACAAATTTAAAAACTTTATGTGATGTTGCATATAAGCTTGTTATTGGAAAAAAAGCTTCCTAATTTGACATGGGATGACAGTGATGAAAAAAATCTGAAATAATAGATTTGAAAAAACTCATAGAGGGACATTGGTGTAACGAATTATCGAGTTTAGCATTGAAAAGCCTTAAAGAAAAAAAATGGAATAAACCTACTGAGTTGCCACTTTCTGAAAATATATAAAAATTCCAGACGTATCTCAACGAACAAGCCGAAAAAGCGTACAATTTTCTAAATAGTGGTATTAAAATTACATTTAACTATAGAGTTTTAACTAAATATTATATTAGCTCAAACTGTCATATTCAATCGTAAAAGAGTTGGCGATGTTCAATATTTGCAAATTATTACATATAAAAAAGAAGATTCTGAAAATAACTCAAATGCTTTTGCAAAATCATTAACATCTGTTGAAAAAATAATATCTAAACGGTTCAAGCGAGTTATCACAGATGGAAAAGGTTGTCGGCCAGTTCCGATCCTTTTTACAAAACGTACTCAAAAATACATAGATTGCATCTTAAAGATTAGATAAACTTATTGTGTAGTACCTAAATCCAACCCTTATCTATTTGCGAACGCAGGTTTTGAAAATAGATGGATGGCAGGAACAAATATCATCGGACGTTTGGCTAAAAATTGTGGAGCTGAAAAACCAAGTTTATCGAGGTCGACGAAATTTTGGACACATATTGCCACGACTTTGCAGTTAATGAATATGGAACCATACGAAATGGAGCAAATTGCTACGTTTATGGGGTATACTAAGAAAACCCATGCTGAGTTTTGTAGGTAAATATTTTTATTGTTCTTGAAATCTCCTATCTGTTGAGTTTTCTCATTTATGGTGCACTTATTTTAGATTGCCCCAAAACATTTACCAAACATCTAAGGTTGCCAAGGTCTTGCTTTTATTGGAAAAGGGAAGAGGAAAAGAATTTAAAGGCAAAAATCTAAATGATTTTGAACTTGAACAAAGCATATACTACAGCTCCGAAAGTACTGACGAATCAGAAATTGATGACGATAAGAAGAACCCACTTGCAGAGAAAGTTTTGAGAAAGCAAATTAAAAAAAAAATGTATTCCTTGAAGGTACAGAAATTCAAAAACCAAATTGCTCAGAAGTGCGAGAAGACGGACTTAAAGGGGATGTTCAAACTAAATGGCAAAAGGTAAAAGGAAACACACACATTTCGGAGGACATTGAAATCATTGAAGCAAAATCAAAGAAGAGAAAAAGTGTTGTAAATGATACAGAAGGAGAAAGTAGTTTTAATAAATGCTTGGAATCTAAGAAGATAAAGAAAATTTCAAACGCACCAAAACAGAAATCCAAAGCAATATCTAATCGGGCTTCTTGGAACAATCAGGAAAAAAATGTTGTTTCAAATTATTTTCGCAACCATATTGAAAATAGAGTAACTCCAAGAAAACACGAATGCGAACAGTTTCTCAAAGAATTTGGTAATCAATTGTCAAAAAATAAGGATTTGGCCAAAGTTAAAACTATGGTTTATAATTCTTTTAGGTTAGGATAAGTTTTCATCATTTTGAAAGCATTAAAGTAGAAAATTGCAAAAAAGTCATTAAAATATATGGGTCCATAGATCTTTACAATATATTTTGCCTTAATGACGTAAACTTCAATATAATCTCCTCAGTTTAAACATCTTTCGAGACCATCAAATTCAATGATCATTCTTGCAACCTGCTATATAACTCTCTGAATAAGTTGAATATTTGTTATTTTTAATACATTAAAACTTCAGTTCATAGCTTCTTTAGTTTTTATTACCTTGAACATATTAAAATTTATATTTAAAACTTATTTTTCTAATTTCGATAAAGAAGTAACAATTTCAGATAAGAGGAAAATTTACTTTCGCAATAATTGCCTATATCTAACTAGTAATTATGTTATTTTTATAATATCATATTAGGTATTATTACATTTATGTGGTATTTTTATCAATATTAAGAAAATTGTTAAGAAACTAAATTTTTCTCCATAAAAACCTGTAGATGTAGATGTAGATGTAGAAAGAAACTATAACAAAAGAAAATTTTTAGAAATGTATCATATTAATAACATTGAGGAACCAATGAATAGAAGGTCTGACATTGAGTCGCTTAGTAAGATTTATACATATTTGTTGCACTTTAATAATGTCCACTCCGGTAGGGAGGAGATTGATTCCCAAAGTAGTGTTTTGAGTTAATGGTTGGCTGAAGTGACAGGTCAGTCGAGTGTTGACAATACAAACATTATTTAATATTTCATTTAAAAACAAAACAATTTTTATACATTATGGCTATCACAGCTCAGTTGCGAATGCAAATGATTTCCAAACAGTCGGGCCTTAACGTGAGAGGTTAGGTCCTTTCCATGTGTTAAAAGTTACAGATCTTACATCACTTTTCCTAACTGACATTATTATTAATATGAGTATTTTAAATTATCCATACTGATTTTCATGGAAATTAACATCAGACGAAAGTGGAGAGATCGTTAGTATTTGCGGGTGGGTTTTGTTTGGCTTTTTTATTTAATAATAGTAATGCTGGAATGGGTTGACAGTTGGGGAATACCGAATGTGAGAGGTTTGAGTGTTCACTGACTGACTGCAATTCAACTATCAGACCCGGAATACAGAGGTAATGCTATCATCAAAGCCAAAGAAGCCTTAAACCTTAATAGCTATCCTTCAGAGTTTGTTAACAAATTATTTAAAAAACGTATAAATAAATTCTATAATTCAATGGAAAATATAAAACAAAGTAATAATAGAAATGAAAAATATATCTCCATGCCATTCATAAACGGATTATCACAACAAATTCAAGGGCTTTTTGGTAAACACAATATTACCATATGCCATAAAGCAAATCAAACGCTCTCCAACAATTTTTCAAAATTAAAATCAAAAACTCCGAAAAATAAAAAGAGTAATATAATTTATCAAATTCCGTGTAACGACTGCAGTGGTGTTTACATTGGACAAACTAGCCAGTATTTGGAAAATCGAATAAAAGGTCATAAATACGACAAAAAAAATACAACAGCTCTAACTTTCCACGAAAACTCAAAAAAACATACATTTAATTTTGAAAACACAAAAATTATAAGGTCGGAACAAAATACAAAAAAAAGGGAAATTTTGGAATCAATAGCTATCCAAAAAAACCAGCAGGCCATTAACAATAAAAAAGGTTTAAACAACCTCAGTAAAATATATCTAGCAGTACTGTAAATAATTTTAATGTGTACAAACGTTGTGGATTCTTTGTTGTGAATGTTTGTTTTTAGTAAGATTGATAAGAATATTTTATGTCTCGACGAAGTTCTTGACTGAACATTTTAATGTATATTGACAATTATTATTCTACGTTTGGGGTAAGTAGAAAGGATTTTTTGTAGTATTGTATCTCTTAGTGAGAAAATCATTTTATTTTAGATGTAGTATTATTTTGAAAAAGGCTGAATAAGCCGAAACGTAAATAAATGATGGTAATCTCAACAACATAAACCGTCTTTTTATATTTTTAATTTGAAAAATGACCTAAAACCAAGAAAAACTTCAGATATATGTAAATATACTAAAAAGGTCAAAGAAAGTAAACATAAAAATATATATATATATATATATATATATATATATATATATATATAAAACTTCAAAGAGTGGTCTTTGTTAAAAAACCCTCAAAATCGTGGGGATAGCAGCCAAAAAAACTTTACGAGTTAGAGATAAAGTGAATCAAATAGTACATTACCTAAGCTTTCGAAGAGCATTGTCTCCATTCTCAAAGGCTATAATAAACCAGAAAGAAAAAATCGGTTAACTTAATAAAGAAAACAATTTCTGAAATCATTACGACTTACTTGTAGTGTTGATTTAAAATTAAACTCACATTTCACAAATTGCAGGAAAACCTTCATCCACTAAAGATTAAAATGTCGACTAAATAAAATGTCTCTCCTACATATAGTAATGAGAGCCAGGATTTTTTTCTGTTTTTTAAAAACCAAAAGACGTACACAAGAAACGAACTGATATTGTTGAATATCTATTTCGACATGAAATCGACTGCTGTCGAAAGGTAGAGATACGTGGGGCAATTACAAGGTTGAAGTAAAAACATTTAATAAAAATTTAAATTTCTCAGCAATACTGTTGTGTTTTTTTGGTTGCTTTGGTGAAAACTTAAAAGAAAAACAATAATAGATTAATGTCCACACCTAGGATCACGTCAAGATTGAAAAATTACACCTTCAAATTTAACCAGTCTATTGTCTAACAGCTGCCACCTGTCTTTTGTAAAATGTAAAAAATTGGGCTGACGAAATAAGCAAACAGTCAGTGAACACTCAAACCTCTCACATTCGGTATTCCCCAACTGTCAACCCATTCCAGCATTACTGTTATTAAATAAAAAAGCCAAACAAAACCCACCCGCAAATACTAACGATCTCCACTTTCGTCTGATGTTAATTTCCATGAAAATCAATATTGATAATTTAAAATACTCATAACAATAATAATGTCAGTTGGGAAAAGTGATGTAAGATCTGTAACTTTTAACACATGGAAAGGACCTAACCTCTCACGTTAAGGCCCGACTGTTTGGAAATCATTTGCATTCGCAACTGAGTTGTGATAGCCATAATGTATAAAAATTGTTTTGTTTTTAAATGAAATATTAAATAATGTTTGTATTGTCAACACTCGACTGACCTGTCACTTCAGCCAACCATTAACTCAGAACACTACTTTGGGAATCAATCTCCTCGCTACCGGAGTGGACATTATTAAAGTGCAACAAATATGTATAAATCTTACTAAGTGACTCAATGTCAGACCTTCTATTCATTGGTTCCTCAATGTTATTAATATGATACATTTCTAAAAATTTTCTTTTGTTATAGTTCCTTGATGTAGAAAGAAACTATAACAAAAGAAAATTTTTAGAAATGTATCATATTAATAACATTGAGGAACCAATGAATAGAAGGTCTGACATTGAGTCACTTAGTAAGATTTATACATATTTGTTGCACTTTAATAATGTCCACTCCGGTAGCGAGGAGATTGATTCCGAAAGTAGTGTTTTGAGTTAATGGTTGGCTGAAGTGACAGGTCAGTCGAGTGTTGACAATACAAACATTATTTAATATTTCATTTAAAAACAAAACAATTTTTATACATTATGGCTATCACAGCTCAGTTGCGAATGCAAATGATTTCCAAACAGTCGGGCCTTAACGTGAGAGGTTAGGTCCTTTCCATGTGTTAAAAGTTACAGATCTTACATCACTTTTCCTAACTGACATTATTATTGTTATGAGTATTTTAAATTATCCATACTGATTTTCATGGAAATTAACATCAGACGAAAGTGGAGATCGTTAGTATTTGCGGGTGGGTTTTGTTTGGCTTTTTTATTTAATAATAGTAATGCTGGAATGGGTTGACAGTTGGGGAATACCGAATGTGAGAGGTTTGAGTGTTCACTGACTGTTTGCTTATTTCGTCATCCCAATTTTTTACATTTTACAAAAGACAGGTGGCAGCTGTCAGACAATAGTCTGGTTAAATTTAAAGGTGTAATTTTTCAATCTTGACGTGATCCTAGGTGTGGACATTAATCTATTATTGTTTTTCTTTGAAGTTTTCACCAAACCAACCAAAAAAACACCACAGTATTGCTGAGAAATTTAGATTTTTATTAAGTGTTTTTACTTCAACCTTGTAATTGCCCCCCGTATCTCTACCTTTCGACAGCAGTCGATTTCATGTCGAAATAGATATTCAACAATATCAGTTCGTTTCTTGTGCACGTCTTTTGGTTTTTAAAAAACAGAAAAAAATCCTGGCTCTCATTACTATATGTAGGAGAGACATTATATTTAGTCGACATTTTAATCTTTAGTGGATGAAGGTTTTCCTGCAATTTGTGAAATGTGAGTTTAATTTTTAATCAACACTACAAGTAAGTCGTAATGATTTCAGAAGTTGTTTTCTTTATTAAGTTAACCGATTTTTTCTTTCTGGTTTATTATAGCCTTTGAGAATGAAGACAATGCTCTTCGAAAGCTTAGGTAATGTACTATTTGATTCACTTCATCTCTAACTCGTAAAGTTTTTTTGGCTGCTATCCCCACGATTTTGAGGGTTTTTTAACAAAGACCACTCTTTGAAGTTTTATATATATATATATATATATATATATATATATATATATATTTATGTTTACTTTCTTTGACCTTTTTAGTATATTTACATATATCTGAAGTTTTTCTTGGTTTTAGGTCATTTTTCAAATTAAAAATATAAAAAGACGGTTTATGTTGTTGAGATTACCATCATTTATTTACGTTTCGGCTTATTCAGCCTTTTTCAAAATAATACTACATCTAAAATAAAATGATTTTCTCACTAAGAGATACAATACTACAGAAAATCCTTTCTACTTACCCCAAACGTAGAATAATAGTTGTCAATATACATTAAAATGTTCAGTCAAGAACTTCGTCGAAACATAAAATATTCTCATCAATCTTACTAAAAACAAACATTCACAACAAAGAATCCACAACGTTTGTACACATTAAAATTATTTACAGTACTGCTAGATATATTTTACTGAGGTTGTTTAAATCTTTTTTATTGTTAATGGCCTGCTGGTTTTTTTGGATAGCTATTGATTCCAAAATTTCCCTTTTTTTTCTATTTTGTTCCGACCTTATAATTTTTGTGTTTTCAAAATTAAATGTATGTTTTTTTGAGTTTTCGTGGAAAGTTAGAGCTGTTGTATTTTTTTTGTCGTATTTATGACCTTTCATTCGATTTTCCAAATACTGGCTAGTTTGTCCAATGTAAACACCACTGCAGTCGTTACACGGAATTTGATAAATTATATTACTCTTTTTATTTTTCGGAGTTTTTGATTTTAATTTTGAAAAATTGTTGGAGAGCGTTTGATTTGCTTTATGGCATATGGTAATATTGTGTTTACCAAAAAGCCCTTGAATTTGTTGTGATAATCCGTTTATGAATGGCATGGAGATATATTTTTCATTTCTATTATTACTTTGTTTTATATTTTCCATTGAATTATAGAATTTATTTATACGTTTTTTAAATAATTTGTTAACAAACTCTGAAGGATAGCTATTAAGGTTTAAGGCTTCTTTGGCTTTGATGATAGCATTACCTCTGTATTCCGGGTCTGATAGTTGAATTGCACGGTCCTTGATGTCACTATATACCACATTAATAATAATATTAGGACTGAATGGTATACCAAGGACACTTGGTCATCTAGGTACCTTAATTTTAATTCTCATCATCCAATCAATCAAAAAAAATCTGTTGTTATTGGACTGGCTGACCGTGCAATTCAACTATCAGACCCGCAATACAGAGGTAATGCTATCATCAAAGCCAAAGAAGCCTTAAACCTCAATAGCTATCCTTCAGAGTTTGTTAACAAATTATTTAAAAAACGTATAAATAAATTCTATAATTCAATGGAAAATATAAAACAAAGTAATAATAGAAATGAAAAATATATCTCCATGCCATTCATAAACGGATTATCACAACAAATTCAAGAGCTTTTTGGTAAACACAATATTACCATATGCCATAAAGCAAATCAAACGCTCTCCAACAATTTTTCAAAATTAAAATCAAAAACTCCGAAAAATAAAAAGAGTAATATAATTTATCAAATTCCGTGTAACGACTGCAGCCATAATTTTGGAGAGAGTTGGGATCTCTTTTCTAAAGAAAAAAGCATGCACCTTACGCCTTATTCCATTCTTCAAGTCGTCATCCATTTCAAGTTTGGGTCGGCCTGGGGACTTTGCTGGGGCTGTGATGTTTCCATTTTTTTTCTCCTTCATTAAATTATAAATTGTTGTTTTCGAAACACACATCATTGTTGTAGTAATCTCCACAGTTTCATCAACACTTCCTGTCAAATTCATGATTTTTCTTCTAATTTCTTCGTTCTTCAACGAGGAATAGCAATTTAATATCATATTTTTTTCGTTCAGCGACAATGGGCCAACTTTAGGTCGCTTAGATGGTGATAAATCCTCCATACATGGTCGAAATTGGTTGGAACACTATATAGTTGGAAGGTGTAGTTAGGTGTTTGTCTCGTGTGATTAGAAGAGAACTTGTATAGATGAACAAAAATAAACACCAGTTAACAATAACGGTAAAAAATAATAACAAATAACAGTAATAATGGGGAAATCAATCAACACAGCAGTTTCTCCAGAACAGATGAACTGTAAATTGAAAATATTCAACCTTTCCGCTACTTTTATAGTTGAAAAGTTCTAGTAAGTACATTGTATTATGGGGGCATTTTCTTAGAACTGAAAAGACTATATTTCACAATAATAAAACCATTTTTGAGCTACCTGTTTGTCAAGTTTCTTCAATTACCTGCTAATTGGGTGAAATATACATATATATACATATATATATATATATATATATATATATATATATATATAACAACAAATATATTCATGGGATATTCACGCAAAATAAAGGGCTACTGAAATAGAGTGGTAACCGTGGACATGCATGTTTCTGGCTCATTTTGCCTCATCAGCACGGCATAACCAAATAAGGATGTGAAATTTGGGAGCAAATATGTTAATCGAAACATGGGAAAACACAAAATAACGGATTTCAGCAGGGAAACCAAACGCTCATTTGTGTCTGCAATTGGAAGATCCCGAGTTTTCAGGACATCAACCAACATCGACATGGAGGCGCATATAGCCCCCCCGCCATGAACCTTCCGACCCATAGTAAATAACAAAGAAGATGTAGGAATATCGCGTGATATGTTAACAACAACAACAAATATATTCATGGGATATTCACGCAAAATAAAGGGCTACTGAAATAGAGTGGTAACCGTGGACATGCATGTTTCTGGCTCATTTTGCCTCATCAGCACGGCATAACCAAATAAGGATGTGAAATTTGGGAGCAAAGATGTTAATCGAAACATGGGAAAACACAAAATAACGGATTTCAGCAGGGAAACCAAACGCTCATTTGTGTCTTCAATTGGAAGATCCCGAGTTTTCAGGACATCAACCAACATCGACACGGAGGCGCATATAGCCCCCCCGCCATGAACCTTCCGACCCATAGTAAATAACAAAGAAGATGTAGGAATATCGCGTGATATGTTAACAACAACAACAAATATATTCATGGGATATTCACGCAAAATAAAGGGCTACTGAAATAGAGTGGTAACCGTGGACATGCATGTTTCTGGCTCATTTTGCCTCATCAGCACGGCATAACCAAATAAGGATGTGAAATTTGGGAGCAAAGATGTTAATCGAAACATGGGAAAACACAAAATAACGGATTTCAGCAGGGAAACCAAACGCTCATTTGTGTCTTCAATTGGAAGATCCCGAGTTTTCAGAACATCAACCAACATCGACACGGAGGCGCATATAGCCCCCCCGCCATGAACCTTCCGACCCATAGTAAATAACAAGGAAGATGTAGGAATATCGCGTGATATGTTAACAACAACAACAAATATATTCATGGGATATTCACGCAAAATAAATGGCTACTGAAATAGAGTGGTAACCGTGGACATGCATGTTTCTGGCTGATTTTGCCTCATCAGCACGGCATAACCAAATAAGGATGTGAAATTTGGGAGCAAAGATGTTAATCGAAACATGGGAAAACACAAAATAACGGATTTCAGCAGGGAAACCAAACATCTTCTTTGTTATTTACTATGGGTCGGAAGGTTCATGGCGGGGGGGCTATATGCGCCTCCGTGTCGATGTTGGTTGATGTCCTGAAAACTCGGGATCTTCCAATTGAAGACACAAATGAGCGTTTGGTTTCCCTGCTGAAATCCGTTATTTTGTGTTTTCCCATGTTTCGATTAACATCTTTGCTCCCAAATTTCACATCATTATTTGGTTATGCCGTGCTGATGAGGCAAAATGAGCCAGAAACATGCATGTCCACGGTTACCACTCTATTCCAGTAGCCCTTTATTTTGCGTGAATATCCCATGAATATATTTGTTGTTGTTGTTAACATATCACGCGATATTCCTACATCTTCTTTGTTATTTACTATGGGTCGGAAGGTTCATGGCGGGGGGGCTATATGCGCCTCCGTGTCGATGTTGGTTGATGTCCTGAAAACTCGGGATCTTCCAATTGAAGACACAAATGAGCGTTTGGTTTCACTGCTGAAATCCGTTATTTTGTGTT
The DNA here is from genome assembly GCA_963921935.1 of Galeruca laticollis. Lineage (NCBI taxonomy): Eukaryota > Metazoa > Arthropoda > Insecta > Coleoptera > Chrysomelidae > Galeruca > Galeruca laticollis. Next base: position 180,564,022 of record OY998176.1, read on the forward strand.
TTCCCATGTTTCGATTAACATCTTTGCTCCCAAATTTCACATCCTTATTTGGTTATGCCGTGCTGATGAGGCAAAATGAGCCAGAAACATGCATGTCCACGGTTACCACTCTATTTCAGTAGCCCTTTATTTTGCGTGAATATCCCATGAATATATTTGTTGTTGTTGTTAACATTTCACGCGATATTCCTACATCTTCTTTGTTATATATATATATATATATATATATATATATATATATATATATATATATATATATATATAGCGAGTAAAAGGTAGTCGGCTTGAACTAGTTAAAACCAGAATAGTTATAAAGTTATCGGGAATAAGCCTTCTCAGGAATAAGTAAACTCTTTTTATTTTATGTTGAAAGCTTTCGAAATCTCTTTATTTCTTCATCAGTCAACTACAAAGATGTATACAACTAGTTAAATAGGCAAAAATATTAAATTCAAATTTATTACTTACAAGTAATCGAGGTTAATCCTTAAATAATTTCTTTTCGTAAAGGATACCATTGCACAGAAAACCACTCACTTCTTAATGTTTTTAAAGCAGTAAAATGTCAAAAGTGTTGTCGTTTACAGCACTCAAAAAGAATGAAATGAATTTTGTCAATGAATGTTATTCTTTTTTGAAAAACAAAAAGAAGACGGCCTTGTGAAATGAAAAAGTTAGTTAATGACTCTTAACTTAAAAATTAGTTCACAACAATATTGTGCAAAGAAATTTCCTAGAGATGGTATATATCAATAATGAATCTTTGGCCATAAACAAACGTTCAGACATAAAAAATCTGAGTATTATCTATTCAAACATCCTCAATTTTGATTTCAACAAAAATTAAAAAACAACTAACCTAGCTGACACCTTTTTGTCTATCATCATCTTCACAGCTTGTGGTTTAAACATATTTCCCCTCCGCGCTGCTTGCTAGTGACAGTGGTTTTCAGGGTGTGGGGGAGAATGACATGAAAATAATCTACCGATTAATGTTCTGGGTTGTGTGATTTCCTCATCAGACGATCATAGCAATTGATAGTGAGAGGATTAACCGAGTATGTTCTGTACTGATGTTTTTTTGACCATGCAACACAGTTGTTTTTAATCACTTCCTCTTTTGTTGTGAACTAATTTTTAAGTTAAGAGTCATTAACTAACTTTTTCATTTCACAAGGCCGTCTTTTTTTTGTTTTTCAAAAAAGAATAACATTCATTGACAAAATTCATTTCATTCTTTTTGGGTGCTGTAAACGACAACACATTTGACATTTTACTGTTTTAAAAACATTAAGAAGTGAGTGGTTTTCTGTGCAATGGTATCCTTTGGAAAAGAAATTATTTAAGGATTAACCTCGATTACTTGTGAGTAATAAATTTAAATTTGATATTTTTGCCTATTTAACTAGTTGTATACATCTTTGTAGTTGACTGATGAAGGAATAAAGAGATTTCGAAAGCTTTCAACATAAAGTAAAAAGAGTTTACTTATTCCTGAGAAGGCTTATTCCCGATAACTTTATAACTATTCTGGTTTTAACTAGTTCAAGCCTACTACCTTTTACTCGCTATATATATATATATATATATATACATATATATATATATATATATATATATATATATATATATATATATATGTATATTTCACCCAATTAGCAGGTAATTGAAGAAACTTGACAAACAGGTAGCTCAAAAATGGTTTTATTATTGTGAAATATAGTCTTTTCAGTTCTAAGAAAATGCCCCCATAATACAATGTACTTACTAGAACTTTTCAACTATAAAAGTAGCGGAAAGGTTGAAAATTTTCAATTTACAGTTCATCTGTTCTGGAGAAACTGCTGTGTTGATTGATTTCCCCATTATTACTGTTATTTGTTATTATTTTTTACCGTTATTGTTAACTGGTGTTTATTTTTGTTCATCTATACAAGTTCTCTTCCAATCACACGAGACAAACACCTAACTACACCTTCCAACTATATAGTGTTCCAACCAAATTCGACCATGTATGGAGGATTTATCACCATCTAAGCGACCTAAAGTTGGCCCATTGTCGCTGAACGAAAAAAATATGTTATTAAATTGCTATTCCTCGTTGAAGAACGTAGAAATTAGAAGAAAAATCATGAATTTGACAGGAAGTGTTGACGAAACTGTGGAGATTACTACAACAATGATGGGTGTTTCAAAAACAACAATTTATAATTTAATGAAGGAGAAAGAAATGGAAACATCACAGCCCCAGCAAAGTCCCCAGGCCGACCCAAACTTGAAATGGATGACGACTTGAAGAATGGAATAAGGCGTAAGGTGCATGCTTTTTTCTTTAGAAAAGAGATCCCAACTCTCTCCAAAATTATGGCTTCGGTTCAAGAAGATTCAGATTTTCCGAAAATGTCTCGAAGTACATTATGGGAAATTTTGAAGGAACTTGGATTTGAATACAAAAAAAATTATCGGAACGCAATGTTGATTGATAGAGACGACATTGTCATTTGGAGGAGGAGTTATTTGCGCAATATTCGGAAAGCAAGACTAGATCAAAACCGAATTTATTATTTGGATGAGACTTGGTTAAATGAAGGTCATACTGTTCCAATGTTTTAGCAAGACACGAATGTCAAAAGTCGGAGGCAGGCAGCTCTTGAAGGGTGGTCAACAGGCTTCAATCCACCAGCAGGAGAAGGACGTCGACTCATCATTACTCATATCGGAAGTGCGGAAGGTTTTGTTAAAGGTGGATTGTTGTGCTTTGAGTCGAAGCAAACCGGAGATTATCATGAAGATATGGATGCAGACGTTTTCGAAGTTATGGATATCGCAAGTTATCACTCCATGTTAGTGGAGAAATTACCTTCAACAAGATATCCACAATTGGCTAACCTCGAAAAATATTGAATGCCCAGATAACCCGCTGAAAAATGAGCTCTTGCAACTGGCCAATTCACATAAACACAAATATAGTAGATACGTTGTAGATCAAATGGCATCAGCGCGTGGTATAACGGTGCTGAGGCTTCCTCCTTATCACTGTCAACTCAATCCCATAGAATTATTATGGGCCCAAGTGAAAGGGGAAGTTTCAAGAAAGAATACGACATTCAAAATGAGTGACGTAAAAGTTTTATTCGAAGACGCGTTAGGTAACGTAACCAAAGAAAACTGGAAGAAATGTGTTGAACACGTGATACAAGAAGAACTAAATATGTGGGAAATGGATCATATAAGTGAACACATGATTGAACCATTTATAATCAATGTTAATAATGGAAGCTCAACAGAATAGTCTGATTCTGATATATAGACTAGTTTTTGTGTTAGTTATTACTATTATTTGTTAGACTTTTTTTTATAATTATTACATTAATTCGTACTTTATTCCTCCATTTTTCTTTTTCCCTCTCCTATTGTAAACGGTATATTAGTAGTAAAGTTGATACCTACTGCAAAAAATTTGCTATTTTTTATATAATATTTTATGTTTATTGTTTATTCATAGGAACACAAAAAATGTGTTTTTATTGAATCGATATTGTGAACTGTTTTGAATAGTTTTCGTAATTATAATTTCATATATAGTGCCTTCATATTCATATACCAAGTCAATTTTGTCTTGATTGCACGCCTCTGAGGATTAAATTGTTTATTTGTTCATTCAAATACAATACAGGGACCCTTTCAATACAATAGGCGACCCAACCGAATACAGAGTTAATGAGAAATTTTAGTACAAAATTAGATAAACTTCGGAGATATTTTATTATACACCCTGTATCGGTTTTGTATACCTAATGAGCTTTTATTACTCCATGCCATTTAAAAACGGAGTATAATGTCCTCACTTCTCATTCTATCTCTGAGGCTCACTCCCTTAATTGTTCTTAACGTTTTCATTTCAGTCGTCCCCATTGTTTTTTTTTATTGTTGATGTTTCGACCCTTGTTTCGGTTGCATAAGTGAGAGTAGGTCTTACGCATGTTTTGTAGATTCTTATCTTGCTTTATGTACATATGGTTTTTCCATATTATTTCTCTGAAATATCCGCTGACCCTTGATGCTTTTATCGCTTGAGTTCGTGTTTCCTCTATTGAATCCCTCTTGCTTGATGTTGTTACTCCAAGGTAATTGAATTTCATTGTTTGTTGTATTATGTTGTTGTCGACAGCTAATTTACATATAATCGGATCTTTGGCTATGACCATTGATTGAGTCTTCTTGATTGAGGGTATGGGATGATAATTAATATGTGTATGGGTTGGGGTATAAAAAGGAAAAAGGAAGATTTCATTCCTCGTCGGAGATTTTATTGAAGGCATGCGAGAGTGAGTTCTGGAAAATTTATAAGAATGGAATAAAACTAAGGTCTTAGTTAGTGGGTTGCCTACCTTTTAGGTATGCTATTATTGGCTGCGTAGCTATTATGTATGCTTTCAGGTAGGATACAGAATACAAACAACATACTTTTTGGATAGATACAGGAAATAGACATTATTAGACTAATATGATGAAATAAGAAATGGCGTCGCTCTTATCATTAGTTAAAGAACTATTTCGTAAAATATATAATCATTCCGAATAAATGGTTTACAGAGAGCGATCACCTTATTGGACGTCGGCGTTTATAGTGTGTTGATTCTGATAAAGTTACTCATTATTTGATTTATTACATAAAAATTGGTGAGAGTTGATAAAAAAAGTCTTGAAGCGATGGTACAATTGATAGAATCTCGTAATACATGCTCTTGAGACATCTTCCTTGAGAGTTATTACAAACATTTCTACGTACTTGTAGCATAACTGAATATTTTGGCATAACATTGTAAATATTTCCAAATACTTTATATTTGCCTTGCATCTAAATTCTGGGGAATCCCCTTCTTAACATCATAACATATTCAAGTCATTTTGCCATTGAAACAGAATATGAATAGAGAGACAATTTCCAAATTTAATAGCAATCTAAATGTGCATTATATTAGAACTAATATTATTCAAAATAATCGTGTGCTAGGAGATGATAACACCGATACTGGTTGGAACGAAGTAGTTTCGGTGTTGATTGTTTAGTTATTGGGGGAATTTGGGTTAATCTGCGTTCCTACACATACTCAGAACGTTACGACCAATGCTTCACTCCTACTTGGAGAGGATTTATCAAAATTGATGAATAATTTAGTGGATGAGGTATCGTCTACCGTGGATGTGAGAGAATGGTTTATTTTGGATATATATGTATATATTTCATAAAATACGAGGTGTACCTACAATGATATATGAATTGCGCTTTTCTACTATACACCTACGTTTAATTCGGAATATTATTAATTTCGAAATGATAGTCTGCCCGTTCCTCGAAGAGGTGAATACCACGTAGAATATTTAATTACATCCCCTTCGAAGAACGTGACATCTTTCGACACTTTTGTCGATACAGACATTTATGTTGATTCGAAATTCAAGAAAAAGGACATAGAACGCTAACCGGTTTCGACCACATTCAGTCTCTTCAAGAACGTCGTAGTGTGTTCTAGTTCAGAGTTTCTAATCCAAACGAAAGATTCAGCTTTCTAACAACCCCTATTTGGCTCGTGGGGTTACAAACTTACCAGAAATAGTAACCTGGGGCCATCTCCTCTTTCAATTGAGAACCATCACCTCAGAGAATTATTCGACCGAAGAATAAGTCGTATGATATAAAATAAAATGCCATATAATACGAGGTGTGTCTATATTGATATATGATTTGCGGTTTTCCAGTTTACACCTACGTTTAATTCGAAATATTAATAATTTAGAAATAGCAATCTCACCGTTCCTCGAAGAGGACAACAACTAATTTCCTGGCTAATACCACGCAAAATATTGAATTACGGTAAGATAGCTATTTGGAAATAATTAATACGAGTATTTCGAATTTAACGTAGGTGAATAGTAGAAAACCATAATTCATCTCATTTTAGACACACCTCGTATTTCATGAAATATTATTTTATGTCATACGAATTCGGATAATTCTCTGAGGCGGTGGTTTGCAATTGGAAGTGCGCTAGCTAACTACTTCTGTTAAGTGTACACCACGAGCCAAATACAGGTTATTAGAAGGCTGTATCTTCAGTTTGGATTGAAGACTCCGAACTAGAAGGCATTACAGCGCTGTTGAAGAGACCCGAGAAGATTGAAACCGGTCAGCTTACTATGCTTACTATGAAATGAAATGAAATGAAATGAAATGAAATGAAATGAAATGAAATGAAATGAAATGAAATGAAATGAAGTGAAGTGAAGTGAAATGAAATGAAATGAAATGAAATGAAATGAAATGAAATGAAATGAAATGAAATGAAATGAAATGAAATGAAATGAAATGAAATGAAATGAAATGAAATGAAATGAAATGAAATGAAATGAAATGAAATGAAATGAAATGAAATGAAATGAAATGAAATGAAATGAAATGAAATGAAATGAAATGAAATGAAATGAAATGAAATGAAATGAAATGAAATGAAATGAAATGAAATGAAATGAAATGAAATGAAATGAAATGAAATGAAATGAAATGAAATGAAATGAAATGAAATGAAATGAAATGAAATGAAATGAAATGAAATGAAATGAAATGAAATGAAATGAAATGAAATGAAATGAAATGAAATGAAATGAAATGAAATGAAATGAAATGAAATGAAATGAAATGAAATGAAATGAAATGAAATGAAATGAAATGAAATGAAATGAAATGAAATGAAATGAAATGAAATGAAATGAAATGAAATGAAATGAAATGAAATGAAATGAAATGAAATGAAATGAAATGAAATGAAATGAAATGAAATGAAATGAAATGAAATGAAATGAAATGAAATGAAATGAAATGAAATGAAATGAAATGAAATGAAATGAAATGAAATGAAATGAAATGAAATGAAATGAAATGAAATGAAATGAAATGAAATGAAATGAAATGAAATGAAATGAAATGAAATGAAATGAAATGAAATGAAATGAAATGAAATGAAATGAAATGAAATGAAATGAAATGAAATGAAATGAAATGAAATGAAATGAAATGAAATGAAATGAAATGAAATGAAATGAAATGAAATGAAATGAAATGAAATGAAATGAAATGAAATGAAATGAAATGAAATGAAATGAAATGAAATGAAATGAAATGAAATGAAATGAAATGAAATGAAATGAAATGAAATGAAATGAAATGAAATGAAATGAAATGAAATGAAATGAAATGAAATGAAATGAAATGAAATGAAATGAAATGAAATGAAATGAAATGAAATGAAATGAAATGAAATGAAATGAAATGAAATGAAATGAAATGAAATGAAATGAAATGAAATGAAATGAAATGAAATGAAATGAAATGAAATGAAATGAAATGAAATGAAATGAAATGAAATGAAATGAAATGAAATGAAATGAAATGAAATGAAATGAAATGAAATGAAATGAAATGAAATGAAATGAAATGAAATGAAATGAAATGAAATGAAATGAAATGAAATGAAATGAAATGAAATGAAATGAAATGAAATGAAATGAAATGAAATGAAATGAAATGAAATGAAATGAAATGAAATGAAATGAAATGAAATGAAATGAAATGAAATGAAATGAAATGAAATGAAATGAAATGAAATGAAATGAAATGAAATGAAATGAAATGAAATGAAATGAAATGAAATGAAATGAAATGAAATGAAATGAAATGAAATGATACTGGAACTTCCTCAAAAGGAAGTCTTTATAACGAACTAAAAACAACATTTCTGTTACATTCTGAAACGCCTTTCAACATCTTGTCGATGTTAATGCAATGTCTAAAAAATAACATTTTTGCAATGATATAAATGCAACATTTCAAAAATAATACAATGTATTTTCTTAGATGTTCTATGGATATTACTAAAACCTCTAAATAATATACCTCAAACATTCTAGATGACATCCTATAGATGTTTCTGTACCTAATCAGCAAATACAGAGCGAACAACTAAGAACGCCGGCTGTCAGCCATATTTCAAAAAATAGTATAGGTACTACTTTAAAAAAATACCTTCAGCAAAATGACCCTTAAAAATCGTTGGAAAATATTTGAGAGTTCTTAAAATATCTGCTATGGGGTGGAATGAACACTTAAAAACATAATACTGTGATTATCTCCAGAAAAGACATACTAAAGGTATCCTAAAAATTCAATTTTTGATATATTGATGAGATTATGAAAATATTTAGTTAGGTACTTTTGTCCTTATTCTTCAAGTAAGGGGTGGGGAAATGTTCAACCTAAAAAACAAATGACATAACACGTTTTTGTTTTTTAATTGATATCAATGTGTTTGGCGTTATTTAAAAGAGTTTTTCCGCTTTAATAAGATAAGCTCAACAAAAATAACAAAACTGAACAACTTTGTCAACGCTATGTGAAAAAGTCGACAATTGTCTGATTTTTCACGGAAATTGCAAATGTAATGAGGCATTTTTCAAATTCTGATGAAAATGGGTTAAAAAATAAGAATTTGGTGAAAATCGCAAGTCTAAATCTTAATTCTATTCCTAGATATAAGATTTACGATATCAGATTTAAAAATTGAAAAAAATGCTTCAATTAACATTAGAAATTTCCGAGTCGATACAAAATTATCTAATTTTGTCATCAGTCTTATTAAACAGAAAAACTCTTTTAAATGCAGCTATAATATTGGTTAAAAAAGGAAAAAGTTATACATTTGTTCATAAGTTTGGACCTTCCCCGCCCATTATTTGAAGAATAATAGCAAAAAAATATCGTTAATTGAATTTTTTCATAATCTCATTAAGATTCCAAAAATTGAATTTTTAAGACACATTTAGTATGTTTTTTAGAGTATTATGTTTTCGAGTGTTCACTCCACCCCTAGCGGATATTTTAGACTGCACAATATTTTCCAGCAATTTTTCAGTATCACTTACATAAAGGTAATTTCTTTGAAAGTTGTACCATGATTCTTTTCTGAGATGAGATGTGGCCTACAATCGTCCTTAGTTGTTCACCCTGTACATTTATAATAAAATAGCAAAAAACGCAATAAAGGATTCAAAACGTTTATTCACTATTAACAAACAGTACAGTAAATTTGAAAAAAACAGGTACAAAATTAGAAAAAAAATATCTTGTCCAGGAATCCAACCTAAAAAAAATGAAATTGTGTGAGCATATTACATAACAAGTGTGGAAAGTGGAAACTATTGAACGCATTCAGTGAAAGCAAGGAATAAAAAAAGCTATCTTGATATGTAGTTGCCATAAGGTAACATACTTTGAAACTGAATACACATACATTACAGCTAGTTTACAGAACATTTATTAGAATAGGTTAGAATAATATTAAAATTAATAAAAATTTTACACCATAAATATTTTATGAAACATCACGTTAAATCGACAGAAATCCAATCTGATTTAAGAAAATTCTATCGTTTACTTACGGTTACTTTTTCTCACGCACGAGTCGCTGTTTCGAGTGCCTCAACCATTCCATAACGTACACTTCAACATACTTATCTGTGAAACATTCAAAGGTGTTCTGAACAGCAGCTAAAAAAACAATTACATTAGAACAAACTGTGCCCATGGAGACCTTTGATCATATCATCATAAACTACATCGAACTTGATTTTCAGCCAATCGACTGGGGCCCATTCTCCATAAGATACATGCGGGGTTCTTCAAAGGAATAATAACATATTTTATTTCAAGAAGTGACTTCTCATGATTTACCTTCTATTATATTCCTCACTCCGTTTGGCAGATAAATTCACGTGTGCCATGAAAATTCATACTTCTCTTCTGTATAAAGTGATATACTATTCTCATCTTGTTATTTTCATCCTGGTACATATTGTATATTAAGATCGTGGAATTGTTACTCAATGAAAACTAAGCATTATACTGTATACAAGAAAAACTACTTATGGAGAAAAGATATGAACACATTATCAAGTTAAATGAGTTTATAGTTAATTGTATCCAATTGTCATATTCTCCAACTAGATCAAAATAGGTACTATTTTAAGGATCACCTACAGCTTATTTATTGTATTTATTGTATTTTTAAATGGTAATGAGCTTTTCAACAGAAATTTCGGTTTTTAAAGTCTTAAACAGTCTCTAATTGTTCACAACAATTGTTAGTATTAGTGTTAAAATTTTCTAAACCTGCAAAACGATATTGATGGCTATGCCTACTTCTACAAAAACTAGAATTACATATACTTGATTCAATATTTTTTGTACTGTTTAATACAATGTCTGTATAAGACTATCTGAAATAGTTACTTCCCTTTCTTTACATAATCACCAACTATTTGTTTTTTATTTTATTTATGTAAGTAGCTTCTGAAACAACTTGAACATTGAAAACATTTTCTTCTAGATAAAAAACTCTGCCAACATATGAGTATGTTTTATTATTAATTATAATAACTACCCTGTTGCAATATTAAGTTTTTCGTAGGGTATAATGCATATCTTGAATTTTAAATATTGTGAATCGTTTTTAAAATATACTTACTAAATAAAATATTTTAAAAGTTGAAAAAACCCTCATTTTGTAAACTCTATTATATAATGTTAGGGTACAATTCCGCCACCTGGAATTTCAATGTACAATAGCCGATTAAAGTATTGAATGAGTATTAAGTTTCGATAATTATGATTTTGGAATAGGTACTTACCGATAACAACTGTTGTTCGTCCATTATAACAATAATTATAACTAAGTATAGAAAGTGTAGGTAAGTAGGAACCCTAAATACACAACCATGTCGATAGATATGAAAAAATTTCATTTTCAAATACATAGCCGAAAATAGTTGATATCCTAAAATCGACAGCAATGTACACAAAATAAAAAGAATTTACATTGTTGAACAATATTAAAATTCTCAAATCTTCTCAAGTTAAAGCTCACTAAATGGTTCGGGTCAAGTGTTGATGGCAACAGCAAAATTAACAGTATTTGACAGCCATGGTAAGAAACATACATGTAAGGCTTTACTGTACAATGGTTCTAGGTCAAACTTCATTTAGAGAAGTTTGGCCGACAAGTTTGACCTCCCTTCGTATGCCACAAATTCGACAGTAGGGGGCATTGGTCGGAATTCGTCAGAGTTGAGTAAACCCGGCGATATCAAAATAAAATCTTACCGTTCTCATTTTCAAGCTAAACTTAGGAATTTCAGAAGTTACTGACAATTTTTCTAGTTTTGACTCTTATTCCCACATTCTTGACATTCCATCTTATATAACCTTATCAGATCACACATTTTTTAAGGTATACACAATAGAGCTTTGATCGGACCCGATACCTATTGGTCGCTTCTCCTAAGTGGCACACAACAGCTTGGCCCCAACAAATCCATATTGTAAGACAGCGAGCTATGCTGGGTAGTAACAGGCCCTTTAGGTTGTTCTCGTGAAACTTCTCCTCTTGTAATTTTTCTAAATCCATTGACATTCTATCTCAACTCCAAAAATTTTGGGAGTTAGAAGAATTACCAGGTAAACTTATCCTGTTATGTGAAGAACAACTAGCTGAAGAACATTTTTGTGACACTTTCAAGCGAAGATCGTAAGGAAAATTCGTGGTTTCAATTATTTTAAAGAAACACATCTCTAAGCTAGGTAATTCTGAAGAAAGAGCAAAAATCAATTTTTATATCTTGAAGAAAAATTGGCGAACAATCATATACTAAAAACACTTCATTGTGACTTCGTGAATGAATATAAAGCTCTCTCACATATGTCGTATTTCAAGGCCTTATCACATTACCAAATTTCTCTCCTTATCATGGCGTTTCTCGAGTAGACTGTGTGAACATCAAATTGCGTGTGGTCTTCAACTGCTCAGTAGATCTCCTTCTGGATATTCTCACAATTCAATTCAATTCGTAGGACCTACCATTTAGGAGGATCTTTATCCAATTTTGACAACATAACTTTGTTGCGTCATTGACATCAACCAATTGTACCGTCAAATTGAAATGGCTTACGAATGTAAGCCTCTTCAGCTTATATGTTGGCGCGAAAATCCTTAAGTTGAACTTTAAATCAACTCTCGAAACAAAGTAACAAATGGCACAGATAGTGCCCTTCATGACAATCCGTTGCTTATTACAATTAGCCATTGATCACGAAAAGTCTTACCCGGAAACGTCTCAAAGCATAAAGAAGAACATGTACATAGGTGACTTACTTCGTGGATTAATCAATTGACGATATTATGTCAACAAATTTCTTCTATTTTACAATTATCTTTTTTCGGCTCAGAAAATGGAAATCGAATAATCCCAATCCTCTAGAATGCCTAAAAAGTGGAAATAGCTATACGTCAGAATAAGAGTCTTATTTTTTTCTCCTTCTGAATCAAGAAAAAGTTTAGGTTTCCTTTGGTCCTGTAAAGATGTTTTTCTTTTCGAAATCAGTCAGCTACAAATAATAAACCATATCACTGAATGGGCAATTTTATCAGATATTGCAAAATTATTTGACCCGTTGTGCCTGATCAGTCCAATAATCGTTTTAGTAAAAAGCATGCTTCAAGACTTGGAAATTAGCGAACTTAGAATACAAAGCCACAAATTATGTTCAAATCATGTGAATATCCAATTATACGGCTTTGCAGACAGTTCTCAGAAGGCTTATGGTGCAGCACTATATTTTCGTAGCTCCCATTAAACTGGTAAGGATTCCGAGATTAGATCTGTGTGCTCATTTGTTGCTTGCTAAACTCTTCTATAAAATTGAAAATTGTTTAACTATCCAATTCGACGAAAATTATCTGTGGTCAGATTCAACACTAGCGTTAGAATGGCTATGTATATCTCCTCATCTTTTGCAAACAGTCAATGAAAATAGAGTGCGTCACCTTCTGATCTTTCGGAAATCGGAAACATCTAATAAACTGTCGTCCATACTAGTAATATAATTCTTCCTTTCAAAACTTCTTCCCATTTCAACATAATTGAATGCGTTATTGCACACATGTCACGTTCTTCCTACAGTTTTAAGAAATTTGTGAAAATAGCCATAAATCATGACGTTATAGGGACATTTATATCAGCTTACTTCCGGCACCAGGGTGGAATATGATAGGCTGGTGTAAAATCTAGCAGACATCATCTTCTCAAAATAATAGCTAGCACCTCACTTACATATGAGAATTTGTCGATAGTTATTATTCAAATTGAAGGAATTTCAAATTCAAGGCCATTAACACCTCCTTGGTCCAAATGATTTAGTAGTATTAACTTCTGCTCACTTTTTAATCAGAAGCTCCCTCAACTCTTTACACTATCTAGATGTTCCAAATGTCCCCAACAAAGACCAAATCAATAAGAAACAAATTAAGAAGTTGAAACAACAGTTTTGATCACGCTGGTCGAAGAAATACTTCAAAAACGTACAAAATAGAAAACGAATAGTTCATTTATTGGTGTGGGATATATGGTCACTGTTCACGAAAACAATTTACAACCGTACTAGTGGAGGCTAGGTCGTGTAGTAAACGTACATTCTTGTGCCGATAAAACCATTGGGGTTATCACTATGAAATCTAATTCGGGTTTCAGTTAAATAAAGTGCGTAGTGACGAAATTGTGTTTACTACCGTCACCTAAATTGTTAGAGGGTAGGTTGAGTTATTCTTCGTTTTTCGGCGAATTGCAATTTGAAGCCGAGAATGTGTTAAAATTTGGTTCCTTTCAATATAGAATATACAAAAGACCCAAAGTCTAAAACGCAGTTTTTCTGTGTCTTAAATAAGTATAAATGTTTTTGTTTTCAGGTTGTTTAATGATATATCTGAAAGTTAAGAGCTATCACTATGTATGTCTGTTGAATACATGAAAAAAAGGCGTTACAGTAGTTTCATATAGTTTTATCACATGAACAATATACAGTCCACTCAAAAGAACAAGTACATTGTAAAATCATTAAAAGAAGCAGACGGAAGTCAAGATGACCTGATATTTTAGAAATTGTAGAAATTGTAAATCGACAGCCCGAAATGATAGCAGCCGGTTAAAAGTCTTATAAAGGGTAAGACAATGGCTTAAGCTCCAAAACACATTCCAGTAGAAATAGGTGATAGTGTAATTAATTATACAAATTGCCGATTTCAAGAGAGCAAATCAGATCTACGTGATATTCTTGAAGTTCTCTTCTTCCAAATTATTAACAAGTTTTTCACAAGATTGGAACAAAATATGGAATTTTCGATAAATCATCTAGCAGATCTGTTGGATAGATACATACTCATAAACTTGGGTAAATATAATTTGTTTTATATGAGATAAGTTATTGCCATTATGGTAAGCTGATTTAATGTGCGAGTCCCAAGAAAAATTCTTGCCAGAACCTTGAAGTACCAAAGCCAAATTTATATTTGAGAACTGTAGCTAGGGAAGCAACTATAGGAAGGGGCCAAGGGTGTATATCAGGAAAGTGTCTCAATAAAAAAGGCAAGTTTTGTTACTCAAAATGCCTCGATAGTTTGTCATGTAACAACAGAGAGGTAGACTCACTTCATTTCTTCTGTTTGTTTTCATTAGGCTGTTTCCGATTTTGTTCTATTTGATTATTTTAATTATTTAAAATTAATAGTGTAGCCATAGCATCGTTGTTATATGTTGATATTTCTTAACAATATTCTATCAAGTAAGATGATTATTATGGTTCAACATTTTTCCTTGTTATTATGAAATACTAACGAACTCCTTATATTGAATCTTACAAAACTATCGAGAGACCTTTTTTCCATGAATTAGCCAGGGCTATAGTTTGAGCAAATATTCCTCTTTCCATGAAATATGAGTTTGTCCTCATTCAACTGCTTATTGACCTTTTCGAGCAAGATTGTTTAGTTGTGTATTTGTATCTGTATATAAATGGAATCCAGCGACTTGTCAAATCCAGACCTTCTACTGATGTTGACATGGGGCGTTCGTTCAACTCACAGGGACAGCATTTTATCCCCTAGCAAAGGCGATCGTCATACGCCAGATTGACTTGTCACACCATAAATAAACGTCATAAATTTGTATCAACTATTTAAACATCTGGAGTCTATCAGTTGGCGAGTGCATATAAATGGAAAGGAGTCACAATGATATTTCAATACCTTTAACTTGATTTTAATAAAAGTTAATATTTTGTATATAACGATATGCGGCTAAAAATTCCAAATAAAAACATTCTGGATAATTATATATAGATAAATTTTATCCACAAAGAGCTCGAAAATAAATAAATAAATACTTTGGTTGTATGATTTTCGCAACTTCAAGGCTGTTTTCACATATCACGATCCTCAGGCTACACGCTAAAACCAATGAATAGCAAAAAAATCGATGTGAGTTGTAACAAGGGAAATAACAGAAAAAAGCAAGTCTTGATGCTTAGGAAATATGAAAGAATTCTATTTTCTATATATCTCCATCATCATCAGTCTCAAGTATTATGATTTCCAATAACTGAATTGCAATTAACATTCAGTATGGGAAATTTAGAATAATTTTTAGTTAATCATTTGCGAATGTGTTGACTTTGTTAAGTCCTTCCAAAAAGTTACAAGCATAACATAATGGATTGGAGTTAAGTTTTCAAAGGAATTTTCTTCCACATGAGCATATTATATCACAAATACTTTTGGATGAGTTCCAGGTGGACATGTTATTCGTATTTTGTATTATATAGTTATAGCACAACAGCCGGATAGGGACGACCTTCATCGATCTGTTAACCAGACGAAACATGTTTTAATAATCATTCAATAATAGATAAATACACCTGAAATAGATTGCCTAACGAAATGCTCACCAGGCTATTTTTAGATTAATTAACAAAAATTATTTTTTTGTCACCGATCTGTTAACCAGCCGAATTTTGTTCTAATTGATAGTAAATAATATGAAAAATATATCTAGGTAGCGTTGCCTACTTCTTTATTTCTTTACCACACTACCTAGAAAGAAGGTATAAACAGGTATGTTATTATAGGTAACTACACCAATCTGCTAAGCGTTTGAATTATATACCAAAAAATAGGTAATTTAATAAGAAACGCGATTGTATAGGCTTGCCTACAATAAACATATCATTGTTTATCATTGATAGGCTTCAAAGTTTGAAAATCGGAAGAGGTAATGGTGTGATATTGAGTAGAGCCGAAGTCCGCGCAATAGAAGAGGACATAGTACAGCAGCTATGCGCGCAATATCCCTCTAATGTAAACCACTTCGTATGCTCTATCTCTTATTCATATTATTATACAGAATTATTTGGAGCGATAGAAAATAAACTTAATTTAATTCATAATTATCAATTATATTTATCATATTAATAGTATTTATAATTATATTCATAATAATTATAATAGTATATATAGCTACTTGCTCTATCCAATACTTATATTATCCATATTCATAATCATATATATATATATATATATATATATAAATATATATATATATATATATATATATATATATATATATATATATATAAATATATATATATATATATATATATATATATATAAATATAAATATATATATATATATATATATATATATATATATATATATAGACAGTATATTGTGCTGATTACGTACTTATAGTATTGTAGAATTGCTTAGTTTGTGTTTGTTACGAGGTTATTTAAATTCATGTTTATAATAAAAATATCAGTCTTGTATTTAAAACTGTTGTGTTAGTTTGGTCTTAGGAAATAAGTTAGTATTTGAAAACACGGTTTCGGTTAATTAAGAGTTAAGTGGCGCAGTCAGTAGGATAGTCAATCGAACGTTAAAAGATTTAACATTCTTCTACGATTTGTTGACTATTCGAACAAGTGAATCTAATTATTGGAACTCATAGTTGGGCGAACTGAGTAACTCAACTAGCAGATCTGTGTTGTGCGAGAAACTGGAAGATTCAAGAAGAGATTGGTTGTTCCTGTGCAGTCCGAGTCAATGGAAAGGATCTTCGTTATATTACTGTAAGTGTTTTTATGTCATATAGAGGGAATATAAATTATTTTTCTGATACATCTGACGATTCTGACTTCAATTCTGATTCAAATAATTCAAATTCAGGCTCAAACTCTTTTAACACTAGAATAAAATTAACTTTAGTATCACCAAAACTTTTTCCCTTAAATAATTTTAATAGAACGGCTACTCCACAATTACCTATTTTAAAAAAAGAATATCTGGATATGATACCAGAATTTAATGGAAACAATGCATTACTTCCTAGGTTTATTGAAATTCCAGAAAAATTAGTGAGTAAGTTTTATAATACTGTAGATGTAGGGGATTTTCAAAACGAATATTTGATGTCCAGCATCTAGGCAAAAATGAAAGGTGGAGCAGCTATAAACATTTCTTCTTGTACTATAAAAACTCGGGAAAACCTAAAAGATGCACTTCTTAATACTTATGCTGATAAAAGAGATATTTACACATTAAATATAGAACTATCAGGAATGAAACAAGGTCATTTCTTATCTCATCACACATTTCAATGTGAATGAACATTTATTTTGAGAAATTACTTTAAAAATTTGGCACGAAGTTTGAAAGAACCTTAAGGTACATTAATGCGTACGAAAAATCCAGAAAATTCAAATATTGCTTCAAATGTTCTTACAAATGATTTTCAAGTTTATATGTGCCAGAATAATCATCCAAAAGATATTTTTTCAAATTTAAATACGCAAAATTATTCTCATAAAAATAGAACAAATATCCAAAATAATGTAGCACATAGGCAGGCACCTCCTAAGCCAAATCCTATGCAGAACTATCAACACACTGATCGAAATTCCGCATTAAGCCCACAAAATCTTCCATCAACTTCCTATAATCCTTCTAATAGGAATAATACAAATTTGTCTAATAATGGTCATAACGTTTTTAAACCTAATCCAAATCAAAGATTTTCAAATCCAATTCCAATGAGTGTGTCGACCAGAAATACAGCTAGACCCCAACCCCAAAATTATCAAAATAGGTTCCAACACAATCCTAATCAACCTAGAAATTTTATCTCGGAAGAACTCCATAATATAGACGATTCCGATTGCACTAATGATGAATCCGATAATTTTTTAGAGACACCACCCTCGGAACCAAACCAAATTGACATTGTTAAATGTAATAAAAAATTAATAGATGTTCCTTCAAATGAAGTTAAAGAAGTAATTCAAGATTACCGCGAGGGTAAGACTAATCATAGAGGTCTAGATGAAACTGAAAATCAATTAAAAACTTTGTATTATTGACCTAATCAAAGAGCATGTATACAAACTTATATAAACGAATGCGAAGTTTGCCAGTTAAGCAAATATGATAGAAAACAAATAAAACTATTTTTAAATGTTACTCCCACAGCTACTAAACCTTTCCCAATTTTACATTTAGACACGATAACCTCAGTAAATAGTAAATTTCTTACGATAATAAATTCATTTTCCAAATATGGTCAAATGTATGAATTAAAATCTATACTCGGAATAGAAGTAGCTCATAGTCTAATTGAATACTTTACACACCACTAGTTAACAGAACAAATAATTTGGGATAATGGAACCGAGTTAAAAAATTCTGTTGTAAAGGAATTGATAGGAACACATTAAACTAAAATTCATTTCATAAGTTCTCAACATCCAGAATCGAATGGAATTGCCGAAAGATTCCACTCTACGATTATTGAATACATCAGACTTTTGAATAATCAAGAAGATTTTGAAAATGATACTTTTGATAATAGAATACTGACCAAGACATAGTCTTGTGGAAGAATCCTTCTGTTAAATAACTCAAAAACCTGAAAGGAGTCCTTAATAAAATACTCATTCTCAGTACTGTATGCCTTAGTCAACATATCTGTGAGGAAAGAGGCAATAAACTCGGTAGGAGAGTTAATAGAAGCGACAATAGGTCTCACTACCAAGGTAGGCTTATGAATTTTAGGAAGAGTGTAAAATTTGACTATAACAGAGTTATACGATGTTAATTTTTTCCTCGTGATCTCATAAATCTGTCTCTTATTATATAATCTCTCAACAAGAGTGTTAGACTTGTATTGAATCATCCTACTGGGATCTCTAGAGAGGGGACCATAGTAATAATCATTATCGATTATATCTTGAAATAACTTGAGGTAATCCTCCTTTAACATAACAACCGTGACGTTACCCTCATCTGATTTAGTAACAATTAACTCGGGATGCATCTTCAGGAAACATCTTGCTTCAAACAACAAATTTCGGAAAGGTGATGGGTGGCAATCATCTTTTCCAAATTTGTTGTTTGAAGCAAGATGGTCAGTCTGGATGTGGTTTCACTTTTTAGCAATGTTTAATTACAAGCAGTTATACGTTCAGTTCACAATCACTGGTCATCCATCAGTGCGGTATGTAATATTGATATTGACATGTTCATTGAGTTGATTGAATTCCTGTTCAGCTCTACCTGCTTCTCGTTTAATAATAAATTTTACAAACAGACTTTTGGTACACCTATGTGTGCTAGTATTTCTCCGATATTAGCTTGCTATGTAATGGATAACATTTTGAAATGAAATGATGAAATTGTTGGATATCTCCGTAAAGAGATTTGGAACTATCCGATTTGTTATACATTTGGTAAAAAATTCCACCAATTTTGTCAAATTCTATTGAAATAAACGGGTTATAATCAATCATTTATTTTGTCCTTGTGTACACCAATTATTTCAGGATTTTTTATTCAAAATAATTCAGAATTGATTGATAATAACAAAAGAGGTATTATTGATATTCCATAATACATAATACTTTAATTTAAATCCAATTTTCAGTAATTTCTCTATCAACGATCATCGGTTCTTCAGATACAGCCAGCCGTCCTATCTTAGTTGTAGACTCGATATGGAAAAGTTTTAAGAAGTAAAATATTTAGTTTTCCATTGGATATTTTATCAATGTATTTGATTCTGACCAGGTTTGTAATAGCAGATTTTATATGGTACTTTAATCTTCCACAAAAATAATACTTTTTCAAAAACATTGTGGATGTGTTATATGATGGCTTTTGTTTAGCTTGAAAACAATGTAAAAATGTTTTACAAAAATTGACTCATTTTCTAAAAGTAATAATATAAACATTAGTTGTCATCACACACTTTGTAAAAATACTTACAATCTGGAACCCGATTTAAAGCCAAATTCAATATTCCCTTAAATCGAAACGTCATCGTGGACATTCTCACACAATACAGATACCAATTATACAATAATTGTTTCTAACCACGTGCCTTGTACAGTACATGTTTGTACTCCACTGGAGCCCGAAATAACTGCTATATATACTGAAAAGATATCGCGCTATTGTATGCAAAGAGGCGTCAATCTTTTGGGACTTTGGTATGTTATATTCACCCTAGTTTGCTAGATATGGAGTAGTCCAGTTGAAAAAGTACACAGTTTTGGACTTTTTTAAACTTACGAGCTGAACTAAATTTATGTTGCGCACACACTACTACATGTGTGGATATGTATAATTGCAAAAATTTATTTAACTTCACAATAATATATAATAATAAAATTCCACTTTGTTTTGTTTTAAATAAAGAATTTTTTTGAATTAAAAAAAAAACGAATTTTTTGCAGCAAGATAAGTTACATATCAGCATAATATTTAATTTGACGATCTACGTCGACGAAGTCGCGGGTACAAGCTAATGAGTCTACATATTTGTGCTGCTTCCCTTATGTTCGGCGGGGTAACCTTCATTTCACCGTCTGATTCGTTTTTCATATTGAAATTTCTGTTAATTTTAATTCAGTATAATAATTAAAATACTAGGCTATCAGCTGTATTGTAATCGCTGGAACTCGCCCTGCCACGGCCTGTCTGGGATTTGTTAATTATCAATACTTATTATTGACTAGTGAATAATTAACGTCATCATTCTTAGGAAGCTCTACACGTAAAATGTAAACATTATCAATTATCAAACAGCCGTGGGCAAATTTTATTATGATATGACAATTTGATCACTGCCAAAATTGTCAGAATCATTTGAAGTTATATTCAACGTTTTCAAATGAAAGTTACTATTTCCGTAGTCGCTAATAGTTGCTCAAGTGCAATCAAGTGCAATAGTCGCTATTAATTATTTCCGATTGGATTGTTTTAAAATTTATGAAATTTCATTGGTCAATGGAATGTTATATTAATAGTCAATTTATCAAAGCCCTCGAGCGGAAGCTCTCGATTTTTAATTAGAATAGTAATCCCAAAAATATGTCGAATCAACGAAAACATAAGAGTGTTTTTCAAGATCATACTATAATTTGGATGCTTACCTTCGGAAATAAATAATTTGTTCTTAGTATTTCCCATTTTAAGAATCAGTGTAGTGAAGCATGATAAGTTTTTAGCTCTTAAAATATACTGGGGCTGAACAAGTATAATGTTTGTTATGGTATTTATAAACCACTTGAATTTTTGTTTTGTTTGGACACTTAAAATTCTCATAATCTCATGACGCCAACTTAAAATGCTAGCATGAAAATTATATGAAGAAAACGAAAATCGCGTAAAAGAATTTTGATATTTACATGGTATGTGTACAAGAAATATAAGCTATAATTGGAAAAAAACTCCAGCTCAGTTAGGACGCAAACTAGATATATTTAGTAAATAATTTTTGGTATCGTGTATAAATGAATGTTTACTGGGGTGACATTCACTGAGACCTAAGAGATCTATTGTGCCTCCTTTTTTCTACTTAGTTCCTGAGGAAAGTCTGAGAAACTAGAGTATTTCCTTTAGTCCTATTTTCTAGAAAATTTTTAGGATATCCGAAGGCTTCAGCTTAGGTTATTGTCCCTCTTCTTTGGTATAGTCTAACAGTCTCTATATGTAATTAACGTAATATTTGGTTATATTCATTCATTCTATCTTGTCATAAAATTAAAGCCGGTAGATATAATCTATAAACATAATGAACAAAAAACAAAAATCCATATGCCAAGTTGAACTCAAGCCTAAATAGGAACAAAAAGGCAATGAAATAAACATCGTGATTACTCAGCCATTTTTAAATTCAAGAAGAACTTATCTATTAAATCAGTAAAATTGAAATACGAAGAAGTAGATTATTAATTACACACTTTCAATTTACAATATAATAATAGTTATTTGTAAAACAAGTGTCACAATGACTCCTTTTGTAGTACGAGTGAATATTGCACAACGAACCGCGAAGCGGTGAGTTGTGCAAATCACGAGTACTACAGAAAGTCATTGGTGCACAAGTTTTACACAATATTTTTTATTATTCGCATTTATTTAATTATTAAAATAAAATAGAATTTCATATAATCACTGTTTTTAAACTAGGGGGAGTGGTTTGAAATTAAGTTGGCAATGCTGTAGATTCCTAATTGGTCAGATTACAGATGGTTTTATTCAGCACTTCTGACATTTGACATATTATAAACGAATAATTGTGTAAATTGTAAACAAACTATCATTCAAGCAAAAATATGATGATTATGTTTCAAAAAAAGAGCTTCTTCGTATATGCTCTTGCGATCTATTCATATTATATCATGAACAGAATTATTTCTGTAATACATCTTCACATAGATATCTGGTAATTTATCCCAAAATCGAACGTTTTGTATACCTATATATTGATCATATACAATATAAAAATAAACAATTGACAAATCATTGATAAATAAACGTTAGCATACTTTATTCATTAATATTTTTATTATATAAATCATTCTTATTTACTTTTAATATAATAATTTGCTAGCTAGAACAACGCTAGACTATTTTATTTATAATTTGTGTCATGGTTAAAGTCAAATGTCAAATAAAAACATGACTAAATTCAATAACCAACTGTACACTAAAAATTACTATAACAGTGTTCAAAGAGCGTCATTGTGACACTGTAAACAATGTTATAATCAAGTCTCTTTTATACGCGAATTATAAAAAAATTATTATAACCTCGAGTCAATGTAATTGAAACGTTTTGAATATTTTTATTAAAACTACTTTCAAGATCAAAAATGACAGAGTTATGTTATCTAAATGAATTGAAGTAATTATAATTTGCATTCATATCTAAAACAAAAAACAGCCAACTCCCAAGCTCCCGTTACCGAATCGTTTAGAATGTCAAATGTAAGTCTTTACCAATTTAGTAGGATAATACTAGAAGGAGCTCACTCTAACCGCTACAGTGATGGAGTACTCAACTGCAGTGGTGCCAAAGTTATTGGATCCTACTTTGACCTAGAAATATAACATAAAATGTATATCAAGTTTTCAACATATCGCCATCTAGAAATATACACGCGCACTACAAAAATATACAAATTCACGAAAACGGCCAAAATTAGCTCCTTCCAATAACTATGCCAAATCAATCTAGACATAAATATAAGGTAGCTGATGCTTTTTTTAGAACTTGGTAAACTGCCGCGAAGCTTTTTTATACCTCAGATTTAACATGGGAGGAGCCCACCTTGTATGTTAAGTGAATATAGATACATCTGGCTAATACCATGCAGAGTTTTGGATAACATCCCCTTCGAAAACCGTGACGTCGATCGGCCTTTTTGCCGATACGGACATCTGTGGTGATTCGCAACTGCTAGCGGAAGAACATAGTACACTGACGCGTTTCGACCTTCTTGGGTCGCTTCAAGAGTACCGTAATGCCTTCCAGTTCAGAATCTCTAATCTGAACTGAAGACTAACGTCCTCCGACAACCTCTCTTGGTTCTTGTAGTTACACAAGCGAGAAGTAGTCAGTAGGCGCCATGTTCACTTTCAGTTGCGAACCAACACCTCAGATAAATGCGACCGTTTTAGTCGTATGAAATAAAATGAATATAATTTCATAGAATACGAGGTGTCTATATGAAATATGAATTTAGATTTTCTACTACACCTGTTTTAGTCGAAATTTCAATAATTTCGACGTGTTGGCCTGACCGTTCTTCGAAGGGAAAAACAATTACATTCCTGGCTAATACCATGTAGAATATTGAATTACATACCCTTCGAAAACCGTGACGTCGATCCGCCATTTTGCCGATACGGACATCTGTGGTGATTCACACAATTTGTATATTCATGGTCGTAGGAAAAATATAGTACATAACTCGTTAGGAATTGTGATCCCTCAACTCGTATGGAATATGTCACTTTCCACACTTCTTATACAATGCTATTCAAATTCGAGTCTATGCATTGGAATCATGGTAATGGTAAGAGATATGGAGATGGTTAAATGGGGACAAAGTTGTGTATTTCAGAGGTCAGTTATTTGATTCAAGACAATCTAGCTTCTTTAGTTCTGGAGTTATACCGGAAAAATTGAAAATTTCGAAATTCTTCTTTTGCCTACATCTTTTTATTTGCGAGGATTTTCCAAAACTTTGCTATAGCATTTTTTTGTAGACTATCCACATATGCGAATAAAAATTGTATAGAAAGTATGGTACACATTGGGCCACCCACAACATTTTATTTTCGAATACGGACCTGTATTTTTCACTGCAATATTTGAAAGCCAAGAGGTTTCATATTGGCATAGTACTTTCATCTGAATTACAGAGTGTTTTGAAAATATTGAACTATTACGAGAACAATTTTAACCTCTTTTAATATTCCATAACAGCTGTAATTGAAAAATATCAGTGAGTAAGAAGTGAATCAATGCTAAGTTGATCATGCAACAAGAACTTGTTTTATTGAAGATTTGAAATTTTACCAGTATAGTTAAATATTTCCAAAACACCTGTAGTTCAGATGTAAAAACTACGCCCATATGAAACATGACTCTTGGCATTAGAAACAATGCAATTAAAAATATAGATTCGTATTAGAAAATAAAAACTTAAGGGTGGCCCAATTTTAACGATACTTTGTATAAATTTTTTTTCAAACAGAGCATGCCGCAAAAATGTTTAGTTCGAATACACAAGCTTTTTAGTCTGTAACCTACTGAATAATCCACGTTATACATCCAAAGAAATTATTTTTCACTTTCTAGCGCATTTGAATAAAAGTTAGTCTTTAACAAGTATTTTTATGATTTTATTTTACTCGTCTAAGATAAGACAAGGATATGATAAATGTTTAACATTGTTTTTCTTAGAATTCAAATTTAAAGTTCCTTTTGTAACGACGAAGTTCGTTAAGATTCGGATTGAACCAGAAATTACAGACCGATGTTTAAGTAGCTGAAATGTTTTTCCCATGTACCCATACAAATCACTCAAATTTCAAATAGTCCGCTAATTTAATAACAAAATAGCAGGCTGGCTAGTAATTTCGTTGGCAAACTATACAGGGTGTTTCCCAAGTAATCTTAAATATAGTAGTGGACGCTTTGTCACTCCATTTTAAGACGAAAAGTTCTCATAAACATGTTTGATAAGCCTTGTCGTTAATGAGATACAGGGTGCTGAATTGTATGATTTCAACTTTGATGTTTTATAACTCAGACTGTAGTGCTGGTGGAAAAGTGCCGTCTTTTTTAATATTGTACTTTCTATTTTTACTAATTTCGTTCTTTTCAATTCATAAACGTAGCCACTACGAACTTTTTTGAGGTGGTTGAAATTTTTCATCAAAAATCACCCTAAAAAAGTCGTAGCGGCTACTTTTTTGGAGTGGAAAGAATTAAATCGAAAGAGGGAGGTATGTGCAATCATGAAAAAATACGGCATTCTTCCACCGGCATTACAAACCAAGTTATAGAACATCAAAGTTGAAATAATAAAATAATTCAACAACCTCTCTCTCTCGTTGCCGACAAGACTTATCACACATGTTAATGAGAACTTAACGCTTAAAATGGAGTGACGAGGCGCCCACTACAATATTTTCGATTACCTAAGAAACACCTGTATATAAAGAGAACGTATATTTTTTTGGAATATGAACTGATCATTTTTTGTACGAACATTTGTATAAGTTTCATTTAATATTTTTTCATGTCTATTCTATCTCAAACGCAAAATAGAGAACAGCTTTAATGATAATACTGATCTAAAACCTTTTACAGAGTCATTATGGATTCCTCACTACTTGATTATCTCTTTAGATTCCTTATTCTTTTGATATGATCTTCATTTGCGTTACACCTAAGTCTAGCAATTCAAGTGAATTCAAGACTTTTTTTCAAATTTCGTGTTCACACGTTTTATTTTGAAATTCTGTTTCAAATTTTTTGTTCAAAATTCAGAGCCTAACTTTCCACGGGTTTCGAATTATTCAAGAGTATAAAAAAAACCTTCATCAAACTCACACGGCTCAATGGACCATATAAAGGAAAGTTGATTTCAATCGCTCTGATTTGAGCTCTAGTTCACTCTGTAGGATTAATTGTATGTATACAGACATCACATCAGTAGAACCATAAGCACATGTTTAAAATTTGCATTTATCACTCCCATTTTTGCTCTGCACTGTTTGGAACCGGTGGTGTAGTAATGAACAGACCAAACCGCTATGGTGTTGGGAAAAAACTCTAGTGTATACATAGCTTTTATTGCTCTCTACAACTTTTATTTAAGACATTTTTTGCCTTAGATCAAATAAGGATGCAGTTATCGTCCATTCAGTTATCATTGATACACCCTGTATATGCCAGAGATAGTTTCAATGTCTCCGAATTTTTTGTGAAATTCAATACTCTAGGTCAACTACTAACAATCCACCTAGTAATCTGATTGCATTTAGGTTTTCGGAATTTCTACAAAAAATGTTCAGATAAGTATCATCATTAAAGCTCTTCTCTATTGTGCGTTTTAGATAGAGTAGACATAAAAAAATATTGTTTGAAACTTATACAAATGTTCGTATAAAAAATAAATATACGTTTTCTTTATATACGGGTGCTTCTTAAGTAATCTAAAATATTGTAGTGGGTGCTTCGTCACTCCGTTTCAAAACGAAAAGTTCTCATAAACATGTGTGATTGTTGTGTTGAATCGTTTTATTATTTCAACTTTGATGTTCTATAACTGGGTTTGCAATGCCGGTGGAAAAATGCCGTATTTTTTATGATTGTACTTACCTCCCTGTTCCGATTTGATTCTGTCCAATCCATAAATGTAGCCGTTACGAGTTTTTTTAGAGTGATTTTTAATAAAAAATTTTAGCCACTTCAAAAAAATTCGTACGTCTTAAAATGGAGTGACAAAGCGTCGACCATTATATTTTAGATAACTTGGGAAATACCCTGTATAGTTTGCCAACGCAATTATAAGCCAGCCCGCTATTTTGTTATTAAATGAGCGGACGATTTGAAATTCGGGTAATTTGTATGGGTACATGGGATGAACATAAATGTTTTATTTTTAAATTTGAATTCTAAGAAAAACAATGTTAAAGACTAACTTTTATTCAAATGCGCTAGAAAGTAAAAAATAATTTCTTCGGATGTATAACGTGGATTATTCTGTAGGCTACAGATTAAAAAGCTTTTATATTCGAACTAAACATTTGTGCGGCATGCTCTGTGTGAAAAAAATTGTATACAAAGTATCGTTAATATTGGGCCACCCTTAAGTTTTTATTTTCAAATACGAATCTATATTTTTAATTGCATTTTTTCTAATGCCAAGAGTCATATTTCATATCGGCGTAGTATTTACATCTGAACTACAGAGTGTTTTGGATATAATTAAGCAAGTTCTTGTTGTATGATCCACTTAGCATTGATTCACTTCTTACTCTCTGATATTTTTCAATTACAGCTGTTATGGAATATTAAAAGAGGTTGAAATTATTGCCAATATGAAACCTCTTGGCATTCGAAAAATTGCAGTGAAAAATACAGGTCCATATTTGAAAATAAGATATTGAAAGTGGCCCAATGTGTACCCTACTTTCTATACAATTTTTATTCGCATGTTTGAATAGTCTACAGAATGTTGCTATGGAAAAGTTTTGGAAAATGCTCGCAATTAAAAAGATATAGGCAAAAGAAGGATTTGAAAATTTTAAATTTTTCCGGTATAACTCCAGAACTTAAGAAGCTAGATTGCCTTTAATCAAATAAATGACCTCTGAAATATACAACTTTGCCCCCATTTAACCATCCCTGTATCTCTTACCGTTACCATTATTCCAATGCATAGACTCGAATTCAAATAACATTGTAAGAGAAGTGTGAAAAGTGACATATTCCGTACGAGTGCAGAAAATACGTTTTCTAACGAGTTATGTACTCTATTTTCCTACGACCATGAATATTCCAATTGTGTGGATTATGAGTGTTAAAATATGAATTCTGCGTATATAGATATTATCATGCGGATTAACATAAAGCAAAAGTTGTTCTTCGTTAGTCCGCATTCGGCCCTCTCCATTGTCCTTTTTCCTATTACGACTAATCAAATACTGGACTTCTTGCTTCTGACGGATTCTGTCATACGACGAAGACCATATTCTCCTTCTTTTTCTTATACTTATCCATTAATTTAATTTTAATGACTTCTCTTAATGTTGTCCAATTTTAATTTTGTTTGACGTTTGCATATTTATGTAAATTTTGCTAACTATTTTTAATAAAATTTGCCTACAGTATATTTCCCATATTACCTACTAACACATGTTGGATTCTGCTGGATGTCACGGGCATGTGACAGCTTTACTTTCATGGTAATTTTAATGTGAATTATATATACATTTAAGGCCTGATGATTGCTCAGTGTACCAAAACTAGTTGCCCCTCCAACTTGGAATGATATATGCTGTAGTACGGAGTTTGCGTTTTACGTACTGCTATTTGCCTACAGACTACATTTGAGATGGAGAGTATTTTTCATTTACTTTAATGTAAGTTACAATCTGTGATAAACTATAAATATGAATTGAAAATCATGTCAGATATTTTTGGTTGTGGTAAAAATAAAAAGTCAATTATTCACTAGTTTATTAGTAGTTTGTTTGTTTACAGAGCTGATTTAGAGTTTTATTCCGTTGATATAGATGATAAGTAGCTCTAAATTTAATAAAAGAGTATATAAAATGAGTAAGGTGTCTCTCTCATTTCTAATAAAGTATGTCAATGAACAATTATAGGTACTTACAAAGACATTTTCACATTCTTCTCCACTGCACAAAAACTATGTTTCTAGCAAAGAAACAGAATAGTTAATACTTGTAACTGCGTTATCAGAAATGAAATAAGTCCACTTGTTCGTGTAGTTACGTCATCGCGCTCTGATTGTTGTTCGTACTCATGTGATAACGGGTTATAAATAATGCAATTTAAATTAATTTTATTAAATTAAGGACGAGTAATAATGTTATAAAATGTTATTTTAGGTTCCTAAGAACTGTCTTTTATGTGTAAAATGTAGCTCCACATGGATTGGTAACAACCGTCAACGTCCCAATTACTAGAATATGTGTTTCATCCTCATCTCTCAAAAGAAAAACAAATTCATATTTAAAATTACAGGAAGTCACTTCGTACGAGATCTTTACACAATATACAGGACGCACCAATTCTTACACAAATTCAAATCTACCTACTGATAATCTATCAAGGTCCTAGTGCTGCCAAGTAATAGGAAGCCACTCTGTGCGTGATGTCGATGCATTGGGGATGCTCTATATACATATTGTGGATATCGGGGGATGCCACAGCGCTACAAATCTATACGGATGCCACTTCAACCGCTATATAGATAGATAGCTGTCGCCTCCATATCATAAATGGGATGACCTGGCCTCCTCGTTAATGCTTAGTTTAAATTTTAATATAACGGTATATTTATAATTAGGGGAAAGTTTGAAATACGTTTCTCAAAAGAGGGGTATTACTTTTTAACAAAAAAAGTATATATATTATCAAGACGCAAAATATGAAGCCGCCTCCCACTTACCATATATAAAGAGTCTTTGACGCGTCTAACTTGCCTCCAACAATGTTGCCACTTTTCAATCATTCAAGAATCGAATAATCAACAATTAAGGCTATAACTGTGGGTCAGTGAGTCAGGGGGGGTGCTTTTTTAACCTACGACTATTACTTTTCCGCCCAAACTATCTAATATGCGAGAAAAGTATTGGTTTACCCACAAAAAAGATAAAAGTTTGAAAAACTTATTTTCACGTTTTCCATCAAGAACAACACGAAAAAATGGTTTTTAGAAAAAAAAATACTGTGTGTATGTCTTCGTCGTCGTCGTTGTCGTCGGCCACTTTTCGTTACATGTCTTGTTAGCACGATACAACCTCCGAAGTGCAACAAGTCACCAATTTCATTATTGAATATAGTTTAGGACATCCCACAGATGAACCCTGTTGATTTTCCGCTCACAATAGCCAATACTACGGGTGGTACGGTACTTGAAGTACGACATTTTCGTAATTTTTTGAGAAATTTCAGTTTGTTAGCACGATACAGCCTCCGAGTCCATAAAGTCGCCAATTTTATGATTGAATATTATTCAGGACCTCTCACCTCTCACAGATGAATCCTTTTGATTTTCAGCTCACCAGAGCCAGTAAAACAGGTGCTATAGTACTTTAAGTACGACAGTTTTGTAATTTTTGGAGAAATTTCAATTTGTTAGCACGACACAGCTTCAGGAGTATATATATGTGACCAATTTTATGATTGGATATTATTCAGGGTGTCTCAAAGATGAACCCTATTAATATTCAGCTCAGTATAGCCAGTACAACGAGTACTATGGTACTTGAGGTACCAAATTTTTGTAATTTTTGGAAAATTTTCAGTTTCTTAGCACGATACAGCCTACAGCGTGTACACAAGTGACCCATTTTATGATTAGATATTGTTCAGGGTATCTTATAGATGAAACTTATTGATTTTTAGCTCACCAGAGAGCTAGTACTACGGGTGCTATGGTACCTGAAATGCCACATTCTTTGTCTTTTTTGAAAAATTTTGGTTTGTTAGTGCGATACAGCCTCCGTAGTGTATACTAGTGGCCAATTTTATAATTGGATATTTTTCAGGGTGTCTCATTCAAGGTGTCTCATAGATGTTCCCTATTGATTTTCATCTTACTATAGCAAGTACAGCGGGTACTATAAAGCCTGATATACTACGTTTTTGGTTACTTTTGGAGACATTTCGATTTGTGAGCACGATACATCCCCTCATGTGTATACAAGTGACAATTGTATTATATAATATTATTCAGAGCATATTACAGATGAGTAAAAGTTAATTTTAGTATTTAAAACCGTTTATTTTTTAATTTCGTTCGTTTTGTTAAGAATTGACTTTTTATTGGTATAATTCATTATTTATTGTTATTTAATTAATTAGAAGTATTTGTGTAAAAATGAGGAATTTATAAAATCAGCATTTGAATTTGATTCAAATTAGATTTAAACTCGTACCTATACAATTCTCTTGAAACGATAACTTTCAATGCAATATCGTATTTTCAAAATTCTGAATATTTTTGAAGAATTTCGTATCTATAAATCAATTTATTGAAATCTAGGCGTAAACATTTTTTGTTATTATATCAAAAAGTACATTTAGGTAATCATTATTTTTTCTTTTCAGAAAGTTATCAGAATGTATGTGTGTATATGCATTTACATAGCAGCTTTAATAAAATTTACTAATCCTCAACCTGCAGCTATTGGAGGAGTAGCCGCACCGCCACTGCAACCACCACCACCGCCGCCAGGAAGAGGTTTACAGTTACAATGCAGTGATTAGTTTGCTTATGCAGATTCCAGTGATCCAATTTTTTTAAGGGGATTTGTGCAAAAGGCTGCACCAGGGTTATACGTTGATCCGGCTATATTCCTTGGCAAAAGACCTATCACGCGATCCCTATTCTCATTTAAAAAATCTTCCATTACGTTATCACGCCCAGATGGATAAATATGGACACTAAAGTATGATATATATATATATATATATATATATATATATATATATATATATATATATATATATATATGTCAAGAAAATTATAATTTAAAAATAGAAATCGATCGGTTTCAGGATTTATCTCTAAAGTCGCCTATTCTCGAAAAAAATGAATTTATTCCATAATTTAGACACTCACTGCATATAAAAATACATAAGTATAGTTGAACATTGAATTGAATAATTTGAGCTTGAATTAAAGTAATTTTGAATCAATCATATATGTTATGGAGGAATATGGATTTTTCCCCAAATTGGTCTGAACGATTCTGAAAGGAAAACAACTACTCCTAAGATATATTCCTGTCTTAGCATAAAGCTCGAGAAACGTTCAGAACAATTTGGGAGATTTTTTCAAATACATGAGGTGTAGAAGCATAAAACTTGTTGACATAATCATCCGTCACCTCAATGAATTATGTGAGAAAATATTTATGTATTGGCCTTTCAATAAAATAAAATAAATTATTCTGTTTTTTTCTTGAATTGGTAACTAGAGTTTTTCTAAACATATTACAAAATCATTTTTACTATCTTTCCGCTAAGTTGAAAAGTTATGATTAAAATTATAATACAAGTATTAGAGAATTCCGAAATTCTGATATAGGCAAAACCTGATAGTAAATAAATAAATAATTTAAAAATTGCCTTAAGTTACGATTTATTACATTAGAATAACTAAGTTATATTTATAAATTTAAAATCATCGAACATATTTCGATGTCTGATACAATACAGGTACAATTAATGTGTATAATTATTATTAACAATTTTGCGTTTCAATTAGAGTCACTAATTTTCAAAGTATTCGAAATGAATCAAGACATTTAAAAATGTATAATAATTATAAATTTATACCTAAAACTTGTTGTAATGTTATAAACCGAAATATAAAGCTAATTTTAATTGGAAGACCACTGATAATAATCACAATATGCAATTTCAAATCATTAAATGTAAATAATGGGCTTATATTTTAACCATAGATTCCTTAGGTCAGTGTTAGAAACTGGTATTAATAAATTTTTCGTTTGTGGCTATCATGTTCAATATACAGGTTAACAAATTTAGTTTTGAAAAATACGTTTTTCATTATATTTTCGTCGATTTATTGAGTAGATGGCTTAAAATTGGGACACCGGGGATTTTCAATGACAAATCATAAATTGAGCCTAATTGTCATATACCTCATAGAGTGCTCTGGTTACAAGGGGTTTATAACCTTCAACTCCCTAACTTTTTTGTGCCCTCTAATGGTGGTTACGTAATATCAATTTGTTTTAGACATTTTCATGTTTTTGTCTTTTCTTTTTTTTTCTCCGAAAAACGCTTAGTTTTGTAAATATTTAGTGTTTTGTAACGTCGTGTTTACCAAAAAACAAATTTAATAATTAAGTCAAATTTACAAGAAGTCATGAATTAAATATAAATTAGTAGTGTTGTTTTTAATTGTTTCTTTTATTCTGTATGTATTTTTTAATAAATGATGTTTCATGACTTTTATACATCGGACTTAATTATTAAATCAGTTTGTTGGCAAACATGACGTTATAAAAGACTAAATATTTACAAATCTAAGCGTCTTTAAAAAAAAAGGAAAGAGAAAAACGTAGAACATGAAAATGTCTAATACCAGTTGATATTACGAAATAAACCCTTTGTAACTAGTGCCCTCTATGAGGTAGGTAGTATTTAGGATTAAATTATGATTGTCATCCCAAAAAAAACTCTGGTGTAACAATTTCAAGCAATCTATTTAGAACGAGGAAAATATAATGAAAAACGTATGAAATTTGTCCCCCTGTATATTGAAAATGATGGCCACAATCTAAAAAATAATAGATGTTTCTTACACCGACCTAAGTAATCTGGTTAACGGATTGCCTGCTCTTTGGGACACCCTGTATAATTCCATTTTCAAGAAAACATAGAATATCTTGATCATCCATTAATAAAAAAATCCGAAACTAATATTATCGCAGTTGTTTGGTGTTCGAAATCGTATTTAATAGTTAAAAATACATATACTTTGACGTAAAAATATGGATGCATCCGAGCAGGATCAAATAAATACCTAAAAACTACTCTTCTGGGTATTTAATCATATTTAAAGTGAATATTACTATTACAGTGGTAATACATAAACGGTTACATGAAATGGCGGGACATTAAAATTATTAGAAAATTAGCTTTGCATGTAATAACTTTATTTAAAAAATATAAAAAAAAAATAAGGGAAAGGTATTCTTCCAAATCAGTTATAACAACTGGTACAAAATTGAAAAATATGATATCACGCGCCCATCAATTCATCAAGTACGTAATTGTCGCTTTTTCGGAGGTGATAGCATACCTTATAAAAGCTGGAGGTATAATCGCATTGTGGCTGTGGAATTTAGAGCGACACTAGCGCAAGCCATATATAATCGAACTACAAGTTCGTTTTGCTGATATACGGGGACAAAATTGCCTCCGGACAAATTTTTGGTAATATTGTCTACGGTGCCCAAATGTTTAGCAAATGTGAAAAGTATGGCGAAACGTTGTCACCTCCGAAAACGGAAGTCACAACGAAATTTCGGAGGTGGATGAGATCAGCGCATATCTATTTTCTAGATGAGAATGACTCTTCATACAAATATATATATTGGACTAAAATCAGAATTGATAGGTTTGGAAGGATAAATAACTCTACTAAAATAAATTATTAAGGTGGTTGAGAGAATATAAATTTCACTGATATAATTATTATGAATCCAATAATTATTAGTGTGAATGTTAATTTGTAAAAAACATTAGATAACAAAATTTAAAAGTGTTCAAGAGTAGTGCGTGAAGTCCTTACTTAATCTCTATATGAAATAAAATATCAATCTAGTAGGAATAACAAGTCATGAATGGTTGCTAGGAAAAATAAACATTGAGGACAGATTGAATTGTTGAAGGAGATATGTAAAAAATATTTATCCTAATAGAAAAATAAAGTAAAAAGTATCTACAAAGAAGTTAAATTATATAAACGAAAAGCTGAGAAGAATACTTTATAACTATTAATCAAGGTAAACTGTTGGAATTGATAAGAAGGAGAACTTAAACTTGAATGTTCTATGACAGTTGATAGAAAAATACAAGTTGCGATATTGATAAATTCCATTATAACAGGAAAAATAATTGTAAATGAAGAAGAATACTGATCTTATTGTACGAGAAGACAAATTGATATGGATCAATAACTGACAATGGAATAAAGTGACTGGAAATGTATGGGAAGATAATGACGTTACAAGAAGTACAAATTTGAATTACTAGGCCATCCAATCAATAACTAAAAGAAAAAAGAAATAAGAATACTTACTGAAGAGTAAATTGTGGTTACGAACTCTAAGGAAAAGTTTTTTATTTACATAAACTGTTTAAACGATATTAGTATAACTTAAAAAACTATTGATCGTTAGATTTAAAGTAAAAAAAACAATACCTTTTTATTTGATCACTAGTAAAAAAATTATACAAAGGATATTTAAAGAACTCTTATATTAGCAAACTAATAACAAATATTCACCACAATAATAGCAAAACATTTTATCTCTCGAATGTCAAAAAAAGATTTATAATTTGTGCCGTCATTATAATCGTTAAGAATATTTGAATTCGATTATTAGTTTCAATTAAGTTTCAAAACATTACAACAATTGTATTGATCAATTAAGAAATTATTATTCAAAACTAAATAACTGTATTTTGTGAATAGACTAACAAGTTTAACATTGACAACTAATAAAACTCAATAACATAACTATAGAGAAAGAGATCTGTGTTATCGACATTAGTTGATTTATTTAGTGTTGCCCTCTCTATTCCTATAAGGTAACCATAAAATACAGGGTTGTATTAGATAGGTATTTAATTATTCGTAAAGTTATTGGAACATAATAACTTGAGTGTTTATTATTTTATTTACTCATCATATTGCAATTAAAATCATTTCTCGAGTTTGAATTTATAACGTAAAAGACGTATCCTCAACCACCATAATTCCTTGTTTATGGTTAATAGTTTCATCCTTATAGACTGAGTATAGCTGGCTCACAATAATAACACACAAAAAATTGATAGACTAATTTCATCTGGTGCTCAACAACTAAAATTATAATAAATAATATAAACCTAATATAAATAATATAAAAATATAAACAATTAAATAAAAAAGAGATATTATTATCTCAACTGGCACTACCAACGTGTGGCGATCGAAAAACGAGGATACAGAACTATAAAAAAACGGAAGTAAAGGGAAATAGAATCTAAACATTCAACAAACTTTGTGAATAAATCAGAAGATTAAAATGGAAAATATGAGAGGAAAATTATTAAAGGACTTGAAAATACAAGATATTAGAAGAGAACTGGAGAAAAGAAATATCGATAATCAAGGAACCAAACAAACAATAATCAACAGATTAAAAGATGTAATGATCGAAAAGGAAAAAAACCCAGAAACCTACATTTTTACAGATTTAGAAGATGTTCAAACAGAAGAATACAGGGAATCCATCATAGTAAAAAAAAATAGATTATGACAAGGAAAGAAAAGAGGATGACACAGAACAACAAGCTGGAGGAGAACAAACAAGAAGGAAGGAGACAGAGATGATGAATATGTTTGAAACTCTAATGAAGAAATTGATACAAGAACAAAGTACAGAAATCAGTGCAAATATGAATACAATGGCTAATAGAATTGACCATAAAATCGAGAAACAAAACGAACACATTGATAAACACATAGAGGATATGCAATCTAAATTTGAAACACTTACCAGAGAAATCAATTTACAAGAAGAAAAAATCAATACGATGAATGAAAAATTTGAAGACGAAATAAGTATGTTTAATAGAAAACTAGACGTAGTGTAAAATAGATGTTCATAAGCAATGGATACCAAATGTGAAACATTGGATAGAGAAATAAAGAAAAATAGAGTGGAAATACAAGAAATTTGGAATGACATAAACAAATTAGACAAAAACATGGAGACGGGAATACAAACAAGTTTAAAAGTTGCTGAAGAAGAAAACACGAAAGCAATACGAACTATACAAAGAGACATAGAGGGAAAAATACAAGGATTAGAAAACAAAATCAAAAACTCAAACATTGTCACACAATAACCAACGTTTCGAATTAATAACAAAATGAAATTTGAAGGCGATGTCAAGAAAATACATCCTAGAGTGTTTTTAAGAACTTTAAGAAACAAAATAAAATGCCCAGAAGATTTAGAAGACATGACAAAAATTAGAATAAGGCAACTAAAGAAAAATTTAAGAAGAGAATTGGAGAAGCGAGAAATAAGGGACGAGAAGAAAAATAAGTTTAGAAAACGAAGGGAGAATCGAGTAACGAGGGAAGAGAATAAAAAGAAATTTAGAAAACAAAGGGAGAACCGAGTAACGAGGGAAGAGAGAAGAGAAAAAGAAGTTTGGAAAACGAGAGGGAATTTAATAACGAGGGAAGAGAAGTTTGGAAAAAGAAGTTGTATTTTACAAAGCATTATACGATAACGAAATTTTTTTATAATCACAGAAGATTTAAAAATAAGAATTAAAAAAAAATATACATAGTAAACAATCATATTGGCACAAGAAAACATACAATTTATTTAAACAATGTACCTAATACAATCACAGAATTGGCAACGATACTTTCATTTCAAATTGAACAACCAGCAAGACATTCGATCGTAGAGAATGGAAAAACTTATAATCAGTTAGTTCAGTAAACAAATGAAAAATTAATAAAGAATGCAGAAACATACATTAAAAGAAGTAAGAATAAAATAAAGAAACCAGTTACCTATCAATTCGGTGAACTTTTAATTCTTAAAGCTCTGCGTGTTCCAAATCATAGAAATCACAAGTGTGCTGAACTTCAGTTATTATATGAAGGCCCTTATCTAATTAATAACCAACATGGAGTAAATTCGTACCAACTAATACATCCTACGAATAAGAAAATTCGGGGAATTTTTCATGTATCTCAGTTATATAAATTTTTCAGTTCATTATCCTAAAATAAACTAAGATAAATTATTAGTATTATAGATGAATATTTATTAGTAATAGTATGTACTTTTACAAGTTATTAGTTAGTCAAGTAGATAGGTAAAATGTTCGAAAATATTCTTGTTGAATAAATCCAAAAGAATAGTTTTCGAAAATTTCAGGGAATATTGGACTAAAATCAGAATTGATAGGTTTGAAAGGATAAATAACTCTACTAAAATA